>CM073770.1:54978224-55702638 GCA_037158775.1 Hetaerina titia | reverse complement strand
TATTTGAAACAATATTTTGAATCCTGAATTATTCAATGCGTGTCGGGAATCGGTATAGAATAAGGACAAACTTCTATCATACTAAATTGATTGAATTCGTTTTAATGAAGTGAATAGTCTTCAAAAATCATATTAATGCAATGAAAAGAAGATCGCATGAATTTAAAAATGAAGGTATTTCAGATATTTAAAAACCTTTGGAAATAAACTGAATGTCTTAAATGTTATCAGCACTTACCTTACCAATAAAAATTGAAATACTACTTATTTAACTCTTAAAATAACCAACCGTACATTTTCAATAAGTGCCTTAAGTATGCATGGAATTGGTCTCAATTTCGTCAAGAACAAGGCTCGCCTTTATTTAACCAAATTCACAAGACACCGTCATCTCTCTCAGTAACATGTATGTATGAAATTATATCTGTGAACGAATGGTCAGTGTCCAAACATTCCCGCCACACACTCTTGCGGCGGTTTGTGTGATATTTGCAGCTGTAGATGTGAATTTTTGCATTATGACTGAAACGCTTGCAAATATCACACCGCCCCACATATTTTCGACCCTGAAGTAGTGTTAATTCAAGAAATAATTGTAGAACTGGGACGTTATACGCTTATGGGTTTTTTTACGTAATGAATACATACGTACGTACATACGTACATACGTACGTACATTGAATGGAGAACTTGGTATAATATCCTGATTATGTATTTGCGGAAATTGCACCCTGAATGTGACTTGTAGGCTCGCTACCTTCCCGTCTTTTCCATGATCCCCAATGGGTGATGAAAACCTTCTCCCCATTCTTCATGCCTTGGATCAATTTACCCAGTCGTCTTCCGTGCCAACTATAAAAGTTCTCTTAACCATTTTTTCCGCTACACTTGAAACGCCATTGTCTGCCTAAGTAGAGAGCCGCATGCATTATATGCATAATTTATTTTCCTATTTGAAACTAGAGACTCATTTTTGATTAATCTTATATTTAAAAAAAATAAACAGTATCATCGATCTTGAGCATCGCCCATGAGATAATCCCATGCTCTCGTAACATGAAAAAGGATGTTACCAATGACCGGACGAAGAACGGTATTTTCATATTTTCTGCTTGGTGCCATTTGTTCTAAATCCGACGGGATCAGTTTTTTTTTACGAAATTTAATTAAATTCTGTTGTCTCCGTTCTGGCTTTGGTTCAAAATGTAAACAATTGTGGGGGAAAATGTGTCGTGATTTTCCTCGGGACATGAGTCAGAAGGGCATCGAGAAAAAACGTTTTCATCTTGCATCAGCACGAGGAAGGACGTACGCCATTCTTACACAACCACAGTATAATCGACCGGAAGGTTGGTTCGATAGGTAAGAATAGAACTACCATTGCTATACGGCGCCGCGCGTGAAATCCAGATATTCCTGGTAGGTGTAGTCACATCCTATATCTATTTCACCTCTAGTTTTCCAGGAGGAGCACTAGTTCCAGGAGAATTTGGTGCTCAGAAAATTATACAACTTGGATGGAGCTTGTATTTAGAGGTCTCACTTGAATTTGGACGGTGGAAGTTAAGCACAGAAATACCGCGTTACGGTTTTTTCGTGTTTGAGACTACTAGTGATGCAATCGCCATCACTCCAACCTGTAAAAGTGCAGTTTAAAACTATCCAATCCTTTTTATCGATTAATTAATCAATTTATTTTCACGAGCTAAAACTTAAGTCACTTTTTTGGTTTGAATTGAAACAGACAGGTGGAAGAAACTCGCGATTGAATTGGAAAATGGAAAAGAAACTTTATTTTTCCGCGGATATTTAAAAGGACATGAACTATAACAACAGGGAATTGGAAGACACATCTACAGATATCATATGCAACAATGACTATCACCTACTTGTGAGAAAGTAATTCTTGCCGCAGAAAATAACCCTAATGGTCCAAAATATAACATTATGCGGAATATCATCTAAGATAATTCAAAGATAAACTTGTTTCTTTACATTCATTTTTTTTAATTGCTGTAATTTCACCCATTAGACAATTTAAAGAAACCTAAATATTTCAACCCGAAGAAATGTATTCGTTTATCAATTATTAAGTACTGAATTACATATACGATTATAATTAGATGATTATTAGATTGAATTGGATTGTAAGGTCCATGGTGGCCAGTATGTCTCTTGTAGGTTTTACATCGTGTACGTATATCTCTAGAATGTATGTTAGGATTTTTAAGTGAGACCAGAACCTAAAATATGCAACAGCTTTAGATGTCGAGGAGGATAAACGATAATTTTAAAAGTCCGCCAAAGACAATGCATACAATCAACGATGATAACCCTTCAATCAAAAATAATACATTGAATTTATTAAGGACTAAAATAAACTAAATTGTCTAGTTTACATAAAGGTTGTGGGCATAGTAAATAATTTGTCTTTTTAGAGAAGAAATGAGATGGTCTTTGTGAATACTGATGGTAACTTCATTCGGCTCTGTTACGAAATTTAACGCTGGTGCAAAATGCGGAACTACAAAGTTTATAAATGAAAATTCGTCAAGGGTGGATTTTATCATCTCCCTCCTTTTGGCACGAAGAAAATAAAGATAATCTAAGCTAAAAGGTTTTACAAATATCACGAAGTAAATTACTCGCAAGAATAAATTATGTAATCAATACTGTTACAGCCTTCACAGTCCACTGTCTTTTATTTTCCTATAACTAGTTATACAAGTGAACGAAATAAAGCATTTGTCCTCCAGTTTGGCTAATTCTTTAACGCCATACTAAAGCGGTATTTAATTAAAAGAAAATTTTCATGGTGAAAATGACCTCATACGTGGGTGGTCTGAAAAGTTTCTGACCTAACAAAGATACAAAACATTTTTTTTTATTTTTGGATTTGGAAACTTTTCAGACCACCCTTGTAAGTCGAGGAACTAAAACATACGTTACTACTACCACAAGTTTCCCTATGTCACTTAGTCATTTACATGCATCTTACCATATTTTCACGAAAAAATGAGAAATAAAATACATTTTTTTGATAAAATGTTAAAATAGTAGATATTAGCAATTATTAGCCTCAAAATACGACAGGAAATAATTGGCTAAAGCTGATGTTTACCTTCAGTTTGGGGGTAAAAACAAATTACATTTATATGAAATACCTGCAGAATTTAAGATTTAAATAAATATTGCAATGCATTTTTTATATTCAATTGTATGTGAATGTATAGAGGGAATAAATTAAATGAAAAAAATCGGCTGTTAGTGAAAAAATTAATGCAATTTCACTCATTTTTATTTTGTAGGATTTTCAACGAATAGGCGAGAAATGAATTATTCAGTCATGAGAAATATTTTTCACGGAAAAAATGGACTCCTAAAATTTTACTTTTTTTTTATTTTTCAAAATTTACCAGTATTATTTTTAAATTCAAGTTAACGTTCGCAGTTATGCCTTTGGGTCATTTTTAACATATCAAGTTTTTCATGATACACGAGCATAATAGTTCAATGTATCAATGCCTATTTTTACAATTGTGAATGCCTAATATTTTACACATTTTTCTTAAATTTTGTATTTCACATAGATTACATTTAAAAATCTCAAGGTTTCTTTCTAATTACTGAAAACATCGTTAGAAGTTGACTTAAGAGTTTATTTTATTTCTCTTATATTTATGCCTAAAATACGCTCAATATTTAGCAGATTGAACAGAAAAAAGTTGAGCGGAAAAGCACAAGTCGCTGTAAAAACCTTAAATCAAATATTTGCACTTAATTTGTCAAAATAAATGTTTGTAGCTATATTTAAATAAAATAATTTTTATATCGAAATTGGCATTTTATGTTTCCTGTTGCACTACAAAATATATAATTAATGACACTCGTATGCTAATTGAAGGCTACACTTCACATAATTAAAATAAATGTAGTTTTCGAATACGAAATATAAAAATATAATTTATTGCGTTCAAGCTGCCTAGTTATTGAGTTGAAACTGACAATATATCTCGGAGAGCTTAAATAAGCTAGGATTTGCGTATGTGTAGGTAAATATCCTGGTGAAAAATATATTAATATTAACTTTTTAGAGTTTTTAGACCCTTGCAGTAGTAGCAAATGAATTTTGGTTTAGTATTTCAAGGTATTACGTCCATCAAATCCTATTTCCGTGAATAAAAATGTACCAATTTTTCAACTCTATTGCCATTAGATAGATAGATAAAGAGCGAATTTATTTGGGCGAAATTGAGACATAATGGTCCCTTTCATAGATTGTTTAATTAAAGTGATATACAAATGAAATTTATCAAAGAGTGGCTAGATCCATCTTGGAGACCTCCCATTAGTATTCGAGTGGCGAGCACTTTGAGCGATTTCCGGAGAGAAATTAGTTCCATTGATTCGCAACAGTGATAAAGTTATACAGGCAATCATTGCACTTATTATGACGAGGAAAGGTCTCATATAGGACTCGCAATCATTTCAGTTGTAATCCCAGTGTTGGATTGCTGACTGCCTTCAAAATAACACATCTAGTGTAACTCGTCAATTCTTTCCAGATGAGATAAATTGGAAATTTTCCGAAATGGCTTCACGAGTTCATTTGGAGCTCGCTGGTTTTCACTCTGCTTTGTGCCATAGGCTCGAATATCAAAGAAACGCTATGTCATTTGAAAAAAGGAGATGGACACCCTCCTTCCATCCGTTCTTGTTTCCCTCCATTTGCTTTTCCCCGATAAAAAAAATGAATCACTCCACTTTCTTTCTTCTTCCCTTCAACCTCTCCCGCAGATTGTTTTCCTTTATAAACCTTTTGTGATGATAACCTTCAAAATAGCCCGTCTTCCCGAAATCCGCCCCTCTCTCTCCACCTCCCCTTCCCTCTTTGCAATCTCCGAGAAACCAAACGCTCACCGCTACTGGCCTCAGCCCATTTCTTCTCTTTCGCCTCCCTTCCGCTCCCCAGTTCACGTAATCTATGGAACCCTCAGCTACGCAATATCTCTCCTTATCGCCCTAACATTCCCCAAAATCTCTTGATCCATCTTCCACTCCTCCCTACTAATGCCACCCATTCACCTCCCCCTCCCCACCCTCCCTCCCCGTCCCTCAACACTTCACCCCCAGCACCCTTCACCATTACACTACCCTAATTCCTAGTGTCATCTCCCAGTCGATCCATCTCCATTTATCACTTCCCTGCGGGCCCATTTAATCTATATAGCCGCCTCGTTCTCCATTCATATCTCGCCGTTTGTACGCCCTTAAATCTGCGTGATTACATCTGCTCGCGCTCATATCGGCCATCATTTCTCCTTCACTTCTGCTTTCCAACCGTCGCACTCCCCGCCCCCTCAAAATGACGTCCTACCCCCACCAACGCCACACAAACAGACGTAACTGAATCTTTCCCAATCCCATCGATCGAGGCCTATTATTTCTCCAACAGCTCGATTCCACGTCATTCTAGTGCGTTCCACACCTCTAGCACGTTTGTCAGTCCTCAATCCGTTCGAGTTCTAAAACAGTTTTCTTTTTCCCTAAGCTTCGGTTGAATTTCTAAAAACCCTGTAACGCGAGCATCTGTTTTGATCGGGCTAATAGAGCCACGTTATTACAACGAAATGTATCTGTTATTTACATCGCGCGCAATAAAAAAAAACAATTTTGTTATCCACACATGATATCAATTATTTATAACACTCACCCTCTTGGATTGTCCTCCACAAAGTTATATAAAGCAGCAAAAACACTTACCTAGAAAGAAAAGAGAGAGAATATTTTTATTAGCATGAGTGTATACAAACCAAATTTAAATCAGAATAGTTTCATTAATGAGAGAGTACATCAGGTAAATTTTAATTTAAATGAGTTCAATGCAATTTATTCCCTGATTACATCAAAAGATTTCACGAATGAATTAAATCTCGCTAAATAAAGTTGCTAAATATTGAAGTGTGAATGGGGGGTGTGCTGATTAAATTCAATTTTTATGAGTGTTTGCTGGTACAACTTTAAAAAATATTTATTATTCTAGTATTAAATGTAGTTATTGATATTAAATCAGACTAAAATATGAAACAGCAGTTTTTTTATGTGTTACGAAGAATATTTAAATTACGACTATATCTTTGGACCGTTAATGGAAAAAACGGTATTAGTAAAATCTCTCATTATTATTTAATTATTAAGTCTTTTAATTTTTTTAGACAAAAATTTTGAAATTGTAATGTGAAATTTATCGTGTTATTTCTTAAATATTTTTTTTTAATATTGAAGAACGTTCCAGAAGAAAATCCGTCCCTAGAGTTTGTCAAAAATTTCCTCTTACACTGTGCCGCTTTGTAAACCCATTTATAAGTTTTTCCCAACACTCTCTCCTACACTCATTGCTTATTAAATACTATGGTGTGTACACTACTAGTCGGCTTCATATTTAAACTACGTACTTTTACTTTATAGCCCTACAAGAACGAAAGACACGTCACGTCACGTTGGAGAAAAATTATAAAATTACTGGAGGCAACATGCTATACGATGCATCCGCGCCTGTATGAACTAGCTATTCCGACTAAATCGTCCGTAGAATTAGTGCGAGTAGGAGAGCTGAATGAATATCGTTATTTGCATTTAAGGATTTGATTTATGATTACATATACATCTAAAATCCCTTTATATTATTATAGTAAAAGTCGCAACGTCGTTGCGACTTTTTGAAATAATTCTACTCCTTTCTAATGCACTCTTTTCTAGCCGGCCTCGGTGGCGGCGGGGTAACTTCCTCGTCTGCCAATTCGAGGGTCGCGGGTTCGATTCCCGTCTGGGTGGGTTTTTCTCCGCCTAGGGCTTGGTTGGTTCTTATTGTCTCCTTTGTTGTAATGTCTGTAATGTAAGGGTTATGTGGAAGAAGGGACTGTAAGTCTCAACCTCGCCCAATTAAGTCGATGAATAAATGCACAAATATTTAATAGAGAATTCATATTAAAAGTTCGGAGCAGAATTAAAACAGAATAAACATGATTTTTGTATCCACTGTATTTTTTCGAAGAAGATATACTCGCTTCTCAACCACACCGCTGTAGACTATGAGAAAAATTCATTATGTATAAGACAGAGATTACTTACGAGAGCTCATGGGTAAATATAGGCAACACCTTGGACCCGTTTCTCAAAGTCACAAGTCGATTGAAAAGGCCTCCAAATTCAGTTAGAAATATACATAAAAATTTAAGAATTCACATGCTGTGTGCTACAGGCAAGTAACAAACGTTGCGCCATCATTACTGTCAGCAAACTTCATGTTTACAAAGCAAAAGAACTTCTAAACTGACTGGAAGCGTTGAGAAATGTCCTTGGTCTATGATCTACTTCCAGCATTTGGAATAATGTTTTCTTTAATATGAGCCTCTTATATGTTCTTTGCCGTGACCATTGAGAAAGGATTTCACCCGTATAATTTTAAGTTCTGCCTTTATGAACTTCCCCAGGATTCTTTCCCTCCAACTGAAGGAAAGGATCAAACTATTCGACTTTATTAAAGGTTATACCTTTGAATACGAGAATGACGCGGCGGAGTAAAAAAAAGTAAGAAAAATAAAAGATTAGTAGGTTCCCGCATCGTCGAATCCAAAATGAAATCACCCTCTGATATAACTCCACAGTCCTTTTTTCGGCATCTCAATTCAGGAATTCAGACTTCCTTTGGCCAACGGCGATAAAGAGTTAGGAGGAAAGGGAGGGGTAACATTTCGGGAAGAAGGGGAGTTTGGGAACTCTGTGAGGGAGGCAATGGTGGAAAAATATGGGTGTGTGTGTGTGTGTTTGTATGTGTAAGTGTGAGAGATAGAAGGTGACGCGGGGGGTGGAACTCTCCACCACTTTTCCCCTTTCTTTCCCACCTTCACACACTTTGGTCCCACGACCCCAGATCACTCCTCCGAAGGCAGCGAAAGGATCAAGAGGAGATAAGGGGATGCGGAACGGGATGAAGACGGAGGTTAGGGTGATTTGCCGCTTCGGATTCCCACCGATTCACCTCCCTCCATCATCATCCCCAACCCTACCACGCAACAACCTACGTCCCTTTCATTCCTCCCCCCAAATACCCACGATTCTTAGAATATTTTCCATTGGACTATCCCAGAAGAGGGTGGGTTGCTTCTTTTATAAGCCTGACCTCTTTTGTCAACCTTTCGCTAATTCCCCTCACTCACCATCCCCCAAACTACTTCCCACCCATACTTCCCTCTCCTCCCTCCTTCCATATCCATAGAAAAAAAGATCCGTCCCCTCCCCTGCCACTTTACCCTCTATACCACCTGAACCCTTCTCTCGACACACCCCCTTTCCATCTGCCGAGAAGTTAATTAATCACTCCGCGGGCGAAAGAGAAAGATATACGTTAATGGATTAATAGGCTCGGTAGGAGGACGAAGCAGTTGATTCTACTGTCGACTTTGGATTTTTTGATAGGAAAAAAAATTCATACACTTACACTTCGAGTTTGCGCTGCGCTGCGGGCTTATAAAAAATATAAGCTGGGCGCATTATGTGAGATTTATTTGATCCAGTGAAACATTGAGTTTCACTCCTGGTACCAGCTAGGACTACCAGATAGACAAATCTAGCATCCATAAATAGAAAAGGATTAGTAACCATTCTTTGCGTGCACACGTCGTAGTTGCAATAAAGATAGACCAATGGTCTGCCGCGACTGTGACTAAAATACTCTTATGCAACATAGTTAAATAATTAAGGTAATTTATGGGACAACTTTATTTTTGATGTACTTTTATTTTATTTTATGAGAAAATCCGTTCCTGGAACTTACCTCTACGATATATTTCACTCTAGTATTGGTATCGTATCATGAAGGCAATAAATCACACAGGAAAAGACAGTAAAGGGCATACATGTTTATTTGCATACATGATTAGTCCATATAATTCAGTGTATTTCATATATGTACGGTAAAAAGATGTAACCACCACGCTACTTGGAATAATTTCAAATAGAAAGTACGTAAATCAGTCGATAAATTTATAGAATACCAAAGGTTTTAGCCAGTTGTCCTCAAAATACGGAAGGTTCTTACGTAATGCTTAATATTTATTTAGGATTGTAAGTTAATAAAGAAAGTTCGTAAAATTAATAGGAAGTTCATATTTACATAGATTTCTTTCTTGATTATTTGAAGACGTGGATTTGACATCTTCAATTAAGTATCCAGTCATAAAAGTCACAAAAAAAAGAAAAATGTCACAGTAACTCATCTCTGCTCATCAATAGGGCTGTCAATGCTTTCAGTTCGACCTTCCAACATTTAGTACCCACTTTATTTTTCCTCAATTATGCCGAGGAATTTTGGGAGGTAACATTTTTATCATTAATCTTCGGGAGCAATATGATCACATTATTTTGGCCAAATTCCACATGCCAAGCTCTCTGGGAGCGGCAGTTAAAGAATGCAGGGGCGTGTAGAAGACAGGGGCATGTCCTCGTATTCCCCAGGAATGCGTCATATCAATTTACAGTCATTATGGGAAGTGGCATAATCATTTCAGTGGTAACTAATAAAGCTGCATGTACTCATAGATAAAGGTCCGAAGAAAGGACGGAATATATTGTTCCCTCGGGCGAATCTCGCGAGAATAAAAAGACGAGAGAAAAAAATTATCCGGGATACTGCTCCTTCTTTATGTCATCAATTGAGTTGCTGCCTATTCGAGCTGGAACATCCGATATTTTTATGGCCCACTTATTTCTCTTCTCGTATTTTTCCACCTGTCTAGGAAGACCTTGGGAGGTTAAAATTTTTAACATCCACTCTTAAGAGAGGGGATTAAATTATTTTTGCCGAAATTTTGCGGCTCAAAGCGCTTTAAAAAGTGGGTGGTTAAAGAATCCGCGGGCATGAAAAGAGATAGGAATGAGCTGCTCCCCGTGTTCCCCAGGGACCCATCTCTTATCTCGATCTCCCCTACCAACGTTTCAACTCCCTCTACCCTCCCTCAGTGGATGCATTACACCTAGGGCCGCCACAATCTCCCTCCGCAGAGTTCTCTCGTTTCGGGGAGTTTCTCTGGAGGGAAGGACAAACATTTTGCCGGCAGAAAGGAACGTTTAGGAAAAGAAATGGATTTAGAGAATGAAGAAACCCCTCGACTAGGAATTAGGTCTCGAAACCCGTTCATTTGTGAGCGCATGGGTGCGTGGCTGCCTTAAAGGTACCTGAATTTCTTCTGGTGTTTTTTACAAATTGAATTTGTTAAAATCGCCTACTCTCTGCGGTTGCTTCTATTGATTTTTGATTCATTACTCATCCACATAGGAGAGATAATAGGGTTTTTTTTCTGCAAGAAGTCGGTACATATTTATTGAAAAATGGGGAAGAGTGACTTCATAATTGTTTAGGCAATGTTTAGAGTACGATGCCAATACTACTAGCAAATCCAGAGAGTTAATGATTGGTGTATTAGATTTTTTTAAAGAAGGCCGGTTCTGTGTCCAACACAAAATTAAGTGTTATACTGTATCTATAGATCCCTAGATAAAATAAGAAAATTCCTCTAAAGAGTAAGAATTGTAACATGTATAAAGGTACAGGAAACGCGAGCTTAATTTTTCTTTCAAATTAGTGACCTACTCACACAAAGTGATTTTTTTAATCTTTTCAGATAAAGCCATATTAATAAAATGTTAGAAATATACAAAAAACTTATAAGGTGATAGAACTACCTTTTCCTCGCGTTTGTGAACACTATGCAAAAGAGAAACATTTATTTATTAAACAAAGACCTTGTTTTCACTTGTTTATTTAAATAACCTTTAAAAATATGAATAGTAAGTTTTCATAGTTGTATAGCCAGTAGATGATGTATGTATATATGAAATGCCGTAATGTAGAAACAGATTTATATGACGACATAAGCGATGAATGACGTTTACGATTGTAATCACTTTTCTTAATTATGAATACCTACATTTTGGTATTGGCAGATTGCCTTTCCCTGGCAATCTATTTCCTACCCAGAGTTTCACGGTACATTCGGGCAGAAAATGGGTTATCTAAATGAACTTAAAAAAAATAAATGCTTTCATGCTGCAAATAACCTTGAATAATTGGACTCAAAATTTTCTTGCACGCTATAATCCCTTTGTTAATTTCTACGCTGATAGATAAGAATCATTTGCATGATGTAAAAAATGAAAGCAATATTTTGGGAGTAGGTTATAATTTTGATGAGGTCTAATACGTTACATTGCTTGAGTGTAATAATTACCGCATTTCAAAGGGTCTAGCGTAAAATTTTGATCTACCTACGCATTCTGTTTAGTTTAATTTCTTAATAGATTATTTTAAGGGGAATGAGTGTAGATGCCTGTACAACGATGGCCTAATTATCGGTAGGGAGATACCCCATCTTCCATGCTTCCAATCACGTAGGAAATTCAATCTCTTTCAGGAAATTGTATCAGGGAAACTGACCTTTGCAAACCTCCGTAATAAGTAATCTTTAGGAACAGAAGGAAATTAGTATATAAATTTGTGAGTTTTTAATTCTAAAACTGTACCGGGACTTGTGGACATTAAAAATGATTCTTCAAGGTAAGGGTAAAGGAAAGAGAAAAAAAAACTTTGCACTTCCACACACTTTTAATACAGTGTTGTATTAAAAGTGTGTGGAAGTGCGAAGTTTTTTTTCTCTTTCTTTTAACCTCACCATGAAGAAATTCCAAAAAGTTAAGCCTGAAACTGTTAGCTTTATGATTCTTCAATATGTTGCTGCACTGGAGAACATGAATGGGTTTTTCTAAAGAAATCACTTACACAGTCCTTATTCATCATCAAGATTCTCTCAAAACGAGAAAATATCTCCCTCCCAATAAAAAAATTACTACCTCGTTGGAGCTCGAAGCAGTGGTGGAGAGATGTGGGGTAAATGTTTGTCGTAAGCGACGATTAGATCGTCAAAGAGAGCCAATCTTGAAATCCATTTCAGGAATGAAATCCATTGTCATGTACATGTGAATTTATCATAAAAAATTAAAGGATTTTAAAGGCTTATGAAGACAAAACCATAAACACAGTTATGATCCCGGAGATTGGTTTGATAAGTAACCTAATACTAAACCCAAAGGCGTGCAAAATTCATACACCAGGGTAGGGGGACCTGATCCTTTATCTGTGCCTCCTATGGTTTCCCAGGAAGTCCTGTTACCCGATAAAAAAACAGCATGGGTGAAACTGATAGTGTCCAGAGGATAGCCCGGAATCGAACCAAGGCACTCCAGTCAAACACCCTCCGAAAGACCTATATGACATATATTCAACAAGTACCCTTAGCTAAGTATATGATGTCTGTGCCAAACTTTTGGAGGTTTAATCCTCGGTAGACCTAATTATGTAGTTTAATACTTTTAGTGGTAGAAAATATTTTTCTGCTTAACTAAGTGAATAAAGCAATCCTTTTGGAGAATGCATTGCTTTATTATAAAATAAGGGAAAATCTAAGGCTTACTTAAGAAGAAAACAATAAAGAAGGTGTGATTATGTCAGCCGCACATGAGTGGCGTGCTCGGAAATTATTTAAGTTGGCCATCCTGATTGCTACAGGAGCGTGGATCAACCGAAGCGCGCGCGTGGGAGCGCAAATGAGCGCCAGTGCTGCCGCTGGTGACAGTTGCACGAATACATGGAAATGTCCCTTAGGGAGGGAAAGAGAGGATGGAAGGGGCGGTTAGAGGGAGGGGATGGATGGGAGGGGAGATGGGCGAGTGGGCGGAAAGGATGCTAGAGGAAAGGGTGGAGTAGAGTAGGGTGGAGGGAAGTGAGAGAGGGGGAGGTGAGAGCAGAGAAACTGTGCGCACATTGCTCGACCGTCGTTTGTTCAAAAATCACCGCCGCGGCGTATAAATCCGGCGAGTGGCTTTACAACGGGGCCGTGCGTGACCCAAAGCTCCCGAAGGGAAAGAGGAATCTGCATCAGGGTTGTGGAGGGAGTTTTTGGGGAAGTGTGGCGACGGACGGCGGGAAACGGGAATAGGTCAGTGGAGGGATTGTGTGTGGGAGGGGTGTTGCCAATCTGAATTTGCAGAGGAGGGACCGACCTCAAAACTGTCCAGAATAGCTCTACTCCCCATAAATTTAAAGCATTTTCGTCAGTATAATATCCATTTAATGTTATATTTAATACATATTACTGACGCTGCCACTTCCTACGACGAAAATCGAGTTTACATTGGATAATATTTTTTGAGCATTAGAAAAGAATGAATTGCAATCAAATGAAAAAGTTCCTACATGGTTCGCAATTGCAGTTTTATAATAATTTAATATGTCCGTATGTATTTCAATTTAAACTAATGTATTATACTCCAGGATAGCACAGCCGGTGTATACGGGTCTAAGAGAAAAATTATCATTATACTTTACTTTTTTCTCCATATTTTTAATTAAAAAGCCTGAGCGATTCGGTAATCTCCAAAAAAACTAGCGTTCGAAAGACCTTGGTGTATGACAAGGGGAATTACGGACACATTAACAAGTTGCACAGAAAGATTTTAGTGGCATAAACTGAATAGCAATTAATTGAATTAAATGATGAAGCTTTCATTTAAGCCTTTGGTTCTCCTATAAAGCCATTTATCATTCATCCCTCCCGGACATAAGAATGAGGTTATGTCAATTGCAGCAGCCGTGGGTACGCAAACATATATATCAACTTCCACCACGACGAAGTCGTCACTGCCAACTTAAGCTGGAGAAGATCTTGGATAAGGCAGACAGAGTTTTATCCAGCTCGCTGAAGTGGAAACCATGGGAAATGGTGGTTGACCCTTTTCGTGGGGTATGAGATTTGGAGGAGGAGGGAGGAGTGGAGGGGGAGGAATGCTGGGTCACCAAGCGGCGGTGAATCAGATTGCGTGATTCGTCGGCAATAGGCCGCATTCTCTTATTTCGCGTGGCGATAAGGTCAGCCTCCCATGACCTTTCGTTTTACTGACCATCTCTCCCTTTTTCTTTGTCGACACCTCCATATTTTTCTTACTTTGATTACTTTTCAAACGGCGAAATACTCGATAATCGCGTGGAACCACGAGATCAAGTGATATTATTTGTTGTAATTTTCAATTGACGAAAATCAATACCCTAAATGAATCACTTTTAAGCGCATGCTGCCGGAGCACCAATAGTGTAAATATATCGCACCATTAATATAAGTTAAAATTAAGAACCCCTTTATTAAATTTATTTCCTTAAAATTCCCGAATATGGGATTCAATATTATTTTACGTCAATGAATACCATATTATGTTACAAATTACAGAGTGAAATATTACCATTTTTAATTTTAAGTTGGCCTTAACGTTCCCCGCCTATCACAAAATATAGTGAAATCGAATTTAATCATTCTGTTTTGTATTTTATGGAATTTGAGACTCGTTTTGAAGTTATAATTTCGTTATAAGTTGAATAATTTAGGAACGTAAGCCATCCCTACTCGCAGACAATATATTATCTCAGCGTTAGCACTTTACAAAATTACTTGGGCACAATTTTTATTGTGACAAGACTCTAGAGAAATGAACTGAAAAACGATTTGGAGCTATATTACTACTTGTTTGTATATTTACCAATAAGTTCTTTCCCATATGAGGGTCTCGAGGAGTTTTCTCTCTAGTTGGAGAAGCTTGTGGAGAGCACGCTATCCTTAGGGCTAACTCCGCCACTCGTCGTGTTGACATTAGTCACGCAAGATTAATATCAAGGCCAAAATATAATCTTAACAGCAAACATTAAAAATGGCGGAGACGCAGAAACATTCTGAGAAAAGGTTTTCCTTAGAACGAGACATGTAATGAAACCCAAAGCTCAATGGGCAAAGAGTTTTTTTTTTGAATTTGGTGGAAATAGTTCGTTTTATTCAATCAATTTAAATTTATCATCAAATGAAAGCAATGGAAGAAATGAATCTCACTATTAATTTGAATAAATCATTTTGATAAATGTGTTATATGAAATCTTTCATTTTTTCATGTAACAGTTTCGTCCGTCAATTGGAAAATAGAATTTTCAATATATTATTTTGAAAAAAAAACACGAGTGTTTTCAAAGAATTTTTATTTGATTTGAATCAAGATACTTGTGAATAAATGAGCTCAGAAAACTTCATTCAAATAAGGGAAAATTCCTGAGGACGTAAACAATGAAAGATAGGGACACAAACCTTATTTAAAGTAAATAATATTTTGGTCTACCTACACATTCCCTTATTTGTAAACAATTATTTTTAAGAATAAGATGAATTTATAATGGAAAAAATGCCGTAAATCTCGTTTGAAATTGCAACAATCCAACTGTAATAAAAAAAAGTTTACCATGACTTTTCGTGATAGATTTTATTTATGATAACAGGGCGAACACTAACATAAGACTGCCGCTAGAGTATGCTTAAAGAATTTTAATTTTCTACTGCCCTATATTCCGTGACGATTATTACCTAGTGACTTGATAACGTACACCAATTATTCACTGTATGGAGAATACTGCTGAGTAAATGGTGTTTTTAAATTTTCGTGATTAAGTCTACCCCCGAAGCAAGAGCTTTCTGCTATAACATCTACAAGGGAACTAAAAATAAAATAAAGTTTCTGATAATCTGCGTTTCTCCTTACTTTTTAAGTGAAGTCTTATAACATTGCGTGCTACAATCAACGCTCACTCATCAAAGGTAGGTATACAAACCTTGAATTCTCAATAGCGTAATATTTTATGCCCCATCGAGGTGGAAAGAGAAGGGAAATCTCCCAAATCATAATCAAGCAGAAAGTCCCATTAGCAATTTCATGCTAGTTGAGCCAGCGAAGAGAGTACTGTAGTTGTAGGCAAAATGAATGAAGACAACCTCCACGTCCGAAGGTTGAGACATTAGGTGTTAATACTCTATTTCATGCTGCGAAAAAACATTGTTTATGGGTCAAGAATTGAAACAAAATATTCAGGGCATTCTGTATTTCAGGCTCTTAATTACTGCGGCAGTTTTCGACGATGTAGATATTGATCAAATCTCGATAAAATTTAATTCACCTGCCAATTTCCTTTCAACGCATTTTGATTAAAAAATACTCTCGGGAGTGCAGAACACAATCCTTATGACTAGAAAACTTAAAAGAATTTATTCGCATTTTCACGTCTTAAAAAAATAACTATCACATATAAGAATACGAATTAATAAACAATGGCAACTGTGTGTTATTACATTTGTGAAAATTTACCTATATATTTAAGCTCAGGTAAGACACAGGACCAAAACCTTGAACTATTTGAGCTACTTACATCCTATCCAGAAGTGCACCGATTGGGAAGCTCAGGTATATGGCATCCTATTACCCTTGCACATTTCTCTCCAAACATCCAAAGTTGTCTTTATAGCCATCCTTTAGAACTAGAGTTGGTAAGTTTCCTTATCCTCAGTTATCACCAAATTTCCAAAGAGGTACTAGAAACCTCAGGTGTCACACGTCCCAGAATAATAAGCACCAATGTTTCTCATGTGCTCCGTGGGAGGTTTTGCACGCGTCATAAAGGACTGAAAATCTGAAAACATATGGAATAAGAGCCCCCAGGGCCAAATTTTTGTAAGCCCTTGCCACGACCCACGCGCTCGAAGCGGGTAATGACAGACGTTGCCGCTTTTGTCGTAGGAAGGTTATAAAATTGAATGCATCCAGGGTCACGTTACGCGAATTTTTAAGAACATTTTTTTGCGACGAAAGGAAAAAAAAAGTGCAAGAGGCAAACTCGAAAGGGAACCTCCATCCTCTTGAGGGTTTGAGGGTAGTTGTGGGAAGCACCCAATTTTCCAGTTCCATCTCCCTCCCTCTCCTCCCATCCTCCTCCCTTTCCCCCGACTCCACGTTCCTGAACCGCCTCAGGTGCGGCGTCAACGTGAGTTATTGCGTTGCCTATGCTCACTGTAAAGGCTTCCCATTTTAACATTCATCCATCACTCAAAAGTTCCCAGGCAAGCATTCACTAATCGAGCTCCGGGAGCGCAGCTCCTTCCACCTACGGACACAAAGCAGACCCTGCCTCAATGCTCGGAAATATTTCTCATCTCCTCCTCTGGCTGGCTCGCCAACCCTGCCGCTAACGTCAAAAACCTCCCGGAAGGAGTTCTATCAAATTATGCTCATCGTAGCAGACGGAGTCTTTATGTGCTAGGAGTTTTGGAAGACGTAATTACGTCGACCGTTCTTTAAGTAAAGTAATATTAACAATGGAAAGTTGTACTTTTACTTATCAACAGATTCAGGAGGGATTTAGTGGAAGTTTTTCATTGTGAGAAAAACAATTTTGCATATTTCCACATATTTATTTGTAGCGCACAACGCGTTTCAATTCATTGAGCCATCTTTAGGTACAAGACAAGATTAAAATTGTGATACTTCATATTTATACCTGTTTGAGGAAGAGGAGGGGGCGGAGAAAAGAGTGATAAGTAAGGTAGACGGGGACAAAGTAACAAAGACAAACTAGAACCCCTCTTAAAGTCCGGTATTTACTAAGTGAAGTGTGATTCCTGTGATATGTGCTGTGCAGGCCAGACCGGAAGAAGTCTCAAGACTAGAATTAAAGGACATGGAAGATGCTGGAGGACTTTTTATAAAACATCACTCCTAGCTTAGCATCGACTATAATCATCCCACTCATGCAAATTTAATTCTAAGATTTTAAACTACGAAAACAAGGGCAAAATACTTAATATTTTAGGGCAACTTGAAATTGTAAAATTAAATATGAATGTTCTCTGAAATGACAATATTTCCTTAAACCACTCTTCTCTCTTCAGAAGCCCGTTTCCACAGCAAACAGTGAAACTCCCTCTCTCCTACTGACTCCACCCTTTGCGTATTTACCATCTAACCACCCCCTACCTTCCACTTTCAGTATGTGTCGAACAAGCTTTTCCTGATTATGTCCTTCTGAAAATAACTTATATCTCATCTTTCAACCTGCCTATATCTTTTTCCTTGCCCCTTCCCGCTTAACCCTTCTTTATTCTTCCCTCCTTCCTAACGCCAGGATACCAGCTATCTGCCACTGTCCTCTCAAATAATAAACAAAAGTGCTTATCTTTCCTCCCCTTTCTTTACCTCACCATTTCTTTAGTTTCTCTGTTTCTTTGGGTTTCCATATTCCCCCTCTTTGTAGCCGCCTTCCTTACTCCTCACTCTTTTATTCCACCCTCTTTCTCAAACAGGTATAAATATCATGTATCACAATTTGAATCTTGTCCTATACATGGAAATGATTCGATGAACTGAAACGCGTCGTGCGTTACAAACAAATTTGTGGAAATGTGCAAATTTGTTTTTCTCATATTCAGTCGTTATTTTCTAATAAACAATTAGTCAGTGAGAATTCCACAATTTCAAAGTACTGAAATAGTATGCAAAATATTTCATCACGCAGCTTCTGAGATTAGACACTACATATTCGATTTAATGTATTATTCGGAATTTTAGCATAAAGATACCACTTACTCAATTACTTAGTACCTATTTCACCCTCTCCTTTAATTGATCTTTAAGGTTATACCGTAACTAAATCGTAAGTAGGGCAACTCGTTTACTTATTAAGTCTCATCTGACCTCAAGGAATAAATAGTTTACCGTTACGCAAACTACATCGCTTGGTTTAAACGAGAATTCTTTTTCTAAAATGAAATCATCTTACCGCTTTATTTTAATCTGCTTCCTTTCTTTACCCCTACTACCCCAACCAGAAGCAAATTTAAATCATAGATTTCGAGTGTATAATAAATCATTTGAGGACCTCCATTAAACAAAACAGAAGAATGTTTTCAATAATGTGCTAAGTTATTTTTTAGTGTCTTGACTACCATATGATATACTCCCAGAAGAAAAGGGTGTAAAGCTTGAAAAGAGTCACTGAGTGAAATAACATGCGCCCGACACTTGGACCTGTAAGTAAACTTTCGAGAGTTGGATGCGATGCTGAATTTTAAATAGACGAATTAGGAAATGGGAAAAATATAACAAAAATGAGTTCAAAAGGGAAAGGCATTATGTATGCGGAAAAATGTAAATTCATAGATTGGGTAATAAATGAGGCAAGACGGATTGGCAAGGAACAAAATATAATGGAATATAAAAAAAAAGTCCTCACAAGGAAGATCAGAGCCACGAGGGCTTCAGAGGATTAACGTTAGGAAGGAAAGAATGGAGAGCTGCGGTAAACAATCCCTGGATTAACGGACAAATTATGATGAAACAGCAACTTTCTTCACACTGAAAAAAAAACAGGTGATGCAAAAGGTTTTGGACCCGCATTCGTCGCCCCTAACATTTCCCCTTACAATGTTTGCCCATTCCAAGCACTAAAAATTGTACTTACAGAATTATCATCACAGGAAAATGGTTATAATAATCCTCTCACATCATTGCAAACCTATTTAGATATTTTCTCATTTTTGCGTTTATTTCTTCTTGATTATTCAAAATTCATACTACCCTTCAATCCAGCCTAGTCTACAAAGTAAACGATGTCATTCGTACGAGAGAGAATATTAAATAATTTTACATTGCGTTTGAATTCAAAATATTATTGGTTATGGATCAAACATATGGACGATACCCTCTTCAGCATTGCTGTGACTATTCATTTAATGCACCTCGTACCTGCAGTTTGGACTATTTGAGAAAATCGACAGGTTTTAACTATGGCATCTCCGACTCCAATTCGGACACAGAACTAGTCTGGACGTATAAAACGGCAACCGTTGGAAAGGTCTCGGCGCCACAATGATGGTCCCGTCGGTCTACTTCCGTGGGAGTGGAATGGCTCAGAGTTGAGGTTTTTTTCCCCCTACTTCATGGTCCTATTACCCTTTGTTACCCACCTGTTCAAAGGGAAAATTTTACTTCCGAACATTCGAGTGCGATAAAGAAACACAAAACGCTCCTGGTCCCTTCGTAGTTCCCATGTGAAGGAAATTCTCCCATTCAGCGCAAAGCCCTAGTCAAACGATAGTTGGCACAGCAAAATTGTTAATTGAAATTAGTTAGATTGCATTTAAGGAAGAGGCACGAATTGAAGCGATGTTCTGTTTTCTCTTTTCTCTAGATTTTATCTCGGATATAATCTTGTTTAAATGTAAGAAAGAGCTTACGATACAGGAATAACGAAACTTAAGATTCTAAAAACAAAATTACTTGAGGCCGAACCATTATACGTATATATATACTCGTGCGTACTTACATGCATAACTATCGTGGCAGCTAATCTTTTCTACCCAAACTATATGTTTAATCTGATATGAGAGTTTTAGAAATATCAAGCATGCAGAAAGGATGTATATCTTAAGCTATTTAAGTGAATAATTTGAACATTTGTATCCAATGCTCGACGTTTATTTTCATAAAGATAGCGCCCCTCAATTTTTTGCTATTATTTCCTTTTATTGAATTATGAGCTATTCTATCTGTTTATAGCCAAAATTTTAATTACCTTAAAGTTATAAGCCAAAATAGTTATCACTTACACCACAATTATGCATTCAGGTCACATGAACATTAAATTGTGTACTAACATTTATGATCATACCGATCATACTAACTGAGACTATTCCAAGTAATGATTTAGAATCTTTGCACATGCACATTTGAGTTATTTACTCCTTAGATTCAAGCATTCCAAGGAATTTCCGCAACGTATCACTCGAGACTAATATTAAACTTTCATGTGTTCACTACTTTTCAGCAATTACGAAGCCCCATGTTTTTACGATTTGTAGTTTTGAGCTGCATACACAGGGATAATAGTTTCAATTTTGCTCGCTGGATGGCCACATCTCGAGGTAGAATATGTATTTTAGGGAAAAAATAGGGTGGAAAATAGAATAGAATGTCCCATAGGAAAACTAAGGAAAAAAACGTAAAGTATATGTCTCGCATAAAGGGACCAATCAAGTGCCGAGCTAAGGGGGACGTAATACGGAGGAGCTCTCAGCAAAATAAGAGAGTTGGCATTGAAAAGGGACGATGGCGGCCTGTAATTAACTTATTTACGAATTCAATTACTAATCATGATTATTAACAGAATTTAACCTCGTATTAAAACTGAAAAAGAGAGAGATGTAATTTAAACGATTAAAACAAATTTTTATATATCAGCGTTTAGACCAGCTACCGTTCCGTCACACAAAATGTTTACTGCTTACTCTTTTATTTTCCACTTTATCAAATCTTTTCCACATATTTTCACATTAATATTTTTGAAATTATGATTAGGTTTCTTAACTTGCATATTTAAAGTTTCGTGAAGTTTTTTTTATTTCTTTTATCCTGACACCCCAGCCCAAAGACTCCGCAGTGAGCTGTTATATGATAAGAAAATATAGACCCCCTTAGCTTGATCTCTCCACTCATTTCACTTATAAATATTAAATCCCTGCAGCTGATTGGCGAAGCCGAACGCCCCACTCCACCGTGACGGACGGCTCGATCCGGCAGACAAAGTGTAATTACAAATCTCTCTCCCACCCCTTTACGTCCCCCTCACTCGGGGGGGGGGAGCAGCCCCACCCCTTGTATTTCGGATCCCCACTGGCTCTTTCCATCTCCTTCACTACCCCATCCCAAGCAGCCTCCTCCCGCTCCTCCCATACCAACCCCACTCCTCCTCTTCAATTTCCTCCAGTTTCCCTCACCCTCATACATCTCCATTCCCTCGCTTCTATTCTTTCGCTCTCCCAAGTGGTCCCTGAGGAGAGAGAAAGTGGGTTGGAGAGCAAGTGGGAAGAGGAGAAACAGTGAAGAGGGTCAGCGTAAGATCGCACTAGGAAAGGGAATATCTTCCAGTCAAGATGTCTTCGCCATCATAGTTGACCAATGTGATAGACGGGAAAGAGTAACTCAATTATGGGGAGATAGCGGAATGGGAACCACCGCGAGGAACTAGATTTCTCTGTCTGGCTTGAGGTCCCTATCATCAATATAGAAGGGGGGGAGGAGAAAAAGTAGCGAGGAGAAGATGGATACCTGGATGTTTCAGGTTGGTGATGAGCTTGCCATTAACTCGATAATTGCTCTTCGAATTCAACTCCGGGATCGAGAGATTATAAATCCAATTAGTATCTATACGACAGGGAATCCCTTTGGTACAAAATCATGGAATATCTCACTGAATTTAATGTAGATGAAGTATTTAGTGTAAAAACAAATTCCATATCTCTTATGGCGGCATTTTGTTAATTTACCTGTAGCTACTATTGAACATAAGGATTTATATATATATTATATATATATATATATATATATAAACAGAGTAATCAACCAGAAGGTCGGTTTGGTGAGTGATGGTAGAGTTCACCGAGTACTTAGCCCGACGGCTTGTGAAATTCACACAACAGGATAAAGGAGGCCAGTGCCTTTCCCTGTGCCGGTTATGGTTTCCAAGGTTATTATTTAAATCTCGTTGTAATTAGGTAATTGTTCTGGCGGCAATGGTCAAGTTGGTCAACGGTCACTCTTACGATGTGCATACATACGCAAGAAGAGCATATATGAGACAAAATGCTCTTACAGTACAATGAAACTTTCAGATTACCAACCGCTCCTTTACCATCACACAAGGGCTAGGTTCACACCATGCCTACAACGCTCCGTACATCGCTGCACTCCGTCCATAATCACGCACTCTTCAATTTCATATACCGTTCAAAAACACGTACCGTTAACACAACATTCACATTTGCAATGCAACTTCTCATGCCGTCGAAATCACGTACAAACAAACTTTTAATAAATACAGTAGTATAATAATCACTGATCAATGAAGTTGATCCCCCAGTGGCTACTTAACACTAAATCTCAAAACTCCTAAAATTGGATGGAAAGGGATCAAACAACAACATAGCATCGGTGGAGCTGCAGGTGCCCAGATAGGCTGCCCGGGAATTGAACCCGGGCTATCCGGTCAGTTGTCCAGAGGCCCCAAATGTATGCACATATATATGTGTATGTGGTTCGCGGCAGTCCAGGGAATACGAGATATACGTACATATATTTATCTATACGTACTTGTATATATATATATATTTTTTGATATATATACATAATATATATATATAATATTATATATATATATTGATTTTGAATTTTTAGCATTACGTTCTTTAAAACAATTTTTCTTGCACATGCCAATATATTCTTATATGTGTTGAATTCTCGAAAATATTCTTAGACTAAACAAAAAATGTCTTATTGATGTGATGGTAGTCATTGAGTAGTTTTTGGAAGGGACAGATCTCAGCTTTAAGAGAAATCTGATCCAAATCAAATTAGTGTCACAGACATTGCTGGAGATGGGATCCAAAATAAATATGCTTCCATCCTACCGACCGACCGGAGTAGACTGTTTTGAATAAGTTTGACACTCTCCGATTAACCCAAAATTTGTGAGTTCGAGTCGCCAGGCCTTTCAGTTGAGGTCCTGGAAGTTGTGCCGTGAATATTTTAGTTTATATTGAAATTTCCAATTCTGACCTGGGATGGTTTTAAGGCGTGAATACATTCTCGAATATTATGTTAACCCAACTGTCAGTTTGATAACGATAATAGTTTAAGTATTTATACGATATATACCCTGCAAGTCACCGCCAGGGTGTGTGGTAGGGGGTGAATACACACCAGAATAATTTTACCAGAACATTACCCTACCGCGGTCGAACAACGTTAAAATGATCCCCTACCGTTCGTGGAAAAAATGATATCTTAAAATGATCTATTCTACACATAATCTCTCTAATTTTACTAGAATGATCTCTCTTACCTACGATGGGAGTAATAATACATTTCAACATTATTGCTAAAGAGACCTCCTTCCAATGTATGCATTTATTTATATCTAATGACGCGGCGGTATTTAAAAGCTAGACAAAAAATCGATTGAGAAAGACTGTTAGTGGGTTTTACAGCATGAAATAAATTTTATAGCTTAGAAAACTACCTAATGATTGATTTTCTTATTCCTCAGGGCAAATATTTTTCACCTTCTAGAAGTACCACTTGACAGATCGCTCTAAAAATAATAGCGACCACTTTTTACTGTCCAATTATACGGTGGCTATTTGAAAATTCACCGCGTTAATAATTATTTTCAAGAAACTGTGCACGCGACCATTTCTTTTGGAGAGTACCAGTGCTGAAAGAAATATTTTTGATACCCTAATGTATTCGGGAAAGTTTAAGGGATCAATTATCGATCCTTGAATTACACTGCGGCACGAACGTGCACCTTCGCTGACCGTTCTTTGTGTTCAGAACTCTGACTGGTAACAACAGGATTGTTTTCAAAATAATAGGTTAGCTGGCACGCAAGAATTCAACGCCCAGTCGTAGGTGTGTATCACAGTAGCGGGCAGGACAGGGAATTGGATCAAGACTGCTTTTGCCCCTTGCGTTTAGACAACCCAAACTACGTTTATGCCTCATCACTAAAGGGGAACCTATGTTTCCGCAATTCTCGTGAGCTCTAGATCTACATCTACACAATACCCCGCAAGGAGTGTGGTGGAAGGATGGGGGTGGTGCATGTGTACCAGCCAATAATGCACAAATATTAGTCTACGCATTCATCTGAATGTATGTTGGCTCGTACACAAAAAACTCGTGCAAATACACACATGCATGCATGTCTATCTATACCTCGTGCTATAATTGTTGTTTGACCAATTTATTACATTTTACCAAGAAAATTAATTGATTTTTTCCAGCTTTTTGGTTAAAATTTGTTATGATTGCGAGAACAAGGGAAGAATGAGTACTTGAATCTGTCTGTGATAGAAACTGCCTAATTTTATCTTGGTGGTCAAATTTGCCAATATACGTATTGTGGCACCATAATAATTACCTAGGGATCGAAATAAAACTCATATCTCCTCTAAACCTTTCTAAAACTTGCAACAAACCTTTCTAATAGTCTAAGGCTGGCCTACTCTCTCTGAGAATCAAAAGGCTTCTAATCTAATTCCTCTATCGTACTCATCACACTTTCTTTCCTCTTGTATCGATTTTTAACAAATCTAGCGGATTTTTTATGAACATTTTTGCAAAATTTAGAAATTCTTCCGAAAATTTCGAAATGTAATTTTCTGCTATGGACCCCAAAATTTACCGTGTATTGCCGAAATAATGTGTACTTAAACTTCTCTCTTTCTTTTTCATAACCCGTCTACATGAAACTTACCTTCATTAAGGCGGAACCTCATGTACTTCTAAATTGTGTGCCCAATG
The DNA here is from genome assembly GCA_037158775.1 of Hetaerina titia. Taxonomy (NCBI): domain Eukaryota; kingdom Metazoa; phylum Arthropoda; class Insecta; order Odonata; family Calopterygidae; genus Hetaerina; species Hetaerina titia. The sequence goes on along the minus strand of CM073770.1, from coordinate 55,677,309 downwards.
AAAGTTTTGATGTCAGCATCGGTACAACACTCTTCTCACCGCGAGACTAATGTGTCACCACGATTTAACCGGCCTAAGCGACCACACGAGTACACTGTTTATTTACCTATGTCATCTTTACCGCTGGATCATCTCTCCTCACTTAAACCACTCTCGAAACGGCTGACGCAATTTTAAAAACTTCGGCATTCACGTCAATTGCCGTCGCGATACGCCTTTTTGGAAAGGTGCAAAATCCATTCATGAACGATTCATGACTTCATTCAGACTCCCGGGAATGTGTCGTTTTTTTTATTTGGAACAAAATTTGATTTTATTTAACATTTATGAATGTGTCACGAACCGGGAATTGGTGAAAATAAGGGCATAAATGGACACTGCAATAGCTAAACACACGCTCATATTGATTGATAGACAATTACATTGGATGCGCAAATCCATCCATGTTCATGTTCTAAAAGGGAGTATTTCTTTCTCGTTTTTGTCTTTAGAGGCAGCATGTGCACTCACCGGTTTTTAAGGATGATCAATCGACTTTTATAATAGACTTTTAGGCGGGCCGACTTCCAGCGAGCAGCAAAATAAGCAAGATTGATTGATATCGATGTAAGTTGTGAGCAAAAAGTGATTGTACCCATACGACGGCGACGTTATTTATCCTAGAGTAAGAATGCCTAAAAACACTGCGAAATCATATACAAAAACCATGTCTCAACTATAAATGCACCATTGGTAGTACTGAGGAAGGAACAGGAGCCAGAATTTACATTGGTGAATGCGGAAAATAAAGCATTCGGATTTCACACTTTGAGGAATAGCATAACAATACTTGTATAATTATTTTTAAAAAATGTTTACGGAAGAAATAGCCTTTTAAGGACAACTTGAATAGGAGTTCAAATCATATTGGAGCATCCACTACCCGCGGTACTTTCACGTTTACGTTCTTTTTCGCTTTGAAGTAAGTCAAGTGGCTGCTGATAGGCATGCTTAAGGAATGAAGGGTTCTTTTTTCTCAATGGGACACGCGAATATGTGCATTGTATCTGAACTGAATTATTTCCTTATTTTGTGATCTCGGGCATATATATCTGTCCCCGGAGACTATGCGCGAATGCTAAAACGATTGATTTAAACGAGAAGACGGAGTTGCACTGAAACTGACATTGGTAGTAACAGTATTCTAAGGAATGAAACTAAAGAGGAAGGCAAGGGAAAGCATCTATTTGGGAGGAAAGATATGAGGAAAGGAAATTTGAGATTTTTGGGCGAGAAGGGTAATATATGGTTTTGGGGTTAAGGGCGTGTATAAGGTGTTGAAGGGTTAGGACAATTTTAATTTGTGGAAAAATATAGAAAACAAAACTCAATTGAATGGAATGAAAATAGAACATATGTGATTTGGAAATGGTTTTGTATTAACTGGAAAGGAAAAGAGTCAAAGAATAGATTGTGAACATGGAGGTAATATTTATTGCTGGCGTCGATCGGATATCGCCAGATTCTCCAGCTAAATTAACTTCTTAAAGACAGAATAGTCAAACCTTGTAATTTAACGAGATGATTTTTTTTCTTTATCATTGTATTCCCAAAAACATTTTGACCGAAACGAGCATTTATTTAAGGGTGTCATAATATTCTGAACTTAATGTAATGAATACTATTAAAGAAAATACTACCCTTAAAACTATGACTTTTTTCATAGCTTTGGTTCCAAAAATTCCCGGTTTTTCAGTTCATTTTATTATTTTAATAGTAAGTGTACCAAAATCGATAACTTATCGTGGCTCCGATGAACGTTTTTTAGATACAAGACTCGTTCACTAACACAACATGAAGTATTTTAATACTTTGCATGATGAAAGAAATTCATGTCAAGTTAAAATTTATCATGAAGTGTAAATGACAAAAAATGAAAGGCGGTTTTTTATTTAGAAATTTAAATTTCAAGAAACTGTAACAGTAACTTTAACGGAGTCACCCGCTATGTGTGCATTATAATGCAACAATTTCAGAGAGTAAAAATCATTCGCCTTGACCGGGATCGGGACGGGTAAGAGGACGTCTCGGTAGCTTAAGTGGTTAAAGCACTCGGCCGGATATCGAGGGATCCCGGTCAAGGCGAATGATTTTTACTCTCTGAAATTGTTGCATTATAGAAATTTAAACTTATTCAAAGCTACGTGCGTGCATTTTTGGCTTTCAAATCAAATTAATATTGCGATTACGTGCATTTGAATTATAAGGAACCTGAAACTAAGGAGAAGAAATAATTTCAAATAAACCAATTGTTTATTCAGTCAAGGACCACAATTGATCGATCAGATTTTCCAAATTGTGCCAATAATAAGGAATCGAATGTTTGCCTACATTTCTTTACAGGAATTTCACGATAATTCAAAATCTTTCTCTCTTCTCATGCGCTCCTCCGTTACGCCAACCAAGCACTATAAATATTCCCCGATATAAATCCCCCATGTGGATCCCCTTGTGAAATTTTGAATTCAATAAAAGCTCTCCCTTCGCCACCAATTACGTCGGAGGAGAAGTAAAAAGAGGTTACTGGGAACATACGTCAACTATCACCTCGTAACCACCAATACGGCCCCGTAGGTTCCGAATGCAAAATATAAAACCCTCGGGCGGAAGCGCAGGGAGGGAGAATGTGAAGGAGAGAAGAAGCGGTGAGTAGGGAGTGGGGAACCGAGTATTGCGTGCATAGCCAAGGTCGTGAGTATGCGAGCGGGATCGATCCCTTTGGGCACGGAGAGAGGGAGAGAGAAAGAATGAGAGAAGGAAAGAGAGAGAGACGACCGAGGGAGGGTGAGCGTTGGCGAGGGGCAAGTCAAGGTGGGACGCCAAAGGGGCGAAGGGGATTAAGAGCGTAAGAAACGGAAAAGGGGTGGGAGATAGATAGATGGATGGATGAAGGGGGTAGACACCAGGTGGAGGAGGAGCGAAGAGGAGAGGAGGAGGGTGAAGCGAGTCGGGAGTGGTTAAGAAAGGGGAAAAACGGGGTGAACAGCGGAAGCGGGAGGAGAGAAGGGTTCGCGGGAGAGTGAAAAAAGTTCGCTTTTATTTCGGAAGGGAAGGAAGAAGCGGCGGGAAGAAGGGGAACGTCTCACTTTCCGTGATGAGCCGGTGGGTTTCGCATTGTCGAGGAGGACTCCGCTCTCCTCCCTGTTTCACCCATCTCCCCGTGCAACCCCCGTTCGCCCATTGTCCTCCACCGCCACAAAATGCAAATCCATGGCCGACGGTGATGATTTTCCTCTTTGTAAGTCCTATCCCCGCGTCACCTTCTTCCTCCCCGCTTTTTGTTCCTCCCTTGTCTCCCTTCATTGTGCTCTCTCCGTCAGTGTTTCCACTCCTCCCCTCTGAACGGCATGCCTTTTCTTCGTGAACTGCGAAGCCTCTCTTCTGCAGCAGCGCCGTAAATGGCGGCTCCGGATGATTCGAGAAAAGTCAGGGAACCACACGTAAAGGTGAAGGTTCACGGGGTGACAACAGAGATTCTAGACGAGCGTTTGCAGGATTTCGCCATCCCCCAGAATCCATAGCTGATTTCTGGAGCCGCCATTTCGGGATGACTTTGCGTGACGCCGTTTGTGAAATGTTTGCGGTTTTTTTGAGATCGCTTAATTGCTAGAGCGATTATACGACTAGTTAGTCGCTTGGATTTTTACTGCCCCGGCTTCCAAGATATTTTATAGTGCCCCGAAATTTAGCCAACCGAGTCAATAACGTTTTAAATTATACGGCGTATAGCAGCGTAGATATACCCTTGAAATTACTTCTCAAATTCAGTGCTTTAGGAGGTACGTGGCAGGTTTAAATTTTCCGGCCTATCGAGTGCCTCTGCATTTAAATCCAAAGCAAGTAGTTTAATCGATAATAGCTTATTGTATGGGTTGGGTGTGACTCAAATGGGAATAGAAGAATGCTGATGAATAATTTTATTTATCCATCATGGTTCTTCCAAAGATGAGATGGTTGTAAAATCTGTTAGGTTATTTAAAGATTGAACACTGTTATCAGAATGCAGAGGGCATTATTATTTTTTATATTTCTGACATCGTTAAAAAATTACAATGTGACTAGCAGAAAAGTCACGTACGTTATAACATAGACAATTTAAAATTTATGTTATTCTCACGAGAGAATTATTATCCTAGTCTATGTATACATTCTAGGATACAATTTGGTTTCTATGAAATTTTTTCTTTACATCTATCTTTGGCCACCTCTTTCAAGTTACTAGCCAGGAAAATACTCAATTTAACCGTACCATTAACCTACTCCATTCTCGTTATTTCACCTTCGCGTATTATTAATTTTTGAATCTTGATTTGAAAAATCCATTCAACATAACCTTTGATCGGAGAAAATTAACTTTTTACAATTAATTAAAAATATCAAAATTAATTTATTCTGCATACACATGCAAGTGTAGATGCGTTGTTCAAATAAGTTTCTTGAGAAAATGCTAAACTGTCTTCAGTTAATAAAACGAACATTTTCATGTAAACCTTGATACTTTATTCATTTACTGCTCAACTGCTTTATATATGTGATAATTTTTTGTATTGTTCAACGTGAATCACTGTTTTAGCGTGTAATTTGTAAAGGTACATTCAAGGGTTTACGTATATGTAAACGCACACTTTGAGAGCAATTTTTCACCGCCATTTTAAACTTAATGCCCACTTCTTTTGATGAACCAACAACCCCACGGCGAACATGTACTCGTGTATGATCATTTTTCGTTCCCATCTTTTGTAAATGGCTTTGCGGTTAACGTAAGCAATGCACAACAAATGTTCCGAAAAACTAATGTAATTACATCCAAACCCAACTTTTGTCTTCTCCGTGCTCCTTAATCACCAAGCCCAACCTAGAGATCTGAAGAGAACCATACCCCTTTCCTTGGACTAGGCTACTTGCGCACGATGACGCGCGCGCACACACACACACACACGAACACCTTTGCGGATAGATTGATCGGGTATAATCATAACTACGGCTGCGCGCTTAAGAAGGATAACCTTCAGCTTATTTCCATAGAAAAATAGCTATACTTTTATATTTTCAAATATAAAAGAATCAATATTTTAAGGCATTCGATTCCCTATATAGAGGTTTTTTTCAGGAATCCTTATTTTCTTTAACTCTTTAAGAGAGAGAATATTCTGTGATTATTATATATTAAGAGCACATTGATGAAATGGAAATGTTAAATACATATTTTGATTCCTGATGAAAAATATATATTCCTGATTAACTAGTCGTTTACATGAAATACAACATTTTCTATAAGAAAATATTGCTGGCCTGATGACCAGTAAATTGATTGATTTCTCAAATAATATTTTATCTTCATGAAAATGTAAATTTAAGTTCTCAAAGGGAGTGAGTACAAAGTTAAATTAAAGCAAATCCATTTCATTCAGTGGGGTCAGCATTCCTTACAAAGTGAATGTTTTAAAAACTGATGTGAATATGATATGTAATTTGATGTCGTTTTTGAACATAAGACAATAAACTGTCGCCAGTCTCTTTTTCTGTTCAGAATTGTGTAGTGTTTTGTGACCATTTCATTTGCTAAAATACTCAAGAGAGTGCCTAGATAAATTCTTACATCTGCATCACAACTTCAACGCTTGGGTAGAATCTATTCCTCTATTTTCTAAGAACTGTTCCAAAAAGTTGTGTCTCTAGAAATCCATAAGAAAAATACCTAATATTTCAATGCATTTGAATGAACTTCATACATATTTTTTTTCATAACGTTCTAATTTAGTGGAACCTTGACCTTTTTATTTTAAAATTTAGATATTTTTTCGATATGGATGTCAAAAATGAAGAACAGAGAAATAATTGAAGGAAAGGAGGTTAGCCTCGTTCAACATTTGGAGCAAGAACAATGATATTTAGTAAAAATAACACCCCTTTACAAAGATATGAGCTAAAATTAGACCTATAATTAAATTGAAATTAAAATAAAATAACCTGTTAATAAAATGTAGAAGAAAACGAAGTATCCAAATAGATAACTAATAGTAAAAGCTATATAGTATTATAAATATTATTTAACCAAAATATTAATGTAAAAAATAGTGAATAAGCAATTGTTTAAAAAAATTATATATAATGGAGTTAACAAAAAACACATTGAAAATCAGCTATTGCTGATTCTAAATAAAGACTTACTCATTATTATTTGTTCAATAAATTGACATATACCCGGTAAAGACTTACTTTTACGCATTCGAATATCAAATTATACCTAATGTACCTATATTTATTGACTCAGAGAATGATAAGGTCCTCAAATCCAATATAATTTGGATCGTATCTAGTTGTTAACATAATTTTCTACATTATACACCTAAAAGAACAACTGATTTTCGACGATAATAATCATATTGCCTTGTAAAGAATAACTTTCGACAGCGAGAATAGTTAATGCGGCAAAAAAAATTAAATTGAAGTTGACTACTCCATTGAGGAAATATTTTTTGGTGATAAAATTCCCGCCACAAATTATTCGTTGCGTGTTTATTTTATGAAAGCTCCGGAATAATTAGATTCAATCTTGCGACCTCATTTACGATCTGATTTTCTTTTCTGCACATTCAGAAATAATTCCACCTAAAATAATGAATCTTTCTGTAGTACAAATGAAAAACATTACTTTCCACCAATCAAAATTTCAAGAGAATCTATTATGAATTACAAATCAGATTAAACCAGCAAAAATATTGCTCCGATTCGGACTATAAAAAGTGAATACCGAATTGGCTCAATATTAGAAAGTAAATTTAAATATATAAACTCAGAACAAATTGCTCACGCGATACCTAAAAAACAATTTTCATTTTAGGCTCTATGTACTCTTGATAGCTGAGGCAACGTCCAGAAACTCCCACGGAAATATTACTTTTTTGTTAATTGCATTCAAGTCTCAAATTTTTCGGGAATCGTGAATTGAACTCAGACAAAGACTTCAAAGAAATCGCAAACCAGAACAATATGGTCTCATTTTTTTGTCTCCAAACATAAAGGAAAATAGACGAAAATGGCCAGGCTTTCAGCCGAAAATGTTAAAAAGATTATCTGTGTCAGGTCAGATGACGATCTATAGACGTTTTTTTCGTATACTAAAGAATAACAAGAATAACCTCAACGGCGCTCGTTAAAGAATTAACGAGTGTCGAGACAAAGCTACCGCATCATTTTTTTGTCTTAGTAAATGAGCCGCAACCATTGGCTACAACTCATTTTTTGTTCTGCCAGTGGCCGATGTTCTAAATTGTAACTTCTCATATGCATATTATGCAGTAACTTCAAAATATTGACTCTAATAAATCTCCGGAGTCAGAACAAGAACCTGCTAGGAAATTAGTGGCTATTTTTCGGAAATATAACGTGTTATTCTGTTTATATATATATATATATATATGACTTATGGCTTGCCGCTCTTTCCTCCTAGATGTATGAATACGTACTCAATGTATTGTTCAACCGCAGAACATCTGGAAATTCTAAATTTATTTAGTTCAAACCAAAATAATTACAGAAAAATTATACACCACGAGAAACTTAAAACTCTTGATTTTACTAAATTCATAAAGAATAATTTTTCAAGCATATTTCATATTTTCCTATTTTATAAATTTACTCTGTGTTGAAATCAAATTAAGCCGAAATGAGCAAAATCTAGAGACATCACTCGCTCTAGTGGAGTTATCCCGAGTTTTATAGTGATCGATCATAAACGGAGATGAACGAGTGATTTGAAGTGAAACTTCGAAATCAATATATTCTTGAGCTGATATCAATCGACAAGTATTTCTAAAATTTTATTACCATTGATATTCCGTAATGTGATTGAAAAAAGAAAATATTTCGGATAAACGAAAAAATACTAGAATTCTTTTGAAAATAGCGGGTTAATGAAACTGTAAGGAGTATATGTTACTTCTCCATGGTAAGAAAATATTTCAAGTATAAAGAAAGATAATGAGATCCTCAGGTACATTTATTTTCAAAGTAGGACACAAAGGAAGACGCAGAATCATTTGTCGGGCGTTGTTATGAAGGACTAAGGGACACATCTGCATAATCGCATGGTCTGGATGGAAACAATTAAAGGGATGAATTGGTAATAAGTTGGGATAAACATTTTGAGGAATCATGATGAGACTAACCTTTAAGAATATATCGTCATTCTTTGAGGCAAGGGGAAGTCCTTAGATCATTAATTGTACCACATCGGTATAATTAGAAGAATTTATATAATAGAAGAGAAATGCTTCGTGTTCCCCGCAAGCAATGAGCTGTCAGAACCATGGAGGATTCTTTGATGAGAAAATGAGCACCCGAACGGATTTTTCACCATATAACGCACTAACCTTCTCCTATTTCAGATAAAACACTTATTAATGTACATTAATTTCATAAGAGTGTTATTCTTAAACCATTTAGGAAAATTTGGTATCATTTTCATTGCTGACATTTCTTCCTTATCAATCTTTTCTCTAGGACATTTTCCTGAAACCACATGCAACGTGGCTGTACATACAATTGCAAAGTATTTATTAGATGTATATTGATGTAGTTATACATGAAAGGAGCGTACTTATTTCTAAAATTAAAGCGCATTAGGCACTAGGCACTCTAAGAAGGAGAGAAATACGCCCTTGAGGCCTAAGTGGAATTTCCTAATAGTAAAAGCGCCCCAGGCATCGTTGATAATTGAGGAACAAACGTAACCTCATTTTAATTGCAAATGAGTCCGCTCAACAACAAAGTACCATCATCCTATCTTCGCAGATGTAGGTAAAGTGGAAGGAGGTCGGAGGCGTGAACATAAGGATCCACGCCCAAAGACTTCGTTTGAATATCCAAAGAAAAATTTAAGACACATTCCCACAAAAATGCTAGGATACAATTTTAAGCCTTTGCGTCCGGTTTATGGGCAAAAAAAACGAAACTAGTGCAAGGATAAATTTTTAAACAGTTAATTTAAATGCCAATGTATTTCTCCCGTGTCATCTGACATTCCGTTCCGGAGAGCAGATTACACCATTCCCTCCTTTCATCATCACGTTATGCCGGTGGCCGGTTTGACTTAATGCTTTCTGCAGTGACCTCGACCCGAGGCGAGCATTAGTCTGCACGCTCTAGGCTCGCGGGAACGCGAGGAGGCGTATTGTGAAAATTTATTATATTAGCAGTACGTAAGCTTTAGCAAAACATTTTTTTTGTTATCTATCTCTCCTCTAGGAAAGACGTATCCTACCCACCCTAACTTCAATTTAAGTCACCAGGTTCTCGAGAAATTTGCAGAATTTACAGCGCATTCGTGCGAAAAAGAAATGGGTGATAACGGCGGCAAAGGAAGTGCGGTACTGCCCACGGACGAGATGGCGAGATCTCTCTCTCTCATTTTTCCCTCCCCCTTCTCCCCTACCCACTCCAGATGAGGGAAAGATTATCAGCCTCGCGTGGAAGCTCCGCGTTGCACGAAGCCTCTGAAAGGCCCCGCACGCGGAAAAAAGAGAGTGGGGTGAGCGGAGGAGGAGGGAGAGAATAGGAATAATAACTTCCAAGTGAAGGAAGACGATCTCGAAAGGCTTTAATTGAAAGAAAATGTATGGCGAAGACTGTTCCAATAGGAATTTTTCATGGTATCTCTCGCTCTCTCTCCCTCTCTGCCCCTTGAAGCAGTGGGTCAGCGAGCAAGGAGGCCGTGATTAAGAGACGGGTCGGTTGGAGGGATGGGGGAGGGGCGGTCGAGGAGGTTCGGAGGTGTTGTGGGATTTTCGTGGAACGGGACGGTGGGGCGAGCGGAGAAGATATGCGGGGAACGTGAACGGGAGGACGGCGGTGGTATGTCGTGCGGCGTGGGACCAGGGTGATTGGACCTTTGCCCGACGTGGCCGGGGGACGAAACGAGGGGAGAGGAGGAGAGTTGATACCGAGGGGTGGGCCAAGACACCCCCCCCACCACTACCAACCACTTCTCCACCGCGGGTTGTAGATCTCGTGGGGCGGTGGGATGGAGTGGCGTGGTTGAATGCGAAGCTGCAAGTGCGCGGGGGTGGTGAGGCGAGGGTGGAGGATTTCTCATTAGTCCTCCTCTCCCGAGGGAACGAATACACATCACGCAAACGTGAACGAAGGATAGAGGGGGGGAAGGAGAGTAGGAAAAATATATATCTCCCCTTGGAGGTTAACTTAAGGTCACGGGGGGAAGGGGGCAAAGAAACCCCATGAGTGCACATACTGACGAAGGAAATCAGGATCGACCGTCCGGTTGCGCTTTGCCCGCCGCAGTTAGCTCGGCCCCGCGGGTGCGGGAAGTTCCCCCCCCCCCGCGTCTCTGTAACGCTCTGGGGACGAAGGAGATTGGGTGGAGACGGTGGTGATCAGAGACGAGTTTGTGCGGTGAATTAAAAAGAATGTAATACGCCAGCAATTTACTTAAAGAATGCACAATACTGCTTGAAACAAAACGGATTGCTGATTAAGAAGAGGTTGGTAGTCAGGTAAAAGAGTGAAATCATAATAAGGACAGAATTCGACCGCTTGTTTTAAAAGGTGGGGATATAGCTAACCTTGTGCCAATCACCGCTGAGATACGAGCCTGTGGAATTTACAGACATCGGAATATCGGCAGCCAGTTTCTTCTCAGGTATTGTCGGCTGGTTCCCAGAAAGATCTGGCGTACAAAAAAATCACAAAGTTTGGGTAATGCGAAGCTTTTCTAAGTCACTCGGAATCTAAGTCAAGATCTTGGGTCCGTAAAGAAACGCCATATCCACTGGGCTACTACGTTCTTAATTAGGAATAGTCTACATAGGATTCGGGATGTGCCTAGCAATAATTACGCAAGATCTTGTTTTTGGCTAATTTTCAACGGTCAAAAATAATAAAATAAATACAAGATATCATATTTTTCGCGAGATATAACCGATTATATGCAAAAGAATGGGCGTTTTAGAATGAAAAAAATACAGTTTCAAATGAGATAATCATCAAAACTGAAGATACATAAAAAGAATTTTTAATCGGTTTCACACCAAAAATTATTCAACTATTTACGATTTTTTCAAATTAAGATTGGCCACTGTTCTAATGTTTAGAATTTTTACTATTGTAGTAGATATATATAATAGCCATCATTTCCTGGTTTGTGCAGCTAATTTTATCGGCAAATTATGGAAACCAATTATTTTTAATTTTATAACAGCATCGTAGGGATTTTGAAGCTGTTCTCACAGGAAGTGTGAAATCTTTCTTATCTGCGCAAAGTTCAAAAGGCTAGTTACCGCTCCCTATTTAATATCAGCCGATTTGTAACGGACATTCTATTTATTTGCTTCTTGTTTTCTAGTAATATACTGATTAACAATGATACGTTTATTAACTTGTGGAACTTGGAAACTATTATGACAAAAAATTTAAGGTTTATCACTGCTCTGCAATCTTTTCCTTGATAATTTCATAATACTGCCTCACTTTTCAAAGAAGACGTTTTCCTATACATTCCTTCTTCATCAAGTGATTATCCTTATGCAATTACAGAACAATGTAAATATTTCCATTCCCAAGATGTCATAAAATATTTTCAATCCGTAAAGTAATATTATATTTGGATTATGAGGAATGATAGACATTTATAATTTCATTTTATGATCTCGACTTACAGGAAACTTGAGAAAAGAACACAAAATCCCGATATGCTCAGATATTTGAAATTATTATTAATTTGGCTGTTTTTAAGCTATTTTAATTGATTAAATATATCAATTATCAATTTTTTACGATTATGAATCCGAAGAGATTGCGTTCAACCTTTTAATCAAAGTGAGAGTGTCTATGTGCATATCTCTCAATCTCTTTGTCAGATTATCTACATCTTACCAGTGGAAATAATGGAGTGTGGTCTATACTAGTACCGCAGTAATTGAAGTCTATATCAACAAAGAGAATTCTTATTTGAAAATTAATTCTGAGAGAATTTCTGTGACTGATGGAATGACTTCCTTGACGGCAATATGAAACTTCTGACCCTAAGCGTGGAGTCTAAATTGGGAATCACCGCCCTGCAAGGGATAAGCAGAGGTTCAGATTGGTAAGATCCCCAAGTTTCAACCTCCTTTCCCAAAAACCAACTGACGAAATTCTTACTGGCCCTAAGGGCTAAATTATGGTGGTTTCTTGGCCATAAATGTTTGAATTGCGAGCATATATCTTCCCCCAAAACTTCCTTCTGAGAACGTCACTGCTCCCCTATTGAATAGAACACAGAGGGCGCTAAATTATTACTCTTGCTCGGGATAACTCTAGTTTCTACATTGCTCGGAGGAAATGGAAAAAGACCTTTCATAGATTTTTGGAAGTAATTTTGTCCTCTTTAATTTCTAACAGTATATCATTGTTAGAGAATCTCATGGATTGTCCTTTGAAGTTGAAGTTCATGGTGCAAGTTTTAAGAAATTATTTCATCTCAAATAAATACGCTTAGGTGAGTAAAACCAACATATTTTGAATCCATGCATCTCAATATATGTACACTCTACCATACATTATATCAAACTTGTTTTTTTTTGTTGATGTATTCTGGAAATAAAACGACGAAAATGTATTATTATATTTCCGTTGAAACAGTTACAGTTTTCTCATCCGAGTCAGTTGTAATTTTAACGATTCGATTAAGTTAAAGCCAACGAAATATTGCCTCTCCGTTAATAACCCTGCATTGTGTTATTTTCGCATTATTCCAACTGAGACTCAAATATTCCAAGAAATTTTACGCAAAACCTAGATAAAGGAAAATATAGAAAATGAATCCGAATGGAAATGAGTAGACTGTTGGTCTGATTTACACAGTTTATGACTTCCGTGTCCACTTTTTAAATCTCAACTTTCCTATTATTTTAAATTCCAAGTTAAAGTCTCAATTTTCCCTATGGATTGCGCTCTCCAGACTCTTAAGCGCCAAAAATTTTATAGATGAAGCCCATTTTATTGGTGCCCAAACTCATTTGGGCACCAATAAAAAACGCCATAATATGTTCAATTAAAAATTGTGCAACTCCCGTCTCCTTATTATGTGACTTTGGTCTTCTATGATTAAGTTATAATTTTTTGTTTGCAAATTATTCCAAATTTATTCGTCAATACAATTGTCCAGAATTTTAACAGTTAAAAAAACTCATTCGATGACCAACTTTCGCAGATGAATAAATCATTTGATGGTTCATTAAAATATTTCCAAATGGTGCTCTGTGATGGATGAAAGATGGGAACGTCAATCTTGACTTATGATATGTTCCCATACGGGTGTACAATCAACCACAAATCATGCATCGTCGATACTGCTCAAAGCACTCAATCAATAATCTATGAACTTCATACTCTTGACATCGAGTTAGGAATGTTGTGAATGAAACCACTCCCCACACGAATGTCATTTCTTGACATTCAATCCGCGACTAAATTACGATGGAAAAATAAACCAGTCATCGATCCGTGCGATTTTCAATCAAATAATCGAGGAGTTTCGCCGTGTTTCGCGCGTTTCCAGACACGAGGCATAGTCTCCCGGCATTTTTCTCCGCTTCTATGGGCATCTAGGAGTCATTGCTTCGTGACTATCGCGTACGATTTTAAAAGCCGTCGATTTATTAGAGCCTGAAGGATTATTGAAGAGACCGAGAGGAGCGTTTGCGAGCAGCGAGGTGGAAATAAAATAATCGAGGGTATTAAAGGGGATAAGGGTCGAGGAGTAAGGGAAAGAAAAGTTCATGGTTCCACTTCTTTGTGTGGTCACTAGGTATTTAATAACCACATACGTAAGCAGCCATTTTTTAGGGTTTAACACTGAATGATGACCAGTGTATTTTGAATTACTTCCTCATGAATGGTACAAACTTTATGGTTGGTGTGGCAGAAATTGGGAACCAATACTCACGCTGGCGAGTTTTGGACATAAAAAGTTAGAACGGACCATTATCTGCAGATGGAGAGACATATGGGCAACCAGAAGCTTGCGGTATACATGGGTTCGCATGCTTCTACGTATTAGTTGTTTTTTTATATATTTGCATGTTTTACACAAAAATAAGTTTTGCATAAACTCCTGTGTGTGTGTGATTTAACATAATGTTTTGTTTGTATTACATGTAGTTGCACTCTATTTTTACGGTTGGTGTCCTAGCAGCCAAAAGCCTTTGAGGCTCCTTGCTGGTTTTCGTGTAGGTATACAAGATTTATACTTTTTAACTGATTTAGACCGGATGTCAGTGCTGTGTAGGGAATAGGAATTACGAGAATTAAATATAGGAAAATAGGTAAATCTCTAAAGTTCTTGGGATGGAAAGAAAAAAACAAAATGTAAACAATAATGAAGATCTGACAGAATTGAACACTCAAAACAGGACAAATACTTAGCTGTTACGCTGGTATCATACCTTTTATGAGGTAGACTAATCGGAAGAATATGAGAGTCAGCCTTTAAGAAGCTAGATTTCGGAAGACGGGCAATAGGAAAATAAATGAGATAGGTGTTAATTTGCTTTGGTTAGGTTACATTTTGAAAACGGAGCAAGTATTTGTTGATTCAAGAATTTTTAAAGTTTCTTAGAAAGTCCATCATATTTGCTTAAAATTGGTTCGAGGAGAGAGTAATTCAAGCAAGGAAATAGGTTTGGAGTCCCTTGACTCACGAGGAGAGTAAGAAAGAGAGGTCTAGAAAATAGTACAGGACGCCTGAGTTTTCTTGTCACACCAAAGGATTCATCATTGTGGCTGTAAATCATATTGGTAGGTTGCGATAAAATAAGAGAGACGGCATCACCGGCAGACTCAAGTATTCCTTTCTCCTTCACACGATAGGCAATCGAAACAAAACCGAACCCAATCATACGAAGGTACTTATTTACTTGAAGAGAAACATTTAATGGTTAAGTAATTGATGATTTATATAGGAATGTATGTGTGTACGTTTATAATTGTTTTTACTTGAGCTAATATGTAGTCAAAGGCAAATAAACTAAATGGAAATATGAGGTGATGTATAGTTGATGGCCTACTACTCGTTTGGCGGTTAGCGGGGTATTTGTTATACTTAGGAGAGATATGGATCTACTAAATAGATGGGATCAAGTAGCTCAAAACACGTCAAACCATTAGGAATTAAAATTTCCTCCAAAATTAACGAGAGTTTGAAAGCATATCAATGTGGGTCACCCTCAATAAACTAACTCCATTTTACGGATGGTCGAAAAACGTGCAAAAAATTTAAAGGAATGGTCTAAAATTGGGTCAACTTGACATGAAACGGGCGGATAGTATAGGAGATATATCATGGGAATTGCCATTCAATGAATTAGAAAAGGTACCGAGGAAATCTGTAGATTTGTAGAATATTTCTACAAGTAGTAGTTATAATGCCAGGTTTTAAGAGAAACCGAAATCAGACCCAACCATGATGAGAATAAGGTTTTCGAAAAAAAATTGGGCACTCGGATTTATTTCTCACATGGAGAGAACAAGTGAGACTACCCGTAAGATTTTGTGTGCTCTTTGGTTAAATACAGTATAAATAGCCTCCCAAGATTCAGAAGTTCAGATTTAAATGCCGACCTTTACGCATCCAGCATTATTGAGCGCAATAGAACCAAGGTTATTAATCCTAAAATTTTACGTCTAATGCATGGAAAATGTCCTCTTTATGACTCTTTCTTTCACAAAATCCGTACAGTAAATTCCAAACTCCTTACATGACGAACGTTTGGTGTCCGAACACTCAACACACACACACGTTACGTGGCGGCTGACGACGTGGATGTAGACTGAAAAAGGAGGAAAACGGTGGGCATTATAGGGAGCAGGGAGGAGATGGACGGTGAAGAGGGGGCGGTGGAGGACGAAATCTAAGCCTTCGACAAAAGATGCTATCCCAGAAAAGGGAGAAATGGAACGGGGATTGGACGGAAGAATGACGTCGACATTTCGTCCAGAAGAGGAGGTCCGCGGCGGTGTGAGCGGAGGGATAGGTGGGAGGGGGTCAGTGGAGGAGGGGGTGGGGCGACGTAAATCGAAATGGAATCTGTGCGCCACAAACAAAGCTCCCCCGGCGGGACGAAGGAAGTGTGGGCTAATGCAAAGAAAAGTTCCCCGGGAGAAAACGGGAGGGCGGGAGGTCGGGTGCGGGGAAGACAGAGGGTATAAGAAGGAGAGGCGAAAGGGGAACATGGAGGAGAGAAACGAGGGTGTTGGGAGGCGATAAGGAAAGAGGGACGAGAGGAGGGGACGGAAGGAAACTTGGTAGCGACCGGGGGGGGGGGCAAGGTGAAGGGATTTGAGGAATGGGGAAGGGTGGCGGGGGATTGAGAGAAAGGAGGGAGGGAAGGAAGGAGAGAGGTGGGCGATGTGACTCCGGGCGTGGGGATCACGCAGGGTGTGCACGGGTCACGCAAGGACCGTCCGAGGGAGGTCAAGGCTTCGTTGCCGGATTCGTGCTCGGAGATTGGGACAAATAAGGCTCGGGGTGAGCGGAAGAAGGGAGGGAGGAGGGTTCGGAGCGCTGGGTTGATGTGGAAAAAACCAAGGAAGTGAATGAGAATGACTCCCCACCCCCACACCTCCTATCCACCTACTCTACCTGACATCCTCTTTCCCCAGTTGCCCATTTTTCATTCCCAAATCCTCACCTTCGCCTCCCCTCTAATTTTCACTCGCCCATTCCCACCTAATTCTCTTCACTTTGTCTCATTGACTTCCAGACTTGCTGCTCTCCTTGCTCTGCCAACAAACGAATAACCGTCTTCGGGCAGCTGATGCATTGCGCAACTGCGACCCAAGAAATGATTCTTTCCGTCCCATTGGCGCAAATGTTGCGCGGGTAACAATATGGAATCTCCTTCACACGGCCAATGGGACAGTTCCTTTATGCCGTACAGCATTCTATTCCTCTTTATTTAACGATGATAATAGAAAAAAGTGATAGAGGGAAATATAAACTTATGTTTCATGTGAGGTCACCCCATTTGTTCTTACCTTTTTTTCTTGACGATCGTTAAACATGACATTAGCGCCGCGCAAATGGTGTTAAAACCTTCTAGTAATAGAAGTTAATGCTCAATAGTGCAAGGCGATTGAAAATATTTTACCACAACTACTTGTTACTAGGGGAAAAATATTATCTTTTTTCCCTCTATGTAGCTTCATACGTAGTTATTATTTAATTCAATCCTTATTTTATTGTCCCTATTGCTGCTAGCAGTGAGCATGTTAAACATCCTTGTGGTTGACATAATCTCCATTATTTGAATTGTTTTGCGGATTAATTTGCAAGATAACACTTTTTTTAACTTATCGTTTATGCCAAATGCTTGGTGCTGAATCTCCCCATTCCGTACACCCTAGCGATAGTCCCATGTAAATGTAGTATGCGTTTAAGTGTTTTACGAATTTAAAAACTTGTTTGCTGTTTAATAATCAATTAAATTCATAGAGAATTCAGTTGATCTTAAAACATAATTAATCACAAAAAATTGCCATTCTATAGCAAGAAAAAAATAGTACCAACCATTAATCCTTCCAGCAATTGATCCTATCCGTCAAATGAAATCTGTTGATCACGTGCTGAAAATTTTTCCACACAAATATGATATAAAATATATGTATATACTCTCAAGGTAAACACGTCGAAAATAATAAACGCTGTCAAAACAAAGTTTTTGACTCACGAAGTTCTTATTCAAATAACGATAGAAAACGAATATTTTCGTACGGTTGTTCAAACTTACAAACCAGGAGAGATCTCGGCGATAAATTATAAATCATAATCTGACGTATTTTCTCACGCAAAAACATCCACGTCATTTGAAGGAAATATTTGGATTTATTCTATCCTTAATGTTGCGTTTTGATGAAAGAATATTAGAGTAAAATAGATAAATTAACTTTTATTTCCTCGAGAAATGATTCATTTTAGCCGTCTTAAGGTAAGTAAATTATTTCTCACTAAATTTTTCAAATCTATAACAATGATTAAAAAGTATCAATCGATTTCATAATTGCGAAAATGTCAACTTGTCAAATGTTAACAAAATGAGATTACGCTCATCTGTATACATATATGGACCGATTTTATTTATTTTGTGGTTTCAATTCTTAATTATGATGTACCTATGCCCATGTCAGTTACCGCTTCACTGTTTTTGACGCGGAAATACAGCTAAACATTTGGAAACGTTTCGGCTAATTATTAATATCATTTAGAGATTCAAATTATACACTCGAAAAAGCACCCACAAGTTACCGATTTTTTGTCAAGAGGTGCATAACATTTCAAAAACATTCCGCCTATAGATACTCTCCACGAAACATTTTATGCTACAGTATTAACTTGTATATCTTCATTCATTGCTGGCATTGTTATTCTCACTGGTGAGTTATTTTTGGTAATTAACCTTTTCGGAAGGTAATTAGGTCCTTAGATTAAACAGAAGGAATTACTTGATTAAGAAATAAAATTAACAATAGCCTACCTTTATTATAAGCCATTGGATGCGTGGGCCCTTCTTCTGATAAAAGGCCAATGAAATTGAATGATAGAAAAATTAATGTCTCATCGCAAACAAAGTTTTTAATACGATGAATTCTGTTTGCTTTTATCACGCCTTTTAGCCCTAGGATCGCGTCCGTCCCTTTAATTCTCCAGGTATGACAATTGTTTTAGTTGAACCGAGACTATGAAAATTTTCCCCAATTATTGAGGAATGAAATAATTTAAAAATCTAACATTCAAACTTGCGTTAATCTGTAAATTCTCCAAACAGAGATACATGCTTGGATTTTTTTATTTTATGTTTATGGAGAGACTCATGGAATAAAATGATAATTATGTAACTGTAAACGTGATTTGAGTCCAGGAGTTAATTTGTGAAAAGATTAATATATTAGATTTTTAAATATTTATTTGATATAAATATTACGAAAACATCATCAAATTGAACTTTCTTCACCGTAGGAATGCATGTAATGAGCTTCAGAGATTAAAATGGGTCTTACCAAAATTGTTCTATGTAATTCCTAAGATGCACGAAAACAAAAAGTCGGAGCTATATCATACAAAATGTATATTTTTTGTCGCTACATTGATCTTCAGGCTTTATTTTTAAAAGGTTGGTGCTACTACAACATTTTTGGAACGAAAATGGCATAATCTTTTTTTAAATTTAAGTATAAGGCCATTTAGATTTGGACAAAATGTCATAATATATTTCAATTCCGTCTGGCTTTTTTGACATAATTTTCACCATCGGTTGTAGCAGTTGATTACCTTATTTGATGTTTTGTTTTGATTTAAGTGGATTAATTAAATCATGGCTTTATGAACAAAAATATAAAACCTAAAACGGGCATAACATGTGCGATACATATCCACGCATTTAGCAGATTCGTTTTTAATTTCCTTTTGGTTATATTTAACGATTCTCTACTGCCTGAGCTCCAAACGTGCTTAATTTATTCCAATTTTCTTTTCGTTTATTGCTGATGCCATAAACTCCTTTAACAATTTGTAGTTCATATCTTCATCACAAAATCCTATAACCATCCAACACAGTAATAAATTGACTGTATTTAGTACTGTACTTAGCCTACCGTAATTCATGGTAAGAAGATGAGAAAAGATACTATTGATAATACTATCTGCAGAACTTAGGCATATCGGAATAATTATTGTTCCATAATAAAGGGCTTAGTACCATAGCATTCCATAATAAGCTTAGTACCATAATATTTCTAAATTTCATTCATATAAAAACGGAAAAATATAAACACGTCCATTGGGGTGGAAAGAGAGCAGAAACAAGATAGCAACGAAGGATAGAATTGTTGACCCTTTAATAAAAGTGGCGAAAGCATAAATGGGGAAGTTTAATCTAATTAAGTGTAATGGTGTGGGCACTGAGGAAAATCGTTGTTACAATGGTTTATCACTGAGTTAAAATTCTGCCTGACCACAATTGTTCAATCTGTCTTAACCATCTCAGTTTCTAAAAATACACATGCAAAGTTGGGCCAATGGGCCTATCCGCTCGTTGGCCAACCTAAAGTTCCTCGGCGTAAAATCCACCTCTGGCATGGGATTTAGGATGTTATTTTTAAATTTAAAATGAGGGGAGTTTAAGGTAAGAAGTGACCTCAATAGCCCGAGCACCACCGAAACTCAATTACGGCCACTGTACTAAATTTATCTCGCATCTAGGGGCGGCTCAAAGGGCTGCGACGCCTCGGAAAAGTTTACTTTGACGGCCGCGCCCCAATCCCATTTGCACCTATGTCATGCCTCGCGAACCACGATGTGGGCATCCGGCAGGGGATGCTAGACTTTAATTCTGCATTAGCGGTGGCTCGTAGCGTTCGTAAAAGGAATTGTGAGTGACAACTTGATCATTCGGTCAGAAACATCGGAGTGCTTAACATTGGTTTAGAATAATGCGAGGGAACAACGAGTATTTAAATTCATTGGTGAATGTACTATGTATCCATTTCTTTATCTTATGTGATCTGTACGGTATAATTTTCCAAATTGAAGTCTGGTCAAAATAATTCTTTTTATGCCAGAATTAAACTCCAGTGCTCTTTATGAAACCCTTAGTGAGGCTTTCTCAATGCTTGACGGAAAATTCCCATTCAAGTTTCTCCTATAATTCAATTTCGAATAAAATTCGAAGGAGATGCAAAAATAAAGCCACTTCTAACTAAAATTTTTTCCAGTGGAACTACTTAATTTAGGCACTATTCGCATTACCTCTCATAGTATTTGTATCTTATTATCAGTATATTTACGGCGAAGAAAGTAGTCCCTAACTTATAAAGCCACTTTATTTTTATTTTTAATGATATTTTTGTTGCGTTATAATCCATATTGTATCTCAAGGTTAGAGTTTATAGCCCTTTTGACTATGTAGCAGCAGTCGATTTATTCCAAGATGACCAAATTCATCGACGATGGTAATAACACTTCTAATTATTTGAGTTGAAAGATTTCAGAGATTCCAGGTTGAACAAGAACACTGTTTCCGAGGCTAAGAGCTTTAAATGAACACATTTGCACGCCAAATACGTTTTCTCTTTCCTTATATTTAAAACACGATTATGATATTTCATGATATAAATATTGATGATATAAATACAAAGAAAACCAATAGAAACACATATACAGGGCAAAAACACAGAAATGATGGGGAAGGTGGAATCGAGCAGATCACAAACGTATAAAGGTTCCCCAGACCGGGAATTGAACTACAGATCTTACGACTTGCCGGAGTGATGGTCTGAACCACGATCTATCGAGGAAACGTAGGTTACACTGAAATCTGAAGGGGTTTATCCCACCAAATACCAAGAACACACACGTTACACTTGTGATCTGCTCGATTCCACCTTCCCTGCCATTTCTGTGCTTGTCTTTTTTACGTGTTCACATCCCTTTACTTTGTATCCATATCCATGTGAAAAAAAAATATGTATACATATGCATATAAAAATATATATATTTATATTTTTTTTAGGTAATCTACCGGTTAAGGTAGGTTTTTGGATGGGCACAACTCTCATATAAACATTTTGTAACTCCAATATGTATATATATATATATATATATATATATATTAATATATATAATTGCATTAATTTTATCTAATGCTGTTTAAATCCGGGATATGTTTCGCTCATATGAGCTGCGTTATGAGGAGTGAAAGAACTATCCTGGCTCTTCCAAAAATATTTCAAGTTGCTACCCAAGAACTTTACCAACTCTCTGATCTACCACCTGTGCAAAACAGTCTCGAGCTTCTCCGCGTATCCTACAAGCTAGTTCCCTTTATGATGGTGCGTACGTGTACTGGACATCCGAGTGCTCAAGGGCCCCCATGACATGAATCGAGAAACGGCCAAGGTCTAACGTCTGAGGTTCCACATAAATTCCGAATCCTTCGTTTTATATTCCATTCGGAAGGCGAGAAAGAGTTTTTAGACTTATAACAATCTCATAGAAAATCTTTTACGCTTTTCAAAGCGCTGCGTTGTCTTCTGCTTTGAAACATGTATTTTTCTTATAGCTATAGAACTACTCTAATCCAATTAAAATTATTCGACCCACAGGTTGGACGTTTTAGGAGGTTATTGGAACACTAAGCAGCATCATTTCTCAACTATTAACTGCATGGATAACCTTTGTCTAGAAATAGGTTGAATTTTACAATACAATACAATGATTCAGTCTAGGTTAAACTAGATTAATAAAAGATAATCGAATGATGTTTTTCTTCGTTTACTTAGGAAGCTTCTGAAACTTAACCTTGTTCATACGGTAAGGATGTTTGGAGCCACAACACTTGGTATTCTCATATTTTGATGGGAATATTTTGAACTCTAATTTTAAATATTAATTTCAGGAAAAAATAGTAAGATGCATTGAAATGATGCCGGATTCCCCAATAGCTGTGTTGTCCATGCTAAGGCTATTTTCCACAGTTTCGTACCCTTTCCTATTTTGTTCCCATGGGACATCAAATTAAAGGAGAGAATTTGAACCAAATGAATTAGCAACTATTTATAATGACGTGAGTTATTTCTTCCGCAGCATTATTCTGGCGTAGCGTATTCTCGTAATCATTGTACTACTCGAAAGAAATTAATACTTTGTTGCGTTTACCTTATCGAGCTACATTGAAATAACAGCATGAATAACTTTGACAACATGATGAGTGAGTGAAGAAAATAAATTCGTTAAAATGTTTTTTTCATAAATGGTGACAGGTGCGTCAACAATTTAGAGGGTATTTTACTACTTGCGTAGTTGTTTTGAGGTAATGGCATCTCTCAGATAATAAATAATGAAAACGGAATATTGTTGTATGAACAAGAATAAATTACAACTCTTGGCCATTTCGTGTTAACTCTAGATACTATATGCTCACTTTTCTCATACAGTGGCGGTACCTGTAGCTTCGCAATAAAAAAGGTGGTACATCCTTTACTTCTTTTCCCCTTCCCTATCGTTTCCAAGTGCATCGCTCGTCTCACCGTTGGCGAATCTGCCAACAGTTAGCCTGCCACCTCGTAGCCCCCTTCCTCTCGCTCCTCCCCCCCCCCCCCGTTTCAAAAGCACTTCCATCCCACCATCGAAATTCCACCCCGTTGCACTCTAGGACAGACATCTCCAGCCGACCCACTGCCATGACGTCAATCACTTTCCTCCGGCTTAAAATTGATACTTGATGGAAAGTTTGAGGGGTCGTGCATCGATAATTCGATTCGACGCGGGATAACTCTCATCCGAAAGTTGTGACACACTCTCCGAATATCGAAGGAGCCCGTATTCAGGGGTGGTTGTTTGAAGGGGTGGAATAAGTGCGTTATGCCCTCGACTGTTCGCACTTTATCGCTGCTAGTACAGCTTGACGTCCCGCTTGCCTTCACTGGATGAAGGGCGGGTAGAAAGGCTTAATGAACTTCTAATGGAGTCGCCAACGGACCGAGGATTCCCTGGCGGCTCCTTCCGCTTAAGCGATTGTGGTTTTGAGTGCTGTCATGAGCATAGGCAGTGTTTCAAAAACTTCACTATTTAGGTTATCTTTCCTTGTCCACTATGAATTTGTCAGATATCCACCACATTTCCTAGCTCGCTACGTATATATTTGGACGGCACATTAAAATCATAAATAATAGGGAACACGTAAAAGGACATACATTTCAGAAAGTTTAAGATTTCGGCCTTCTTCCGGTCAAACTGGAACCTGACTTTTACACGGGGTTATAAAAATTATTATAAATTATTAAATTAATACACAAATTCGTATTAAGATAGGCAATTAATTAAACTACTGAAGAACCTAAATTTTCGATTGCTACTCTTAGAAGACGTGCGTGAAAAAGTTAGGGATTGGTTAGTTGATTGCTATCGTTTCATTGGTGAGTCATGCAGCTGAAGCAACGATCACGTCCACCATGAGTAATTCATGTGAAGGTTCGTGTGAGGGTTTAACTCTCCCCAAATTAAGCCTTATGGCGTGTGAATTGTACGTTCACGGTGGGAAGGGATCAATTTCTTCCCGTGGGTCGATTGCATTTTCCCACGACGCATGGTATTAGGAATACCACATTTAAAATTTAGTGGTATATGTATGGAAATAACATCCAGATTTGAACCCAAGACCCTTAGCCAATGAATCAGAATGCCCTGTCATCTTAGCCATCACGCCACCTGTCGATTGTTTTGAGAGCACATTCATCTGACATTCTCTAAGCTCCCATTGATTACATCGATAACTCAAATCGATCTTTGAGTAATTGATCCTTGAAAACGTGGCCACCGGCACATCGATCTCGGAGAGTGGGAATCGAGGAAGAATCTGGAAGAGGAGAAGAGCTGCAAAAGGGGAACTTTGTCTGACCCAGAAATTGACCTTCATTAATAATCTTTGCTATTAGGGACAGGGCCATTTTCTACGAGCGTGCGCATTCAGACACACCCCACTAATGGCCAGAACCACAAATCACTTCCCGCCCTCCATTTGCACGCTTCAACCCGTCAGGCTCACCACCCTCTCCACCTATCCGCCCTCTCTCACACTCACCCCCCCCCCCAAACCGCTCACCATTCTCCCCTCCCCCAAAGGCCTCCGTGCTCAATATTTAGTCCGTTGACCGAATTTGCTGGCGGATTGTTTTGGGGAGGCGTCGCAGGTAGGGCGACTCAACGCCGCTAAGGAATCCCAGCACGTAATGTTGGGCACCGGGTCGGGAAATGAGGAGAGGGTTGCCGCCGGGGCATAAGAGAAGGAAAAACTGTGAGGATTTGACGGGGGAAAATCTTGCTGCCTGCAATGGGTGCTGGCGCAGAATAAACTCACTTTGGCCCAAATAACTGCTCACTTCCACTGACCGGTTTTTGTACAATAGCTATAAAGCTCCTTTTCAAGAATTAAGCATATAGTCCAGGGCCATGAAATACCCAGTATGTCATATAACAACCTCAGTTACCGACCCGAAGATTAGTTTGGTAGATGAGGTTAGAGCTCGCCAAGTAATAAGCACAACGTCGAGTAAAATTCACTTATATAATTATATATATATATTTATTTATTCATTTATTTATGTTTTCATTCACATGGAAATAAATATAAAGAAAAGGGATAGGAACACATTTAAAGGAAATGTTCGTCTTTTATATGTGTTCCTATCCATTTTCCTTACATCTGTTTTAATGAACATTTGTTCGCTATATGGCGGGTTTTTGTGTTTGAATGTGTGTGTGTGCGTGTGTATATTGTATAAGTATATATACACCCACACACATAAGTAATAGCGTACCTCTCTTTCATTGATGATACATTTCATAGGAATATTTAAAACAAAATCTCGTGTTTAAGAAGTCTAAACTCAAGCAAATTTCCCCAATTTCTCAGCCAAGACCTCAAACTTTCAGCTTCTTAGCGCAGCTTTATGTACATGAAATAGTAATAAGTTACTCAAAATTCCACTTTTGAAAGGACCGTAGGCTCAAATTAACCTGAAAACTACTCGTAAGTAGGAAGAGTACTTACTCGCAATAAGGGAGTACTTGTAGGTATATAATTGATTAGGCGTCGACATTCAGAAAAAGAAAACTAGGCACTCTAAGCCCTTTAGCAACAACTAGGGCTAAAATACTAATGCGTAAATCTTTGACGCAAACAACTGGGTTAAGAACTCTCGTTGTAAGTTAAGACAGGGGTCGAAATCATTCCTTGCTTATTTTATACCCACAGAGAGAATTATGGGGACTTCCAGCGTATTATTTAATTACTAATATCAACCTCTGCTCTTAATGCTAGTTAGGAATGTCCATATCCGAGTCTTTGTTCCGGTCACCATTGAGTACGTCAAGGTAGCGCTAAATATCTTTTAATATTAAATTTTCTTCATAGCAATAAGCCGCTTCATGGCCCAGCGAATCTCTTCCTCTGTCTTCAATGTTATTTTGGTTAAATTTTATCCTTTCACGGTCTTGCTGCCACCCTCTTTCTTTTGCCCAGATGTAATTTACCGCTGTTGGAAATGGGCGCTCCTTGCCTCCGTTTCCATTTTGTACCCCTCTATGTTCAGAGTGCACCAGTGAGCAGTTAGTGATGTTACTGACGTTCATGATAATTCGGAGACTTTATTCAAAATCCGGATTATTTCATCATTTTTCTCAATTTTCATCGGTATTAAAACTATTCATTGCATAGGTAATTGACGTTTCGAGGAACATCGGAACGATATGATGGATCTTAGAGGCTATCGTTCAGGAGGTAATTGATTATCCCAACCACGGCGCCATTATCCGAGCCTGCATGTATGGATCATTAACTTTGTTGAATTTCCACCACCAATTCGCGCTCAAATCCAAAGACTATTACCACAAAAATGTATTTTAGGTTATCGAAGATGTTGGAAGTTTTAACTGAAACATTTCAATAAATCAATTAATATGAAATAATTTATTTAAGGAATTATTTTTTCCTTGTTACAGACCATGCTGTACATGCATATCATCATTTGGAGTATATATATATATATATATATAAACACACAAACACTAAGACAATAAATATTACACACACAGAAACATGGATATTTACAGGCACGGCACGGCCGTCGAAACGTAAATATCCACTGTAAGTGTCCTTTTTCTATCTTTCTGTGTGTGTAATATTTATTATCTTAGTGTTTGTGTGTTTGTGCGTCGCCGGAGAGCGTCATTTTCAAGATTTTATATATATATATATATATATATATATATATATATATATATATATATATATATATATATATATATATATATATATATATATTCAAACTCGAAAATCCCGCCATACGGCGAACAAATATTATTTTCGCACATAGAAATAGACATATAAGGAAAGGGGATAGGAAAGCCCATAAAAGACCAACACAGGAAAGGTGGGGAAGGCGGTTTTGAGCAGATCACAAATGTAAAAATATTTTGTAATCCCGGATAAGGAAATATTTTTACATACATATATATGTAGAGAGAGAGAGATATTGATTTAACTCCCCGACATTTCCCCGCTAGCAGGATTGGTTTTTCCGTGACGATCACTACAGAGGGAGAAGACAAACCTCGTGTTAACAGTGATGCATAAACAATTCGCCTTAGGGATATTTATCGGTGAACTGCGATTCAAAGTCTAGTCTCTAAGTCCTTAGTTTTCGTGGCAAATCCTGGGAGTTGACCACTCATGTGGCGTGTGATTGGCTGGATTTTAAGAAAGCAGTCACGATCGTTCACTCTTCCTTTTTAACGACGCCCTTGCGTGCCCGTTGCATCCCGCGCAGGCGAACACGAAAATTCCGCGGTATGGCACATTCTATTACGTGACGAATGTGGCAACCGTAGAAAAGGCTTTCAATCATCCCTCCATGTATTAAGAGTCCGGATATATTTACTCATAAAAACTACAAAGACGGAGTGCCTTCGTTCTTTCGCGTTCCATTTCTACCCAAAAGGGCTAGGGTGAGAGGGAAATGATAATAACGTTCAGCCCTTATTGAAATCACGCGACAAAAGTCAGTTATGCGCTTGGCACGTGAAATTTCGGACGAATTTTTAATTGAAATAATGGATGATGGCCGATAGTCGACACCGAGTGAATTTCTGTTTTAAAAATCTCCATTTGTCACGAATTCAAGCTGTTTATTAAAAATTTCCTGCAGTAAAACAAATTGATATTCGATCAAATAATTATGGTAAGAAAAGCTTTTTGAACCAACATCAAGATTAATCAGTGGTTCATATTGTTATCCCAGTATAAAAAAATGATCTGCCTGAACTGAATAAAGATTATTTTATCATGTCAATTTTATTTCATTAAAGTTTTGCCAAATAGTCAAATTAATGATAGTGCGTGGTGCGTAATGTGATGCTTAAACCCTTCAAGACTTTACCTTATAATAATGAGTGACCTTTAGCTGTACGATGAATTATAGAGTAAGCAAACCCTCTTGTTTTTGGATAAGCTTCGTAATTTCAGGCCTTACTTTATTGAACTTATCCATTACGAAAAGAAAAAAGCTATATTAATTTCACTCAATTCTTTGATTAATTAATTAAGGGGAATTAACCTAGCTGTTTTATATCCTAGCTGTTTAACCTAGCTATTTTTGCCTCATCTCTAGTTTCTATTCACTCCGTGAAATGTTTGAATATTTATTGCAGAATAGATAATGAAATACATTAATACAAGGAAATGGATACCTTAAGCCTGAATTACCTGATCCCTACGCATACCAAACTTTTTTTGTGTTGGGCCCACGAACTATATAACGATCGAGAGTCACCAATTAACGCTCTTTTTTCTTTTAAGTTGGAATTTATACGCCCCAGTATCAATTTGACTTTAGTTCGGTTCTCAAATATTGGTATCCTCAATCTGTAATATTTTCTTACTTAAAACGAATTTCATTCCTTACATGACACATCGACCATTATTAATAATTTAATTATCTAAATATGGCAGAGCTAATTTCCAATCCGACTATAGCTTCTCCAATGATATTCGCCGGCCGACGACTTCCTACCTATATTCCTGTAATCATAAGCCGCCAGTGTGCGTGTTTTTGACAGGATGGAAGGACGTTATCATTTATATCTACCCCAGATACAAATAAATTCCTTTCTACAGCTATGAATTTGAAATCTTGTAGTTATGAATGATTGCCGACTTATTGATTAGGAGGTCGCATACAATGCGTATATATAGTATAAAATACGAGAGGACGGAAAATTTATTATCATACCTTAATATCCCTTAAATTAGTATATAAGTGACCCATGTTTACCTATATCCAATCCCATGAAATGTTGTACATGACTAACTTTTCAATACAATAGAGCGTGCGTAGTTTTATAAAAAAGAAAACAGATTTATGTACAGATCAACCGAAAAAAAATTGTGGGAACTATAAAAGTGGAGGAGATCGTAATTTTCTTTCGATTTCATATTTTGATTGGATCAATTTTAGAAACAGAATGTGACTGTGTATTTTTCTCCATCTATTTTTCAAAATGTAATAGATATTGTCTTTTCATCGTTCTATTAATTTATATTGGAGTCCAAAGTTTACCTAGAGTGTCGATTTTATCCGCGCGTAAAATATATGGTAAAAGTAGATTACTACTCGTATATACAGGAAGCTTATTCAGTCCTCAGATGTCTTTATGTTTTAATAAATTCAAAATACAGTAACATGGAATGTATAGCTTGAGAGCTCGACTTAGTTCACCTAGTGGCCTCTGAGTACTATAATTCAATTTATAATATTATTCCGGTTATGTATAGTTAAATTGCTAATAACTTATAAGTGATGACACTAATACTCACAAAAAATTAAAATTCATTGACATAAAATGAAAGGGAAAGTGTCACACTGCATATTGCTCGTGTTTCTAGCATATTTATTATTGTCTTTCTCTTGTTAAAAGTAAGCACATTTCAGCACTCCGATTCGGATTGAGGAATTAATGGTGAACATGCATGCCGAAGCTTTTAGAAAATTCATTCCGATTGGAAAAAATATAGACAAGAGGGAGACTGTAGAGTTACATAAATTGAAAGAAAATATGTATAACTAGTGTAACTAAATGGCAGGGAGTCGGGTATATAACTTAAAGATTTTGAAGACACTACAGTGTAGCATAAAAATTATGAATAGTAAATTCTTTTGACCTACGGAAATATTAAAGATCATTTAGAATTATTTTCCAATTGGAAAGACACTGATGTCCTCATCCTCTGGTGCCAGCAGGGGCTATCTTCATGTCGTCACCATTTTAGAAGAGGAACATGAATGATAAATCCTAAAATTTTGGAGCTTTCGGCTGGTCGTGAACTTCCACGGCGAGGATGCAAGTTTGGTGCTCGACAGAACCAACAATTTTTCGCCACGGCTAACGTGGCCGGTCTGTGCAAGAAGGACTCCCTCGACTCCCGTCGGCAATCGCGAATTCAGCGCGCCGCGCGGGAGATTCCGGACGCCTGCCCCCTCGCGTCGGGATGGACGGCGATGAGAGTGCTCCCGGCGCTCTGCGGCGGAAGTGGGCTAATGCCTGGGAGATTTCCTCTCCTCTCTCTTGTTTCATGTCGGAGATTAGGCACGTGTGACCCACCCCCGGAAGGCAGGACGTTTGTGTGATTAGGCCTCGCAACTCTCCAGGCGTGTGGCGCATAAAAATCCCGTTAAACTCACAAACGTTGCGGTCGGAAAAGAGATGCGGGCCGCATTACCTTGCGGAGGACCTTACATTACAAGAGAGAGAGAGATGGAGAGAAAAGAAACAGTTTTAAATGGCAAAAGTTGCCATCAGCACGAAATGCGCGGAAGGCGTCACTTGAGATAAAACGTGTATTGCAAGAAGAGTAAAAATCTTTCGAGACGAGGGAAATATAGGGATTTCCTAGAAAACAATCTATTTTTACAATATCTAGAGACTTGCGCGGTGTAGATGGACCAATAAAATTGCAAGGTTTTGCTGGAGGTAGGGAATGAGGTGAAAATTTGGAAACTGGGAGCACATTTCGATGTCTATTGAATCTCGTCACCGGAAGGACAAACTTTGCCTGCTGTGTTACTTAATGTAAAACCTGCGTACCACGTTATAAAATATGGAGTTGAGTTGGAACACTGCATAAGTTGTATTAAATATTATTCGCTCCCTCAAAGGTGGAATAATAGCAGTGCCATTATGGGTGTGCCCTATTTTTCTGCGTTCAAATTTTTCCCAAACATTCACGAACACTGAATTTCGAGAGAATCCAGCGGTAAACTTTTTGGCACGTAGTGTATTTCTGTGTATCACGGAGGACATCAGCATGGAATGAACTAATGAATGCTTTGCATCAGTAAAATGTAGCAACAGAGAACTCCATTTGAAAAATTTTCCTCTGAACGTGGAAATGCTCTTACTAGTTCTTTAAAGAAGGCACCCTAATTAATTGTTCCATTGTTCTTGCTTTGAACTTCACAACTAGGTTTTACCGCAAGCTTCAAATAAAATATCGCAAATTAGTTTTAAAATTGTGATTATTTAAAACATATCAAAGAGCAGCTCTCTCTCAGTTTCATCATTAGTGTGAGTTCCAAATATATTTTGTTTCATAAAATCTATATTATTCATTTCCACTATTATTTATTGATTTTTTATAAAATATATGCATCAACTGGTTGTAATGAGGAATATTTTATATTGTTTATTACAAGTGCATTGACTGTAGAAAATCCGATTGTCATTTCTATTACTATTTGGTAATATACCTTTTAAGAGAGGTTACGAATTGACACGGACTGAGTATCGCTACATTACCAAACCTCTCCTAGCAAGGAACAACCCGGACACCCTAAGCCTGCAATACGTAAAACATTCAATTTCAAATACTTTCTGTCTCCCTCTATTCCGTCCAGTGTGCCTATGATTTTCCTCCCCCTACCTCCCTTACTGATCGTTTAACCCTCTTTTTACAGCTTTCGACATTCAACGCCTATCGATTGCAATCATTTATCCTGCCTCTTCTGTGTACCTGCTAACAATTCTCTCTTTTCTTAGCATCATACTTAATTCTTCTTCGTTTATTCTCCTCTCTGCCCATTTGACCTTTTACATCCTTTTTCTACACCAGCATCTCAAAAGCCGCAAATCTTGCTTTTCTGACAAAGTTTCCGCACAGCAAAACGTACAAGACGCTCCATAAAAATGTTTTTTATTAATATTTTATCATTAAATATACTCGACGGCCCTGTCATCAACAGAGTATTTTTATAATCAATACAAAAAATTGCAATTCATAATAAAAATTTGATAAAATGTAAAATGCACAAAGAAAATCCTTTATGCCTCAAATATTTAACGACGAACTAGTCTATAATTGCTCCTCAACATTTATCCAAACCTTCACGCATCAGTTCAACAATTTAGACCACTTTAAGTTATCGAGTGAAATGTATTCGTAAAATACATTCTTTGTTAAAAACAATGATTCTAACACCTTGTTTTCACCACTGCGTTCTTCTTTCGTATTTCTAGTCATCAGTGGGATATTGAAGAAAATTCTATAAACAATACCCCGAAAACCGCCACAGGGGTTGTGCAAAAATATTAGTTCTTTGCATAAACTTGAATATATGTCGGACAATATGAAATTCTCACGCTCACTGATGTCTATACACATCTACAAGACAACATGCATTAATGCTACGTTTTGCCAATTCATCTATTATTAATATTCAAGTTATTTTAATTTTTTTCGGGTTCTTGAGTTCGATTTTGTTTTGTTTTGCTATCGTGCGAGGGAAGAACGAATACTTCAATATATTTGAGACGGTGTCTATCTCTTTTATCGTATCCCAGTGGCCGAATCTACCAGAAAAATTTGGACGTGATAAAAGGAAGAATATTTAGTAATCAAAGTGGGGGAAGGAAGATATTTGGATATGCTAGGTAAAAGTGGAGAAAAAATAAGGAAGAAAAATTAACTGGGACAACCAAGAGGACGTTTTCACGACAGGTAGAGGATGATAGTCGCTAGGGAGCAAACTAAAACCTACCTTTAATGGGTAGAAAACCTTTGATAACTAAATTAATGAAAATGCATCTATTGCGAGTGAGATGTCCCCGACGAAACACCCTGCCTTCCGCACGTGCACACAATGCACCTACACATTACAGGAAAGGACGCGGATGCGGTTTTTCCCTCAACGCAGTGAGCGCACGCCGCTCGCGGGTGGGGGAGCGGAGGGGTAACGTCGGCGCACGACCGCGCCGCCGCTTCGGTTACAAGGGATCGAGCGGTCGAGAGGGTTGAGTTGGGGGGGGGGGGAGAGAGAGAGTGGGGGGGGGGGTGAGTGGGGTGGAACGTGTTTGCGTGTATGTGTGTGTGTGTGGATGTGTGTGTGGGTGCGCACGAGAGGAAGGCCATCGAATCGATTTCTCACTTCACCACGCGAGGAGGACGGAAGATGAGGAGGCGGGAGATGAGGAGGACGAGAAAAGCGATGCGGCGGAGGTGGAGAAGCAGGAGGAGGAATACGTAATCCAGTAGACGCCCCGGAAAATAAAAAAAGGAAGGAGAAAACTGGAGTTGGGCGAAGGAGAGTGGACGCGAGAGAGGGGGGTGAGAAGGACGCATCTTTTGTGTGTGTCGCTACGTTTCCAATCAAGATTTTATTGTTGCCTACACCGATGGCCTCCGGGTCCACAAAAAGAAATGGACGCTCGCTCCGTCATAGCGGAATGGAGAAAAAGAGCGGGACTCTTTTACAAGGGCAACGTGACTATATGAGAGTAAACATAAAGGGAAATAAAAGCAAGGTGATCAAACATTCCGGTTCTTGGTGACGTACTATAATGGATGCGACCGTAACATGGCAGGCACGAGGCAAAGGCAACATGGAATGTCGACGCTGAAGTGTGCTTTAGTTACCTGTTTGGGCTGGTTCAGTGAACTAGTCGGATAAAAATCTGGGTCGAACCCAAACCACGATATAACAATTCTGTTTTAATGTTTTGTATGCGATGAAATTCATCCGTAGAAATTCAAAGAAATTACTTTTAATGATGTACTTACATGGTAACAGGTTATTGTGTGCCAGTCCTGAGCTATATTTATTGTTCAATTGTGAAAAATTCTTTAAGAAAAATATACTGAAACGTTCAGCGGACATTGTAGTAGTATACTTGGATTTATGATTGATAGGTCTAAATATAAAGCACTTATTGTGTATTTCAAGTCATCTGTTTAAAAAAACCTCTCCTTAACCTCTAATTCAAACCTCACCACTGTTATACTTTGCTTTGTACTAGCCAACGATTGAGATTTTAATGGGATAATTGTCGTGATGCTAAAGACCTCATAATAGCAAAGAAATGTTATTCTTCGTCAATCATTGACTGTGATTCAAGTATAAAGTAAATGAGCAGGGTTTATGCATAGTTAAGACTTATCCACTGATGTTTATTACAGAAATCAAACCTGGAGCCGTATTGGGATATGCGAGCTTAGATCATGATCCTAGTATGTGAACAAACGGACAGACGCCAAAAGTATGTTAACTTTCTGCCAACGTCACCCAAACCTGTCTGTTCTTCAAAACACAGTCCTAAGGTAAATTGATCCTATATTTCCGGCAGTTGTCACTTATATAATATGAATAGAGTGAAATAACTATGACAGATTCCTTTGCATTGTTTTGATATGGAGAGATTTCAAGGGAACAAGGAAGCAAAAGCATAACGTAGCAAACAGGGCAGTCCATAAATAAATGAATGAGTCGATTCTGGTCAACGGGGAGAAGATTTTAAAATGATGTCCCCTTAAAGATTCAATGCGGTGCCACTATGGACAAATCCACAATAATTCCTCAGTGTATTCCAGCAAATACTCTTTGTTTTTATTGGCTATTACTGATATTAATGCACGTACCATTCCCTTGGATGAGTAAAGTATTTGCCCAAACGCACTGCAAAAACGAATACAGCTCTGGGCTTTGCTCTTAACCCAAGGACTTTTCGGCCATATTATATAGGACCATAGGACGTATTAACTGATTAATTATGCTTACGGTGTCCCTTAGTCGTCAAAAAGTAGCAACGGTGGAGGAGGAAGGCAGCTATCAGGAAAGGAGGGTAGGTGAAGGAAAGGGATACAGTCGGCTGGAGAAAAGGGCAAACAGGAGGTACCGACCAGGGGTATGGATAAAATGGGGGCGCGAGGGTCGAGATGAGTGCCTCGTCAGGGAGCGTTGTATGGGGATGGAAAGGGCTTCCTGAGTAGCCATTCCTCGAGCCGTTGTTGATGTTCTCTGCTTGTTGTTACTGATGCTACTGTTGTTGTCGCACGGCGTGTTGGCGCTGCCATGTCTAGAGTTTCAACACCACTTCACGAGTGGCGCGGCTCGGTTAATTATTTTTTCCTGCCCACCCCCTCCTACCCTCCCCCACCCTGCACACTCCCCCGTCCCCATCCTCGTGACGCCGACGTGTACGTATGAATAGAGGCGCGAGATAAAGAGGCAAGGCATTTCCGTGAATTTATATGCAAAATAGGGAGAGGACCGGGGAGCGTTCCGAGGCTCTCAAACGGGTTCCGCCTCTCTCTCTCTGCGGGACAAGGCGTGGAGATGGCGTGTGCGGCGACGACGCCTCCGAATTAGGTGCCTCCCGCCAAACGATCCCCCAAAGGCGGCAGCACGCGACCGAGTTCCCACTCGTTAATTTGGGGTCCTTCCACTCCCTTATTTCTCCCCACCCCTCTTCCTCCCTCGTAATTTGATCAATGCCACAATCCGAAGCTAACTTGAGCTATTAGCAGGGGCGTACCGCCTCCTCCTGAAAACTTTAATTACTTCTGCCTGGAGCGTCTTACGGAATTTCTTCCCAAGAGCCGCTGTTTTTCTTTTTACTTTGGATGTGCAAGTCGGTTGAATTTGCGTAAAATGAAATTAGTTTAAACTTAAACGGGAATTTATTTTCCTTTTTTGTATCGAAATGTTTGTCCTTCACACGTTTATGGAGATAGTGAAACTAAATGACGTTTAGATGTTCCTCATACGAGTATGATACTGTCATAGACAATTAGATGTTTGACATTTGCTCAACTCTTACATGCTAACTCTTACATTCAACTTGCTTTCTTTAAATCAGGAATCATTACATATACCATGGTTTGGTTTCCATAACATATATTGTTGGATTAATTTCGAACCAAAAGCATTCATCGAATGGCAAATCTGGTGTGAAAATACTATTTTATAAAATGTACAGGCATCACCTGAAGTAGGTTGTCTATCTATTAAAGCTATTAATTTCAATTTTACGAGCATTAATAGTGCAAATATTTCATACCATATCTTAAATCTTTTATCACTTCACTACTAGGGAGAAAAGTCACTGACTATCAATCATTTAAGATGATATGGAAAGCATTAGTGGCAATAGCATCAAATTTAAAGGTTACTTGGATGGACCACTGTATAAATTAAGGCAAAAGTTTTATTGCTCGTCAGCATTCCCTAAAGAAATAATATTCGATTTCAAATGAATTTTATGTGTTCAAATGTACCTTCTCTACGAATATTCGAGCACTGATCATCAAAAATTTCATATGAGTAATTCGCAAAGATATAGAGATCGTTCGTTCTTTGTGAATTCAGTAGGTACTTGTGTAAAGGTATTTTATATATATTTTGTTTATATATATTACAGGTAGCTGATTTTAAATGATGCGCTGCCTGAAAACTGTAAGCATATAGATTTCAATTTAAAGTCGTCGAAATACTCGTATCGATCACGGGCGACCGGCAAGAGAGTAATTTCTACGTAATCCCTCATTGCTCAAATATATTATATCTATGCCATAACCTTCCTATCCTATGCCATAACCCTATGCCTTCGATAAAAATGTCCTTAGATTTTCTAGTAAGTAAAATCCTATGCTTAATAAAACTCAAGGTAGTATTGTAAAACCTTCGCCTGGCCTTTCGTTTTTATTTTCCTTAACTTAAATTTTATATTTTCTGCAACTACATTTAGAAATCCTCTATACTACACCTTCATTTTCCTGCACTGAACAAAAGAATACTCTATATCAAGGTTTCCACCAATATTTCCTTAACCTACGTACTCAATATCGCAGTTATAAACTCTTTCCTCTTTGTGCAATCTTTTTTGACTAATGAGATTCTTCTTTATATGTGCCAAATACATTGACCATCTTAGTCCAAAACACTTCCTTATGACACTGATTTTCTGATACACTTGGCAATTATTTCAACCCTTTGACTAGCCAGTTAACTGAAGCTTGATCACCCACAAACCTAACTGAATTTATGCATTCCTAGCAGACCATCCGTCCTATTTTCAGTTATTTCTATATCTCTATTGCCATTTTATCCTCACACACGTTGAAAAGCATGGGTGATAATGAATACCCCTCTTCCCAACACTGTCCATTCGCCACTTGAACCTGAGCAGCCTGAGACATGTACTGGTTGCGGGTGCCTCATATTCCTCCAATCAATGCATAACCTCTGAAAATATATTCTTTAAATCTACTCTATTTACTTTATCCCTCGTAAATACATTTTCTAAATCTAAGAAACAAACAAATAATCATTAACCCGATTGTACTTATGATTCTCTTAATTAGTGGCTTCATCACTGCAATAGCATCAAGCGTACTTTTACCCTTACTCAAACCATGCTGATCATCCCCTGAGTAATAATTTGCCCTTCTCTCTATCCTCTTATTGATGACCCTAGGATCATCTCAGCTACGTGAAAAAAATCAGACTTATTGTTTTACAGCCTCACATACGGCTACCTTTCCCTTTTTTGGGAAGGGAGTTAAAACTGATTTAATGAAATCTTCCAGCCAAATTTCTTCCTCATAATTGGTACGAATTAGCCCAAAAAAAACTCTTCCTTTTGCGTTTACCTAAGCCCATAAGTAATTTAGCGGAGGTGTTATCTATCCCCACATTTTTTTTTATTCCCTTAATACCCTTTCCATATTGCAACAAAATATTTCTGGACCTAAACTATCTACATCTACGTACATTCTCTTTCTGTGTCCGAATTTGCTGGCTTTATATATTTACTGCATAGATTCTCTGTGTATTTTTTCCATCTCTCTTTAATTTTTCCTGTTCAGTTAGTTAGTTCTGTTTTATCTTTAAAAGTGTGCAACGAATTTCCCTCTTTGCTTCCATAAAACACTTTCATCTTTAAGTACAGTGCACTAATTTCACCCTTCCTTTGTAAACGTTCCATATCTTCACACTGCCATCCACCACGGCTCTTTCGCCCCGTTCCTTTCCCTCCTCAGTGTATTATTTATTTCTTTGTGCGTTCTTCAACCCAATTTCATATTTAAATCCTTCTATAACCTTATCTCATCTATCTTCCTCATAATCTCTCATATTATCCTTGGTTTCCTTGTCTCTCTCCTACTTCTATAATTTCGTTTCTTTTTTCTGAGATTTTTCCATATTTCTTCTAATTCATCCGTCTCCCTGTCTTCGATCATAATTTTATCCATGCCTCTTGACATCCATTCCTTTTTATCCCGGTTAATTCTTCTACAATTCATGTCCTCATCTGTCTGACCTGCTTTATTCTTTGGAATCTGACGTTACACGTCATTAGAACTAAATTATGATATTAATCCACGCACGCCACCGGAAAATGTGCAAATTAATCACGCTAGTCTTAAACCTATGTTTGATCTTGATATGGTCTGACTGAGATCTCTGAGTCCCTGAGAATTTTTTTACGAGAAACTGAGTATCCCTAAATTTTTCATGATTTCAAAATAGTATGTGCAATAGTTAAACCCTCCCCCCGGGAGAACTCTATTTCTTTCTCCCCGTCGTTATTCCTTACTTCTTCGTACTTGGCCTTATTCCTCCTATCTCACAAACATATCTCCCTTCACCCACCGTCATGATTGATTCCCCTTTCACTATACCGTATTTCGTATAACGTTTCCTTCAACTGCTTGTTGACATGTCGACCTGAACAATGACTAAGTTCGTTGATTCAGCTTTTGCCTCTACTAACTATACTTTATCACTATCTTCCTCTATGTTTACAATGTTTCTTTCGACCTTTTTTGCAATATTACTGCCAATTATATCCCTCGCTGGCTCTCTTCCCCTCCAATGTATATTACTCTAAATCTGCCGTTCCTCTAATCCCCGCAATCCTACCATCTCACCTTCAATAACAATATTTCCTGTTTCAAGAAATATAGACATTTTTATGACTCCCGCCTTACATTTTCTAATTTCCGAATTTTTTCAAATTCCTTATTCCTACCTTTTCTGGCTCTCCCCTGTGTTTTCTATACTGCTGCTGCTGCCGACTGAAATTTGACGCCCACCGCGAAACCCTCGTCTCTCCCGCTGTCAAGCGCGACACAAGACCGATTGGACCAAGTTCTGTATATGCTAGGAATAATTATAACAATTTAGTCCATGATCGTTTGCCGATCCCTTCTTCAATGGTGTTTTTAATGTGACAACGTCACTGAATCGACCGTTCCACTGAGAACATACGCCTTTTGCAGCCGCCTCACTGAGGTACACACGCTTAGAGTACTACCTTTATCTGGAAATTCAAATAATTTTGCGCTCCCAGAATAAGGTTTTCAAGGAGCATATCAAATGTTTCTAACAAATCTAATGACTAAGTTTAACGACATCTGGAGGAAAATGTTAAAATGATAAGGACCCTTCAAGTTTTCGACCTTGGGATAGGATGAGGAAACTAAATGCCATTTTATCATTGTTTTCGTGAGATTATGCACCTCACCATGTTCGTAAGAGATGAGTCGTTGACATATTAACACCAATTCATACGCTTCAGTTGTCGTCGAAATGGGCAGAGGCATCGCCTGGTGTTTTGCAGAGTGATATGGGACGATTGAGGATTGCTCTCATTTTGCTTCTGATCGCTTTGCCACACAAAGCAGTAGTTTACGTAAAAACATAAATAAACAGTGGAGTTAAAGACCGAATTATTGCCATCGTAGTATAAGGAAAAACGGCCTCATAGGAGCGTTATCCGTCACTTACGAATATTTTTGGCCGTATTTTGCTGAATCGTCACGCTTGTTATTGACTACAATGCGCCGTCTCACACCGCGCTTGTCGTGTCGGACTTCTTGGCCAAGCACGGCGTGTCAACGCTGCCGCACCCGCCCTACAGCCCGGACTTGGCACCACCGGACTTCTTTCTGTTCCCGAAGATAAAGAGGAGTTTGAAAGGAACGCGATATAGGCGATTTGGACGCCGTCAAAGAGGCCGTGACGACGTGTCTTCGAGAGGTTCCCGATGATGCCTTCGCGGGAGCGTTCCAGGAATGGGAACGCCGCTGGAACAAGTGTATCGACTCACAAGGGTCCTATTTTGAGGAAGATTAGCTTAAGATATGTAAAAGTGTAATACATTTTTTTTCCTGAGCTCAGTACACTTATTTTCCGGACGAACCCTGTATGTCAAGTTTATACGCTTTTTAAGTTTTCATATGTTCTTTTGGTGGAAAGTAATTTCCATTGGAAAACCTGTTTGTGGGAAGATATTTTTCATATTCGAAGAAATAGTTAAATCCGCGATGGCTTTTCACGGAGCTCATCACTTAGGTCGCACATTTGATAACTTTTGCGCCGTGTCACCGAAGCTGAAAAAGAGATTTCAGTTTCGCAGTGTCCAGTATTACCACAGTTGCATGGGAACAGTAGTGTTGAGCTTGACTTTTCTAAAAATTTACAACTGCTCTCTAAATCGCTCTCATCCCTTCACGGGAAAACTTTTGAATGACCCCGGCTTATTTACAATGTTCTAGAGAACATTTTTCAGGAATTGGCAGGCGGTGGATGGCTGTGCGACAAAAACGGAAGATGAGTATACGTTGTTCTCGGAAGTTTCTCGAAGGAATTTATATGAAGCCATTCCTCTCCGTGACCTAATTCGCGGAAGTGGGACGAGCTAGCCAATTGTTACGACTAGGGCAAAAATCTCTTCAGAGATCACCATTGCCGGAAAAAAAATGCATTCCATACACTGCTCAAGGAAGAACATTTCGAGGAAAATGCTGAGGACAAAACTCGGAGAATAGAGTAGGAAATGAAAATTGTGTGTCAAGACTTACTTTTGTCCATGTAACTGGGGTAACAAGAGGTGAAACATACGTACGCTATCAATTTTATGAACATTTATTTCGGAGCTAATAATTAAGATCTGAATTAATCTAACATTTCGATTATCAGCACATACTTACTTCCAATCATTCTTACCCTAAGATAGCACTACTACTTTAAGTAGCCATATACAAAGACAGTCAAATCTATATAAAAACCTAAAATACAATGACGTGTATTGTTTATCGATATCAAAATTTTGTTAAAAAGAGAAGTCTCACTGTTAGTCAATTTTTCCTTAATATAAAAATTTTCGAAATGTCATACTACTAAAAATAAAAAAAACTAATTTTTTCTAAATTTCATCGCTATTAAAGAGAAAAATATATTGTTAATACTTAATTGTAATTATATGGTATGTATCGATA
This sequence comes from Hetaerina titia, assembly GCA_037158775.1. Lineage (NCBI taxonomy): Eukaryota > Metazoa > Arthropoda > Insecta > Odonata > Calopterygidae > Hetaerina > Hetaerina titia. The sequence goes on along the minus strand of CM073770.1, from coordinate 55,636,111 downwards.
AAAATTCGTCATGGAGGAGTAATTTTACTTTTCAAAACAAATTAATAAGCAACAAAATGGCTCAAATTTTCACAATCAAGTAGTATTGTTGACCAATTGGGGTTGCCAATTATTTACATAAAATTTTGGCCACTAATTAATCAGCAGAGAAAAAGTCTCTACGTTAAAATAAAGATTTATAATATTCCTGACTTGAATGTTTTCCCATGAGCGCATCGGTTTTAAATCTATTTTGGATAATTTAGGGTTTCAAAAGAGTAAATACTTTGTAGAATTATGAATATTTCCTTTCTATGGTTATTGTAGGATTATTCCAAAGAACATTTAACAGGGTCATAAAATTGAATGAAAACGGAATAAGACATTAATTGACATCAAGCTAAATCCATATATCAAGAATAAGTTTTAAATTCCAAGTTTTCGCATGCTACGAGTATAGTCCTTGAACATTTTCGGGCATTGGACCACAATAAGTCCGCAAGCACTGGACTTGCAAATTTATGCCCTCCCGTGAATACCTTCACCACACGACACAGCTAGTGGAAATTATGATAGGGATAAATCTTTAAATACCACATTCTTTTTTTAATAAGCCTATATACGTATTATATGCTTTAATTAATGCCTTTCCGTCGTCGGAATGGCTCTGGAAATCCTGCTATCAAATTAGAGATTTAATATATACATCGTATAAGACAGGAGCTGTGCAAATTTATTCTTTCTGAACGGAAATTAGACCCACCGGGCCAGTAAATCACAGCACTCCTGGTAAAGGCGATAGGCTTTCCCAAAAGAAAATTCTGGAATATTTATTGAAGAGAATATTATAAATATTTCCATGAAAAATCGAGTTACCTGGAATGTAAAAAGCTCCACATCGGGATTTTGAGTTAATTCTGCTGTAAGTGACCTTGGGATACTTTACCTTAAACCAAGACTGGCTTATTGGGATAGTATATATGGAGAACAACAACATTTCCTCCAGCTCAGGAAGTAATTCTAGTCCTGGCGCGACCTTTATTATTGTTTCTTAACCTTTGGCGTATAATAAATTAATTGAGTGGTGTCAGACGTTTGATCAATGGAAAATATGGGGTGATGAGGGGAGTCACATGACATCTGGTGTTTTAAGCGTTCACCCTAGTTCAGCCGAGCAGGAATTTTAAGGGACGCGCGCCTGTTAAAAAACGCCGCCTAACTTGACCCATCCCCGTCAAGTCCAATTGGGAGTTCTGTGTACGACCCGGACGGTTCGGCTCGCACGTGTCGTCTCTCCCTCCACGCGACCCTACCTTCCCCCCACCCCCAGAGACTCCCCTGCCCTTATTTCGTCCTCGTCCCTAACCTAGTCGTCAGAAAGTGACGGACTCATCGGAGCTCCTCCCATAGTCGCCGGGGTCGGGGGTTGTAGGGTCATGGGGCGGACAGTCGTCCCCCTCCTCCGTCGTCACAATCCATCCATGCCCTTCCCCTACCTGCCCTACCTTCACCCTACCTAACTATCCTACCTTCCCCTACCTTCACGGGGCCGTGTCCTTCCCAACCCATACCTAGATGGCTGTTCGAATAGGGAGAGAGAAAGGGGAAGGGATTTGTGACCCCCGCCCAACTCTCTCTCTCTCTCTCTCAGTCTCTTACCAGTAGCCCCCGCCCCATCCCCCTTGTGCTCCAACCCCTACTCACTAACGCAATTCCCTCCCGAACGGTCAGATTACAAATATCCGGCTAATCCGACTGTCACGAGCATTAAACCCGATTACCTTGGCCGCTTTATTCGCATCCAACCCCTTTAAGAGGAGAAGGAGGGTGGTGTCTATGGGACGGAGTGACGGTGGTGTGGGAAAGAAAGGTGCAGAGTGGTGCGGGGGCGTGAGGAGAGAAAGGATGTGGGAGTTTCGACATCCGTGGGCGTGGGACGGCTGAGTGGCAGGAAAGCAACACACAAAAGCCTGAGGGAAGGTTTGACCGTTCGCAGCAGCAGCTGATGGGAGACCATTTTCTCAACCTTGGAGGGAAAGAGTAGACGGTTGAAGGGACGCGAAAAATTTGCCAGTCCGGAAGCACCTTGGGAGAGCGAGAAATACGACACCAAGTCAAAAACGGGCGGGATTCACAAATTATCCTGTCTCAGCAATGTCCAATCTTTGTTGAGCTTTTCGACTAAGACGTCGGTGTCAATCGGTTTTTGGAACAAATCGATCCAAATGCAATTTGTTTTTTGACTATTTAGTTGAACGCTAGGAACATTCAAGTGCTAAAAAATTGTTTCACGTTTTTGTCATAATCGTGACTGTGTCAACTTGTGCATCAAGAGCCTGTATGTCACGGTAATCGATCCTGTGTCAGCCTGAACCTTATCGATTGTTAAAAATTAACTTGCACGTCGTACTTGTAAACCTAAGAAATTAAGGATTAAACTGTGAAATTTCTGTGTGAATCCCGGAGTTACTGCATAGATACTATACTTGCTAGTAAATAGCGGTTGTGAAAAGTACGGAATCCTACTACATAACAAATGGAAACATTGGGAAACATTTTTCACTCCATGGCCTTTGGTTGCCTCAAGTTTCCCCATCGGTCCTCTTAATATCACGAACCCTGAAATAATTCAGCCAATAATCCACTTAGTATACATTATGAAATGCACGCTGATGGAATCATCAAGAGTTACATAAGGCCACACATTGTTCGAAGGTCGCAAGTTCCCGATTTTCTTCCGTGAGGCCTAAAGCTCTCAAGGTCGACGTTAGCCTAGGATGTTTCAACATGATTTAAATGGACATGGTTATATAGGTATACATTTATTTATTCGTGGGCATGATAGGGATCGTTAAGGTATATTTAACCATTGGCTGACACAGTTGTGACACATATAAGTAAATAAAATGAAACATTAAACACACAAAAAGACCATATGGCGATAAAAAACTGGCCTCCTTCAGTGGAAGGAATGAGCCTCCTCTTCTCTCTCACGCTGTCTGTGTATTCATGTCTGTATTATATACATTTATTATATATGCATATAATTATAGACAGACAGACAGATAAATTTGTCTCTCGGCACACACATACAGAAAACGGATTTGCCCTGCAAATGACGCAGACCAACCGAACCGAGAATATTACTGAACCTAGAGTTAATCTAAAAATTTTTCAGTAAAAACCAAGCCCCCAAATTTAATGAATGCATGATAAATTAAATCAATATTATTATGTTCAAATTATATCGCTTATTAAACTTTAAAATATACGTTTCATCGGTATAAATCATTGATACATATTCCAATCACAAAATATTTATCTGCAAAATAAGGGGACATCTTTAACATGATGAACAGATCAATTAAATAGAAATTAATAATAATTATCATAAATTCGGCTTCCTTAAATTACTCCTTTCAGAGCCAAATAAATATTTCAGTTTTATCTTTCGATAAACCTCTGACATACATTAAAATGGACGGGATGTTTTATTTGAAGCTTTCACTCTGAATTAATGAGTAGGTCCGCCTTAATCTCTCCCAAGCCGACTTCCACCTAAGCCTTAGAATTAATCTCTTGATTCACGCTTCAAAGCAATGGTCAAGGAGAAACATTTCGCCCGCTTCCAAATACAAGGTATGATACCGAGTGCTATTATTAGAAAGTCGTGAACTCTATATCTGTAAATTACACCAAGTAATTCCGTAGCCAGTAACGGACTTTGACTGCTTGCGCCAATCAGAAATTCAAGTAGTAAAAATTTTTAATTGAACTAAATAATGATATGGTTTTCAGGGAATAAATTTCATCAAAAGTTTTAAGCAACGATACATTATTTGAAGCAACATCCTATTTCCATGTGCAATAGGAAAACGAATGTGTATTCAATTTTTAATGGTTTTACCGACGAGACCGGAGTAGTTCACCGCTTTGCTACAAGTAGGAAAGGTTACACGATACCCTTAACCCTTCTTTCCGGTGTCTCTGAGTACGCTGCGGCACGAAACTAAAAAAATAGATGAACATACCTTTTCCGACAAATTAACCTCTTTCATCTTTTATTATATTTTTCCATTTCCTCGTGCCTCTTCCGGTGAGCGCCACTTTGTGGTCACAGGAAGCGAGAAGCAAAGGAAAGGTGACTAGAATTCATATCTCAATCCCATCCCACCTCTTTCGTCCCGGCAATGGACCGGGAGAGTGAGAGTGCAAAAATCTGGGATTACGCGACGAGCATTGTCCGTGCGACTCTGCTTGTCGGCGTACGCTCTCGGTGAAAATAGTGGGCAAGGATAGAGAGGGTTCAGAGGAAGGAGAGAGGGTGAATGAAAGACACAACAAAGCCATAAATAACCAACGACACAGAATGAAAAAGTACCTGCGGGGAAAGCGGACAAAATTAGCGAGGGATGGGAAAAGGAGGAGTATTTAGCACGGAAAACTGGAAGCAATGGGGTAAAAATGTAGCGAGTGAGGGAAGAGCGGTTCCAGCGAAACGGATGACGGGATGGAAAAAGTAGATGGGTTAAAACAAGGAGAGATATGAGGAAAGAAAGGACGGGAGAAGTAGAATTGGATGAGAAAGAGAGAAGACAGACTATTATGTAAGAAATTTATAAATTGTTGCATTATAATGCACACATAGCAGGTGACTCCATTAAAGTTACTGTTACAGTTTCTTGAAAATTGTCTAAGGAATGAACAGCCTAAGTGTTTCAAATTTGCTTTAACCTCGTGGACTGTGGCGCCTCGCGCACGAATACGAATGCCTGTGACATTGTATGTTCGGTATTTCGTCATAACATCTTGTTCCGTTAAAGCCCCCAAAATTTCAGAGTGTAAGAGGACGTCTCGGTAGCTTAATTGGTTAAAGCACTCGGCCGGATATCGAGGGATCCGGTTTCGAATCCCGGTCAAGGCGAATGATTTTTATTCTCTGAAATTGTTGCATTATAAATTTATAAATATTTTGTGCGTGGTATTTTGGTTTCAGGTAAAATTAACACTTCAGTGGACGCGGTTTTTCTAGGATTTGCAAAAGTCTGGGTGAAACAAATACTGGAAATATGTGAATATGCTAGTTAAGAATTAGAATTCATTGAAACAGTATTGTGGAGAGGGACCGAGGATATTAAGGAGCCAAGTTACATTTCGCTAGTTAGACATCATTTGGAATATGCTGTTATTATATTAGATCCTCATCAAGTTGGATAAATTGCCGATTTAGATCGCATGTAGCGTAGAGGCACTAGATTAAGAATCATTCATGGAGCGAAGGTTAAACGCGCAGATTATACGAGTATCGTATCTCTTGCATAAATGGGAACCAGGTATTTTTAGCGATGATGTTGAAAAATATTATTAGCCCCCTCCTACCACCATAGGTATTAGATAACGACATTAATATTAGAAAAACCAAGTGTAGAGCAGATCGAACTGTCATATTTCCCCTAGCGTATGCTGCAAGTATATGGGATCCTCATCAAGTAGGCTCAGTTTTGAAATTAGATCGAACGCAGCGCCGAGCAGCTAGGTATCTAAAACGTTGTTATGAACAAGTAGTAGTTTGACGGCACTATTGGAAGAAATAGAATAGGAGCCACTAGTATGACCATAGACATAAATACAGATTAAATTTACTGCGTTAATTTGAAACAGGTTACTTGTCTGAGGACGTTAAAGTCATACGACAGATTCGTATTACTGGCCCCGAGTTACTATGGTAGATCAGATCACCAACGTAAAATCTGAGAGATTTATTGTAGAACGGATATACTGAAAATACCGTTTATTCCTCGAACCATTAGGGATAAAAATAGATACTATGAGAGCAATCGCGTAGGAGATAATTAGAATTGTTAGTGTATCTAGTTGTGTGTACTTCCTGAATGTTAATCTTTTTATTTAAATGACCCATCTTTTCAAGATTTACACGAAATGACTTGAATCATGTTAATATATATTGTGGAATGTAAGTACTATCTTTCGTGTGATTAAAATTTGTCGAGTTCATGATCAAACTAATATTCGTGGGGAATTAACACGATAGTGACTGTGTATTGATCCCTGGTGGTCTAATACCCCCCGCCACACTCCCTTGCGGCCGCCTGCGGGGTATTTTGTAGATGTAGAAAAGTGATAAGGTATAAGAAGAGAGAATGGAGAATGGAGAGAGAAGGAGAATTTTGGGGATGAGGATCGTTTAATTCTAGCACGTGATTTAAATAGCATTAATGAATGGTGTTCAAAATGGGGATTGCCTTTAAATCTTAATAAATGTTCGGTGGTAAATTTCTTTAAAAGATCCACGGGATTAGTTTACAAATTAGCTGGAGTTGACCTTGAAGTAGTTGATTCTGTGAAATACCTAGGTGTTACATTCACTAAAGACTTAACTTGGGGGACCCATATACGTAAAGTCTGCGGGCAAGCATATAAAAAATTAGGATTTATTAGACGCATTGTCGGTAGAAGTGACTCCAAGGTCAAGGAACGTTGTTATCACGCTCTTGTAAGGCCCCATTTAGAATATGCATGTAGCGTATGGGATCCGTGTGAAAAAGGCCTCATTCGGGAAATTGAGAAGGTCCAACGCCGGGCAGCTCGTTTCGTGGAAAACTGTTACGATAAAACGAAAAGCGTCACTGAAATGCTTATGGAGTTGGGATGGGAATCATTGGAAGAAAGACGACTCAATGCTAGGTTAAACTTACTAAATAAATTCGGATCCGCATGTTTCAGCACCGAGGTCTCGAAAATTATTCGCTCTCCAACATATATAGGTCGCTTGGATCATGTGTACAAAATTCGGGAAATAGATGCCAGGACTAGCAGACTCAAGGACTCCTTCTTCCCACGGACAATACGGGATAACTACTCTAGGGTTACACTCGGAGATAACAAAAATGCCACTTGCCACCCTCCGCGTCTAGGTAACAATTAGTTGAACTCAATTGCATGCACTTTCACTAGCCTCCTGTGTGTTGTGTCAGAACCCTTCCCGCATGCCCGAGCGTCTTTACGAACTTCATGCTCCACCCTTCCATCCCTTGTCCCTCTCCGTGGGTGTGCCCTCCTCCCACCTGCAGCGTTGGGCCAGATTCCTCACCTTGGGTGGGAGAGAGTTTTGTGTGGAACGCTCTTGTGGTGGTGGTGTTTCGCCTGGCTACTTGCTATAAACTAGCTCTCACGTTCGTGATAGGTTTCTTGCTGCATCCTAGGGTGGAATTATTTGTTGTAGGTAAGCGTATGTACTTGCATGCTTTTGGAGTGAGGATAGGTAGATGTGTGGTTGCATGCGCGTCAAATGATGGGGTGTTGCAATGAATGTGTGCACTGTTGTGGATTGGGGTTTGCATGTGTGTTTTGGTTTTGAATGCGGTGTTTCTTTTTTCCTTTTTTTTGGGTGGTGGCCTAACACCCCCCGCCACACGCCCTTGCGGCGGCTTGCGGGGTATTATGTAGATGTAGATGTAGAAGAATGCCAGATTGAAAATATGCGACCGCGCTATAGGGCGAAAAGTAGTTTTCTTCTTTCATTCAAAGTAACGAAGCATGTTTTCTTTATCTCATCTATCACTACTTATTGCCTGTAGTGTGCTCTACATATACGAAGGCGCTGTTAGTAACAATTAGGACAAAAACTTAGGTTATATTTGAGATAATGTCAACATACTAAGTACAAAAATTAAGCATATCCCACTTCAATATCGTAGTGCATTTACCTGTATCTATAATGATTTATATTATTTAAATAATCATTAGAATCACCACAGAGTATACTCCTACATTAATGTCATGCAAGCCACCGCTTGAAAGAGTGGTAGGGGGTAATTCCATACCACTCATGCACCATCAAAGTTAAGTGTTGCTTAATCGTTAGTTACCAATAAATATGTAATATCACATGGCACAGATTACTGCGATTCTTCTTCTTATTCAGGAGGGATTCAGGATAACCTCGTTTGAGGAGGGAATGGTGTAAATTTAGAGGATCCGTAGACATACTTACACTCCCAGACCTTCCACCACCGCGAAAAACCACCCTCTTTCAATTTGTAACACGTTTCTCCCTGGCCTAGAATCTCTGCGTTCTATCCTAAAGGACCTCTATCCTATCCTCAAAAACCACAATTCCACCACCAACCTTTTCCCCAAATGCCCCTCTGTCACTTTCAAACGCCCCGCCAATCTATCAGATCTTCTAAAATCTACCAATCCACTTCTTAAATCCTCGCCCCGTTCCAAAATCACTCCCAGACCCTGCAATAAACCTAGATGCAAAACATGTCCTATTTTCCTAACCAGAATCCCATCCCTCTCCCACCCGCTCTTTAACTCTCTCCCACCAATTCCCTACTCCTCGTGTACCTCCAGTAATGTTGTCTACCTACTCAAGTGCCAACTTTGCCCTGCCTTTTACATTGGACAGTGTACCACACCCCTCAATATTAGAATCAATAATCATCGAGCCTCATGCAACAATTCCTCCCTTATTGGTATGCTCCCAATCCCCGAACATGCCTCCGAACACAACACTGCCTTTGACCAATGTTTTAAAGTATCCGTCTTAGCATCCCTCCCACACTCAGACCCTCCACTGAAACTCAAAACATTAGAGCTAGCTTTCATCTGGCTCTTGGATTCCTGGAATCGCCCAGGTATTAATATTAGACATTAATTGCCCCCTTTATGCATATAATTTCATCCCCCTCCGCCCCTAACAACTTCCAGATCATCCCCACCTTTTTTAAAATTCCCGCGCCATACACTACCCCTCCAAACTCCTCACCTCGAATGCCTTCCCCCCCTTTTTTCCCCCCTTTTCCCCTCTTTTCCCCTCTATTCCCCCATTTTCCCCTTCTCCTTCCTACCACTGCTTTCGGGCCCTCCTCTGCCTCAGTTCTGTTCCTAATTCCTCTTGAGAAAGGTGGTTGGACCACCGAAAATTCGAGAACCAGTGAGTCTCTCTTTTGTGTTTTGGTTTCTGTGTTTGTTATGACTATTAGTGAATTTACATTATTGTACACGTTCGTGGGTTTTCCAAGAAAGTGACTATATATAGAAAAAAATATTTGTAACGGATGAAGGTTGCTGATCACGAAAACAAACCTCGGGGTACCTCATGTTACAGGAAGTACTAGAGTGGATGTACTATTGCTACCACACGTATTATAAATGGTGGCCTAACACCCCCTACCACACGTTCCCACGACCACCTACGGGGTTTAGTATAACTTATAATGTAATAAAAATATATTTATGCAGATATAATCATCAGTATTTCATTTCTAAGATTGGTTTATTTCAGCCAATTTTCTTATTTATTCCGTATCCCAGATACGTGGTTCATGCAAGAGAGAGAGAGTAAACATTAATTAACATTAAACCGTAGCCAATCGGCCACGTAGATATGCAAAATGTTAAAGCGAGATCGTAATACCCATCCATAATTGTCGGTTTACATTTATGCTCCCTTCTAATATTTCATTAACCACAGAAATCCCATGTTCTAGCCAATATAGTCTAATATCAGCTGCTTAAGTTTCGGATAAAGCTAGTTGATAGGAGCGTTACCATACAGAGTATTAAAGAGAACGTAATACCTTTAGAAAGCGTCACTGCACTGTAGCATTCAGTCGTACGGATTTTACCCCTACCAGCAGCCAAAAATTATTCGCCTTGACCGATTTTTACACTCTGTAATTTTTGCATTGCAATGCATATTAGGGGATGGCTCCGTCAAAAGTTTACTGTTGAGGCATCTCCCGCAGTTTATTTTGTAGTATAATCCTTGGATGATCAAGTAAAAAATGCAAGATTTGTAATCCTTGAGCTAGATTTTTGAAAACCACTGTATAACTCAACTTAATTCTGTTCTTAAATGTTAATTAGGTATTACAAAATCCTTTTTTCTCCTCCATGTGCACTCATCAAAATATCTAATTATTCACATTTCAATTAGATTGATTCGAGAAATTGATACTTTGAAACGAAGAGAAACAAAACTATTGTTTTCCAACGTACTTACTAAATTTAGGAAACCGAATGCTTGCCGGCGAATGGTAACTGATAACCTAAGCCATTGCTTTGCTAACGGTGACCGGATAATTGCAAAAAAAATATCGGTGCAATAACAGAATCGGAGAAAAATTCTTATCGAGAGTTCTCGCAAGTGATTCACCGGAATCAGCAAAAAAAAGCACCGTCTATTCGCGTCGCGCTCCTCTTATCCATAAAAAAGACAAACTTTTCATGTATAGCTGTGCAAGTAGTCCAAAGCCCCACTGTATTTCCGTGGTCACCAATCATGTTATGCACTCTCACGAACGGCTCGTCCTGCACGAGCTCCTCGAAAGAGAGAGAAACTCACGTGGAGAGAGCGACGAGAGTTACGTGAGTCCTCCCATAAACATTCGCTTTGCGTCATATCTCACTCCATATCTCCGCAGTTGATAAAGGACGCCTTAGCACACTCCCACGTCTCAGCGTCTCCCAATGCAGCCTTATATATGTGCATGCATAAATAATTCTCCTCGATTTTGTCGACATTTCGCAGCCTTCGGCCTAAGGAGAAGGCAAAACTGCACACGAAGAACTTGCTCCCACCTTGGAATGTCCTATTTGAACCGGCGATTCCATTTCTCCCGAGCAGTGATTGGATTCGTCGGAATTGAGAAAGGGAAACGTTGATGCGATCAAGAACTCCTAGCGTGATTGTTCGATTCGTGGCAGCATTGGAAGTATACAAGTTTTAGTGTGATGGCAAAAATACGAGCCGGATGTTAAACGTGACAAATGTATTACGTAGCGGATATTGTGTAATTTCCAAGTATTAAATTCACTAATTTCTTTGCATAGAGTATTATTTGTTCAGTATGGCGTTCTTCAAATAATGATGTTTAAATTGTAATCGTACATTTTGATTGTTTTTTTGTGACTGAAATTACAAGATGATTAATTTCAGAGCTTGAATACCAGCAAAATACCTCATGTACTTAGGTAGACTATTTGTTAAAGAAACATTGTGTGGAAAATATGACGGTAGCCTGAGAACTTTTAAAATATCACAGACAGGATTTATATAAAAAAATACTTTACAGCATCGGAGATACAAAAGATATTCTTTTGTTTCGCAGTTTTAAGTGTGCCTTGGTCGAAGAGTAGCTATTAAAATGCAGAACAAAAACAACGTAGACACTAAGACGAGCAAATTCATTTTTACTTGTGAAGTTATGAGGACTGTACTTTTTTATACAGACTTTTGCATTTCTTTTTAATTTAAAAAAATAGGTTCTGGAAATTATTTCCTGAATATTCAAACTCTCCAATCCGAATTCCGTGGCAATTTCCCTTCTTTCCATCAGTAACCACACACTTAATTACTCGTGCGGTCTACTCAATACCAAGACTTTAAAAAGATCGCTGCAGGTATATTATTCAGCTAGTGCTCAAATTGTTAATGATTCTGAGACGAATGTTTACAGAATACTAATGAAACTCCATCTTTAATGAAAGGAAACTCATTCTTCGCAGTGCAATATCGAAATGCTCTTAACGAGGCAACGAGGACAAAATAAAAAGCACCCCTTGATGTTAGCCTATTGAAAAACAAAATGGGTCTCATTATGGCAATATGCTTCTAACCCTAAAAGAGGATGAAATTTGTCACCGACGAGAGAGCTGAAAATCGGAACGGCGTGGTGGGGTAAGGGGAAAAGAGGCCTTAAGGGCTTCCCTACCTGTTTACCTGAATGCGAGATAGGGAAAATGAACAAGGAGGGGACCGGGACTAGAGGTGAGCAGGACAAAGTGAGGTAAAAAGAACGAGAGAGAGAGAGAAGGAGATTAGAGATATGGAGTATAGAGTTATGTGCGGCGGAAGGGTGGGGGGAGAGGGAGATGTAGGGTGGGTGGTGAGGATTTTGAGGAGAGTTTATAAGAGGCAAGAAACAAGACAACCAGTGCCTTAAGCGGCTTTCGACAAACAGGATCACTGCGGTAATAGCGAGCTGCTCGCACAGGGGTGAGGAGTGGGACGTTCGGGAGGAGTCAAACAAAGGGAAAGAGGGAGGAGGGAGAGTGGGGGACAGGAGTAATGGGATAGGTTGTTTTTTAGGGGAGGAAGAGCGAGAAGTGTGTTTTGTATGTGCGCGTGCTCGTGGGGGTTTTGCAACCCCGTGCGAGAAGCCACAGGCGCCGTGGTCTTCCGTGTATGTATGCGTGTGTGTGTGTATATATATATATATATTTATTTATTTATTTATATACGTATATATATATATATAATATATATAATTTCGTCGAAATAACATGGAAGAGTTGAATAAAAAACTTTGACAGCAACAAACAATATAAAAACACATAAAAAGAACACTCACACGATATTTCTTGATAATTCCGTCGAAATTATCAAGAAATATCGTGTGTGTTCTTTTTATGTGTTCTTATATTGTTTGTTGCTGTCAAAGTTTTATGTATGAATAAATAAAACTTTGATATATATATATATATATATATATATATATATATATATATATATATATATATATATATATATATATATTTTATATATATGTGTGAGTGTGTGAAAGGAAGAGCAGGTGGGAGAGAATAAGGAGGGAGATTGATATTATACCGGAAGATAGGGAGGAGGAACGGGAGAAACCCCCTAATCTTTCTCTCTCTCCCCCTCGAAGAGAGGAGGAATGGTGGGAAGGCTTCACCGGAGGAGGAGGGCGTGGAGATTGGGACCCTTAAGGGAGCCCGGCTCGCCGGTGAATAACAATGCACCTCCGAAAAGGTACACATACTCTCCCGAAAAATGATGACGCGGTACATTCCGGGTGACTGCGGGAGTGGTTTATGCTCTCGAGGGAGGGGGAAACGGGAGAGGAGTCGAGGAGTCTGGCGGAGTTTGGGGGCGATGGAGGTGGGGCAGAGACACTGGAAGATGAAGGGGGCTGTGGAGGCGGGGTAGGAGGAAAGTTTTTAACGGCGAAGCCATTGACTGGGTAGCGACGGAAAGGAGGAGGTTAGGGAGGAGTCGACCTATAAATCGCTAAAGCTCTCCTCCCTCCTCCTCCCTCCTGTGCTAGGTGACGTTGAAGCCTTCTCCACCCCCTTCCACCCTGCATGGCAACCACACTGCTCTACACACCCCCGCTGCCCTCCGCGTCTCCTACCGCGGGGGTGAGGGGTTGTTTTTTTTTTCGGCCCACCTGTCGATGCCACTCGAATCACCTGCCGTTGTTTATGAATTCCGCGTGTTGACGTGTCCGTCAGGAAGATTAATGGGACCAAGAGGCCGGGATGGCGGGATAGGGGTTGCTGGAGGGAAGAAGAGAAGATGAGGTTGTGCTGCCGGAGTAAATATTTTAATCGTCGAGGATTTTACATCGTTTTACCCATCGGTTGACTTCCTCTCCTTTTCCGCCCTCGACGCCCCCTCTCCCTCCCGCCTTATTCCAGCTCGTCTCGGAATCCCAATGGATCCGATTGTTCTGTTTCATCCATAACGATAATGCAAGTGGTTTTAAACAAATTTTGGTTGTCGGCTTACCTCTTTCGTGAGAAATGAAGAGAAGGGAAAAAGTAAAAATGTACGAGATACGGCGAGGAAGTAATTTCCGCTCGTGAATTTTTCTCCCGGACAGATGGGGAGATTTTTAAACTTCACCTGCTCGATTGCATCTTTTCATTTCGATACCGAGAGCAGTGACTTCATTCGTGAAAATTTTTGTCTCTCATGACTGCAGATGCGTCATAATTATTGAGTCTAAGACAATTTGTTTGTTCCTTATTTGTTTGGTAATTGGTTCTCTTTCGAGTTCGAAAAGGATTTTGCCAATGGGAATCTTCATATTGGCTATGTTGCGCCAAAATGTCATGAGCAGGATTCAGTAATTGAGTTAGTCAATGCAATAAAATGAAAATACCCAAGAGGAAGTGTGTATCGATCTAAAATTTATTAATTTTTCTACGCTTGGGTACGCTGTACTTTATGAACAAGCTTGATACCATTTCTTTTAACGGAGACTAAATTAACGAAAAAATCTCCTTCAGATCCTGCTGTAATAGGTTTTAAAATCATTTTCATGCTGATTTATTTTTTATTTGTGAAAACGTAAAGGGTACTTTTATCCAATCATACATTCACAACCCTTAAGTATTTGATGTCGATCCTTGATTTTTTGAAATAATTAAAATTACCATAATTTTTTTGATCAACAACAAACACGGAGGATTACTCACACAATCATTTTATAACATCCAATGTGGTTATTTTCCTTTACGTTAAAACAAGCATAAAAATATTTAGTGCCAATGATGATATTTTCATTAATTAGAAGTATTATTCTCTTAATAACAGGGGTCAGCTCGAAAATCCATTAAAGCTCCTTTATTTGACTCAAATTAACCTACTTTTGAATGACCGAATATTTGTGTTCCTTACATAATTTGAATCTAAAGAGAATTACTGATCAAAAGTAAGTATCACATTTTATGAAAGAGAAAAAGTGTTTATCTTACGACGGCTAGTTTCCGGATAATTGAGAAGAATTCCTCTATTTAATGTTCAGGCGAACGAATATTCAAATTAATTTTCACGAGAGCATTTTTCCTTTGACCTTATTTCAGTAAATAAATGAATTTAGCATGAAAACTATCGGAAAGAGTTAATGGCCTGAATATCAATTGGCGCTGTTATTACATTAGTTGTCTCATCAATTACACTGCTTATGATGTTTTGTACGAACTAAGCGGAACGTGCCAGAGGAATCTCAAATGAGAATGCATGCAAACCAACATAATTCATAATTGAATGTTCTATTTCTTTATTATGAGAAATCAAGTTGGCAGATTGAGACGAAAAATATTCGTATTCCTAAAAATTACCCTTGCCTATCAATATCTTATTCCCTAGTTCCCTCACTAGTAAGCAACATAAGGAACCATACCAGAGTCTTGTGTAGCACATGACGCCAGTAAATGATATTTGCTAATACCAACTCATTACTCGTTCGCCATCGGTCTTCTAATTTTAGCGGGAAATGACCCTGGGATCAGCGGATAAAGGCCACGTGTAATAACTAACGACTGAAGACCAGCAACTACACCACTCCCCCCCCCCCCTTTCACATGTCCGCTCAAAAGGATCACGGGAGAGAAAATCCTCTTTCTCGACGAAAAAGAAGCGCCTAAAAATGGATAAAAACGGAGAAACAACCAAGCAATAAGAAAACAAAACGCCCAAGAGTAGCACGGCCGATAGATGAAGAGGAAAATAAAAAGGCGACGGGAAAATGCATGGCGGCGTGAGCTTCTGCTGCCGCTACTGCACCATCGAGCGATAAAAGTGTGACCGAATTATCGGTGAATCACGTTAAACGACGCCGCGACGAAAATAAGGTGTGGGGGGGGGAGGTGAGGAGGGAAGAGGGGAAAAAAGCATTTAATCCCTCGAAAGCGTAAAAATCAATAGGCCTACTTTAAAGGTCCGTTGTGGCGGGAGGAGGCTCGTGGGAAGGGTAAAAGGAAGCTGGGGGAGACCTTGGGGATATTATAGGGAGACGGAAAGAGTGTGGAGGAGGGGGGGGGAAGGTTTTTGGGGAGAAAGGCGCACCATGCCAGCCAACCAGCCCTAAGGAATGACGTTGAAGGCACGCTGCAACGCCATTGGCCTTCTTTCCAAAATATGGGTGAAGGGGGAAGATCTGGGCGGGTCGAAGTGGGGGCGGATGTGTGGCGGGGTCCTACGAACAGGCTCCTCTAGTCCATTCTCCTCTCTCTAGCTGCCCATCTCTAACCATATCTCTCACTCTCTCTCCATCTTTCTCTTTCCACCCGTTAACCAGGTTCCCCGACATTTTTGCTGCTCCTTTTCTTCCCACAACGCCGGCGCCATCATCTTCAATCACCTCCCCCATCTTCTCTATTTTCATATTAATTTTCACAAAATTAGTTTTTCAGATGTAGAGTAGGTTGCTGGATTGTGTTTTGTTAGCAGTGACAAAATATTTCTTTGGTAGTCGTGTCCATCCAAATACCTACCTTAACCGGTAGATTACCTTATAATAATCACAGTGTGGACATGTGGGTAATATTTAAAACCGAATGGTTACTTTTCTTGAAGCCCGAAGCAAGTTAATTCACAAGATCTTTAAAATTGTCGAAAATGGGCACCCATAACGTCGATAACTGAAAAGCACTTGCGAAATTGGTATCTCCCTATCATCAGATGTGGTCAAGGAAGTTATTTATCACATTTACGGAAACTTAACTGACCTATGACCTTTCAGGAATGAACCTCTAACCTTCCGCTTTCGTACGCTGTCCAGCATGGCGACACATATGTAATGAGTCGCACGGGGGTTTCTATAACTGAGAGCATATTTCTCTCTCCACTGTAGATTCTGTACATGTATCGCATCATCTTTACAGATATATATTTATTTTTCACATAAATTTAAATAACTGAGGAAGAAACAGCGGGAGTTACTTTGACGGAGTCCTTACTGATGTTCACCCTTCACTTTCACACATCAAACTGTGTCCACAAGGCTTACTCAACCAAAGAGCTAAAAAACCCTGAAATGACGCTGGACTAGTCACAGCTCCTCTAAACTAGAAAATGGTGAGCCACAGTGAAGATGAGTCGCATTTATCATTTTTATTGCAAAAAATTTTTTTTTAAATCTGCTAAACCGAATTGATCTACGACCATCCACCCTTATGGGAATGTGGCAATAACTTTATTTTCTTTACACTTGATGCTTTTTTATAAATTATAGTTAATGCATTATTTTCCTCGTCTGAACAAACAACAATTCCTATAAATCTAACGGTAGGGATTGGTTACTTCATCAGGGCATTTTCGCTTTCATCTTTCGTCGCCGATATCCTACTTCAAAGCTCGTTCACGCTGTAATCATTCCGGGCACGTACAAGGTCGAGTTTAATAATACATGTTTCCTCTTCACATGACGACCGTTTGCAACGCCGCTAAACAAACTGGTGCTTGTTATATTTTTTCTCTGACATTAAACAGCCTAAGGGACACATAAAGAAACTCAGCAGTTCTAATACATTATCCGACCAACGGAATCCTTTGACCTTTTTTATTTTGAATATACATTTTAATTTTTTTATATAATAGTGAGGAGCTCAAATAAATATGAGTTATTTTTACGTGCAGTAGATATGTATTACGTCTAGGGAAAATGGTGTAACGGCCCAGTCTTAAGGACTAACAGTCAGGAAATAAATGTCCTTACTTTTAGTTCATCATGTTTTATAAATATTTACGTCACACCCTGTTTGTTGCTTTTGTGCGAAATAAAACTTTATATTTATCAATATGATATCCTGAAAGCCACAGAAAAGGTTTGGCGGAGTGTGTGCACCCACACCATATGGAGAATACGCATAGAGGTCCCCAATCTTAAATGAAAGACTGGTAATAACAGGCATTTTCAATCGTACAAGACTGTGAAAAATTACAAATATTAAATTCGTATAGTAAGAACTATTTAGCTCAATATGTCATCATCATTAGTAGAAAAACCAGTTATCCCGAAAGCAAATTCAAATATGTTAAGCAAGAAAAAACTAGCATTAACTACGAATGAAAAACAATGCCAACCAACACTATTCGCAAATAGGTAGGCGTTAGCATATAGTATCTCCCGTAGCTACACAAAGCAAACGTCAATGGGAAAAGCTGACATAATAGAAAATCCATAAAGCCTATACTGCTTATTGATACTATTGCATGCCTAGTTGATGTGGGTGGTTTTGTATTCTTTTGGATAAATTATCTTAAACCTCTCCGTTTTTCAAACCAGTTCTGTTATCTGTAAGTGATGTTTTTTATTTTACAAAAGATTAAGCCTTTAAACTGCACTTATTACTTTATAAAACTGCCTCAAATTTACCTAACAGTTTCAGCCTATTAACTAATCTTACATTTTGGAGTGATCCCGTCCCTTAATCCTTAAGAATTATAGCCCCTATAGCTTCTATGCTTTTCGCCACTTTTTTAAACAAATCCCGCTGTGTAATGCTTTATGTCAAATATTTTATAAAGCCTACCTTATGTGTATTTCAAATTTTAGCAGCATACTCCAAGCAAGGTCTGAGAAGCGAGAAGTGGAAACACTGTTTTCTCTCCCCAATTTCCCTTAATGAAGCCTAATTTTCTCTTCGGTTCGTCGCATATTTGTGGAATGTGAGTCCTCCAAGAAAGATCATTCTCAGGAGTTGGTAATACTTCTATGCGACTGAATCTATAGGTATACGTAAACGTGACTATTTTTGATCATATTCTTCAATGTACCTTTACAGGAGCGTTTTACTAAAATTTTCCTGTAAATATGTTCCATATCGATTATGCATAACATTCTTAAGCACATACGTTATTGCTCATTGCTAAAGGCGCTATTTCATTTTCCACCAATATCTCTGACGGATTCCTCTTCTCTTTAGCCAATACGATTGTTTTGGTATTTCTTCACATCCCAGGCAATTCGAAATGGTTATTTCCGTAATCTGGACAACTCTAGATAATTCATTTTTTTTCCAAATTTTGCGCGACTACGATTCGCTTTAGAAATTAAATCGTAGGGATATATAATAATCCTAGAAACTTCCTAAACTCGATATCCCTGCTGAATGGAATAAATTTGAACAATAACCTCATGTACATATAAAATGTTAACAAACATATAAATCTACTTAGTTGTTACTCTGGCTAACATATCATGGTGGTTAACGTAGAAAGTATTCTAAGGGTTACCAGTTTGAAATATCCCAATGACGATGCTTTGTCGCTATTAAATAAAGTGAGCTTATACTTGTAAGGAAGACTACAACAAAACGCTTGGAATGAAATTATTTTTGGTTACTTTTCCGAATCTTAGAGTCGTTTTTCAAGACTATAAAAAAGCCACTTGATGTCGAAAGTCGATATTAAATATGCTAGTGTGAAAATTGACAAGTGTTTAATTTTATTGTATTCATCATTGCAATTATACGCGATATTTAGCAAACTATATGTGAAGAAATAAAATTGGAGAGACTTCATAATAGAGGTTTTAACTTTTATTTTCACATTTTTCCAACTAATTCAACTTAATTGAAAAATAAAAGGTTTATATAATGTTTATATAATTTTTCCGGAAAAATTATGGTCATTCATTCATACATAATTAAAATATACCACATATTTAATTCTTATTCATTTAAAAATAATCCTTGTGAGCATTAAAATCAGTTATCATGTGCATTAAAAGAATCTGTAAGAGTGCCACCAAATCTTTTAGGTGCATGTAAGGGCATCCATAGAGCTTTACTTAAAAATAATTCACTGAACAGCTACCTTTCCAAAGACGGCTTCACGAGCACAATTTGTAGCGATTAACACAGTTGCCTTTCCACGTTCAACGATAATTTCCTTTTTTGAAATGTTCTCAAATTCATCGACATTTTAAAGGAAATAAGTTGGTTGGGACCGCCTAAATATCAAAGTGAGTTGTGTTTGTATTAATATTTTTAATTTTTACAATAATTAAATGCAAGGGTACATCTAGAATAAGTGAAGACGGGGCTCGAGTCCGTCGAAATTATCAAGATATTATTGTGAGTGTTCTTTTTATGTGTTCTTATGCTGTGTGTTACTGTCTAAGTTTTTTATTCAACACTTGTTACTTCGTGTTACTTCGAAGAAATCATCCATATATATATATATATATATATATATATATATATATATATATATATATATATATATATATATATATATATATATATATATATATATATATATATATATATATATATATATATATATGCATACACGTGTATGTGTATATTATATAAATATAAATACACACACACATATAGGCACAATCCTCCCCAAACACTCGACTCTTGATTTCCACCTTTGAATTTCGCAGCCCACTAAGTGGTACCACCTCTTCACCACGAGTTTATTTGTTTTAACGCCGCTTAAACAGTTCCGACTCCTCCCCTTATCTAATGTATTACCTTGGCTGCGTCAACTTAAGGGGGACGAAGGATAGAAGAGAGAGAGAGAAAAGGGTCGTGGAAAACGGCAAAAAAAACGGCAAACCGACCCCCCCTCCTCCCCCCGAGGAATGAATCATTTTTACGCTCCCACCGCGTCGCCTCCGCGGAATCGCCCACTTTCATTCCCGCGCGCGTGACCGTGCCCTGAATATGCATACCCTCCCTCCACATAACCCGGTTCCTCCTTCCACCCACCCATTCTCTCTCCCTCTCCCCCTTAGCCGTATCTCGCAAGATACGAGTCGTCTCCACCATTCCGGCGAGGAACGTATGGGAGGGGGGCTGGGTGAGGGAGAGGCAATGGGGGGACCATGAGGGATGGGAAAGGGGGGGAGCAGAGGTTGGGGGGGACAAAAAAAAGTGCGACAGGGTGAGGTCTGGTTACGTGGGAAGGAACCGCGGTTGGAGTAGTTGACTGGAGAGAGGGAACGAACTCCAGAAAAAGCCGCAATTCCACCCCATTATCCCGCGTATTTTATATTTTTCCCCTCTCTTTCTCTCTCTCTTTCCATCTTTTTGCCCTCCTCCTAGTTCCTACCTCTAGAACTCTTTTTTACTTGACGAATAACCTCGAGGCCCTTTGAGGAAGGTGAGGGTTGGCGTGTGTGTTGGTTGGGGGGAGAGAGAGAGGGAAGTGAGGTGAGAGGGACGACAGCAGCAGCGGGAAGGAATGGAGAGAACAAAAGGTTATGCGGAGGAGTAGGTGGAGGCGAATAAGGTTGAGTGGGGGGACGAATGGGAAATAGAATCGGTGGAGGGAGAAGGGGTTTGATGGGGCAAAAAGAAATGGGGGTGGTTTGAGGGAGGAATGCAATCGGACGGCGAGGGAAGCGCGAGCGCGGGATATCGCATGACGGGGTCAGATGGCCCTATGGTCGCCAACACCCACCGCCACTCACCGCGCGCGCCCTTTAAGGACAAATCGCTCAGGGTGACCTTAATGGGACTTCTTTCTTCCCATTCCCACGTTCCCTGTGACACCCATGCTTCCTCCTCCTCCCTCCCACTCCCAATCGTCGACCGCCAACATTTCTCACTCGAGTGGGGGGGGTCGCTCCGTCTTAAAGAATCCATTTCTTTCCACCCCGCAGCTTCTTTCTCTCAGGCGGTGACTACTTGTCCTCCCTTTAAAAAAAAAGGGCTGAGAAAAAACCCTTTCGCGTCCATCCAGTAGGTGGCCATTTTCTCGAAAAGGGAAAAAGGGCGTTATCCGTTAAATATTTTTATTCGTGAGATAACGGGAATGAAAGGGTTTTAACATCTTCCAGGTGCGTTCCCCGATGCTGCTCGAAAAAGGGCAAAATTTTTAACCATAACTCGAGGGTGGCGAAAGAGAATCTATCACCGTGATGTTCGCTGGTACAGTTTCTTTTTCCGAAACCTTTGTAAGGCGTTGGTTGTCTTCAGTCGTTGGACGTGACCTCTTTCCAGAAACGTTGAAAACGAAAAATGAGGTCCGTTTTTGGTGTTTTTCGCTTGCGGTTAATCTTTACGTTTGAATCATCTCAGGACACTCGTGCAAAAGCACGAGAATTTTGAGCCCGAGGCGGTGATGGAGATAAATTATATACAGAATGACACAATATGAAACCGGGGCAAGGGAATAAGAGTAGCGTCGGGATGTAAAATAGAAAGACCTCGCGAGCGTACGCTAGCCATCCGACTACCTTATCCAAACTCCGTTTTCCCATTCCAGTGGAGAAGACAGACGCTCTTGCCATTTGTTTGACAGTTGATTTTAAATTATATATACTTTACGATTGAAATCGGAAACAATCCAATATTTTTTGTAGTTTTTGAGCTGAAGTCAGACGAGTCATAAAAAAGAACCGTCACCTGATGAGCTTTGTAAATTAAAAGCGGCAGATCAAAGAAGAGTTGCTGCTCTCAATCGATCACCGACATTTTATGGACAATATTTGCCCAAAGTAACAATTTTCATATACTTTCTATGTTTCCCAATAAGAAAAATATTTTATGCGTAATTTTATTAAAGCTTGATGTGACTCACAGTTAGTTTGTTAACGGCATAAGAAATTCTGTATTATCTCAAAATTAGGCCCTTATTCTAATGGGAACACTAATGGTATTTGAACTTACACTTAAAATTTGAATTTTTTTGTTGAAGAATATTTGACGGTTCTTTGAGAATTTCAGTCTATAATTTCGATGCCAATCAAGGTGTCCAAGATGTGCTTCTTGTTTCTCATCTAATTCATCTACATCTACCTAATGCCCCTCAAGCCGCCGCAAGAGCGTGTGGCGGAAGGTGTTAGGGCACCATCATATCCGGAGGGTGTTAGGGCCACTCATCTTATGATATGTCACCTACTGTAATTCCATATAAAGGACTATCTTTCTTTTTAAAATGTTGATAATGTCGTGTGAGCCGTCTCCAGTAACTCTTGAGAAAATAAGGTTTTTGTATCAAGTCGAATGGCATGATTGAGATCAAAATATAAAATTCTTCCAAATTAAAGTTCGATATTTATTCCCGACTTTTTCCTTGTTTTTTCTAATTCACCCATAAATGACAAGGTTAGCAAGTTTATCATACGACAATTGGTCAACGAAACTTTTACAATTTGATGTAGCCTCAAACTCATTCGTTCTTCGTGACGACTAAGTAGATAACACTACCACATCTTATCCATTGTTCCCGACTTTCATTTCGTCTCCACGATCCTCCAATCTTGTATTACGTTCCAATTCAGATTTACATTCAGGCTCTTAGCCGATCTTTTCATTTAGAAAAACGAGTTATTCGATGAAAACGCAAAGGGTAATTCCATCCGTTTAAAACAAAATATCTTAAAATAGTGACGCCAATGTGGTCCCAAGCTTGGCCTTGTTTTATTTCAAAATAGTGAAGCATTGTTTTTCTTAAAGCGAATATATGACTATACTAAATAGACCAGAAGCTCAAACAACTTATAATATGTGTATATATAGTATTTAGCAACTTATCTAAACACAGAAACACAAAGAAAGTAACATTCATGTATATATTTGAGGTTTCAACGGTAAGGCCGCCATCTTCCGAACGCCGTTCTCGTGGGAAGAGCGGAGAGGATACACTTGGGAGGGTTGTGAGGGAAAGTGGTAAGGGACGAGTGGTCAACGGGCAAGGTGTTGAGAGGGGATGGCGGCTATTGGATTATTTTAGTGGTCGATGTTCAACCCAGTAGGTTTGAATGATTCAAATACCCAGATGTGCGCTATCTCGCGCGCATGTTCCTTATGCTGCTTGCGGATTCAGGGGGGGGGCTTCAATCACCTCAACAGAGAAACAGTTGTCAAATAAAATTTTATGTATCGGTGCAAGGAGATGAAGAGGGATCTGATGTAGATTGGGTTGCTGGATTGTGTTTTGTTAGGAGTCACAAAATATTTATTTAATAGTTGTACCCATCCAAAAACCTACCTTAACCGGTAGATTACCTTATAATAATAATATATATGTATATAGTGCATGTCTATCTATGTTCTCTATTCTCTTACGGTAATTGGTTTAAGAAAAGAATGCACATAATTAAATTGAAACCATAGTCCCTCAGTGTGGAATTCATACCGATTAGGTTTATTTCATATATGCCCTATTTTTAATTACTCCGCTAGTCTCTTAGTCAGAAGTTCTTTCAGCCTACTGTTTTTCCTCAAGTCTCTTGGCATTTCCATCTTTTTAGGCGTGATTTTTTTTGTTTACTCCTTCATAGCTTCATTAAACCTATTATGCCTATTGTAAAATTTATTTAACAATAAATGTCGGTCGGTGGATATTTTTCTACACCATTTATATCTCTCATTAATGCAAAAACTATATGATAGATTATACACATTTTAATGATCATTTGACAAAAACTGAATGAAGGTTATTTTCACTGCAGAATAATTCACCAAAATATGTGTTTGAATCATCTGGGCTACTGGTCAAGGCAAATAATTTTTATACTTCGAAAATGTTGCCTTTCAATGCTCATTAGCGGATATTCATATTCATAAATATTTCTAATCGCAGCATCTCTCACAGTTTGAATTTTTGTTGGAATTATATATCGCTTACAGGATAACTGAAATTGTTTGTCCCTTTGCACTACATTAGAGCCAAAGTTTCCGTCACCGTTCTCCTTGAATGCCTTAAGACAAGAGTCAAAGAGGTACTAATAAATATATTTCAATTAGTATTATCACCGAAAATATTCCACTAGTGATTGACATGCTCTTAAACGTTTTCATTTGTCGGCTAACTATTAATAAAATAACTAAATATATTTTTTCGCTGTTTAATTCCCGTCCTTTTACCTATGAATGCCTTTCTCCGAACAGATTCATTTTTTAAACCCATGTATCGGAAAAATTATAAATCTTATTTTGTATTGTATCCATTTTGTGTGCACTTTCGCATATGCTCAAATTCCATAAAACTATTATTTCTAGAGAACGGAAAAAGCACAACAATAATGAGAAGCATTGTGGTAGATTTAGAGTAATGGGATGTATGCCATCATTGAAGGCACTACATCCTCATTGTGATAAAATCAATGCTTCGGTACTATGATACCAAAAATAAAAAAAAAGGATTTCTCACAACTTTAATTTTGCATTCAAGCTTAATCTTGATGAAAATTACTTCGTTTGGTACACTGAATTTGGTTTTTTATATTCCTTAAGCATCAAAATTTCATTGTTATAATTCAGCCCTAATTTAAACTTTAAGCTAGAATTTCATTTTTTTTTATTGATCTATGTGGTGGCAACAATATTTGATTTTCCCTTCTCCGGATTTTTGTCTAGCTCAAATTATCGGAAATTCTTCTGAAAATAATTTTCCAGACGTGTAGGGATCTCCGAGGAGATTTAAATAAGTAATCTAATTTGCTGTAGCAAAAACATTTGTACTAAAAATAAGGGAGAGAGTCGAAATAGTGATTTTTTTAATGAATGAAGATAAAAGGAAAGAATATAGAGCGATTCAGCTTCACTTTGCCCTATTTGTATTTTTGACGGGTTTTTAATCAATCACAATTCAATTTCTGTGGGATGATGGGACTTCGATAGTAACAAGTCTTTGGTTGAATATGTCGTTATATTTTGTGCTCAATATTCCAGCTAAAGTTGCACTTTAGTTGATAGTAGAAATAAACATATTGTAGAACTGCATGACGCAAGTGAAAAGTAGGTTACATTCCACTGGATTAATGGATTTATTTCCATTCTAAGATGGCCATGGGAATGTGGTAGGATAAAGAAACCAGTCGAAATGGCCAGATCTATACGGAAACGTGAACGTCTGCGTCAGCTTGGTTATATTCATCTTCCTTCTCTCCCTTAACTTCTCAATGACACCTCATTGGCAAGAGTGATGGTTCAACAGTACCCCTGACCCAACTGAAACATCTGACGGCAACGGACTTGAACCTCGGAAAATAACAAGAGCTCAATGAGTTACGCCACAGGATTTTTCCGTCCTTGTATCAAGAAATTCATGGCTGCAGAATGACAATCACTTTGAAAATACATGGGCAAGACTCACAAAGCAACTCTACTTTCCCACATTCGCTAATGTGACTCCGTTGAATGGTCCAGGAAAGCCCGAATTTTTTACTGTCATTTGTTAGATCATCCAATATCCGCTTTTTTTCCACAAATGCCTCCCTCCACCTCACTGGCAGTTTCTCTAGTTATCCCTGACTTCCTCCCTCTTGCCGTCCTCATCCCCCCTCCGAACCTTTATATATCCCTTTTCTTGCAATTTTATTCCGGGCATAGGCTTTTTCTGCCTTTCCATTTCGGAATATCTCTCGCCTTAAAGTTTTTTTTTGGGGGGGATAGCTCGCGTCGCTTCTGGATCTCCTGAAAGCGTTAGAAAAATGAAGATCTTGAATAGATTCATGGCTTTGGAAGGAGGGAAGACACGTCGATACATACTTAGTCTAAAGAAAATAAGTAAATTCCTGCTATATCCTCCTTTAAAATAAAAAAACACCGACCACCAGCGTCTCGAATTATAAATCTTCGACGCTTCATTTCGTTTCCCTATAAATTAATCTTCGAAAAAAATTGCAAATCGAGATGATCCGGCATCCATTGGATAGGGGACGGATTACAGGGTAGCGGGGGAGACAGAGAGAGAGAGATTCAGGTGACCTAGCGTCCTCAAATGGGGATTCATATAAGCGCACCTCGAATATGATATTACATGTATGTACAGGTGTTACCTCTATGTATATATATATATATATGTACATATATATATATATATATACATACACGCACACAATATGAAACAAACTACATGATTACGAGCAAAGGAAGATTCCACGATCGCCCCCGAGAATCGGAGGATGAGAACAATGATATCAATTCATTTAAAAATTAATGACGGAAAAAAAATCTCCTGTAAATCGTGATATACGACGGACGAATTGTCCGCATTTCGATCAATGCTTTTTCGTTTACCTTTTATGATAAAAATTGACAAAATAAAACGTGAAATAGATTGATTAAAATAACTTTTTTTCCTCTTCTCATCCGTCTCCCTTAACGCGCCCCACTCTCCCACTTCCCTGCTTCCCACTGTCATTCGATTTGTCCTTCTCCCCCACCCCACCCCATTATCATTCCCTATCTCTTACCCTCCCTGTAGTATCGAGTCTTGCTTTCCTTCAATGTATGTTCCCTCCTTCCATCATCCTCATTTCTCCCCTTCATTTCTCCACTCTCCCCGTGTGTATCTCGCTGCATTGATTTCCGCCTCAAATCGCGTGAAACACAGAAATCCGCGCATCGACCGAACTAACCCACTCTCCCACCATTTTCCCTCCCTTCCCCACTCCCGCACGCTTCGCCCTATAGTCCTCATTCCGCAGGGGAGGAGCGAGGAGAAAGGGAAAGAGAGAGAGAGAGAGGGAGAGAGAAAGGAGGAAATGTAGGGAGTGTATATTGTACGACGGCAGCCGCCGACGTAGCCCCCGCCGCCGCCGGCGCGTACACGACACGCGGCAAAAGGAAAAGGGTCGATGGCCAACTGCGTCGCTCCCGCCCGCGCTACCCTCAACTGAACTAATCGATAGTGGCGCCGTGCTACTCGCGGGGAAGAGTGAGAGAGAGAGAAGGGGAGGGAGGAGGGTGTGTGTGGAGGGCGGCGTGGTGTTACTGGGAGGAGGGATGAGTGAGAGGAGTGAGGAGCATGGGAAGGCAGGTGGGAGGTTGGGTTTGGGACACAGGGAAGGGGGGGAGGTACGTGGGGGTCCTGGGGGTATCAACGGAGGAGGGAGGGAGTGAGAGGGGGTCGGGAATTTGAAACGTTTCGACGAGAATGGGGTGGGTGGTTGGTGGTGGGTTTGGCGAGGGGATGGCAGAGAGAGAGAGGCGGTCCACTTCTGCGGTCGAAGCGGGGTGAGGGGAGGGGGTTGAGTGGGGAGGAGGGGGGAGGTCATACTGGGACTAAGCGCCAATTTTCGAGTGTAATTTTACACGCTATACTTTGCGGAGACCGAGGCCCATTCCAATTTTCCCTCTCGAGGATCTAAGTAACTTTACGACATTCCATATACAAGGGTGGTGGAATGCGTTCGAGACGAATTGTTGAGAAATTGTAAAGAGGCTTTATTGTAAATTTGGAATGGGTCCTGTGAGGAGGTCGTGCTATTCCAGTCGTGGTTCGAGATATTCTTGGGTTTTATCCGCTCGCAATACATTATCTTTACTTCATTTTTATTTAATAAGGAATATTTCCACCGATTTTTTGCAAAAATTCCCAGCTATGCTCATAGTAAATTTCTTTGCCTTGTTCTGAC
This sequence comes from Hetaerina titia, assembly GCA_037158775.1. Taxonomy (NCBI): domain Eukaryota; kingdom Metazoa; phylum Arthropoda; class Insecta; order Odonata; family Calopterygidae; genus Hetaerina; species Hetaerina titia. Next base: position 55,608,242 of record CM073770.1, on the reverse strand, counting down.
TTCATTGGAGAGAAATTTGATCGGTTTTTAAACACAATCCTCCTGGGGTCCGCTCATTACAGTGACGCTTGACAATTTGTCGCTTTTCGACAATTCTTTTACGAATTTATATTCTTGAACGCATATTATCGCAATATTCCAAAGTCGAGACGTCATCTGGACGAGTGTTTGGAGTGTAAAAATTCTCATCCTATTCTATTCGTGCAGTCGTGCCATAGGATTTGCATACATCATCTCCTTAAATGGTTAATTTACTCGAAATAATTAATGTTCCGGGAAATATCCACTTTTTGTAGGTAATGTGATATTTATATTTATGCCACAACGTGCAGTTGAAACTGTCAAAGAAAAGCATTGTGGTACCCAATGCTGTACAGAATATTTCACAGATTTTAGCGTAAAAGCTATAAATAGAAGATGTAAAATCAGTAATCTCAAGAGATTTGAAGACTTTGCGAACGTCTAAAGTCGACTTTCTGGCTTCGAAGTCATGAAAGTTATACAGCCACCGGGTTAATCTAAAGGGGGTATTAATTTTAATGGAATCTCAAATCCGGTGATTCTTAAGTTTGTGAGTTTTCAAGTGTTGTATGGATTGAATCGTCTTATAAAAAATGCGGTAAAAGGGTTGAATGGTTTCTCTAATCGTCTGAATGATCTACACGATGCCAACTTAACACATTTCACTGTTCTCTCCAAGCATATAAAAAAAAACCATAAACACAGTAATCAACCCGAAGGTCGGTTTAGTAGGTGATAGTAGAGCTCACCCATGTGAGCTCACACATGTACCAAGCCCGACGGCGTGTGAATATTCACACATCAGGGTAGGGGGGCCAGTTCCTTTCCCTGTGCCGGTTATGGTTTCCCAGGAAGATCTGGTACCCGAAAAATCAACTAGCTTGGGTGGAGCTGCAGGTGCCCAAAGTGCCTTGCCCGGGAATCGAACCCGGGACCCTCCGGTCAGTAGTCCAACGCTCTACCCACTAGACCACCGCGACCTGCCTCCAAGCATATACTAAATTAAATTGAAATTCCTGGATCGATACCACTTAAGTTACTTCACTGACAGAGTATTTTTAGCTTTTGAGATTCATGGGGCATTTTATAAATTTGTTTTTAACAGTTTGTAATGAAACAAAGTGTAATGTTAATACTTTGTACTACATTTATATCCGGATTTATATACGGAAACCTCTCAACGGTTCATGGCAAGGCGTGCAAGATCCAATCAAAAGGTTGGAGGATGGGAAAGGGTGCTCATGCATATGCTTAGGATTGGGGAACTTTTTCTGTTGTGGTTTTGCTTCCTCGTATGCTTCGCGGAAACATTACTGCCGTTGCATCGTAAGTACACGAGATTGTTTGGATAATGGGTTTTTCGGAAACTCCGACGGCCGAGATCACTCCACTCTGCCAACACGAGCGAGGAAAAGCAATAATACATCAGGGAAGCTAATCCCCATCTGAGACGGAATGCCAACTCACAACTCTGAAGAGTAATCGGATGGGCTGCTGCGTAATGGCCTCACATAAGTTAGCCACAAGAAGTATGTTTGGAAGAATTTCAAAGTCAAGCTATAGGTGCGAGACGTATTCAGGACGGAGAGATGAGTAAAGAATAGGGCAAGGCTTGGCAAAGAAGGATTTTTTTAAAGAAAGATAGGGAGTGATGTGTGGATCTTGAAAATCCCTTTGGTTAATGGTGGCAGATGGCGTGACTACCGGCCGGAGATATGATCAGAAAGGGTTGAAGGCGTTTAAAACGGGAGGTTTGTCGAAATGAAGTCCGACAGTGTGAGATTTTATGACAACGGATATGCTCTCTTCTTTGGATAAAGCTGTGTTGAAATTAAATTTTCGAGCGCCCATCGATATATAGTATTTGGGAAAGGATTCGAAATTATTAGCATCCACGGCTTTTAATCAGGAAAAAAGTGTAAAGATTTAAACAACAGTTTTTTGCAAAGGTGAGCATTATGTATAAACATGATCTGAAATAGATCTCATTGCTAAAGAGAAATATAATTTTTTGGAGTGGAAGTGGAAAATGGAGGCAAATGTAGATCAGCTCCCAACGTAATCACTGCAAACCTGGACTCTGCTCGGCGTACCGTTACAGTACGTCGATACTTAGCAAGTATACTTTAATAGGAAAAATTGGAAAAGGTTCAGAGAAAATCCGCTAGTTTGTTAAAAATTGCTTCGTGAAAAGAGAAAGGTTAACAGCTATGTTGGATGGAATTAGGTTGCGAGCCAAGAACTGTGTGGGCCGGACATATACTTTTAGAAAGGGACAGAGCACCCGAGTTTAGTTGCGCCATTGAGAAATAATTGTGCCATAAATTATGCTGGTAGATTCAACCCAAAAAATAACAGTAACAGTAAACACGATACAAAATCACAACAAAATCTAACACAAGTATCCGAATATTTTTATTTTTTAAACCCAAATTTGAATAATATACTCAAGTACACCAATATCCCATGATGCATATAAGCATTTAGACTGCGTGTACGTGTTAGAAAGTTTGCATACACTGGGACAACATTTAAAAGCATTTATGTATGTACGAGTATGGCTAGATACCTAACATCCCTCGTCACACTCCGTTTTGACGGCTTGAGGGGTCTGGAGTTGATGCAGATGTGTATTGCTTAAAATCATGGTCGAATGTTACGAGATAAATGTCACGTTTTGTAATATAATCGTGACGCAAGAAAAGTAATGTGATTAGCTACCACAACGGTAGAATTGAATTTAACATAACGTAGGTAGGTTCCGACGTGAGTGAAAGTGAAGCCATCGTCAATTCAGACGATATTGAAAGCTTTGAGTGGAAGTAGGGGATACCAGAAACCGTGAACAAGAATTTTAGAGATGGAAAACGGTTGAGGAATGGGAATCTCGGAGATGTGAGTGTCTTTATTAATAAATTAAGTATTGATTCAAGACTGAAAGAATATCTGAGGGAATTCATGATAATTAATGCATTCAGATTACTTTCAGTTACCTGAAATGGTAGGAATGTCCAATGACTACCAAAAGGAATTGGGTATCCCTTCCTGTATCAGTGAGGCTCTTTTCTAATCACATGTCTTCATCAAAATTCAAATTTTCCTGGAATATTAAGTCTTAAAGTCATCACGCCATATGTAGCCACGCTCTTTCTGAGATGAAATATAAACAGAGTACCAACATGTAAATGACTCGGGGAATGTTAGGTTGAGTTGTTAGTTGAATTTGACCTTTTGTGCCGAGGGCATGGATTTATATCGAGGCAGAGGGGTATATTTTTTCAGGGGTAATTTTTCTATCGCTAAGTATTGACGCAGGGATAACATTTCGAGTAGAGCAATCCCGTGTATTAGACTTGATGGAAACAGAATGTCGCTGAAAACGGAATAACACCGGCACCGAGGTACTCTCCATTCTGATTCTTTCCCAACTTCCATTAATTTAGCCTTTCTTCTCAGTCTGAGGTGTCGACTCGGGTGGGACAAATTAGGATAACGGTGGTGGCGGAGATGAACCTGGAGATGGGAGTGGAGGGAGCAGGAAGGGCATTGTCTTCCTTATCGGCCAACCAAGGAAAGGGAAAGGGGAGCCGAAACGTAAAATGAGAGGGAAATTTCAACCATTTATCTTTATTCACTCTAAGACTCTGTCTGTTGTACCGATTGTGAACAGCGCCTAGCTACAACTCCAGAGAAAACTGAGTCCGTTGTCAAATTGAGATGGAATTCGGTTCCAGGTGCAGATCAGTTCTTATGTAAGATGTTCTATGAAAACGGACGTCATTCCACATCATACTTGTGGAACAAAAACTCACTTTGATATGCTGAAAAAAAGATGATATTTCGGACATCCTACCGCGTCATTTGACCACCTTCCCGGCCTTTGCAAGTGAAGAAAAACCCGGTCTTAGCAAGTAAAGAAAACACCCACCGTCTTCACAACCAGGAAGAACGTTTATCGGAACGCAAAATTGTATTCTCGCATTCCCTCGACCAACTTCCAACCCGGGCAGGTTTCCATCTTAAGCAAAAACCGCCTCCCTCACCTCCATATCCATTTTTACCCCATTATTACTCTCTCTCTCTCTCTCGGAATCTTACTCCCCGAAAACGTCCTACCCGCCGAGCTTCCAACGCAGCTCTTGCCGGAAAAAAAACAATGAAGGATTTTCAAACAAATGAGAGGAGGTGAGGGGCATGTCCTTCTCTTTTTCGAGGAAAGGAGGGTTGAGAGGATTAAAAACAAAAGAATGGACGGGAGCGGCGCAGAGGGTGATGTAGGAAGAAGTGGCCGAGGAGTGGATGGGGAGTGCACGGATCAATCCGGTTTTAATGGAGTCGGAAGAGAAAAGAGCGGGAAAGGAGAGAGAGAGAGAGAGAGAAATATATAGGAGAGGAGAGAGAAAGAATATAGTGGAAGTTGGGGGGGGAGAAGGAAGAATTAAACACATGGGTCGACGGTGCGTAATAGCTGCGAGATGGGTTAGGTAAGGGAAGGGTTTATTCAGGGGTGAAAAGGGGATTTTTGGATGAGTTAAAAAGCCGAGGAATGTGGAGAGAGCTGAGTGGTTGCTAGCGAAGGCTTGGAAAGAAAAGAAGGAATATATAACGTCAAAATTTGGAAGTGACAGCTGCAGTGAGTGGGAGGGTGTGGTGGGGTGAAGGGAAGTGGATCTCCGGGAAGGGGTGGTGAGGGGGTGGTGTGCCGGGGAGGGCGGGAGAAACTGCGCAGCACGCGGGCGCGACACGCGCGTGCCGCGCACGCAAGAATATATGTGGAGGGAGAGGCCAGGACGCAGAGGGGCGTATTTAGGAGGAGGTAGCGGAAGAGATGTGCGAGGGGGGTCGGGAGGGATTGGAGCAATAGGTTGGTCCGGGAGGAAGGAGGAGAGTGGCGAAGAGAAAGGCTAGTTCGATCGAAGCAAGAAGGTGGACTTAATCTATGTATTTGGAAAATGATTTCATTTAATGTATAAAAATGCTTGTGCATCTGTCCGTTGGGGTTCGGGACAATGCAGTATTATCTTTACGACATCGTATATACTTGTATTGAAGAGGAACCCACAGTAATGGAAGATGAAGGTGATGAGAGACCTTATGCCTTAATCCCATCGGCAATTTAAATTGCAACACGATTAATGTTATATCATAAACTAAATTTAGGAAAAAATGAAGGAATGATTGATATGTTAATTCCGACACGATTCCCAAGGGAGCAGATTAAATTGTCGCGCAGTATGTTGCGATTTATCTAGCCGATCATGCCAAAATTTTACAGAATCATTTAAATAGCGGCTGTCGTAGCAAACATGTTATGAATGAGTAAATATAGTGAATAGTACACTTTAATGTGGTGCATTACTTCACTTTATGCTAACTTTCAAATGGAAAAGAGCAATTTAATGAACCATCTTTTAAAAAACATTTTTGTTTTAGTCCGTATATTACTTACCAATATGATGATGGATGAGGACAATGCTGTAGCACTCAAAAATCAATCAGTGCTAGTTTTTGTGAGTTTAAGAGCTAACTGACGATATAACTCAAATTCAAGTATATATTTTTTCATGCAAGAAAAATTGACTTTATTCGAGATAATATTAATCTAAATATCAATAATTATTTCCCAAAAAATCCATAACTATTGTCTTGATGTTATTAAAAAATTATGTTTATCGTCTAAATAATTCACTTGTCCAAATGTGTGGATGCGAGATATCGACCGTTTTGAATTTTGTAAATAAATATTTTGAGAATAAATCATTTTCTTTCATTGGTGAGATGCATTATGTAAACAACTTGCCGTCACGCTGACTTGTTCCCCACCGGAAACAAACGAATATGTTCCCCTTCTGTTTCCAGTCCGACACAATAAAATCGAGTGAAAAGTGCCGGGTCGATGGATTTGAAAAGAGGATGTCCGAGGGAGGGAATATAGCGTGGATAAAAAAAATCTTTGGAGACACCATCTGGAATTAAGGCTGGCTAAGGAGCAATTCGGAGAAAACATCACAAGGTCAATTTTCCCCTACACCCCATTATCATACCGATGATACTATCGTGGAATGTGTCGAGATAAAACGGTTACTAAGTCGTTTCGGTTGAATCGATCGATACCATGCATAAGACTGAGGATATTTTCAAGGAAGGATTAGTTTTATCCTCTCATTTTCTTTCCTCCGGAAAAATCGATATTCACCAATCGGTTAATGCTCTATTATGCATTCCACGTTGAGTCTTATCTCATAGTCGATAACTATTAACCTTGGAAAAGCAAAATAGTTTTGAGAACTCGAAACAGGATCAATTTGAAATAAACCCCAATAACGTATTCCAATTTCTCACCTATGAGTTGATCGATTACTTGCGTTCGGGCACATGTTACTTTCGTTTCCGTTCAATTAATTTCTTTGGCTATCCGTCATTGTAGAAAGGTATACATAAAAATTATATTCTCAGGGAGTAGTGTTATATTTCACTGCAACGAAAAAAATCGCTCCTACTCATTAAAAAGTGGGAAAATTAAATGTTCACACAAAATATGATTACCTTTTGTCATTTTTTTTAAATTTTTTACATTATAAAATCAAACTTAATTAAATGCTATGCAAACTCTCAGTGGATAATGTATTACAAATCCTTTTTTAGACTAAAACAATCATTAAATGATCTTAGTTGTGGTCATCTCCCATAAAGAACTGCAACAGCAACTAAAACAATTATAACATTTAGGTGTAGATGGAAAACAAAAACATTTTTAAATTCCTTTAAATAACGGTTTATGTTATTACACATCACTCAAACGCAAATATTCATTTCCAATTGCTGCACTTTGCATGATTGCCACTTATTAATGATTTATGTTTTAGTTTTTACGTGCCCTAAAGCTTAACTCCTCACCACCGTTACTCTCAAGTTCATCCCAGTAATATAAAACAGGAAAGCTTGAGGAATTAGATGGATCGGTGTTAATGATAAAATGAGTGAAAAAAATTATTTCTCTACGTTCGTTTCAAGAACGCCTTAAACGCTTTTTACCCTCCTTCTTAGTCTAATACTTGATCAAAGCATATTTTCTTCATCAGGACAAACGGAAGTCGTGAAATATTTATGCAGTCACTATTACGTTGCACTAATTTCCACGTGCATCCAATTTTTATCACTTCCGGAATTTCTTCCCACCTTCCCAGTTCAACTTAGTAGCAGTGGTTTCAACAAAACTTTTCCAATCAAAGTAGATAAGTTCGCTGACTTGATGAAGTTCCGTTTAAGCTTCCCCTTAATAGCTTTTTCTTTGACCAAAAAACATTTCCTTTTTGTATTCTGTTTTCCTTTGTTTAGTTTCTCACTTAACATTCTTCGTGCTTATTCAATGCAGCAATTATTTCCATTAAGTAGTCTAAAGGTTAATAGAGGAATCCTTTTCGCAGCTGAAGAAGCATTCTTTTAAAAAGAACCGTAAAAATAGAGTTACGGAACGTACTCTTGTGACGTTAGATTAAGGGATGACATAATACAGTAGTATTAAGTCAAAGTGAGAGAAGGATAGTCACTAATACGTTTGGAATAATTATTTGTGGTCTTGACGTTTTTTTTATCTGATCGGAATACATTTTAAAGGCATGAAGTTGTCGAGAAATGATAAGGTTTTTACGAAAATCATTCTTCAGGAATATGACTTTGTAATAAACTCTCGTCGTACTTAAATGTTTTATACAGACAGTGTTAGTATTAGATTTCATTAACATTGAGAGAGCTGAGTTCAAAGTTCACCGTTATGGCATGGGCGTATCATCTCTACAGAATCAACGTGCCTAAGGGAAAATATATTCTGACTTATGGACTTCGGAATGCCGGATGAAATGCAGCACGTCTAGTGAAAGGTGTCACGTTTTAGCAGCTTCACGAATGCGATTCGTCACTTGAATTGTTTCTGGGACAAATCCTCTCAGAAAATATTCCCAAATGTGTTCAATGCAACTTAATGCCGGTTGAAAGAATCAGCAGAGGTTTTTTGGTTCACATTCAGTTAACCTCCGCTACAAAATTAGATTCTAAACGATGAGCAGCTATTAAATGTGATTAATTTAGTGATTATTAATATATCTGTGTGGTTAAGCTTTAAATGTGTATGTGCTGTTTAAGAAAGTTTCAATGTTGAATACTCTCCTCTGGGTAGGCGAGTGAAGTTGATTACGGTAGGTGACTTAAATTAATTCCTTAAGGAGAACACCCGCTTAGAAAAATATTCCGTGGGAACATGCATTGCGTGCTTGCTATGGCCATGCACTCATACATGGATTACAATAAGGCAGCTTGTGACCTGAGACATAGGCTCATTGCCAAGGGGATAATGACAACACATTGACCTCATGTGCCCTATCAGCTTATTGTAACCTTTGTTAAACTACTCTCTTTCCCTTCCATTCATCTGAAAAAGTATATCCGTTCTTCTTCTTAGCATATCATTTTCCTTTTTCAGAGATTTTCAGATTTTTACAGAAATATATATATATTATTGTACCCCTCGTTTAGATATATTGATCGTATTATTACATCTTATCATCTCTGTATAGGTTATATTTTCTTATTAGCCTACTTAAGCTCAATAGGGAACCAGGAACATTGGAGAGTTTTCGAATGGCAGAAACAACCGCAAGATTTCTGCAAACGAAGAAAAGAGATAATTCAAAGGATAACTGCTCCTGTTATGGAGATATATACTGCTACTTATAGGGTTTCCTGTCTTCCTTATATTGATGCTTAGATATAGTGCTTCTCAGAGACACAGAAAACTACGTAGATGTTGCTATATTGTAATTCAATATTTATACTTACAAGTATGTTTCTAATTAATGCGATTTTATTCGCCTTTAATCTTATTCTCTGTTCTCAAACTCATCGTGTCTTTCGGCATAAATATCTTCTAAACCGTGCAATCAGTCGTTGACATTTTGGCGACTCTCCGTTTGCCAAACGTTAATTTAAGCGGGTTTTTTTCAGTCGGAGTAGCCCCTGGACGGCATTTATCCAGACACGAAGTGGCAGAATTTACACGCCGAAACCTTGATGGCAACCTCGATATTGATTTCCACATTTCTTCCGTATTCTCGGTGCACCAATTTGTCGCGCGTGAGCGCCATCGATTCCCTCCCGCGCCGCATTCCAAATGCACGCTAGTGGGAAGTTCAGTCGACCGCGACGACACGTAATCCGCTCACTTTTCCTTTGAACACTAATCGCTCCCTTTTTCAGGGGTTGTCAACCCTCGCTTACTTTCGAGCGGTGAAATCATTGGGGTCGAAAAAGGTCCTGTGAGGTTGACGGACGTTTATCCTCAGGGGTGCGACCGTATTAACGCCCAATGCTCCCCTATTTCCTTATCCCCGATTTGGTGGTGAATAACATCAGTATTATCAAAATTTTCCTCGTACCTCCTTCTTGGAAAAGTGCCTTATATCCATTGTTATGCGTCGAAATGCGTGGGCTCTTGGAACATAAGCGATATGGAAATCGCTGGGAATGGGATCTGTTCAAAAGGGATTATTTCACATCGCACCCTACATTTAACACACTCTCGTCACGTGCATCCGTGTGGACTGATAGCATATTATTTATTCCTTCATGAATCAGCTTCTGGCTTTAGTATATGGAAATAAGAACAGGAGCAAGCGGAGGTTACTCCATGAAGCTTACTAAATCGTATTAATTATTTCGATGCCACCATATCTTTCCATAATTCTCTCACTTCTGTCATATTTTTGTTACATTAACTCTGTCCACAAGCTCTTAGTTCTTTTGTTCCCGATAAAATCGAAATAATGTGTCTCCAATCGCGTTCATCTATGAACATTGTCCCCTTATGCTTGAACATAACCAAACTAAAAAGAAATACTTGTACTTTTCTACAGATTTTATTATATGGTACTGTAAGATTTAATTATATGGTACTGTTTATTATGGTATGATCTGTGGAAAAGTACTAGTCTTTCTTTTTAGTACGGATATTAAATACTTCCACGAAGTGAAGCTTGAAACAATAAAATATATTTGTGCATAACATTTACCTTTCCTTTAGATATCTATTAGGTGGTTATATTCGCACCCAATCTATATTATTTAACCATTTTCTCATCCTAGTATTACTATTTTTACCAAAAATAGTATTCCTTAATTATTGAATACCTGCCGCATATAGTCAAAGTGTATGCTACTGTTATCATTAACATTGGATAAGTTCTATGTCGATATAACATTGATAAACCAATATATTGATAAAGTATAAGATTTCATAGTTCCTTCTATGCCCAAATCATCTCACAAATTCCTAAAATATTCCATACCCAATGCTTTTTTCAATAAAGTTACCTAGGAAAGTAATTTCTCATAATAAAGTTCAATTATGCCACTGTTTCATCATAATTTTCTCAAAACATTAAGATAAATGATATTAAAAGGTATCAGTAAACTTCATTATATGTTTTACTATTTGTGAAGCAGTTCCTTGACATAAATTTGACCGTTACTGAAATGAAACTACGTAATCATCCTTATTTTATTGCCACTCCCCCACTTTATCCAACCTTTTCACCAATGTAGAAGTGGATGATAGCCTTGTAAATTATTTAATATATATATTGATAATATTAAATACTGGATAAATACAATGATTTAGAAAATTGCAGATAACGAAAGATTATAGATTAAATCGATTATTTATTAATGAGTCTGGTAAAATTTGGTAATAAGAACCTATATTTGATGGCATTTTTATATCTATTATCAAGAATACTCAATTAACTGTAATTGTGTGTAAATACCTAAACATTGTTTGAATAAGGTGCATAAAATTTATTTTTGTCGTAAAAAAAACAAAGTTTATTTCAATTTTCTAAGAATTAATAGTTCACCCGCACTCAATTATGTATTTCTCAGCATTTTTAGTGACTGCCACATTTTTTTTCTAAACGGTACATTATTCATTTTTGATAAACTTAACACATTTCCAACATTTACAGGAGAGATTTTCAGGGTAATGCGAATAAAAAGCTAATTTCATATTCGTGACGTCATATTTTATGCCGTACTCGTGAAATTCTTTGGACCCAATGAAATCGATTTTCATCAATGAGCATGGATTCAACCCCATTAGTTACAAATATAATTTTTATAGCTTGAATATTTGCCCATAGAAATATTTAGTTGAAGAAGCCTAAAATTGAAGCATAAATCGGGAGTTTATTGTTTATTAAGCTTTCGATATGTTCATAAAGAATCCAAACAGCCAACAAAAATATTGTAAATTAATTTAGATTTCAAATAGTTCAAGATCATCATTGTCATTTTATCAAAACCAAGTTTCGATTCTTAATTAATATTTTTAAATAAAGAAAATGCTTTTAAGCATTTAATTTTAATCCCTAGAGAACTTGTGGGGAAATAAAAATTGTTTGCCAGAGGATAGAATCGTGCTGAAGTCCTGAAATGTAAAATAACTTTACTTCACGCCTTTCGTCTGAAGCTAAATCAACTGGAATTGCAGGTGGCATGCAGTGTCGTATTGTAAGCTGTGCTGTAGTAATCCAGTTTCTTCACTTAATTGAGAGATAGAGAAAACTCGGTATTTCACGTGTCCGATTGAGCGTATATGATCCAATCGGACACGTGGCAGGAGAATGATGCCCTTGAATTCTCTCTTCATTTCCCAATGCTTTCAATTGCTCCAATTTTTTTTATGTCGCAACATTTACCTACTTACATCTTGGATGCTCTCGTGCCTTTACCCATATTTTCTCGCTGTGACAAGATACTCTTCATCTCTTTCAACAAATGAAATTATTCCCTGCATCGGAAAAGATTTTGAAATTGACGCACCGATAATAACGGAAAATGGTTCGGGTCGATTTGTGCTCGAAGGGAGTGAGGATTGTTCATTTTGTGAAACACGCTGTCCTTGAATTGATGGGATAAAATGGAGAGAAACTTCGAAATGCTTCGCTTCCGAAGGGAAGGAATAACTTGCATTTTGTACTCGCACTTTTTTTCCCGGCATGAATGTATCTTGGGGGATTCAACAAATCAAGAAAATGTCATGAACCTTTGAAGCACGGATATCCACATCTACTCCGAGAATGTTGCGAGCCGGGGGCACGGAAAAATATTATTCCACTCTCAACGAGAGGGAAATTCAACAGAATTCAAGGACCATCGAGCAATCTTTTTTACCCATATTCGCTCCTTTTAACTCACTCTCTTTCCATTTCACTTCCTCATGGGGATTGCTTCCTCTGAACACGGTCGGCCGGTGAGATATTTTCGGGGGCAGTGGGTGCTACACTCCAGAATGAACTTACAGAAATTCTGCATCATAAATACACTTTCAATGTTTGGTTGCTCTGTTTTTCGTGGTTTTCATCCCGTTCAGAGCACTTATGGCGCACTACATTGATTCAAAATATCAGAGCGCAACGATTCCACAAACTATGATAAAAAATGAAAGCTATCGGGGCCATGGTGCATTGTCCCAGTTTTCCTAAACCGACACGCCTCTCTTTGCAAATGATAACTTCTAACAGAAAAATATTTATGCATGAATAGAATAAATGTTTCCTTGGGTCCCCCTTCCGTCAGAGAATTTTAGGGATAGGATTAATATATTTTTCTCACTTTTAAAAAAGCTATGGTCTTAACAAATATTTGAAACTTACGTATCATCAAGATTGAGGGACGATTCCTTAAACAATGACAAACCTGCTATTACCCTATTTTTTCCCCCATACTTTGCATGCTTTGCACAGAAAGGCGTCATAAATATTTTAGTACCTGGGCAGAAAAATCGATCGGTGGAAGGGAAAAATATACCCGAGTCTCTTCTTTAACTTCCACGGTCTCAGCGGCGGTGTAGTAGTGTACTCTTGGGCTAATAATTCAACTGGACTGTATTTTAAACTAGGCAGTAATTTTTGTGCTTGAGCTTACTACCAATAAAACTGGCTAAATACGGTGAAATTAAAATAACCTATTACAAAATGGCGCTTAAATGGAATTCACTGAGAAAAAAATTATTTGACTACTCATATTTTTACTGTAGCTCCAAGTTCTAAAAATTATTTTTGCAAATTTAACAGGAAAATTGTAAGATAGAAGAGCAGTATTTTAACATATAGCTTATGCAACTTCATATCAATCTACGTTATAAATGAAATTCCAATATAGTGTTCGCAGCAACTTATTCATGATGCGTGGACCGGATTTTTTACCCACCAACAAAGGATCATGTATGTATATAACAGGATGTTTTCATTTATTGGTGATTATCCAATCATTATCACGCCCAGCATGTACATATTTAAACATATAGCTAGTGTCAATTATGATGATATAATAAATTCAGTTTTTTAATATTAATTCAGTTTAATGCTGGTTTTGGGTGCCTCTATTCAATCCTTAATTAGTTGTAGAACAAATTCTTTTCTTTGGAGAGGGTTCAAAATTGTCTTAATGTAAATTGTTTTTATGTGTGGTAAATTCATTAGCCCAGGTGTACAATCATTTTTTTATACTTGTCATTGATTTTACATTATGCTTATGTTCTTTTTCCAATAAAATTTAATTGTTACAACTTCTTCCACACATTGACCGGTTTCCTTGGGTATACGATTTGGCGGAATTTAACAACTCTGCATGTCTCCCTCCTTTATTCTAGTCATTGCTGACTAATAACCCAGATATTTCTGTGAAATCGACGTGGGCCACAAATCGATGACAATTTTTCATGTTTCACGACTTCCAAATCGAAACGTTCCTCGAAACTTCACAGGGTTTCATTTCAATTTGATTTGTGAGTTCGTTCTAGCGATTATCCCATTTTCAGAAGAAGAATTTTATTATGGGCGCGACTATCGTCTCGCAAACTAGTTATTTTGTAGTTTTATCACTTTTCTAAAGGAATAAATTTTCAAAATGCCTTTCCTGATCTTTCTTTGGGGCTCATTTGTTTATGTACCACTTCTGAAATATCATAAAAATTAAGAAACGAAATTATCGATCACACCAACCAGTTATGGAACGATTTACTACATGTGACGTAACGGGTTGGCGTAACTGACTCATCATATTCTGGACAATTGAAGGGAATCCGGAAGGGAACCCAAGGACTGTCAACCGTGGCTACACGTGCCGCTCCTGTCGTCGGTCCTTAAGACACGATTTCGACTTCCCCTCCACCTCCCCACGCGAAAAATACGACCTCGCTGCGCTAATTTCTCTTCCGTCCACACCTTCGTCTTAAACGCACCCGACCGTCGTCGTTTCCCTAACTTCCCTCACCACTTGATCATCGCCCATTATGTGCGTCTTCCTCTTCCCATCCCGCATCCCAGAGTCAACCTCCACCTTCCCACTCTCCGTCTCGAACCGCCTCCCATGTGCCGCCCATCGTGCCACCATTCCCATCACACTTATCTTCGCGTTAACTTCTCCCGTATCCCTTCTCGCTTCTCAATTATCCCATCTCCGGCCATTGTGCGGGGCGCGAGCTGGGGCGAGCCGAGTTTTCTTTATGCATCACGTCACACACGCTCCGTACCCTCCTCCCGACCACTCTCACCCCCTCATCCCCTCATCCATAAGGTCCCCCTCGGAACAACCACCCTTCCCCCCCCTCCCAACATTTCCCACCCGCACGGTTCCTACCTCCCCCTTCCCACCTCATCCCTCTCTCTCTTTCATCCCTCGTGAAAAGGTCACGGCTGGCAAACATTATCTAATTAGCTGCTCGGATATCCAATTACGATGCGACGAGGGAAGTCGAAGGGTTGAAGAGAGAGGGAGGAGGGTATGGTACGTTGGGTGGGAGGGATTGGGAGGGGAGAGAGGAAAGAAGAGGTGGAGAAACGGGCCGAAAACTGCGCGCACGTGAGTGTGTGGGTGTGTGTGCGCGCGGGTTGTGTGAGAGAAAGAGTGGGAGAGAAGGGGGGAGGGACGGGAGAAAGGTGGAGACGGTAGATAGAAATGGCGCAGACAGGGGAATGTAGTGTGAGCTTAGGGGAGTGAAATGAGAGGCGGAGAAAGAAATAAGTGCGGCTGTGGTTGCGAAACGGGAAAGGAAGACTAACTCGAGACTGGACGGTACCGTTAGGTATCAGAACTAATCACGTAACATCCGGTATTCCGTCTTAATGTTGCAATAAATATGTATTACTGAATGATTGGTGGAGGAGGGGGATTCCGTCGGGAGCTGTGATTGAATGTTCAGATTCTTTTTTATATTTCTTTGGAAATTTCACGGACTGGCACACTTGAGAAAATAAAGCTCTCGTCGTACTTCATAACAACGTGTCGTATATGATTGCAGCATCCGCAGTCTCTAAAACTGGGAGTCCCATAGTGATTCACAAGACTGGATGTGAAGAAAAGAGTTTTTGCTTGAAGGCTATCAGAGAGATGAAGGCCTCACATTTTAATATTCATACTGTTATGAGTAAAATTGAATATAAACACTGAATGTCCCAATCTTCAAAGTTTACTATTTCACGGAGTGGGTTGGCGGAGCTCTATCTTCAACTGCTTGTTTGTAAATCACTTCGTGTTCATATTTCTTTGCTATGCATTTATTTCCATCTTTGTTTCATGTAAAGTACGGTCTTCATTTGTAGTTTACTCCTTTTTTGCTGTCTGCCACAAATGCTTTCAGTGAGCAATGCTGATTCAAAATACATCCCTTGAGTTTATTCCTTTGTCTCTTAGTGTATTCTATAGGTTTCTTTCTTTTCCTACTCTTTGCGTGACTTCTCTTTTGGTCATCTGGTCTCTCTAATTGATTTATATTATTCCCCTTAACTCTGCATATGCACTGCCTATTTTATTTTTATATACTGCTATCATTATACATCGACATGCATTTATACAGAATTTTAGCTATTGTTAATGTGTAAATCGAGTGTTTTCTTTCTTTAGACTTATGACCTCTTCTAGAAGTACATAGCCTTTGTGTTGAAAACCTTTTTAGTTTTTGATGTCTTTCAAATTTTTATTTTTACTATAATCATTGCAAGTGATCCCATTTTTCCAAATAAACATTTTCACCACTTGTTCCAGCATTGATTAATCTATTTTATGTTTGTGTTATCTTCTAACCTACTGCCACATGTCATTTCGGTTTTTTCCCTGTCAAAGACTTGATTAATCACCATTTCTTCAAATTAACAAGGATCCTATTGAACAATCAGTACCTTTCCCACCTCTACAATTATATACTCCGCTCTAAATTTTTTTTTTGGTTATCGACTCTTGCGACGTTGTATTTTATTACCTTTTCGATTTGAACTCTGAAAACGACGAGTAAGTTTATATTATTGTTTAATCCTTATTTCTTTACTCTTCCTTCTTCGGTCTTGGGATAATTATTTAACTGCCTCCAGTTGACTATTTTTTGGATAGTGTGCCATGTGCACCGTCAGTGTAATGAAATTCAATACTCTTTAGAATAAGCAGCCATCTGTTCAACTCGACATTATTGACTGTCGTACAAATCCTTATAAACGGTTAGAGTTCATTAGAAGAGGAGATGGTGAACGTTCCTCAGAAAAAAAATAAGACTTACATTTAAGTAATTGTTTTAAGGAAACATTTGTAAACCACACACAAAAGAGAATTCCTATGAATCTGGCTCATATTCACAGAAATTATTTCGAGGCACAATGTTGTTATTGCATGCCATTTTTATTAATCGTTTACTTTTGGGGTATTTTATTATGGTTGCTTCAATTTCTCGGATCGATTCGAAATACAATCAAATGTGTGAGGGTGAACAAAGAAGGCAAACTTTTTTGTAGTGAAGCTTCGATGGCGTGGAGAAATGGGTCGTGAGAGGTCAATGTCCGGGTGGACATAAGGCATTTCACCGTTCTTAAAGAATTTGCCAAACGACATCGAAGTGACAGCTGTGGCATCACACCACATGCGTCATCGCTACCGTGAGTCAAACCTCTCGATAAGGGCAGTGAACTTAACTCCATGTGAACTTGATTATGATTGAGTGCCAGGCCCGACGAAATTGGGGAACGATGAATCAGACTTGAAATGTGATGGAAAAATGAATAATTTTACATTTTGATAACATCGCATAAGTAGAGCAATTTAAGTGAAAAGACATTTAATAAACGGGCAAAAACCTTTTGAACGACATCCAGGTCCTTTAATACGTTAATCGATATACTCTTATTGATCACTTCCGTATCGATCGACGAGATATGTTTTCAAGTTTTTCCTACTTTAGTAATTCGTGGATTTGCATGAATAAACTATTACGATGATGGAGTGTTGTCACCTCGAGAAAAATATTACATTTGGATAATAGTAAAATAATAGGAAAATCAGAAAAAAACACACACGAGTTTTTAGCCTCAAAAAAGTCAAACTTGAAAAAAAAGGGTAAAGTTTCAACAATATAAGGAGAGAGTTTTGTGCGATCGTGAAAATTTTAAAAATTAAGCAAGAGACACACGAGAAAATAAACATAACGAGTGATGACGTGAATGAGGAGGCAAAAAATTACAACATTTAAGATACTTTATAAATGTAAAAATTGTGGAAACCTAACCGAAATATATAAACTTTGATAACTAATAGAGCAAACTAGTCTTTCAAATTCTATATAAAGAGTGAAGGTAATTTGCTGAGTAAGCTGTAACTAATAGAGTTCGTACACAGCCCTTTAAACAAAAAATATCTCTTATCTTAATTGGCTCAACTTAAAACCCTTGAGAGTTCATTATAAATCATGCATAACTCTAATATCCGACGATACTACGCCCTACCATTCAATAAATTATTTTATACCGCGTCATCATATAGGGATTTGAATAACGGAAGTGTAAAACGTGGCCACTGCAAAGTATATTAAATTATTTTATGTACCGACGGACCTTGATCATGGTAGGAGATAAACAGAAAGGAAGCTTTCCCAGAATGCAAATGAAATGTTTTCTACGTGAATTGATTATTTTGAAAACATATCGGTAATGTCTAATTTTCTTTGCATTTTTATGTTTCATTAAAAACCATTCTGGATCTTAGTTTTTGTGTGCCTAACAGTTCATACTTTTTTCCTGCACGGGATAGACTAATAAAAAAAGCAAAACATTTACCTAAATGATGAAATTTTGCATGAAAAAACATCAAAATGGATTACATTATCTTGAATTTTGATTGAAGTAGGGGTTTATAATGGTATCATAAGTAATTAAAGCGGAGCAGGGAGGGAGAAGTTTTGAAGATTTTATTGTTCAGGCTGTTCCAAGTTACTATGTGTAATTGCATTTTAATCAAATCGGAGGAGAAAAATTCATCACATTTCAGTACATTCTTTAATTACATTCAGTGCATTCTTTAATTCAGTACATTTTTTCAGTAATTTCATCACATTCTTCAGTATATGTGATCTGCTTTTGTTAAACTACGCAAAAATTAAGAGATCATCGACTTTTCGATTCGATACGATTTGGATTTTATCAAAGTGCCATTACATTTATCAGGCACCAGAAATCCCGAATGTTTCTATGCGATTCTAAAAAGAGAAAATGTTAACACATATGTTCGTCCATTAGATAATGAATAATTTTAATGGAATTATTATTACATTTTTAAGTGCTTCTCGTTGAAATTAGCTGCAATGCCTTCCACTTGTATACGAAATTTCCTAACTGTATTCAAGCCCCCCCCCCATTTACCAAGGGTGTGGATCTGGTCTTATTGCAGTGATTTCGTAATCTGTTACAATGGCAACAAACTGCTTCCTAGGTATCGAATGGCCTAGATTTAGCCGTCAAACTTTTTACTCCAGCCTTTAATTTTGCTCATTGGGTCAAAACGTCTTTTGCGGAACATCTTTAACAATTCCAATTAGACTCTCCTGCGTTCATTTGATATCACAACGCTGTACCCGGTAATTGAGATACATACAAATCCCGTCAAACCAAACATTTTTTTCCATACAGAATCTCCGATCACCTCCAAATTAACTTACTCATGTGCGTGACTGTGTTCGATTTACGATCGTGATAGTTGCCACAGTGTTATTTCACACCATTATTAGTTTTCCCTCGATGGATTCCTTGTCTCTGCGAGAGGAAACATTGAGCAGACGAATTAGGGTGGGGGCGAGGTTAAAAAATCCCCTGGTTAAATGAGCAGCGGATTGAAAAAGCAGATAAAATAAAATCAACCGCGCCCTTTCTCTAACGGCTATGGCCGCAGTGAGCTTGCAGCTTTGAACAATTGTTTTATGGACGTTGTTCGAATTGCCTTCAGGCCATGTCTAGGGCACGGAGGATGGAGGATATATGCACGGAGGACTGAAGAAGTGATCGTTTTGGGAGAAAGGAGTAAATCTACCTCTGAAACGAGATAGCAGGGAGATTTAGCAAACTGACAAGTATGACAAACCGAACCGGGCTACGTGGAAGATACTGCAGGTTTGAATGTTTGATGATTTGACGAGTTCAAACTCCATCGAAAATAACAACAGCTCATCCTAGTACTTCATGAATAAATCATTCGATTAGGACGGTTAAAAATCGGTCATTCTTCTCATAAAAAGTTTGTCTACGCACATTCTCCGTTATCGTTATTGGATAAATTGTACAGGATTTTACGCATGTCTAGTAAGGTTCAAAGGTCAAAGATTCTTTCTTATTTAGTTAATGATTTAGTTAATGTTGAACACGTATGCTTGCACGGGGAATCCAAAGTAGAACTGCTCTAGTTGCTTGCGGAACAGATTATCCTGCTTGTATGTGTATTGAAGTAAGAGAGGAGATCCGGTAGCGGGTGTAGGGAAGGGAAAAGCACCAGCGGGAATGGGAAAATCCGTATTTTGCAGCGCAGAGCCATTCGCATCGCAGGGAGTTCAAGGGTTGGGGCTGGACGGACCGTAAACATTTGATTGCTGGCATATGGGTGATGCATCTAAAGGAATTATTGCGTGCGCAGGCCGTTGAGATGAGCCCTGGATCCTCGCGAAAGAACTGGATTACGACGAGAGCAGTCCTCGAACTGGCAACCGCTAAAAAATTGTGGGGATAGCACTTGATTAAAACTTGTTTAATAATTAGTGTACTTAATCAGTTTGAAATAATTTGCAAACCCAAATCAAGCACTGCTATCATATGAATGAATGACATCCTTTCCCAACGGGAGTCAAACTCCTAATTATTATTCTAATACGGAACATCTAAATTCGTGAATTTACTATGAAAAGATGCACCCCATAGGTTTGAGGATCAAATCAACGTATGGGGTAGAAATGCGGCAACAGTGAGACCCATTCCTTACGAAATATGTCGATCGAAAACTTATGTAACCAGCCTGTATTTTGTTGCTAGGATCCAGGTCACCGGTATCTCTGGTGAATCGGATCATCAGAGAAATATTAATGAAAACTGATAGTAGACAAGTAAATAAGGAACAGTAAACCTAATCATATCCTAAAAAGTTTATTTAGTAAGGATTAGGGATAGAGGATAGTAGATAGAGGATAGAGGATAATCCCTCTACTATTACTGAAATTTAAAACTCGGAAAAAATCGTTCAAACTCTCGTACTTGGCTCAACCTAGTTGAATGTTTTATAAACGCGGAAACAAGTCACAAAAAATGTTTAGAAAAAGATCAACTTTTGAAATATGCTCCAGGTCGTTGGGATCTGAACCGTTTTGAATAGCCAATCCTAAAAACTGCAAATCGTATTATAATTAATATATTAAATCATCTCGCCATCCAGAAATGAAATATTTCCTTTAATTATATCAATTGCAGCTCTAATCAAAGCTTAAACATTCAAGTGCACTATATGCTGCTGACACATTTCCAGTTGGAAGGGTTAAGAGTACTTAGAAAGATCTCTTTTATGGTAAAATACTCTGAAAAAAGTCAAAATGAAAAGAGGCAAGATGAAAAAAATAAAAAGGGACATGATATAAAGATAATCACAACTCAACTCCTATATCTAATTTATCTTTTGCGTTAAAAGTTCCTGTCGTTGGTGTTTTCACTTCTAAATATTCCAAGCACCGGTAATTCCATTTCCGGCAAAAAGTTTCCCGACTCCAACCAGACACGGAAATATACGACTAGACTTCAAACGAGTCTTTGGTCAATTTTTTACGGTCTGTCAAGCTTCAACTGATTCGCGTCAAGGCGTATGGAAAGTATTCATCTGGAGGATGGATTCAAAAGTGAATGAATGCGAATGCCCAAAAAATATCCGAAACTCTACGTTCCTGGCGATATTTTCAGTGCTCCAAAATCACCCAGCACCTGAATTTAGCGTAGAACTAGTATCGTGGCCAGATCAGGGTTACAAAACAGTAAAAGCATTTAGATATTAATTATTCTCATTGCATTTATAAGTACTTAAATTAAATGAGAAAATTATGGCATTTTTATTCCGGTAAAATTTAATTGTGTTGTGATAACAAATTACATCTATTGTTCTGGGAAAATGTTATAACTACGTTGTGTTGAAGGCTGTTACGATGATTTTAAAGGAAAAAGTGAATGATAGAGAGTGTAGGTTTTAGTGCCCTTGTTTCAACAGCATCAAACATCTTTTAAAGGGAAATGTTACATTTGCCACGTAAGTAACCACTTTACGACTTGTGAGCAATAGGGACCCTCTGCTGCACCGATTAAAAGAGATATGTTTTAACTTTTCTTCAGTTCAGTATACCCAGCATTCATCATTACCCACTCCATCGCAAGTTCTGAGACCCATGACCTTTAGAGGAAGAAGATACGGTATGGATCGTACTCCTATCCGTAAAAGATTCTGCTCAACAATTAATCGGATTCCCATTACAGGGTAACATCTTTGTTTTAAATTGATTAATTAATCGTATTTCCTGCCCATCTTGTCGCGTGTCGATCCTCCTTGGAGCTCTGCATCTGCAAGCCATAACATTCATGTAATGCAGTGGAAGTTGCAGTATTGAGGGAAAATATCAATAAAAAATGGATGCAGGGAAAAAAGAGGTAGCAACACTCTCTCATGCGTTTTGATTCCAAAAAAATATTTTCTCCCATCTATGATTGCAAGCCACCCTATTCCCATCACGTACAGCCCTCGAAAAATACGACTGAGTAAACCCGTCCGTTTGGCAGTACATTTCCATGATCTTTTCCCGACCTGAGGAAATGACGCGGAATCTGAATAATATCTTCGACGTCTACTTTTAGCGTGTCTGGCTTTCGTGAAAGTTATGAATCCATTCTGTATATTTATTACTACAAGTGGAGAATCTTGAGTGATTCTCTGTGAGGTTTTTGAAATGATGGTAGCGGCATGGAGAATTTCGATTCAAGATTCTTACAGGGGGAAAGAATTTTTAAGAAACGCATATGAAAGATTCATCCAAGAAAGCATTAGGTGTGTAGGGGGAATATATTTTTGTCTGATGCTTCAGCGGATGGTTAATGAGGTGTAATCAACTTCATGCGTCGTTTCCTTCGTCAGTCATCCAAAGGAAGGTAAATAATTTTGTGACTACATCTGTTGAAGTCTAATTCATTTCAAGGAAATTATTCACATTAAGTACAAATCAATAAATTCTACTTTTAATGGACCGATGTCATTTTTATAAGCGAAACCTATATTTCAAAGTTGAAAAGTGTTTTTATTTACGCTTATCTCCCCAAATGAGTTATTAAACTGAAGGTACAGTAATATAATCCATTTGAGATGAAAATAGAGGCATTTACAGACAGTATAAGTTAAAAACCTTCATTCAATAGAGACAGTTTTA
The DNA here is from genome assembly GCA_037158775.1 of Hetaerina titia. NCBI lineage: Eukaryota > Metazoa > Arthropoda > Insecta > Odonata > Calopterygidae > Hetaerina > Hetaerina titia. The sequence goes on along the minus strand of CM073770.1, from coordinate 55,585,423 downwards.
CTTTTTTCTATTTTATCCATTCTATAGATTCTTAAGAGGCTCCGAAAGCAGTCACTGCTCTATTCCAATTAGCTACTTAGCATGTAGCAATAGCTAGAGGGGCTCTTACTTTGGTGAAATCTTGGTTCAATTTGTAATATTTTATCTGCGCCAAAAATCATCACCAGTTTAATGGATCCTGACTTTCCTGGGCATTTTTTTCCGCCGAGTAGTTTTTACGTTTTCCTTACTTGGTCGCATAAGAGGGAATGTAACCCTCTACTTTTGAAAAGGTAATTTTTTGTACGAGTCTTCAAAATTGGTGGCATCATCGAAGGCATTCATAATCCGGATTATATCGAGCCCTTTCACTGAACCGTAAAATTTGGTATAAATATGATTAATGGCAAATAGATTAAGTAAATCAAACGTATAAGCTCATTAGGCCAGATTATAGGCATTTACGAACTCTGGAGTTATTTTTCCTGAAAAAAAATGGAAGGATCGGTCCCCCAGAAGTACTAATGGTAGATTGAAGAATTATAGGATTCATTTTTATTCAGCAATTTGTTCAAGAGGATAGTAATATAATGACTTTCTTTCTGGTTCATACATCAAATAATTCCTTCTCTTTCATTAAAAAAACTGTATTTTTTCTAGGCTAATCCAATTATGAAATAATAGCGTTCAGTAAACACATTAATCAAACCGGAATAAATTTATTTGTTGAAGCAGTGCCTATTACTTTGATTGTCTTTTTTTAAGTACGAATAGATTAATAAATAGCCCTTGTCAAATTATACCACATTCTGGCCGTTCTCGAATAAATGTAAGGTTAATGAATGATTGTAGCACTTTTCCACTTAATAAAATTTATTTTTTATGACCGGGTTTCGATGTATTACACCATCATCAGTCAATCATCAATACTTGATCACCTGAAGCCTGAAGCTACACAAAATGTAAGGTTATTGAAGCACGGGCGATTGAAAAATATGGGAAATAGGATTGAAAAATATATACTTATTTAAAAGACTGCTTCCGCGACAATAGTGCACACAGGCACAACTTCAAACGCGCATTGAACATTTAAAAGCAATGCGCCCATCATATTTGCGTGTGCTGAGACCCCCTTAGATCGGTCGGTTAAGGCATGAACCAACTGAATTGGGTCACCAATTGGATGGCAGCTCTGGTATTGACGTGAACCGTAATGTAATTAGGGTACTCAGTAGTCGATAGCAAAAAAATAGAATTAGTTTGTCCCTTTAAACTTCTGTCCCGATCGAAAGCTATTTTGAACTTTGCATAAATGTACATAGCCAATGGTAAAAAAAAATACTTTCGAGCTTGTGCAAAAACCGGAATAGAGGAAGTATTCCGAGTCAACTTCGCAACCATCACTATTTATGGACGTCGTGAATGTAATAGCTAAATGACCAAATTAGTTCCCTTTGTTCGAAACTAAATAATTATCTGAGTAATTTTCTAAACTCATTCCTTCCCCACAAATACACAGAGATCGAATCAAATTTGTCTCACAAAGATCATTTCCTCCAATCTCATTAAAAAATCCTTAAAATCTTAATTTCAAAGCCATCCAATGGAAATAAACCTGTTCTAATACATACCACGTAAAATGTCACAGAAGTTAATTAAAAAATTTCTTTACTTTTATAAAACACTTATTGATTTGATTGATAACTTTTTAAATTGACTTATACGTTTGAGAAATTGCTTACAGAACTAGGAAATTCGATGCCAAAGAACGTTTCCTCTAAATTCTCAACGGTGAAGGTGACGATACAAGCTGGTAGGCGGAGATCGTGTTATAGCCGGTGACAGTATTGAGCACCTATCTACAGGGTAACAGTTTCATCTTAATGTCCCCGTGACCTTTTTCCGAGAGGACTTGTCTCCAGAAATAAGGATTCTGTAATGCTGGAAGAAAATCGTGACCTCTGCACAGTCCTATTCTTTCCGTCGGTTTATTGTGGGTTTCAGGCAGCCTACCACATAGAAACTACACTCACTTCGCAAGGTACAATAACTGGGGAGAATGGGTGGCAGATGTGCCCTTTTCAATATGTCGTACTATTTGAATTCAACGGAGTCTTTTGCTTGTTCTACCTTCTTTCTCAGGAAGCCTTTTTCTCTAAGTCCAAGCAAAACGCAAACAAAGATACAAACGTTGAATCCTGTTTAGAACTTGCGCATTTAATGCTCTCTTTTTTTAAACACATACGAGAAATATGCAGCACTCCCAATATTTATACGAATTGATTGGCTGAGTTCCCATGAAATTTTTTATCGTCTATCATCCCATGCATTCTCATATCATATAGGATCACTCTTGGAGTGTCACCTTAATTGGTAGATTTTATGTTGCATGGTAGCATACTTCCAAAAACTGTGGTCAACGCATGTTTTACGAACGAAGCATGTTCCCTCAACTCCCGAAGATAGTGGTGATTATCTAGCCACAAATACAGTATACTCACTGCAAAAAAACCATTTATTAATGATTGAAATATAATTTACATACATTTTTACACTCTTCTTGTTCCTTTAAAGTAAAATGGAATTCACATTGTCAGAGGACGCTTAATTGGTTAACGTACTCGGCTGAACGTCGTGGAATGAAGGCTTGAATCCCGACCAAGACGAATGATTTTCAGTCTGTAAAATTTCTGCATTTTATCGCACACATAATCATATAACATTAACGCTGGGCTAATATTTTGCATTCATATGGCAATGGAACCCTATTTTATGGCTACAGAATTAAATGGCATGGTGTTATACATGGTTCGTCCGGAAAATAATTGTACTGATTTTTTCCCGCCGCTCCAGGCGCGCCCAGCACCGCTCTGATGGGCTGCGATTGGAGGGGGGTATGTTGACAAGCGACGCTGAAAAAGGCAGTCGGCTCTGAGATGTGGTGTAGTGAGGAGCTCTGTTAACGCGAACCTCCACGCTCGACCCACGTCACGGTACGCGACGCCGAAGTTTTTGGAGCAGCGTTATTCCATCAAATTTGCGGTAAAGCTTGAGAAATCGTCTACCAAAACTGTCGGTATGATTAACCAGGCTTACGGGGAGTCAGCCATGTCCAGAAACATGATCTTTCGGCGGCACAAGATGTTCGTGGAGGGCAGAGAAGAGGTCGACGACGAACCACGGCCTGGACGCCCATCAACGACCCTCACCGACGAAAATGTGCGAAAAGTTCGCGATGTACTGAACTCTGATCGTCGTCTTAGTGTTCGGATGATAGCAGAGCAGTGTAATGTGCCAAAAACAATAGTGCACGAGATTATTAGGGACCAATTACAGATGCGAAAAATTTGTGCAAAGTTGGTGCCGAAAGTGCTCAGTGATGATCAAAGACTCAATCGTTTGGAAATCGCGACACAATTTGCGGATCACTGCAAAAATGATACACATTTTTTAGAGAACGTTTCTGTTCCCGAAGATAAAAAGGAGTTTGAAAGGAACGTGATACGGGACTTTGGACGCCGTCAAAGAGGCCGTGACGACGTGTCTTCGAGAGGTTCCCGATGATGCCTTCGCGGGAGCGTTTCAGGAATGGGAACGCCGCTGGAACAAGTGTATCGACTCACAAGGGTCCTATTTTGACGAATATTAGCTTAAAATATGTAAAAATGTAATTCATTTTTTTTCCTGAGCTCAGTACACTTATTTTCCGGACGAAACCCTGTAGTCATCTTTCTATTTCTGAAATTAAGAAATAAACTTTGTCTCGGCAGAATTATATTACAATAATTCTTTGTCATTAAAGATATGAAATGGTCCAAATTATGTCTCCTACATTTGCAAAGGAAACATTTTAAATCTAAATAATGCCACTATTTTAATTTCTTCTCGTGTGGCATATAACAAGCCGTTTCAGGCGCGTTTCGACACCCTGTATAGGGTAAACATGGAGCTTACTCAGGAAGGACTTGAAATTGTCGAGCCTCGACTATAACGAGTTTTTGACATCACGGCCTCGTCAAATCCTTAATTTTGTTTGCAGCCCCTTTATTGTTGACATATGACATTTCCGAGTTCTATGAAAGGCCCCCGGAGTGTGAATTGTTGCTCAGGAAAAACTAAAATGCTGCCATCCAAAAGCATGGAAACTCTCCTTACTTTTCACTGTTTTCTTCGGATTTTTCTCGGCCAGTTAATAAATCTATAGGGTTAATATCATATAAATCTGTAGTTCAGTAAGGCTAGTGCTCTCAGTTCTAGTCTAATCCCCTAAATTCTCTTTGTAAACATTCGTTCTATAATTGCATACCATTTATTATAAATAAATTCCGTCGAAGTTATTAAGAAATAACGTGTGAGTGTTCTTTTTATGTGTTCTTATATTGTTTCCTGCAGCCAAAGTTTTTTATTCAACACTTCCGAGTTACTTCGACGAAATCATATATATATATATATATATATATATATATATATATATATATATATATATATATATATATATATATATATATATATATATATATATATATATATATATAATTATATATATATATATATATATATATATATAATTATATATATATAATTATATTTATATATATATAAACCATAAACACAGTAATCAACCCAAAGGTCGGTTTAGTAGGTGATGGTAGAGGTCACCCGTGTACCAAGCCCGACGGCGTGTGAATAGTATTCACACATCAGGGTAGGGGGGCCAGTTCCTTTCCCTGTGCCGGTTATGGTTTCCCAGGAAGACCTGGTACCCGAAAAATCAACTAGCTTGGGTGAAGCTGCAGGTGCCCAAAGTGCCTTGCCCGGGAATCGAACCCGGGACCCTCCGGTCAGTAGTCCAACGCTCTACCCACCAGACCACCGCGACACATATATATATATATATATATATATATATATATATATATATATATCTTTTGGACGGCACAATAGAATACAGAATAAAACAGACACTCACACTGTAGATGATTTAAGCTTTCGGCCTACTCCGAGGCCTTCTTCAGGTCAGACTGCTGGCTTCAGGCAGTCTGACCTGAAGAAGGCCTCGGAGTAGGCCGAAAGCTTAAATCATCTACAGTGTGAGTGTCCTTTTACGTGTTATCTGTTTTATTCTGTGTTCTATTGTGCCGTCCAAAAGTTATATTGCTCTCGTGAGTACTTCCGCATCTTCGACATATATATATATATATATATATATATATATATATATATATATATATATATATATATATATATATATATATATATATATATATATATACTCTTGAAGATGACGCACTCCGGCGACGCACAAACACACAAACACTAGGTTAATAAATATTAAACATACAGAAACATAAAAGAAGGACACTTACGGTAGATATTTACGTTTCGACGGCACGGCCGTCGTCATCAGACATCAGTCATCAGCTTCTGATGACGACGGCCGTGCCGTCGAAACGTAAATATCTACCGTAAGTGTCCTTCTTTTATGTTTCTGTATGTTTAATATTTATTAACCTAGTATATATATATATATATATATATATATATATATATATATATATATATTGGGCCGGAGTGAAATATTAAAACATAATCCAAATGAGTTATAAGTTGTGCTCCGAAATTGATCCTGGTATGATAGAGAGTTTTGTATTCGGGGGGCGAGGAACGAGCCCCACGTGAAAACTCGTGGAAGTCTATTATATTGAAATATAAACCTCGAGAACGCGCCTTATACTCAATCTTTGGACTACAAACCACAGCCAGTTATCGGTGTGCCCGCAGTTTCGATCTTAGGGATATTCTTGTTAAAAGTGTTAAATATGTAACTAAACCTGATATATTACATTTTCATCTGAATTGCTCTACACTTTGAGAGACTATGCATTTGAAAATAAATGTGTCCATACTGACTGCAAAAGAATGTAGAGTATGGTGCGCGACGCCAACTACGGTGTCAAAGCTGGGTTGACCGCATTGTTCAATGCAGAGATTTGCTTAACACGTGAAACCACTCATATGTGTCGGAAATTTGCAGTCGTACCCGTAATAAAATATGAGGGAAAGTGTTTAATAGTCAGCCTCGGAACTGCTTCAAAGACTTGAATAGTTTTTTCAGGGAGGAGTAGAAATTTTGGAGCCCCTGCGATACCAAAAATATTTGACACCAGTCCCTCGACAAAATCGCGATTTTTGTGAACATATAGTAGTGTTTGTTGAGTCCTCGACATCTAAACTGCGTCATTGTTCGTTCTGGATAATTTTGGGTATTTCCCGAATGTCTCCTCAGGGGGTCTTTTATTCGGAGTTTTATGAACTATACGCCTCGAATGAAAAGACGCCCTTTGTTGTAAAGTTTAGAGCATTATGGCTTTGGCTGTGGAGGAGCACCATCAGTGTTTATGTTAGGAATGCGACTGCGGCGGAGTTGAATCAACCCGAGGTCTATTGATCGAAAGGAATGTCCGTAATAGAAGCACAGGACTGGTGCTCAGTTGAGTTAGGCTCTGTGTACGCAATTGCGTGTATCCCTCAGCCATATTTGCATCCTCTCACTGCATGTCTATGTGACAAAGACGATGAAGGGCTCAGAGAACAATGTTGTCCAATCTGTGGAACGAAAAATAACCGTGGTAGGCTGTGGTGAACTGGAAATTTCATTGAAAAATTGTCAAAATATATATTTAAGGTGCATGCTGAATTATACCTTTACTAATTACCTTGTTAGACCTTGTTTGGGTAATGCGATCATGTGTTCATTCTCTAAGCAATCGGAACGAAAATAATAGTGTAATTCTACATCGATAAGAATAGTTTATATGACCTGTGTTCCAAGGAAAAAGTCCAGTTGTGCCACCGTACGGAGACTTAAGTGAGAAAGAAATATGAGTGTATGAGTAAAATGCTGTGTTGCTAAAAAAAAGCTAAATTTCTTCATGAGAAAACGTAAGATTGTCTTTCAAAGACATACTCTTCTGATAAAGATAATTTTTATAATTAAGTACATCATGTTTAGCCTAAAATATGTTCAACTCATCGAACATAAAAATATTCCTCAAGCTATGATTGAAATCTCCTACCGATTGTAACTGTATCTCTGACGAGTAGACAGTAAATAATCTTACGATTAAAGGAAACACCATTCTTTTATTTGGTATGAGGTTTTACTAGGAATCCATTATTTATCTTGGAAACGTAAATTATTCCCTCAAACCTAATACATCAATCAATTTGAACGAGAAAATAACTTAATGTATTAAGAAAAACTCATATATATTTATGTATTCCTAATTTTTTATTTATTTGCCCCATACTACTTGTGTCTATCGTATGCATTTGATGCGAGGATTACGATTAATGCGAAACGGCGCAATCTATTTCTCTGCGCCAGTTCAATAGCAAAGAAAAATGATCTTAGAGGCAAGAAAGCAGTGGGCGTGTCGCTTTATTCGTCGAAAATAAAGCGAGTTTTGGGGACAGTAGAGGAAGGAAGATGTTTGTGACGGGAAGAGAGATTGAAAAAAGTTTTTGGCTGTTTTGTATGATATAGTCGAGACGCCGGCGAGCCGGATTTTAAAGGCAAACGGGAGGAGGGAAGGACTTGAGAGGGTGGATACCCTTAAAGGGATCTCCTCCTTGATTGGATCCCTGTGAAAGAAAGCGAATTAATTTTTCTTTCTTTCCCTTACCGTGATTCGTGGATAAAGAGCGCTTGAAGCCGTGGCTGACGACGATGGCCGCCTCAGATTTTCGACAACGAAAAAATCCAAAAAAAAATAGCGCATCTTCGAGTCAAAAGCAAGCAGTTTTTACAAGAAATGTATTTTTACTTGAGACCAGCTTGCGCATCGGTCGTACTAATCTTTCTGTGGAAACTAAATTTTTATTTTCTCTCGACATTTCCACTCTGGTACTGATGAATAAATCTTCATAAAAAAAGAAATTACTAAAGGTTTTGGAAAAGCCTACTTAAAACCTATACAGTGTTAATGGTCCTTACAAGAAATTAAACAGAAATTTGGCCACCTTATTGGATTGTTTTAGTGATTCTAAATTTTAGTGATGCAAAAAAAGCTGATCTTAAAAGAACGCCAATAGTTATGGAGGAGACGTCGTTAATAGTCACATCAAAGTATGTATATCATTCTCATTGGTCAACTTACACAAATTGACTCACACACTTGTTCATTAAGTTACAGTATGGGTTCGTCCTCAGGTCATTTTTAGACTATTATTTGAATACGACATTATATATACGTACAACTCCACTAAACTCACTGAAAATCGTGACGTTCATAAATACCAGAGTCGTATGCTCCTCAATATTTTCTAATTATTTATTTCTCTCGCATCGTGAAACCATCTACTGGAAATAAAGTCATAGTAATCGTCTTGCAAGTTGATTTGATAGATAAATGGTAGAGCTCACCATGTACTGAGCCGGTTGATGAAAGTCGCACATAAAAGTTAGGGGAGCTAGTTCCTCTCCTGAGTACCTCCTGTTTCCCAGAAAGATTTTACACCCAAGAAATCTCAAAGCTCAATTGAAACTAGGAATATTCTAAGTCACCAGGGATCGAACGTGGCTCCTTCATTCAGTATTTGAAAGATATAGGCACTGGGATACCATTCGAATGAACTTATGCGTCAATATTCACGCCCAAAACCGTAATGGAAACATGTTTCGTGCTTGAAAAATAATTGCAACCAAGTTCTATAATTGCGAGGGCACCTATTCATATAATAAAAGTGAGGGTTGACCGGACAGCGGGAAAATCACTGGGGGGGGTGAGGGGACGGAAACGCTCTGTTGATTTTGCAAGCTCCCGTGTGCCCCAACGGACGAGGGATGGGACGGGGCCGCTAATGTGGACCTTGCACCCCTCGGCCCCAGGCGGCCTTGGCCCCTTGGCATTGTGCAGCCGCGTTTGACCGAGATCATTCCCGACAATCCCATGGCATGAGGTCTGGGTCAACGGAATCTGTTAATAATTCCAAAACAAAGAATCCAAGGCTGGGGTCTCCATTCCCCATTTCCAAGAAATAACAGCGCCACGAATGCTGAAAATTATTTTGATGAAGTGAGCAAACCTCATCCATGTGACCGTTACTCTTACTGGGAAGGGAGAGTTCATAATTCATTCCGTCTTCCGAAAATGTAGTTCTTTATTGATGTATCATTATTAATGTTTTTTTGACCTACCATTTAATTTTTCGTACTGAGAGCATCCAGCGAAACTGTTTAGCGTTAAATTCCGACGCGAGGAATGGGAAAGGGAATAATTCACGACAATAGTGAAACAATATAAATGAAGAATGGACATATTCATGAAAGCGTGTGACAATTTTTTGCTCTACTTTATTGACTCTCCGCTGTATAAGTACATACATCTACATTGTGCCCCGCAAGACGTCATAATGGCGTGTGGCGGGGGTTGTTAGGTCACCATCCGTAAAAGTGAATAAAACTGCATGCAAAACTCACAAATTCACGCAAATCTACATATGCATACGAGCTCGTCGGTGTTGTAACGCACTACCTTGGACCCATATTTAAATAAAAAGGATACACCCATTATGTTTGATGTAAACTTGATTCAAGATTATGATATTCACGGAAAAAAATGAGAATTTCATGCTCACTCTTCTCTTAATGCAAAATTGGTTTCGTTGTTCATGCGTCTTTATCTGGTCCTTGTTCAGTAAGACCTGATAATGATGAATAGACAGTGTCTCCCAAATCTTGTCTTAATAAAACTTCAATAATGGAAACCTGCTGGTGAATTTTTCATTCTTATATCACAAATGAAATCATAAAAGATGGACGTACCTGAATTCTTGCTAAAAATAAGCAAATGGGTAATACCAAAGTGAGACAATAGCATCAACGCAGTAGTCTTTTGGCTACCCTCTTTACTAAAATACAGATAGATAAGCATCTAATTACTTTTGATTATACCACAGGGCGATAGGATAGTGGCGAGATTTATGGACTTCAGTACCTCTCGTCGAATAACCAAATTCTGCGATATTTGGTGGTTATTCGTACATTTTTTAAAAGCAATCGCGAGAGGCGTTCAACGGGAAAGCACTTAAACAGATTAGTGTTTACTTCTCGGCCACTTAGAACAGAAAAAGGGCCTTTGCGTGAATTTCCATGCTCAGGAGTGAGCGATGATGACTACGGTATGGATTAAATATGGAACCGGAAGCCTAAATAGGATTTTGCGGAGTGAAGGGGGTTTGGAGGGAGTTAAGGTTTAGGGGCTTTGACGGAAGAAAGGGAAGGGGTGCGAGGAAGGTTATGGGGGCTGGGCATGGTTTGCGGTTGATATTGGGTGATTGATGAGCTGTGGTGACTCGGAGAGATTGAAGGGATTTCTCAAAGTCAAAGGAGCGATCGATTCATTTCCCTACTCCCCGAGAATATATTGTGGAAAAGATGCTTACTGTTGTTCCATATCGAGCTAATGCCATTAAATGAAGCAAAGTACTCAAATGATTATTCCCTAATTTTCTATCCCACAAACCGCTATCCGTCTTATATCCGCCTTAAATTCTGATTTCCAATGAAGCAAAACATCCGCCTCGCGATAAGCATATCCGACGAGGCCTCGCATTCTACAGGTATCTTTCGGTATACCGCATTCCCCACATGAAAACGCATAAATGAATTTTTATCACGCCATTACCTACGATTTACACTTGATCAATTATACTTAACTTGTGCTTGTATTAACGCCCATATAATTCGTTGTCTCGGGCGTGACTTCATGGAATCGACTTAGCATAATGAAAAGAGAAACTTAATAATTCCACATAGTTTAATCTATGTGGAATTATAAATTTCTCTTTTCATTATAATAACGCCCATATTCGATATTAGCCAATAATCGACATTTTTTCCCCGAAAGTTGTGATTGGCCGGACCTCAATTAATCAAAAGAACCTCGTTAACTGATAGGACAAGATTCTAACTTGATCCCATGGAGTACTACGATAATCAAAGATGGTGACGTGCTTTGAAATAAGTTTTTCTTTAAATAACAATTTTTTTACGAGTGGGCTATAAGAACGGATATGAATGTACAGATATGCTAAATACGATTAATTAAAATTGGCAATTTTGATTCATCATGTTATTCCACCATATCATGTCTGAAACGTCTCTTTTTATGCTAAATAAGAGATAAGTTTTTCTTCCATTGAATGATTCAAACCTTTATTGCTATCAAAATACTTGAAAGGGAAGCATTATTTTTTAATTATTTGAGCAATTTCCTTTTTATAAATTTTATTCCTATTAAGTATATTCATAATCCTCAGCAGATAATTACATGAGTAGTTTGCATAGAACAAACCAAAGTACTTTAAGAGTCATTCATATGCTATAAAAGTGTGATCATAGCCATGCATCTCAAATTTGAACCGACTCGCCTTGGGCAATGAATCTTCTCCAGAAAAGATAGTCTGGAAAACATTTTTCTTAAATGACGCTCCAGCCATGCGGCTAATGTTGCGTGCATCTTGCTCATATCCGTAGTGTGTATGTGTGCGCGTTGTGGAACTAATTACTGCAATCATTTAATATGAAGTTTAGATTTTATATTTATTTTTAGAGTAACTTCTCATTTTAAAACTATTTAGAAGTGTTATAAAGTGCGCAGTAGGGAGTCGGAAAGTCTGAGGCACTACAGGGTTCGTTCAGAAAATAAGTGTACTGAGCTGAGGAAAAAAAAATGTATTACACTTTTACATATCTTAAGCTAATATTCCTCAAAATAGGACCCTTGTGAGTCGATACACTTGTTCCAGCGGCGTTCCCATTCCTGGAACGCTCCCGCGAAGGCATCATCGGGAACCTCTCGAAGACACGTCGTCACGGCCTCTTTGACGGCGTCCAAAGTCCCGTATCGCGTTCCTTTCAAACTCCTCTTTATCTTCGGGAACAGAAAGAAGTCCGGTGGTGCCAAGTCCGGGCTGTAGGGCGGGTGCGGCAGCGTTGCCACGCCGTGCTTGGCCAAGAAGTCCGACACGGCAAGCGCGGTGTGAGACGGCGCATTGCCGTGATGCAGCCGCCAGATGTTTTTGATCGCTGGCCGGACGCGGGCGACTCGTTTTCGAAGCCTAAGGAGCACTTGGACGTAAAATGCAGCATTTACAGTTTGTCGTTCAGGTACAAATTCGTATTGGACGACTCCCCTTTTGTCAAAAGAGACAATGAGTATCATAAACTTATTTTCCGGACGAACCCTGTATATTAGTAATATTTCACGTGCCCACAGTGATATTCTTAACCTTCGGGATAATATTCGCAAAATCACATTTTCATATAGTCGCTTGCATCGTTACCGATCTCATCCTCCATATATTCAATGTTGGCATCCAGTCTTCACGTGCGGTTCCTGGGCGTGTTCATGTCGACTAAACGGGCTGTCAACCGGTTTAATCCCGCATTGTGTGAGAGTCCGTGCGCTTTGAAGTTAGGGAAGGGGATTGTCACCGTAGTACCCACCCACCGGCGGTTGTCGTGTGACACTCCGAGTCAGCTTGGCTCCGTACGCGTCGCGTGTAATGGAATTCTCGCCGGTTAGGAATTGGAGGGAGGAGGCCTCCGTCAACGTTCGACAAAATGCTCTACACCACGGTCGCACCCCACTCCATGAGAGAGACACGCGGGAAAATTCCCGAGCAAACTTGTTTTTTGGCATCACAGCGCACGTTCTTTCGCATGCACAGAAGTCTCCGCTTGCAAGACCTGCATGAAGGCGGTTTCCTTGATGCTCTTCTGCAAGGAAGACGACGCTCGATGGATCACCTCCCGCGATGCACATTCAACGGGGCAAAGGCGCAAGCCTCGAAATTCCATCCGTTACAGGATGTCATTCATTAGATGTGTACGAACAGAAATCAACTACTCGTAAAGTGATGAGGGTAAAAAAGAAACTTTACACTTCCACAATATAGATTTAATATTTCACCTTTCAGTCTGAAAGGTTTGAGGTGGCTCCCGTTCACCCCTCCTAAAATTCTTAAAAACTCCAATATCTTTCCGCACCACCCCCACCCCCACCAAGGCAGTGATTACACAGGCCTACAAAAAAAATTTTTTTTTGGTGCCGGTAATCTTTGTGATGATTTTAACTATATTTGTAGAGCTGAATCCAAATATGAAATCCGTTTTTATTTAACAGCTCTACTTTTTTAGATATGGCACATCTTACGATTAGTTGTTATAATATTTGATATATAGTATTCCGGAAAATAATTTTCAAAGTTAAATAAATCTATAAGTATACTAATTTATAACCACTCTGCGGTGTTCCTTTTATTTTCAATAAACTGTCAATAAGTTTTATGTATATTTCTATATTGTAGGCCAATGAGATAATTATTAATATAATATTCCCATATCATCATGTAGAAGATTTTTTTACGTAAGTAACAACATATCTATATCTTGAAAACTATAGCTGATAGGAAAAAACTAGTGTCATAATTGGATTCAGCACCCCAATTGTTCTTTAAATCAGCATTAAAAGCTCCGGCACCAAAACCACTGTTGGCCTGTGTTATCATCGACTGTCCCTTTATGAAGGTCAAGCCATTGTAGACAAACACCCCCCTTAGTTAAATATAGAACACAAGGTGTTTTTTTGTTGTTTTTCCGCCGCTATTTCTAAGAAAGGTGGAGTGTTACCTTGAGTTCTTCATTTAATGATCATTTAATGTACATAAAGTTACACAAATTGGAACCTGAAGCCTTCCAATACCTACCATCCCCCTCCCTTAACCCACTAATAGGTTGCCCTACCTTACTCTCCTCTTGGAGCCAGACTATATAAGTTGAAAAATGTTTTATATATGTTTCCTCATGATGATGCGCAGCATCAAAACCATGATCGTGAAATATTAAATCTTTATTGTGGGAGTGTAACGTTCCATTTTTACCCTCATCATGAAGGAATTCCACAAAGGTAAACCTGAAACTGTTATGTTTACTCGTGAAGTACTTGATATTAACCACTCTCACCTCTTTGGTTTCGTGGGCGTTGGGCATAATATAATGGAGGCGATCATTTTAAATAACCTTGGAATTATTAATCGTTGTTTCGAAGAAGTTGATTGCAATAAATATTCTACATTAAAAATTAGTTAAACCATAAGCATGATAGTGGCAAGACCTTAGAGTCATGGGCAACTGAAAGCATATAACACTGACAGTCAATACTTTTTGCTAAAAGATAATGAAAAGTCTTCACGGCTAAATTATGAACCAAGGGTAAATTTCTATATGTGTATGTATGTATATGTTTCCATGTATGTATGTATATATATATATATATATATATATATATATATACACACATTCAAATACGAAGTCCCGCCATACGGTGCACAAATATTCATTCAAACAGAAATAGGTATAAGGAAAGGGGATAGGAAAACACATAAAAGGCAAACACAGGACATGTGGGGAAGGCGGTTTTTGAGCAGATCACGAAAGTAAAAATATTTCCTTATCCGGGATTTTATGTGTTTTCCTATCCCCTTTCCTTATACCTATTTCTGTTTGAATGAATATATATATATATATATATATATATATATATATATATATATATATGATTTCGTCGAAGTAACACGGAAGTGTTGAATAAAAAACTTAGACAGCAACACACAGCACGAGAACACATAAAAAGAACACTCACAATAATGTCTTGATAATTTCGACGGACTCGAACTCCGTCTTCTTCGGAAGATAAGATATGACTCATCATCATCATGAGTCATATCTTATCTTCCGAAGAAGACGGAGTTCGAGTCCGTCGAAATTATCAAGATATTATTGTGAGTGTTCTTTTTATGTGTTCTCGTGCTGTGTGTTGCTGTCTAAGTTATATATATTAAATGTAAATAAATATATATGTACACACACACGCAAAATATATGTGTAGAAGTACTACGGCAGTATCACGTTTGTACATGAATTTTTGCGGAGAGCAAGGGCAAGATTTTCAAGATCCTTTGTTGTTTCATTAGCCCTCACGGAAACGAAACTTCATGAATAATCATAAATTCGTTCCAACTTATACTTGCCTCCATCCTTGATTGAGGATGGAGGCAAGGATGAGGCGTAGGATTAAATATCGAGGGATTCGGGTTCGTACCCCGGTCAAGGTGACTGATTTTTACGCTCTGAAATTGTTGCAATGAAATGCATGTTAGCAGATGACTCCGTTTAAAGTTACTGTTGCGGCATGTTTTTCTTAGGTAAAAACAGCCTAAGTGTTTCAAATTGGCTTTAAACTCGTGGACTGTGGCGCGTAGCGCAGGATTACGAATGCCTGTGACATTTTATGTGCGTTATTTCGTCACAACATCTTGCTCCTTTGCAAGCTCAAATATTCCATCCTCAATGTTTGACATTAAACAATTAACTACGAATTGATTATGCTCTATGCACAAATATTTGCTTCAAATTCTGTCACCCATATGAATACCTCAAGAAACACTCGGGGACGCCGATAATTACCTTATGCGGCCAAAAAGGGCTTTCAGTATTGATGCGTAATTTCAGAAACAGGGACTTAACGTCGACGGTGGTGACCCCCTTCTCCGAGACGTGCTAGCAAACGGAGTCGAAGGTGGATATTCCACGACCTAGCAGGTAACGGGGCATAATCCACGGTGGCTACCTTTTCAGCTGTGGGGCATGCAAATGGCGAATCGGTGAAGAGAGGAGCGAGTACGGCGATGTTGAGGAGGCGAGTGGAAGGAGGGTGGGTGGCTTCAGTGATAGAGATGTGGCCAAGTAGGTCATAGCACTTCTGTTCGCAGTGACGGCCGCGCATGTGATTGTCGGACGGTTAATGCGGCCCTAATTGCTGGGGTGAGAAGGGGGATGAAGAGCAGGCCAAGGGACTGGAAAGTGTGGTTGCCATGGCGATGGGACTGACTACATTAGGTTAGGCGGTTTTGATTGCAAGAATGAAGGATTAAGATGGCTTCTCGCTGTGAAATGGAAGAGGAAGCATGGCGTCAATTGTGGAAATGGGTGGAGGACGTGAAAATGATTCCAATCAGTCTCGAATGGCCTCTTCTATATCCTGCAGAGAAATTGCTTTTGAGCAACCTTTTTTTTTAAAATCACTACACCTTTTCTCACATCTGGATCCAAGTTTTGCTTTTACAGCAGACGTAGATGAACATCCAGGGTTGTTCTGGAAACCCAGAATTGATTTCTTCCGTCTTTCCACTACAATTAGATTGAAATTTAAGATGTCGGTTCCATATTTTATCGTTTATGTAAAACCAAAATTTTCAATGGACATGAATTAATTCTTTGAAATTATGTTGTTCTCATTTTCTATTTTCCGAATGGAGCAGGATAATGTTAATTTTAACATTTCAATGAGGTTAATAACAGACTTTTAATTCACTCAGATTGATTGAATTGGAATGAAAATTTCTTTTTAGTTTAATGAATTCCTCCCAAGGATCATGAGCAACAGCTCAGAAGTACTATCTAATCAAACCATACTAAATAATATCGACCTTTGTCTTCTCTAAAGAATTATTTAACGAACACAAAGAGGATTAAGAGTTCCCTTAGTGTATTTTAGCATATGCATTAAACAAATGGGTCCATTGCAGGGGCTTATGTTCATGTACTTGCGTATTGTGGCTAGTAGCTCAAGTTAGTGAGATAAGTAGTTATAAATTAGTCAGTAAAATTCTTTCTGTGCTTGGGGAAACGCGGTGTGTTCCTCATTAGTACGTATAGTCAGTATTTCTGGTATAATTGTCCTTTAGTAAAACTCACATCACTGCTACAATTAGACAAGATGATGCAATTTTCTGTGCCCAGGCTCATTTATAACACTCCATAGGGACCTTTCTATTGCTTGATAAAATCCAAAACATAATATAGAGAAAATGTGTAACACTTTTGAACTAATAAAGTCATCTTGACTAGACCGTGTGCCCAAATATTTAAATTACTTTGATTTGTTCTGCGTTAATCTAATTTAAATTAACACTTTTAACTTAGTGACCACTATACTGAAGACACTACACAATTCTATATCCCTGATGGCACTGGTATCTTTTTTGAGTTAGGCTCGCCATGAAATTGACTAAAATAAATTTTCAGTTGTGGTTGCTCGGTTTATTAGAAACTCTAAGGGAAATTTTGATGAGAGATTGCAGGGAGTTTTTCGTCCAATAAAGAACCAATTCATCGTCGATGAGATGGTACCCATTAAGTGGTGTTGGAAGAGTGCACAAAGCTCAAACAAAGAGTGAAGGGAACACCATTTCCGTCCATTAAGGGGTTGGAGAAAGAGGAATAAATTACAGATAAAGTGGAAAAAAGGTTGCGTTTTTTATAAGGATACATATTTCAGGGGTAAATGGAGAAGCTTTCATGAATTAGTTGAATATTTCTAAGAGTATTTCCTGGCCAAGGAAAAACCACTAAAACCACATCCCTAAAACCACTCTACTTCCACCAATAAAAAAGTAGAAAGTATTACCCTAACTTCATTGTAGATTTCCTCCTCCACTATCGTTCACAAGTGACTCATTTTAAACGCACAAAAATACTATTCGTTTCATACCTTTTTTTGGTATTTTGACTAGTATTCCAATCCTTTTCAACACTTTTTTCTTCCCATCTTTTAGAAGTGATCTGGTTTTTTAAAGTACTCCGGAGAACGAGTTGACTTCGCGACGTAAACCCAATTCCATGGTGAAGTGAAAGAAAGAAAGGAATCAGTTTGAACACATTTTAAATTTTATTTTCAACAACCAGGTTTCAGCTATTTCTAAATGTATGTCAAAAGGTCTGTGCGTTAACTGTCAATTTTTTCCCTTCTAAAGGGGTAATAAGTGCAACAAAATGAATCATAGCATCACGTCTTTCACCAACTCCGGAGTATCATTCATGACCACAAATATCCCATGACATTATCATTAGATGGCAATCTCGTTACCCTCTTGAAAACTTACATCGATCTCTCGCCCGCCAATCTCCTCCATTCAGTAAAAAAATAGATCTTTGTTCGAATTTCCCTTTGCCTGAGGTATGCTTTTCCGAGTGTAACAAACTTGTCAGTCAAATTCTAATCTATCCTCCATACGTCGACGGGTCTCGACCAGGGATGCTATGCGATATCATAGGTTATCCCGATTTGCGTTCCACTTTGTGAGATGCCCTCGGATGCGGCTCTCTTCTAAAAGGAAATCACGGATAGAGCTACCACTTCATCTTATCCCTCTTGAAAATCTACGTCTCCGGACAATGTCAATGCCTTAACTAACAACAAAGGCGGAGGGTTTCGTGGAAAACGGAGAAGACTGATGTCGAAAGAAGAGATTGGAAGCTTCAAGGTTCGTGTATGTGTGTGCGTATGAGCACGGATGGATTGACAGGGAAGAGGAAGGGACAGAGGGTAAGGGGAGGAGAAATAGAAGGCGGATTCTTGGAGAAGGGATGCGGTGGAAGTGGAGAAGTGACGGGGGAAGAAGGCTAGGAGGAAGGAATTTTAGGAAACTCGAGCGAAAGATCGATGAAGCACGAACACTTTGGAGAGAGCACTGTCAAGCGGTTGGGTGGGGAGAGGGGGGGGAGAACGCAATGGAGAAAGTGAGGGCATTGGCGGGAGAAAGAGGGCTTCGAATCAGGGTGTTGAAGATAGAGAGAGGGGTGTGGAGGAGAGGGAATGAGAGAGAGAGAAAGTTAGGGAGAGGAGGAGCGGAATGGTGTGGGAAGGGAGAGGCTGTCGGCGAAGGGTAAGAGATGAGGGAAGGAAGAATTGAGACGCGATGGATGGTTGGCTGGAGTAAATGAGCGAGTGGAGCCCTGGGGAGGCGTGGCCGACCAGGAACACAAACGACTTTGTTTCGGGGCCGGGGAAAACTCTTCAAACTTAAAACTGGTAAATGAGTGGGAAGAGTTCGAAGAGGAAAGATGAAACGAGGAACGAGAAATCTATTTTGGGACTCGCTCAGACTGGTCTCCGACCAAATGACTTGTTGAATCGCAAATTTAGTGTCTCAAGGAGCATTGAGGACCAAAGAGTAGTTGAAATTACGGTTTTAATTTGGTCCTGTTCAGACTTCTCCATTGCAGCTTGTACGCCTTTTTGATCAATTTTATGTACATGTATCAATATGTGTGTGCATTTGTATGTATATTATATATACATATATATATATAAATTCTTCTAAAAAATATTCTTTATTCTGTGTTCTATTGTGCCGTCCAAAAGTTATATATATATATATATATATATATATATATATTATGACGACGGTGGTGCCGGCGAAAAGTCAAAACCACATACGTGAGTGTCTTTTCTTTGTGTTTCCATTTTTTAAAAATCTATATTTGTGCGTCGCCGAGGAGCGTTTCGTTTGCGAAATATGTATACACAAATACAAATATGTATACATAGATAAACATGTACGTATATATGCGCCCTCGCACTAAAAGAAGCCGTCGCCTAACCCCGAAACGTCTATTGTCCGTGAGTTTCACGACATCCTTCAAATTATTTTAGTTACTGTTTTGGTAAACTAGATCATAATTATGAATAAGAAAAAATAAAAATGTTATTTTCTTTAGAAGCAAGTTTGGATGACAGAGAATTAGAAAGAAACTTGTGGAACTCACGAACATTTAGGAGCCTGAAAGCTTCAGCAGAGCATGACAAGTAACTATAAGGTGGTTGAGTCACTCTTCATCAGCCTTGAAGAAGAGTGAAAATTTATGTGTGCTTGCGTTTTTTTATTTTTCCTGTGTATTCGTGCTGCGTGTCCTATCCTCTCCTTGTACATGAACATCATTCACCCTTATTCAAATACATTGCCTTTTGGTGTTGATGAGGTAAATTAGCTATTGTAGGATTACTTCTCAATTATAGTTACAGATAATTAGGTCTCCTAGTGAAATTAGGTATTACGTTAAATCTCACTGCGATTGACGTAAATATACGTCAGAAGAATCTCGGTATACGGCAGTGACTTTTTCGGAATTCTTTCATGTGCGATATGTTTAGCACATCCGTGGTTAAAAATATTATTTGACCTTCTACTAATTTTGCACCAACTTACATTAAACCTTAACTTGAAGAGCAAAAATATGCGTTTATCTGCCTTATCAACGTATCTTTTGGATCACTTTCCTATTTTTTCAACATTTTTTTCCGGAAATAATTATTTCAAAGCCGATTATAAATATTTTACTTTCCTTTCTGGAAAGAGTTCCATCCCACTTCTCAACAGCTTTCTTTTGTTAATCGGGGAAGGTAGCTTAATTTAGTGAAAGGGATGGCATAAAACCTTTAAATTTTTGTGGCTAAAATATATGGCACATATCTTTGATTATCCTATCATATATCACTCTATGGAATTCTACCACCCTATTTAAAATGCCATTATACGTTCATGTATTCAAATGGCAGGAGATTTTAATTTCCAATTACACTCAATAACTATGACCAAAAATACTTAAATAGTAATCATTGACGACAACGTAGTAACTTTTATTTATATAGTCCTTTCCTCGAAAACATATTTGTTTATACACACATTTGACGTCACCAACGTGAGCTATAAGTTCCATGATGAAATATATTGCTTTTAAATATGAACTAAATTTTGTTGTCTAGGACGTAACTTTATGGAATTTACATAACATACCGAAATGAAATGAAATTATTGACTTTGTGATTCCACACACTTTTGTGTCTGAAATTACGAAGTCAACAATTTCATTTCAAATGTTAACTAAGCAAGAGTTCCATAAAAATACCTTTGGAACCTACACTCACGCCTTCTTTCCTTGAAAATGTATATAATAATTTATAAATTCTATAATAAAGCTCCTAAATAGCAAAGTAAAAATGCCAAACTAAAATCTAGGTCGCTTGGTGTATATTCAGGGAGGTACAGTCAGATTATTCCGGTTTTCTAACAAAAATTCCATTTAAAATTTTTATGTATCCCTATGAAAAGTGTAGTTATTGGCCATAGGGTCATATTCAAAATAGTACTGACTGCTTGAGAAGCACTTGGCAAAATTATGAATCCACTTTAGTGGCAACTTTTAAACGTGCGGCAGTAAGTACGTCCTCGGAGGTATATTTTCGCGACTGAAGACGAGGCCTGCGTCCCTCTAGGATTGTGGAACGGGAAAAATAAAGAAAAGAACTGGGAAGGGGAATCGAATAAGACGGGATGGGAATCCGTCTTAACGGAAGGGGTAATATAAATGCATAAAGGGTCCAATGTGGAGTAGGCCATCAAGCCGTGAGGTAAAAATAAAAAAAAAACTGGCGTTACGGGGAGCCGTGGAGTATGAAAGTCGAGCTTTATTGGATGAACGCACGCGGACCCGCAATGGATGTAGTGAGCAGGAAAAATGGATGAAGGACGAGACGACGGCGACGCGGTGCGACGGCGCGCACAGGGGGAGTGGAACGGGAGCGGTTAAGGGATGGTGGGGGGAAGGGAGGTGGATGGTGGGAGAGCCGCGCGAGAGAGAGAGAGAGAAGGGGGGGAAGGGAAGAATGAGTGCTTCGAGTCGGAATGCAGCGCCGAGAACGCCGTCAATGCGGTGTTCGCTGCCACTTCGCCCTGGACATGACGCGTGCGGAAGGGGGTGGGTGAGGGGGGTAGGGAAACGCGCGCCCCCCTCCTCTCCGCTCCCCCCTCATCTCCTCCTCACGTGTTCACTCGTTTATTTTTTGTACCATATGTCCCCAAGATGCCCATGCGAAGTTTTTAATAAGTGTTCGCGGAAAACCGACCTCCCGTCTGCGTCGTCGGGGTAACTAGCCGTCGAGCGAATATATTTTTTTCTCTCTCCGACAATGCATTGCGGCGGAAAAAGATCATTGTTACCGGAAATATGGCTTTATCCCGGGAGAGAAACTTACTTATATAAATGGCCTCACATTTCATCTCGGAGGATGGTTAAAAATGGTTCACATGTCTTCTCGGTTTCCCATACAATACATCACTTATTATCCGTCATCGTCGAAAGTTTGACCGCTTTGAAATGGGGGGTTGGTTATCGCTGAAGTTTTTGTGAGTTAAATTAAGAGAGTAAATAGCTGGAAAAAAATGCGTGCTCAATCACATAAATGAAAATCTCCACACGATATGCAGAAAGAAAAATGCAAACAAAATCAGTCACCTTAGGCTATATTTTTAAAGAAAATATTAAGTACTAGTCGAAAAGCGTATGATGATTTTAAAACTTGACTGCCGAATCCATATCTCTTTGTAAATTGTAAATTACGTTTCCTTGAGTACAAAAGAATAAAGAAACTATAGAGCAAATGATCGAGGTGGCCTAATCATGAAGTATGCTTTGATGTTGTCGTTTTAGCATCTTCTCGTTAAAAGCACAACTATTTTTCAAACGTTGACGGAATAACGTGAGAAATTACGGATAGAAGATGAAAAGATTCAATAAAACAAGAACCTCGTCATTTTGATGGCATCGATTCAAGAATAATTACAGTAATCTTCAGTCTCTTTAGAAATAATCACAGCATTCTTCAGTTCCGATACAATAAGGACATCCTCCTTGGAAAGCAAATTTTAGGAATTTTATTGAAACTGAACATTTCCTCCAATTTTTTTTCATGGATTTGAATTATTTTCAGCATTATGAGCCATAACATCAGTCCAATGATTAGCTAATTTAGAAGTCTGTACCTTCTTATATGAAGGAGGGGGTAGATAGAGCGTTGGACTTATGACCAGAGGACCCGGGCTCGATTCTCGCATGTCTCTCTGGGAACCCTCAGCTATACCCGAGCTATGTGATTTTTCGAGCACCAGATCTTCCTGTGAAACCATAGGTGGCACAGGGAAAGGAACTGGCCTCCCTACCCTGATGTTTGAATTTCACACGCTATTGGGGTTAGTCCTGGATGAATTATGCCTTACTCACTATGGATGAATTATTACTTACTTATTATGAATGAAATTATTACTTACTTATTATGGATTACTCTGTTTATGTTTTTTATGGTTATATTTATATACTAATTCGTTAAGTTTGCTGTAATCTTCTTATTATAGTCATACCGTTATTGCTCAACTGTGGATACTCCAAGAAGCTCCATGGGATAAATACGAGGGACATTGTATTCGAAGTATTCGAGTTTGTCTACGCTAATGAAAATTTCACGATATTTAAAAAAAATAGAAATATTTCCATGGTAACCATGTTAATAATTTAATATTAAATTTAGTTCAATTTATTATTTAACATAAGGTAAATAGATTTTAACAGAAATTTAATATTAAACATATGGTGTTCCTTTGTCCAAGTAACTGAAGTTTACGATCAGGGGTAGTGATGAACTTTTCACGCCTAACGTATACGTGGTATTGATCCGCACTTATTATTCCTCACCCTCGGAATGCTGTTTTCAAAACAACCCCAGGAAAGTGCATCGTCCGTCGGATAAAGCTTTAAACAGATGCCTCTGTCCCCTCCGCTGAAAGTAGGTTAGAGCCTATGGTCTGGCATTCTCTCTCTCCCCCTCTTCAACTCCATAATTCCTACCTCGTTCTCATTATCCGACTACCCTGAGTAGTGAGAATGACCTACGTTGCCGCTCGCCTTCCTACACTAACTAATTAAAAGTTTATGCGCAGTTTTCCTATTCGAACTCCATATTTAACTCACGTGAGTCGTGCAATTTGCATTGCAGCAATGAAACCATGCGTTTTCCAGAGTTAATGCATGGATAAGTCATTAACCAGGAACAGAGTCGTACCACGGGATAGGAATGAGTTGCATCTACATTTGCAAGATGGCCACGAGTTGCCGTGAGACTGCGTGGTGGCGAGTCGTTTGCTCGTGGATGAATACGGGGACGTGTATTTATTCTTTCCTTCTCTCAACACACCTTCTCCTCACCCTGGCTTTCCTCTCGGAAATATTTTCATCATTTTTGGCCCCAAAGACAATATCGTGGGGAGAGGACACGCCTAGATGCCCGCCGCGTGCTCGTGAAATCCCGCCATGGCGTCTGATTCCTCGAAGCGCGTCGGTCGGAGAGGGTCGCCTGGGCTATTAATCACACGGTGAAGCTCAGACTGACGCCCTCAGACTTACTCGAATGAAATCCCCACAATAACTTTCAGTATTTCAATAAAATTGTTGACTGAATGCAGCCCTTCAATATTTACTTCCTCGCGCTTACCCCCCTGTATTTCCTAGTAGGTCTTCCGTCTTAAGATTCTTCATTCTTCGACATACAAATTTGTCCCTTGGCCTTCTTATGCTAATTGCCACCAAAATTGGAAGACAGGTTTATTTGAAATATTAAATTTGCAGGGTTATGCTTTTTATTTGTGATGTGATCAAATAATGGTGATAATTGAACAGATTCGCAAAGTAACAAACAATTTACAAAAGAGACTTCAAAGAGAAGCCGAAGAGAGATGCCTAAAGAAGGAATTAGAGAAAGGAGAGAGAGGGAGAGAGCAATTGAGCACGTTCTCTATCACGATAATTTACTAAAGAATTATAATTGAAGAGACTAAGGAACTCACAATTACAGAGGGAAAGAATTATGGAGGAAAGCAAGTACTGAATCATGAAAAGCAGTCAATGGAGGGCGCTAAAGGTAGAAACTATGAAGGAATGGAAGTGTTAGCTGGTAAATGGACCGCCTGGGCTGCTACGAGAAACTAATTCTCGGATTAATGATGATGAATACATTTCTAGGTTTTAGGTACTTCGCAACGCAACGCAAATCCTCACCTCTCCTGGGGTCATGACACAGAGTTAGGGAACATTTACACTTCTCCAATGACTATATATTGAAATAACCATGGAAATAGGCATCCAAGAGTGCGTATTTCAATGTGGATGCGAAACAAAAGCGTCTTATCCTCATAAGTCTCGTTTCCCAAAATCATTGGTATCTAAAGACTATCTTTTGTTCTATTGTCAAAATGGCCTAATTTCTTCAATCCCTTTTTGAATCATTCGGTATTATTTTAGACGAAATTATGGAAATGTAATCCTTACTTCCCCTTGCAAAGTGACAAAATATAGATGACAATTCGTACAACTCCACCTGCTTGTCACCATTCTCAACAAACCTGCAACTTCTGGTATTATTTTTTAGTTCCTACTGAACCAGGTTATCTAAGCATGTACAATTGACATTTGCGTTACCGAAATGAAATTAGTGATTGAAATTAATTTTACCGATTAAGTCTGCGGATTTGATCGATATATTTTTCCTACTCTAATAGTTTTCCTGGAATTTTTAACATTTTAAGTGTTAAGTTTATCGGCAACTAAGCTTGATGGCAGACTATTGAAAAATGGCCATGACCTATTTTTACTGAATGTTAATACTTTTGCCTTGGAGAAACAACAGCCTGGATGTTGCCTGGCACTAGTGTGTTATCTTAGCATCATTGCATATTAATGAGATATTACGAAAATCGTTCATAGCAGCTGTAGTGTGTGTGAACGTGTGCATGGAAAATGCCTTTTATGAAACACTCCATTTTGTTCATCTGGAATTCTACAGCAGTTGGTATCGTTGACATGGCTGTAAAATTGGAAGAATCTGTCACAAAATCAGTATAGATTTTATTAATGGAGAAAGAGAACTAATGCCACAAAGGAAACGAGGAAACCGAATTTTTAGGAGAAACTATGGATTGTAAACATATTTTCATTTGCTTTTTTCATATTACTAGAAGTGCTCACCTATGCATTTTGATTCTTGCACAGACACAAAAAAAATCAGTTTTCATTCGAACCAAATAAAAATTATAAAACACTAGCACCGCATTTTGGTGACCGCTGTCTGGTGGAAGTTGCAAAACAACAAGAATCAAATCTGTCCAATATTCACATGCGTTTCATGCTTACACATGATCGATTTCCGACTGGAATTGAGAGTGGCTTTCCGCGAGAGCGCCATGCTGAACGCCCACTACAATACGGTTGACAGCTCGTGAAAATCGGATTGGGACGGCCGTGGAAGGACGACGAAGGAGATGAAAAGGAATAGTCAGTCCGGTGGATGAAGCGCCGGTTCATGACGGAGGGAAGGGAAGGAGAGAGGGGTCCAAGAAAAAATTAAAGGGCTCTTGAGTCCAAGGCAAAACACGTAACGCGCACTCGCGAAAGAACGGGGCGAAGCAAGGGCGGAAAAGGCATTCAGAGACGAGAAGGCGAGTGGTTAAAAGATTCAAAGGATGGAGCGTAAGTGTGAGGCCAGGAGGGTGGGGAGTTTGGAGAGGGGTGAGACGGAGAGGAGGAGGGATGCTCTCCAAGTCAAACGACGATGAAATAATTAGAGCGCGTGGTTCACTACCGAATAAAATTCAACGTTTCACTTATTTTCCCAAGGGTCTGAATACTGTGATATTCACTAATTACACCAGTCTCGAAAATAAATCTTGTTAAAACCAATTAAGGGAAGTATTCCGGCAACTCCGACGTCAAAAGAATTCAGAGCGTTCTGTGAGTTTCATTACATATTATATTCACGACCACTGACCGGTGACTGTGCTTGCCTGTATTTTTTGCTGAACAGGGTAGCTTGTCAAAAAATTTTTCCAAATATTCAAACTCAGGGAGATTGATGTGAGTACAAAAATATTCTTGCTATTTGAATTCAGTAGAATGCAAAAGAATCGTATGCGTATCATAACAAAATAAAATAAATGAGCTTCTCAATCATCTCAGTCGTTTAAACTTTCTTCTCTACGACAATAACTGACCAGGTTCTCGAAACGATTAAGGAATAACTATAGCCAATTGCAGTATTTGAAGTAAGCCATGACTTTGATTGTGAAACGTTTAATAGTATACGTATAACACTGATATTATCAATAAAATCTCCCTTCCTATAAGGTCTTTATTTGACATTTTTTTACTCTAAGTGAAAGATAGTGTTCAAATGTATGCCAACTATGTTGCTAGGCATTGGTGTCGAAAGGACTCAGTCGATTGAGGTCACACGCCAAGGGTCAAGTTTAAACGGCTTTGCAGGCGGCCCCCATCTTAATTTCGCGTGACATCCGCTCCAAGCAAAGCAAACAGCTCGTCTGATTGGGCGTCAAGCCACGGGATTCTAGGCACCTCTCATTAAAAATAGATGAGCTTCGATAATGGGCTTCCCTAGACTCATTCCTATTACCAAGCCTTACGCCACTTAAATAATCCCCTCATCCTTAACGGACCAAGTGACCTCAGAAGCTACACCACTTGCGGTGTTCTTCTCACTTTCAAGCGGATAAATAAATTTCAAATATTATCTTGCATGTAATTCACTTTTACACGTAAAAGATAATGGTGTCATCATTTTAATTTGACTATGATTGCTGTTGCGGAAATGTTAATGTGTCGATATGAATTTCTTAGTCTTCCATCCAACTCCAAAATGGGCTCCAAGAAGAGTGGGCAGACGGCTTATCCTTTTGTTTCAGTCCTATTACTGAAAAAAAAGTAAATTTACAAGAGAAGTAATTGCCCTTCCGCGATTCTCATGATGATATACGATGATTCTCTTAACATTCTAACCTTCATTAACTCTCAAGAATATTGCCTTCATCACGACCACCATTCCCCCCCCTTAATCAGTGTAGCCACAAAATTAAAATTCAAATGGAAGAGAAAATCCAATATTCGTCCGAGCATTACGGAGAGAGAGAGAGAAAAAAAAGGCCCAAAGGAAAATGGCCTTTAATTTGCCGCGTGAAATTTCATTTCTGTGGGTTTTGAGTTTTATAAATTTCGGGGTCATTAGCCGGGAGCATACGAAAACGAGCCCAAACATTTGTTAGATTCTGATAATGTTACGGGATGGAATATGGTGTGGCAGTGAGAGAAAAATGAATAAATTTCGGAGCGGCGGAAAAGAAAAGGTGGGAAGAAAGAAAGGAGGCGCGTCCCTGAACTCCACCCCAGCTTTCTTTAAAAAAAATAATCTCACCATCCACCCACCCCCTCCTCCCCCAAAACCCCTTACTTCTACTACTCCACCCCCGCACTCCACCTCCTTGCCCCCTCCCCGACCCCTCTCTCCCTCCTCGAATCCCAACGAGCGCTTCCGAAGTGGCAGGCTCGATAAATATTTCACGTGACTCATTCTGTCTGTCTCTCTCTCCACTGTTCACACCCCTCCTCCTTCCCCATCCAGCAGGCCCTGCTAAATCCATTCCACGCCCTTCCCCCCCCCCCTGCCATCCACTCCAAAACTCCTCCTCGCTTTTACGGAAAAAGGGCGCGACCCAGGAGAAACTTTTTCCTTCTCGCACGCCTCACCTATCTCCCTCCCCCTCTTCACGTCCCAATCCTCTTTCCCTCTACCTAACCCGTAAACCCCCTCGCCAAAAAGTCCGCCCACCCACCCACTCGCCTCCAGGCTTTAAGGGGCCACTCCCATTGAAGAAGTGTCGGTCGAATTGATTGATTAATGGCTATTGTTGAAGGGGAGGTGAAGGTGTGTGTGTTTTCTTGGAGGGCGGGTGTGTTGCTACGGGGTGCATGGGCGTGGGAAATGATGGAAGGGCTACACAGAGAGGGAGACAGTTGGTGGGCCGAGTAGTTTGATGAGTATTCCTCAACTTTTGCTCCCCCAATAACTCCCCCCCCCCTCCTCAGTCGCCACTCCAAATTATTCACGCGATCTTGTCTTCCGCCCACTTTTACTCTCTCTTTTGGCCTCTCATCATCATCAAAGACCCCTTATATTATCAATAAGTTTTTGAACAATCAGAATTTGGGCAATTAAAGGTATTCCAAGAGAGAATTCGTTACGAACGTGTAAGGCTCCGATTCTCTCCGAATATTATGTGAGTGCCTACCTACTTGTCTCGGATTCACTTTCGAAAATAACTTACTTGAATGCCAATTTTCCTTGGAAGAGTGGAAGATATTTTATTAACATTTTATTATTATTATATGGAAGTTTTGATTTACAATGCTCCACACAGCTTTGTATGTTCGCTTCTTCATCATCAATTGAAATGTCCAGTATGAATTAAGTTGTCTAAAATACTTTATTCTTGAAATTTATTCTGGCTACCGGTACCAATAAAATTAGAGGTATAATGTATGTATGCGAGAATATAAAATAAAAAAGAAAGTTTGTCTGTCACCGCTCTCTATTTTCAGACATGCGTTCCAAGATCGCCCTATCGGTTTTTATCCTCGAATGTGCTCGTTGTTGCCATTACTTCGTGGGGTTTCATCGCTGAAAGGGTTCGTGGCATGGAGGAAGAGGGTAGAAGATGGTGTGTGGCTAACAAGAACAACATATTTTTATATAATATATATATATATACACATATACATATAGATGATTTCTTCGAAGTAACACGGAAGTGTTGAATAAAAAACTTAGACAGTAACACACAGCACGAGAACACATAAAAAGAACTCTCACAATAATATCTTGATAATTTCGACGGACTCGAGCTCCGTCTTCTTCGGAAGATAAGATATGACTAAGTATATATATATATATATATATATATATGTATAATCTTGAAAATGACGCACTCCGGCGACGCACAAACACACAAACACTAGATTAATAAATATTAAACACACAGAAACATAAAAGAAGGACACTTACAGTAGATATTTACGTTTCGACGGCACGGCCGTCGTCATCAGACATATATGTGTATATATATATATATATATATATATATATATATATATATATATATATATATATATATATATATATTCTGTTATTGTTAGAGACTCCTCTTTCCCAAAAACAACTCTTTTAAACGTTCTAGTTAAAAAATTAAAATAAGTTAGGGAAAATAAAAGTCATAATCTTAAGAAATACACACACACACACATATACATATATAAAAAATATGCCTGTTGAGAATACAATTCCCAGTATGCATTCAATTCCTGAATTCCAAAGCACGTAAATACGCTATTATTTATTTGGGCCTTCGTGCAGTCATTTATTTTCATGTAAACCTCAACCAACTATTTTTCAGTATCGTAGAAATTATTTTAGTAATCCAAAGTCATTTCCTACGAATAATTTACATTTTAGTAAGGATGACGAAAATGGTAAATATTGAAAATGAGTGAAGCAAAATGAGGGCACTTTAAGAGTAAATTTGGTTTACGATTAACTTTGGAATGACAGATTTATTTGAATATTATATTCAAATTTATTAGGTCTAATGTATTCAAGGGTTTTAAGATGTTTCCAGGATAATTGTGTGTCAAAAGAAATAGACTCAAATGTTTTAAGCACTGCCAGCGCTAAGAATGCGTCTTCCTTTGAGGTATCTCTGCGAATCAGACAAAATAACTCCAAATACCAAGTGTGAATGAATGATACACCGAGATAAGAATTTTAAGACGCAAACGAGGATCAACAAGCCTTTATCAGCGAGTTACAATGTTGAGGAGAGGTGATAAAACCTGAATTTTACAGCCATCATATTTCAGAGTCCGCGTGATCTTCCAAGCCCTTACGGCATAAAATCCTATCTATTGTTTTCAAGGAGATTCACTTTGAAAGGAATAAGGGAATTGGATTATTTGGAATGTGTACACATTTTAGTTCCTTATCAAATAAAGGAATCAGAGGTGGAACGATGGTAGAAACATCTCCGAAGTCAGTGTAAGAAAAAAATCTCCCACTGTTCTTTTTCACTCAGGCTAATAACTCCAAGGTAAGACTAAGAAAAGGAAACCATAAGCTTTTAAAATAAATCCAGGTGGTATGGAATGTTCTTCTATCCAAGGAATTACAAAGTGGTGAGGTAAAGGCGCAGTTCATGGATCTGGCAAGAAAATAATCCCTTTGGCTTTACAAGAAATATTTTTCCTCTCTTATTACCTGTTTATCACTATTCTTTCTAGTACGAATACTAAAACCCTATTTCCACACAAATTTTTATTGGGAGAAGGAAAAACTCGAATTAATATTTTAGAATTTGTATTAGGCCTTTTTATGGACGTTGAAAACTTGCATATCTCCTGTCTCCCATCATAATAGATCTAGATATCCCATCTGTTTCATGTGTCTCTATTCTGCACATTTCAACGTTTCCAGTAATTGGTTTCGGCAATGCAGAGGAGCAAGATGCAGATGATTCAGTAGAGGCGACTTGTGGGTTAATTTGCTGATTGCGACTGTTGGTTCAATACGCAATAACGTACGGATACTCACGATCTATTTCCCCAACAAATTAAAACTTTTTTATCGTGAATGTTAATATGGTACAATTGATTAGGTAAAGATTATAGTGTGATCAGATGGAGCACTAAATATGCTTATCGTTTTGTATCTAATGATTCGTCTGACTTACGTCCGATCCGATAGGCGACTATTTCTTTCATGTTCGTTAACTTCCATACCTACTATTGTCAATTAATCCTGTCATGAAATGAAATCTTTCAAGATTATGAGACAGAGGCTTTAGAGATTTTATTAATGATCTCTGGAGTATCTAAATCGAGATTCTTAATTTTGTTGATCCATTTGTTTATGCACTCCTCCTAAGTGAGCGCCTATCTCCCTTCGAGTTAATTGGCTCCCAAAGATAAGAAATATAGTTAAACGTGAAACCTACACTCGGAAAGGCGAATAAAATGCCTCGAATTTTCCAAAGAGTTTAGCGTGTAAGAGAATATGACGGAGAGAAGCATTCATTTATCGACCATTCCGATAAGAAACTGATGACGCCCCACGCATCTCTTCAACCTTCGCGCAATTTGGCGCAACAGCAGAACGAGAAACTTTGACTGCTCGACGGAAGCTTTCATTTATCATTACTCTTGGTTGAGTGGATGGGTGGAAACCCAAGGGGGGGTTGACATCAACAACCGTCGTTGTTTGTCTCAGTCTCTTTAAGGCTCAAAAACATTTCTCTTTAACCGGTTCAATACGCGAAACGCCCGGTTTCCCTTCCTCCCACGTCTCAACCGCTTCTTCCTCTCTCGATCTCATCTCTTTGGTTATACCGATTTTTTCCTCACGCACTACCCGACAGACTTTTCCTACCTTACCCCACCCACCCTCTCTCTCTCTCTCTCTCTCTCTCTCTCCCTACCTCTCTTCGTCTGGGATAGCATTCGACCCCCATCCCCCAGGAGAACGGAAAGATGAAGCGGTTCATCACTTCGTGGAAATGTCAATTTTCCTGATTACGTGTAATTTGGAACGGCGGCTGTCGTGAAAGTAGGGCGGGAAAAAATCCACGCAGTTTATCGGATAAGCGGCAGCCGTTTTGTTCCACTCCGAACCTATGCGAATCACTTCCAAGCTTCCATTGGTGTCATTTCTTTTCCTTTACACTCCGTCATCGCAAAAATTTCTCGTCGCGATGTGACGACCAAATACTACCCTTGAACCTTTTACTGGCCGGTGGAAATAAAATCTTTCTTCTTCCATGCTGTGAGCTTTCCGTTGGTCACGTTTACGGCCAATAACAGACATGGATGTGAAATTGAATGTCAGAAAATGTCAGTGTCGCAATGCCTTGGAAGCAAGGAAAAATCCGCAAGCAATATTTCCTTGTAGAATAGCTTTTGTTTCAAATAATATACTCTATTTATCGAAATACCATCACCTTTTTTTGATTTTTAGATCCGTCCCATCAGATTTTTTCTCACGAGCGTTAATAAAAAATAAATATGTATGTAATTAATGCATTACTGAATTTATTTAAAGCACGGGTTCCAACTTATGTAAACCTAAATGCGAGTTTCGAAATTAGGTCGTAGGGAATTGGAGTACGTCAGTTAAAAACTAGATATGAAAATAAAGGCTAAACTGAGATTTCTTTCAAAAGTGGCGATTTTGAACAATAGTTATAATCTTCTTGTTAGTTTTTATTATGAAAGTACTTCTTCAAAGTCTTAATAAATGATATAACTTAAATTTATGTGTAACTAAAACAAGAGTTTTGAAAAATAAAACTCTATATGACAGCATTGTTATGAGTAGGAAAGAAAATATTTGGATATTTCTCACGATATAATTTTATTTGAGACCGTTTTTCATACAGAGTATAATTAATAGCAAAGTAATGGTACTCTGTATTAAAACCAGTCGTAATTAAAATAAAATCATGTTTGACAACAAATTACATATCTTTCTTCCTACTACTCATAATGAAGGAGACCAAAAAAGTAACCCCGTCCACCATTCCAAGTGTTTAGTATATTGCCTAATAAATACATAAAATTCTAGAATATACGTTTTTTATTTTTTCCAAAATTAGAATTGAAAATAGACTACAAACTATTGCTTTTCATTCCAGGTATGACTTTGCTGCGAATTAAGGTCTACTCTACTGTAAAGGAAGCCTTTTGATTTGGATAAAGGAGACTGCAGACAAAATTAATTTATTTTTCTTACGTGGAGAAACGTAAGTAACAGGAATCTACTTATGTAAACATCTTCATAATATACTTTTCCGCCACTAAAAGCGGTTACCGCACAAAGCCTATTCCCCTATGGTCAACGCGTGAGTATTACATGAAGATGCATTATAAGTCTCTCTTGTGAATCTTTGAAGTAATTTTTTTTTTGAGTAGGTTACCAGATAGCTAAAAACTTTAGTAATTCTCATACGTAGCATAAAAATTTTGTCGTAGGTTTAGTTATGGTAATTCAATTTTATAACTTCATCATATCACTTCACGCAATACCTCGTTGTTTAGGGCTTTCAAGTGCTGTGTTTAAGGAGTATCTAGCTCAAGAGATTAACACAGTTCAAAGAGGCTCTTGGTACGAAATCCTCACATGGAAACTGCAACTCTCCCATCTCGCCCCGAGTTCCTTTCTGCCGCAATCCACTTTCTTCCTCTCGGTGGAACGTTTACGGCACCCAAATTCTATTTACCCTGAGGCCAAGACTCTCTCTTTATCCTCTGTCTTTCACCCCTTCGACCTTCATCCATTATTAAGCAGATGAACAGTTTAGTTCTAAGATCAAAGTTTAACCCTCCTCGGTTTGCACAAACTTGCGCAAAAACTTTTCGATGGCCTCAACTAATTTAATCAAGCCGCGAACCTCATAACAAAAATTCGTGTTAATGCTTCCCGTAGTCGCAGCAACGAACGGTTCATCAATCGAGCTCCCGTCTCTCTCCCACTCCCTCCCCCCCCCCCCAAAGGATGTGGGAGTTTGCCAGCGGGGGAGGACTTGGAGGACGAGCGGGGTTCAAAAAAATCGGAAGAAGTGGACAGTACTAAATTTTTCCCGGTCGGCATCGGGGAGCAAGTATACGGAGAGGGTCTGGGGTAAGCAGTGACGGGTTTACCCCCACAAACTCTTGAAGGATATCCCTTCCCCTCCCAAATCCACCCAACGAAGCGGTGACGGCTGCTCCCGATCAGCACCAGACCCTGTTGAATCACAGGATGATTCTCCGCGAGGAAAACTTTAGGGCGATTACTCATGGGTGACACCGTGACTCGCAAAAGTTTGCGAGACGACCCTGATAGCCGAGTGAGCATATCCAAGCCTCTCTTCTCCCTCTCACTCCTGGAGGAGCGACGGGAGATGGATATCACGACTCACGAGTCGGAGAGATGGAGAGAGGAAAGTAGAGTGAGTGAGCCTCTATCCACATCCACCCCCGTACGAATCTCCCACCCCCTTTCCAACCCTCCTCCTAATCGCTCCCCACAAAGTTGCCTTCAATTCGAGTCCCGTGTCACATTGATGAGCGGCACAAGTTCGGGATTACCTGAGACTCCTCCGGGGAGTTCAAGGAACAAGGGTCTTGCTTCCCTCTCCCTCCATCCCCAAGCACGGCGCGCCGGGGGGATGGAAGATGACGACAGCGAAACGCGGTGGAGGAGGCGTGGAGGATGCGTATGGAGGGTTGTTGGGACGGAGGGGGAGTGAATGAGGAGGTTTGCTGTCGCATTCGAGGAGGATGCAGGAGGAGGGAGACACGGAAACGGGGGTGGTGCTCTTCCATGGGCGTGTGGAAGATATTCACCTCTCCTGATATCCACCCCGTCGGGCAGGGGGAGGAAGGGGTCACGAGGGGAGGAGACTCGTGGAGAGGGAGGACGAGGCTCGTTGGCGCAGCGCGGTGCATTAAAGAGGACGTGGGTCGGATAGGGTGGGGGTCGAAGGAGAGCTTCTCTCTCTCTCTCTCTCTCTCTCTCTGCTGGAGGGGTATGGGGGCGATGCGCTAGGGCACCTTACTTCGGAGCATACGTGGGCGTTAAGGAATGGTGCATTCCCGTGACGAAAGCATTTCGGTCGACCAGGTTCTCGGCCGTTCTTCACGGGAACGTCTTGAGAGCCAAGGTCACTCACTCTGCGCTTTGGCTCGTATCCTAGACCTACGTTTTGAGAGGCTGAGAACGGAGAGCGTAAAGACGACTCTCTGAATAACGTGAGGGAAAATGGAAATCCACGAACCGCATTAAAATCGTCTGCATAATGATTTATATTACAAACTTAGAACATTAATTGTTTCGAAACATTCAAAATGTTCAGGCATTGCGAATGTATACAAAGTTCGCATAATCAATTCTTTAAACATGGCATTAGATTATGAATAGCATTGCACTTGATTTTTAAATTAAAATTTAAGTTTGACCTACTGTAACCATTAGTGGACGAGTCCAAACGTTTGAAATTTATTCAAGTTCAATAATTAAGATTGAGTCCACGTAGATGGGTTGCTAGAACCATATTTAATTCTTTAAATTGTGCAGATACTTTAATAACAAATCAAAGAAAGAGTGATGCATAATTTGACGACCGATGGGTAATCCTCAAATACTAATGTATGAGGCGAACGGTAACTACGGCCGTATGAAATAATGGGAAGAGTTGACCCCAGCCGTACTCTTATAAATGGGCAAAGGATAGGTAAGGGGAGTTATGAAAGATATAAGTTAACAGAAAATAATAGAATAAATATAATTAAAGATACTAAAAATAAATTAATTAAATAGATACCGCAAACGGTCAAAACAACCGTGTGTCTGATGATTAAAGAACAATTTATTCTAATAAATGAAAATTAATCACGCACTCTCTAGCTCGGATGTACTTTGCAGAATTGATCCTTGCTAGTCTCAATCACTCACACTCAACCAGGACTTACGAGAGATTTGTTTCATTATTTTTTCCTAACTTATATCTTTCTTAACTCCCCTTCCTACCCATTGCCCATTTATAAGAGTACGGCTGGGGTCAACTCTTCCCATTATATCAAATACTAATATTTAACGGTATTTTAATTTTTACGAACGTTTTTAGAAAATATATTTTTTTCTTTACGCACATGATCCCTCCCTATGGCTGTAGTCCATAGGGGGAGGGATCATGTGCGTAAAGAAAAGCTTCGACGTGGTGGAATAGTTTTCGCGTTCTGATGAACCCTAGAGCTACGCAGGCGGGAGCAATGAGGATTTTTCTAGGTAGGGTCATTCATGCCAGTTAGGTCGAAGGCTAGGAACGAAGGAAGTTAGACGAAGCATTTGCGGTTATCTGTTCGGCGTACACTCCTTAGTGAGGCATCTGCAAAGGCGTTTGACCCCAGTGAGGCAGCTATTTGAGAGATGGTGTCACGCTAAAAGCACTATTGAGTAAGGAAATGAGAAACCACCTCAATCATTCATCCCAAGGAAATATTTTAGACTCAGTTGTTAGAAGGATGAGAAAGGTGAAATGAACGGAAAGGAAAACAAACGAAGAAGTATCAGGTATGATGGGTGAGGAGACAGGGAAGCAGGAATCTAAGCGAGGCAGGAATCTACGGTAGGCAGGAAAGGCAGAAGCAGAGAATTTAAATTGGGGATGGAATATTGAAGATTATGATAGAGGAGAGAACTTTATACAAACAAGATGGAGGGATAAAAATGATAGGCGAGTTGGACGGTGTGTAGAAAGTTAGAAGTTATGCGGAATTGAAGACGTTTTTACTGTACGGGTAGTGTGAGGTGTCAGATTTTGTCTGGTTAGACAACGCTAAGTAATATAGTTTAGCTCAGTTTGTGTCCAATGTATAGCTCAATACTTGTATATGCCTCATACATGTCCAATATATAGCTCAGTTTGTGTCCATCCAAAGCGTGGCTTAACAGTAGAATACCACCAATATTACATACGGTACTTCATTACCAACAAACTCTTTCTATAGTTATTTACATTGCTAATGATTTGACAACTATTTAACGCTTTATTGTTTACTAATCTTTAGGTGTTTTTTTGTTATTCTCAACTCATATAAGTTCACAAGTTAGTTCATTATTCGCTGACGAAGTAGTATTTTGTGCAGAAATATATGAAGAATAAAATACGTAGTCGTCCCCTTGTGGACTCATTAGACACACATTTCGCCGGTAACACCGGCAAAAAGCGGCTGTAAAAATGCGTCAACTCTTTGTCATAACCAAATAAATATGCAGGGGATATAAATTATCGTAACAAAAAATGAAAATATCCCTGTGAGGGTGTTTTTTACCCAGCCATTTTGCTTTAATAGTTGTAGTTCTGACCTTATATATTTTTTTTGGTCTCAACTCGCCATAGTTTTTAGCAGTATGTGTCCATAAATAAATGAATATGATTTTATTCCATACGTATTCGTGCGTTTGTCTCTCCACTCATATTTCACACCCATTTTATCTCTGCTCTACAACGTTCGAACTAGACGCGTTGCACGAAGGTAGTTTTCTACTGACCCAAAAGTTGCATAATTCATTATCCAATTGATTCCAATTGTTTTGAACGACCCAATTGAATGCACCCTTTCTTGTATCTCGACAGCGCTGTTGTTTAAGCAAGATCAAATGACTCCACAGTAATCCTTTCCAAGTTGTGCAATAGCCTCACTGCTTACTCTCCCATTCGATTCCATCCTGCGTGAATTTAAATTTGCATTGGCTCAAACTCACTGACTCGCCCTCTCTCTCTCTCTTCTCTTCCGGTCCCTCTAGGGGATCACTTTTCGAATTTGCTGCAAGGTTAGAGCGCGGATTTCAGGTACCGCGCTTACAGCAGGTCCCAATCCACTGAGCGCGTAATTATCCCTTCCCCTTCCTCACGGAGAGGGTATTCGGTAGGATGAAAGGTGATACTAATTGGCACGGTCGTGATAAAAAAATAAATAAAAACGCGATGCACTTCGACCACCAGGCAGGACAGGAGCACTTCAAAAGGCGGGCGTGGCACGGCGCCCTTCGTAATGGATGATGACAGAATTTTGCCCTTCTCCCCACCCTCCATGCCCTTCTCCGCCCCAGGGGGCACTGGGGATAGCGGTGGGAAGAGAGAGATAGGTTTGGGGGGGGGGGGGCTTGCGTTATGTGTGCGGCCGTCGGCCATTCAGTGGGCGGCGCACTGAGTGGGTTGCATATCGCCAGCGAACATGGGCACCACTTTCACTCTTAGTGCTCCCCTCTCCACTCCGCCCTCCCCGTTCATCGATGGCCGGCCAGAACAATCAACCACCTCCTCCACGGCCTCGCTCTCCCGTAACACAACCGTTTCCATGGTTACCGACCTCGGTATACGGATCCCTTTCATGAGCATCGTCCTACTCTCTCTCTCTCGAGAGAGAGAGATAGAGAGAGAGAGAGGGTGGGTTGAGGATCACCCGGTAGTCCAAAGCCACCGCGGTGCGCTGTGCGTTAAGTGGTGATCAAGTGATGGAAAATTACCAATGTCCTCGCGCGCACGAGACATTGTGTAGCCCCATTCTCGGAGGCTGCCTTCGTTAATTTTCAAATAGGATTGTCATAAAATATGCCTGCACCTTGATAAATATCTTTATTTAATTGCGAACAACTCCCACATGCGATTTCTTCCGTTTTAGATCTACGAAAATATCTGTTTAAAATTCAACGCTGAACAAATATAAATATATGGAAAGTTAACTCTTTATTTACTTTTTCTTAAGAATTATTAAGCACCATAGCGATAAATTAACGCCTCTTAATAATTTTAACAAGAAAACTAGATAATAAGACTGACCTGTTACATTATCCAATAATTAAAAGATTTTTTACTGTCTTTTCTGTTAATTAAAGTGATCTTCTTCTCAAAACGTTCAAGAATTCCAAAAAATTCTTTGTAAACTCGTGAGACTACCATCGTGTAATTATTCCGTGATTAAATTGCATTATTCAGCTGGATTTGTGCCTACCTCATGCTTATGCTCATCAATAAGTTTCACGTGCAGGTTCATGTGCTTTAACGGGTGAAATTGGATGGGATGCTCTCTCTACCCGCTTATCTGAAATCATTAGCCTATCCTAATACTAACTATACAATGCATGCAATGGGAGATATGCCTTTATGGGTGATATTTCTTCTGCCCTACCTGCAGCAATAACCTCTTTGAAAGCCACTCCACTCGGGTGCCAGAGAATGCCGGTAGTGAGTGACGATTGTAATTTGATAGAAATCCGAACACCATCCGGCGAGCCTAATGCGTGATTTTCCTGCCGCCATACTTCCCCTACCATTTGCCTACCCGAAGTGAATCGCGCACCTGCGAATTATGAAACAAGCCAACAATAATTTGTAAAAAGATTCCGAAAAATGGTTTTTGGATATGAAATATTCACCCGAGTGACGATAATAATGATGGTCAGCAATAGGGGAGGAAATATGAACAACCCAGGAAGATCACACTAGATTCGAGCATATAGAAACCGGAATAAAAGAATGGATTGCACCACTTCACCTGTTAAAGAAATCAACTGGGACGCCGTCGAAATGAATACCATGTATTTTACAAATAAATAAGTATGTGTATATATGTTTATAAGTATATATATATATATATATATATATATATA
This sequence comes from Hetaerina titia, assembly GCA_037158775.1. Classification (NCBI taxonomy): domain Eukaryota; kingdom Metazoa; phylum Arthropoda; class Insecta; order Odonata; family Calopterygidae; genus Hetaerina; species Hetaerina titia. The sequence goes on along the minus strand of CM073770.1, from coordinate 55,545,608 downwards.
TATATATATATATACACACGTTTACATGGAAATAGATATAAAGAAAATAAATTATTTCCTCAATAGCTCAAGTGTTTAGAGCATCGGTGAGTCGAAAGATCCAGCGTTCAAGTCCCGGTCAGGGAAATATTTTTACACTTGTGATCTGCTCGATTCCGCCTTCTTCACCTCTCCTGTGTTCCTCTTTTATTTGTGTTCCTATCCCTTTTCCTCATATCTATTTCCACATGACTGAATATTTGTTCGCCATATGGCGGGTTTTCGTGTTTGAATGTATGCCCCAAACTGTGCATCGCGAATCCTTATGGACGAGTTAGGAAACTTTAAAGGAGAATAGAAAGCGAATATCTACAAATTATATTACCTTATTCTATTTTATCCTCACAAACCTATTCCTACTACACATGATATGAGTTTTTTGTACGGAATTTCAAAATTTTCTAAACTTTCCTAAATTTAGGACACTAAACTATTTTTTTTAGTAATTTCCATTATATTGCATAGCATCTCTCATCAATACATTAAGCTTAAAGAATTCCATTTTCATTGCTTATCATTTTTTTACAGTTCGATAATTCTTTTCCTTAAGGAAACTTTGGCTAGAGCAGGCATTTATTCCAAAATCAGTATTACTCCCAAATGTTTTGGAACTTCAAGTGTAAATGAAGTCACGCTTGAATGATACCTTTCCTTGAGCTAATATTGTCTTATGTAAAGGGGAGACGAGAGCACAAACATTTTATGCGGAACAAGGTATAGGGCCGTCAGTCAACATGCAATGTTAAGGACTGGAGTGCAGTTTATTCCCCCCTTCCATTATGTTTCATAATACTGTATCAACCTAGGAAATTGCAAAGTACAGAGGTGGTAGTCGAGGGCACGCCACGATCCCTAGAACTCACCATACGCCACCTTGATCGCTCTCTGAGGTAACGTAGAAGGCAAAATTAACAATTTACTCAACATTTTGAATTGATCGACTCTTCATTTTCAAGTTTTGGGCTTCATTTTCAGAAAATACATAACATTTCATGTATTTCAGGGAAATCAAAGTAAAATAATTTTAGGTTAGGTTTTATTAAGATAATGGCTAATTTTCTTTTAACTAATTTGCAAAAAATGATGGCAGTACAAGCACCTAACTTATTTAATACATGCCAAATTATCTGAAGCAATTACACTCTCTTAGTGAAATAAAGGATTACATTTAAAAAATTGTTGTTAATAAATACGTGGCGAAACACACATATTTACTGTTTAAATAACCAAAAATTGAAGAATTTAAATATACAAGGAACGTAGCTACGGTCGTGAATCAATGTAAACAAAAAATTACCGGGACCGTAAACTTAATTGGCACTAAGTGATAAGAAAAAAACACAAAAGCAAAAATAAATAATAAAACAAACTTATTGTTTGATTATTTATTATTTTTACTATTTATTTTGGCTTTTCTGTTTATTTTTTCTTTCTTTCTTATCACTTAGTGCCAATTAAGTTTACGGTCCCGGTAATTTTTTGTTTACAAAAATTGAAGAGTTTGGAAATAGATTAAAGAAGAATTGTTTGATCATGTTTCTGTGAACCCTCTGATGAGCCAAGGATGTCTCCGAGGGACTCGAATTCAAATCCATGAAATTTATGAGAATGTTATTTACTCTCCATATGAAATGACTACATATATTTGGATCTGTTTGTTATTTTTATGATGACTATTTAATTGATAAATTTTGTACTTATCTAAAAAATATTCCAATATACTATATTCGTTTACTTTTCTTTTTCATTTGATAATCATGTATCTTTTTATATTCGTGAGACCAAATATTATTTTTATTGAGTCTATTCGATCACATTCTAATATGACATGAGTCTAGCCATCCTTCTTATATCCTTTACTATATTTTGCTCTAAATTACTCCCCTATTATATGAGTATCTTATGATTCGACTATCGTTCACTCTCTTGATATGGACAAACCAGCTCAGCATTCATGTATTATATCCTTATGTCAAACGTGTACATCACCGGTGATTCTAATACACTTTCTTTCCAAACCAGTCTTATTTCTCCCTCTACCTCTCTACTGTTAGTTATTTTAGTTCTAATACAGTGTAACTAAAACCAGTATCACTTAAAAATACCTTTTGTGACAAAATGATAAAAGAAAAGTGGCTCGATATTTAGAACATTTACTGCGGAGATCTCCCAAAGGCTGAAGTTAAAAATATATACTGGTATATGCTTCTGTCTTGCGTATATTTACGTTTTTTCTTTTACCGATTGTCATTGAGATTTTACCGTTTAAGATTTTGGTTTTGGATGGTCACAGACTGAACAACGGTAAATATTATTGCCTCTCCGAATATAACACAATCTCACATAAGATACAACAATAAAGCCTTCAATCCGGCAGACTTCCTTCCTCGCTATGTTTCGTTCAATATGCCAATCAAAGTCCTACCCCTCCCTCACTAAGTCTTTAACACCCTATACCCAAGCAAAGTGTTCTGAATCCATCTTTCCTACCTCCTTGGGATTTCTCTCAACAATCCCCTCTCCTTCCCAAACATGTTGTATAGCTCTTCTTCGTTAGTTTTTCCTTTTGTTCATTTCATATTTCCCATCCTTTTTAGCATACACATTTCAAAAGGGTCCAATCTACGTTATCATCCTTCTTTAGCGAACATACTTTAATAATACACAAAACCATGCATTATTTCAAAGTTGTAGCGAGTTTTTCCTTAACATTCTCACTCTAAGTTCATGTCATCGATTTCCTACTCCGTGTGAAAGCGCATTTGCCGAACGCAATTTTTGTTCTTATGTCCCTACTACCTTTGACCATTTTAGTCTTAAAGATATCCGGGATAAGTAAACTATGCCACGTGCTCTAGTATATGAACTCCTATGCTAATACTAACTTGGTTTTTCTTTTCCTCAACAACCGCACAACCATTGTCTTGTATGCATAAATTCCATTCCATAATTATGACACTGATGCTTTAATACGCTCAACCCAATATTTGTACCCCCTAAGTCAATTGGCAAACTAAAGCTTGATCATCCGCAAATCTAACTGATTTTAAGAGCCGACTTTCACTCGTATCTCAAATTCTACCCATTCCTCTTTTACCGTATCCTCCACATTTACGCTGAAAAGCACAGGTTCCCATCCAGATTCTCCATCCACCACTCATACCTGAGCAGTCTCAGATATGTAATGGTTGTGGATAAGGTGCATACTCGTATTCCTCCAATCTACTACTATTATCTGTAACACACTCATTAATTCCACACAAGTTATCCAACTTACACCTTCTCAAAATCTACAAAACAAACCAATACATCCTGATTGAACTCTATATTACTCTCTTTAATTGACCTAATTACTTCTATGGCACCACGCATGCATGTCCCCTTTCTGAGCCAAAAATGATCGTCTTCTAAATAAATCATTTGCTCTTTGCAAATTAATATGAACTTCCACATAATTGAGCCGGAAACAATGAAATTCCTATTATGGTAGGTGTAGTAATGGAAAATAGATGAAAGAGAGACTTGAAACCGAGCAAGTATGTAACACTATTTTATTGCGCACAATAATAAATCCAAATAAATGCCAGTGTAATCATCTACAGGATAATTATTCGGTAGGTAACCTAGGTATTAGTCATTAAAATACATACTCTTATATTATTGTAACCTCTGATCACCTCATTAGAGTAGAATTACTTCATGCATGTAATACTTTTAGTAATCCTGTTTTTGTTATGGTTTTTACTCATCACTCATTTTGTTTATATATTGTTGAAAGCGTATTCCCGTTGGGAAATCACCCCTGCCCCAAAACCTAGTATTGGTTTTGAGGGCGCCATGTAAATTACGAAATGAGACGAGACGGGCGAGATGGCTGGTCCTCCCTTATTTATCTCCTCACCACTCTGCTTCCTCTTCCATCCCCCGGTTTGAATGAACCCCACGCTGCGCGCGTCACTCTGCCATCCTCCCTAAGTATCTCATCTACCATCTCCGCTGCGCTTTTAATCCCGATGAGAGCGGACCGTGGAACGACGGACACGAATCAACAACTGTGCATCCGATTGGCTCGTTAGAAGGGAGACCGAGAGACAATGGACTGCTAATCACTCGCGCTGAGCAGTGGAAGCAAGCCGGGAAGTCGTTGGGGGTAGCGTGCGGGAGTTTCGAGGCTTTATCCGGCAGTCCATTTTGCTGTTCACCCGTAGTATCGTGTCGCGTAGTATAGGGTGTATTCTCCCTTTGAGAGGTGCGTCCATCGAGTTTCGGGTAATGAAGGCCAAGGAATACGAGTTCGGGGCATGAGTCTAATCACTATGTGGACAACATTTTCGGGAGAATACGCGAATTTTTTCAACCGGTACATATAGTACTCTTAATGATATTAATGTTGATAGTTTCATCATTGTTGGTACGAAATCAGAAATAAGTCGCATTCAATAAAGCTAACAGTTTCAGGCTTAACTTTGTGGAATTCCTTCATGGTGTGGGTGAAAGAAAGAGAAAAAAACTTTGCACTTCCACACACTTTTAATACAACACGACCATGGTTTCGCTGCTGCGCAGCATCAAAACCATGGTCGTGTTGTATTAAAAGTGTGTGGAAGTGCAAAGTTTTTGTCTCTTTCTTTCACCCTCAACAAGTCGCATTCAATTATAACAATTCGTTTAAAACGACATTCATGAATGACAATTTACACGAATTACACTTCATACTTTTTATCTACATCATTTTATTTTGTTGATTTTATAATAATAAGCAACTTTATACTGCCTCCTAAGACACATTGTTTTTTTAACACATTACAGCTGTACTATTTGAAAAGTACTACAGTATCCATAAATTGTTTGAATGATATTTTTCATAACCTCGTAAAATTTTATCGTTTCAACTTACTGCATAGTATTCTAAGTACTATGAAGCTTTCTATTCACTACTTTTTGGGAGACGAACGAACGAAACGAACGAAACGAACGAACGAAAATCATCTTCAAAAAATAACTACAACGTCAGACAGACGTAAATATTTGTCGACAAAGATGTGTTAATGCCTTAACGTTGTAAAGGCTGTTTTTCAATGTGAATTTTCATGAGTGCTAAAATACCCTTATTTGTTTTCTGTGGTGAAAACCACACAAAATAGTTCGTTAAGTGCCAAATATGCTCCAAATTTCGCCCGTTCAAGGATAAATTGAACGCACATTCATATGATTTTTGCGAAGTATCTTATGTAAAATGAGAGTGCGTCCATATTAATCCTCGATAAAATTCCTCGTTCATGATAAACACTTGAAGTATTGCCTAGGCAAGATTATTACGTTGACAAACCTCTTCGGTTGCAAAATGAAAAGTTGAGAGTTTGATTTTCCCCTCAAATTATAGTGAATTGAAGGGAATTTCCTTGTACTACGATATTACTCTCGGAAATTACCCTAATTATTCGCATACCTTAAAACTCAGCAAATATATATGGAGAGGTACCATTCATATACCTCAGTATTATCAATTGAAGTTACTGGAGTTAACTATGTTAATCATTGAATGTTGCTAAGTTTTGCAAAATGTTATCCGACCTAGGAACTTAAAAGATTTAATTGTATCTCAGCACTGATACACGTAATTGTATCTCAGCACTGATACACGTGAGTAAATGTCAATGAAATATGTCAATTATAAGACATAGGGAATATATACTGGACTGTACTTTTATTTTAATGGATAGTTGCCTTCATTTCATAGGATAGTTGTAGAACTTTAAAATAGACTAGATATTTATTTCAAGCAATCTCTACGAAAATAAAGGGCGTTGATGGAAGTTGATTTAAGGTACATTATTATTCTATTATAATTATGTATCTATGGTCCAAATATGGATTCAAAAGAGGAATCAATAGACAGAAATATCTTATCTACCATAACAATGTTTTTATATGTATTTCACACAGCTGATATTACTGAAAAAATAACGCGGTAGTTTGTCTTATTTATATGTATTGAAGTTTTTCAAGAGTATATTTTTCAAGTGTCAACGAAATTATATTTAGAAAGTGGTTCGTCCATTTGAATAAGTTGTCATCCTTCGAAAAATTAGTAAGGTCATGCACTGTAGCAAAGGAACACCGTGTTCTCATTAACTTCACCTGAAGTTCACCTCTACTTAGGATAAGTAGTGCAATCAGTTCATCCATCACACCTAACCTAAAATCCAGTTATTCAGGTCGCAAGAAATTGTTTTCCAGTTAAGCTACAGGATTTTTCTAGACGAATTTCCTCTCACACATCGACGTAGATGTATCATCACCAATAGTGGTACTTTTTCCTAAATTTACCCGTCACATTAACATTTTATGTATTATTGCTCATGTCTACGAGTTAATTGTCAAGTCCATTTGGGTTGCTTATACCGGGACCCTAATAAATACAGTTATCAATTCCAAAAGTTATCACGTCTAGTTTCCACAAAATATGAAATTAATAGAATTGTAATTGATACTTTTTATTGTTCTAGAGGATGTTTATATACACTTCTAGTCATTAAGAATGAGTCCTTTGTTTCTGGTAAAAGAGACATCGGACGACAATAATGACATCCGGTGCTCGGACCTGTAGAATTTCTTTCAGATGGCAACAGACTGCTGCCATCGACGTGGAATCCTGCTGATTGTCTCCCACACTTCGAAAGGGGGGAATTTCCCAGTTCCCTTCAACTTGTTCCTCGATGGGCCACCTATCAAGCGAGCAGTAGCGAACGCCAAAACACAGTGGCCGCCCCCGGCCACCGCCACACCCGTCTCCCCTTCCGACAACCCCTTTAGAGCTCACCCTCGAACTATATAACCCTCCTCGTCATCCATGAGGCTCCTCCATCATCTCCGTATCCATTCCCCCAAACATCCACTCATCCATCCTCGCCCATCTATCCGCTCTCCACCGTCCGCGGCCCGCCCCCCACACCCCGTCGACCCATTCTCTAACCAATACCCATTCCTTCCTCCCTCCATTTTCCTCCCTCCCATGTCCCAAATCGCTGCCATAAACCCTTCTCTCTTTCTCACTATCGCTTCATCTTTCACTCCATTCCCCCTCTTCGTTTTCGTCATCTAGTCGATCCCTTCGCTCCATCTGTCTCCCACCACTCGTCTCCCCTTCCTTCCCTCTCTCTCTCTCTCACTCAATCCCTCCCGTTTCCTCCCTCGCCCTCGGGTTTCGAAGCACTCCGGCCCGGCAAGGTTCAGGTAGTAGGCCCCGCGGCCAAAATCTGCACTTTTTTTGAGAGAGGTTCGAGAAACGAAGCCGTTGAGATGGGATCCAAATATTTCCGTGATCGAATAAAATATGACCGAAATGACAAGCTTGATCTTTTCAGCATGTCATAGTGGCACTATTCGTGGTAAAAATATTCCCAATGATAAACGAATATCTCTTGACCAGTTCAGAATGACTAAATGGGTACAATTCTCCGAAATGTCAGGAAAATATTTTTACTAAAAAACTTTCTCGGTGTAACTTAGTAAAGTATGTTTTGCAAAGGTTTGTTTCATTCGTAAAAAAAACACTATGGGAAGCAGAGCAGACTAAACTAAAATGTTAATTAGGTAAATACAATAGCGATAACCATACAGTAATCATCACCAGAATCATACTTTTCTCCCTTTTTCTATGGGTGTAATACGTGTATACGTAAACTTATAGACCAAAATAATAAGAAAATGGCTTTTCATTGATCCATTTAATTATGTTTTCCGACTAGCTGCAATGTCTTACATTAGCTTCGAATCAATACCACTGTTCGTTCGGAGGCGCGGAATGGTTGAGCATATTTCACAGGTTAGTTCAGAGTTTGTTGGTTCAAATAGTCAACAGTTTCACCAGTATTCAAGCTAACGTCTTCAGTTCGAAAGTGATGGAAAAGGAAACTGTTGTCTATTCAGGTCAACGACCGTGGTGAAAACCCTATTAATATGCAGAGCTCATTAAATATCAATGTGTTACAAGAATGTAGTCAGTTACTTGAAAAAGATGAAATGATTCTAAATGAGCGGTAATGAAGCATTAAGCGGTGAGTGTGCTATATTGGCATTTCCCGCATCAGGCCTAATACCGTACCATCGGCGATATGCCCATTTGGCGCACCTCTGACGTCAACGGGGAGACTCTTCGTCCCACAGGGGTGGGACTGGAGCATGCAGCGTTGACATTGGTGTGAAAGAGTAGTGTGACGTCCGAAGGGAGAAGGGGTGGGCGGCTCCGTTTCGACGCGAAGTTTACCCGCCCGTAACTTCGACATTTCGGCGTCAGATTGAGGGTGGAAAAGATGGTGTTACGCAATCGATAAAATTAAGCGGATAAACTCGTCCTATCCGTTCACATTCCGTGACCAGTTGAGTTTACCTCTCACTGGAGTTCAATACGGACTTAAAGTAATGCGAGAGAGCAGTGCATCATCGATTTGCGGATCCCAGCCATAAAAGTACGGTTTAAAAATGATGTAATAGCATTTGGAAATGTATTAACACGCCGAAATGACTCACAAAAACGAAAAGCGGGTGCTCATGGGAAAAGGAGTTGGGCCGAATTACATGCATTTCGGCACCAAGAAGTACTACCGTTAAAATAAGTGATTTTAAAATAGAACTTCGAGGAATACATTCAGCAACGGAATTAGCTAATTCTCCTTTATTAGATAGCAACCGCGTGAAGTGTTTTCCGTGAGGTATAATCGAAGTTAAATTACTTATCTTCTAAATTTAAAATGCAATAATGTAGGTTTTCCTTCTCATTTCCAATTACAGGATTTAAATTACAAAACAGGGGCGCCAAATAACGGGACAAGGTGCAAATTCAGAAGATTTAAAGACATTCCCTTTGTTTTGATCGATCCGCTGAGGTGTGATAGCAGTATGGGTTCATTTTTTACCGGTCTAGTACGTATTTGTCACAATTATCCCTGGGTGGAATGGACATCTTCCGCCTTTTGGTTACACCAGTCACCTCTCAACTCTTTCCATGCCTCGTACTTCTTCCATTCTGTTTAATCCGTTTCATCCCTTTCCGGCCCCCCAAATACAACGCCACCTCTCTCTCTCCCCCCCCTCTTTTCTCCCCCACTCAACCTCCGAGGCACACTGACCGTTGGCCGCTCGCGGGGCCATGGAATAAGTGACAGGGGGTATGAGTGCCGTAAACTGGGACAATCATTTGGTGGGGCCAGCGGTCTACCCAGAAATTTCTGACGGGTCGGACGGCCACATCGGGAGTTGATTGATTTTCGATCTTACCCTCCCTTTTGCCCCCCTCCCTCTCCGCCCGCCTCACCCACGACCCGCCACCCATTCATTCAATGGCCGCCATGCCGGGCGCAGGCTAATTCGCCTGTCACGTTTTGGAAGACGATCTTTTTTATCCTCCACAACGGCTAGTGGGACGAAACTCAGGTAAAGTGTGCACTCCCTCCTTCACCAGCCTCCTCCATCTCTCCCCCCCCCGCCCCATTGTTTCAGGGATAAATTATCGCCGACACGACTGCAGAAACTGGCGGGGAAGAGGATGGGGCGCTACCACCGCTGCGGCCGCATTTGGGGGGTACCGCCGCTGTCGAGCAGCAGTACCGGCTGAAGCGTTCGCCAGTTAACGGTCGGGACGGCGGAGTTACTCTTCTTCTCTTTTTTGCCGCCCTCTCCCCAACTTTCCCCTCACCGCCACTGCCTCCAATTCGTTGTTAATTCATGCGCCTTTGATCGCGATGCTATTCCTGCTGCACGGGGCTAACACGCAAACACTTCACACCCTTCTTCTTCTCTCGCCTCCCACTCTGTAAAGCTCCCTCCGATAATCTTTCCATTCGATGCCTTTAAATCGATGGCAACGGTTTGACACATAGTATTTTGGTTCTGTCACGGAATGTGATATTCCGTAATATCCAGAAAATCCAGGAATGCTGAGACGGTATTTTCTGGCTTTTCAAATTCAATTAAATAGTTGGAAAATTGGATGCTAGTTATTATTCGATAGTCTAGCGGTTGAAGTAGGTTTTAGATAGGCACACTTACACACAACTTAATTTTTTTTAGATTTTGTAGTTATCAAAATGATCAATATTAGTGTTAAGCGATTCATTAAATATATTCAAACAAGTGTACGTTGTTTAAATATTTTTCTCTTCATTGTACGTTCGTGTACGTTCATGTTTATTCGTAAGTAGAAAAAAACTCATTAAAGTTTATTTATGAAATATACACTGTGGGTTGCGGCATTCCAGGGGTAGAGCGTTGGACGACTGACCGGAGGGCCTGGGTCCGGTTCTCGGGCAAGTCTCTCTGAGCACCTGCAGCTCAACCCAAGCTGTGTGATTTTTCGGGTACCAGATCTTCATGGGGAACCATAACCGGCACAGGGAAAGGAACTGGCCCACCTACCCTGATGTATGCATTTCACATTCTGTTTGCCTTAGTACTGGGTGAACTCTACCATCACCTACCAAACAGACCTTAGGGTTAATTACTGTGTTCTATAATTCCCCTAAAGGAAATCTGTGAATGCCATGATAAAAGCCTTTTGTAAAGGAAATAGTTATTAAAACATGTTATGCTCAGTACGATATAATACAATCCTTATCATCTGTGCGTTACGAGTTAATCGTTTCGATAAACGGCGAAATAAATCAGACCATGTTATAGTTCCGAGACCCAATATTTTTCAGAAATTTTCCATAGCAGCTCTGCAAGACGAAATTGATATTTGATGATAAACAATTATACATTTGCCACACACTATGGGTTCTGAAATAAAAGCTTTCAAAATCTCCATTTTTAAGACACTTTTAATTTAACCACGCACACGGAAAATGACCAAATAGGGCCCGTGGAATTAACATGAAAATCCATTCCCACTCACCACATTAAATATTCCGAAACTTATTTCCCTGCGTTCGGCACCGCGGCCATATCCCTTCCGAACTTACCCAGGTCCCAAGCTGCCTGAATGGGAAGCGCGTCGTTTCTCATTTAATTAATCCCACGTCAAATTCTCCGTTCGAAAGCAGAAAATACGAAACCGTGGAGTGGTTTAAGCATAATATGAAGCTCCCCCTGACCGCCGCTTGTGTCTGCAACTCCGAAATGTCGACTCCGTTAAGAGTATTAGACGCGCGGGCTTTCCGAGACCTCCTTCCCATTCCGCCCTCTCTATAATCCCCCCGCACGCTCCGAAAAATAACTCGTCTACTTCCTCCCCACCGCTATTCCCCCGCATCCGCGATCCCGTTTCGCCCCTAACCTCATCCCTCCCATCCCCGCAAACCCCACGTCGACTCCCCTTCGAAACTCCATTAGCTATTTCATCTCCAAATTTTCTCTTTTCTCTCACTCTCCGCCATCCCTCCAGAAATGCCCTTCCCCTACGCATCGTCCGACGCCGAACTCATTTTCCACCGTCGGGTACATAATCCCTCCCTCTCTGACGGAAAAAAATTCAAACCAGCCCTCCTCTCGCGTTTCAAAATTTCAATGTTTTCCTCCTCCCCCCTTCGCCACTGTTGGAAGAGGAGAATGGGTGGTTCGCCTAAACCACCCATTCTCCTCCTCCAACACCTCCACATCCCTTCCTGCCCCCGCCGTGCCAACACACAATCGCATGCAACGTGTTCCCGTGCACAACGCTCCCCTCCGTCTCGCACCTCTTCCTCCACCACGTGGTGGTGGCGTTGCTGCGTAAGTTCAGCATGGCGTGCGGGGTGAAATCCAAGTAGCTCTCGTAGGGCGATGAATTTTAGCGTGACCGTAGTTGCCGGGGGGAAAAGCACGGAGGGGAGATAGTGAAGGAGCGACCGCCAGGCCCGCAGCGATAAAAAAAATCTGATGTGGCCGGGGCGTAACTTCCTCTGTTATAAATATTCAGGGATGAATGAGGTAGGTATCCTTTACATTTTTTTTTTAACCGGAGACGCAGCTTGGAAAAATTCTGTTCAGAGACTTCAAATAACTCTCACGGTAAACTCAGCCAGAGGGAAGATACGTTAAAAGCACGACGGATTCCCCGCGTAGATGAGGTAAAGATGAGTTGAGAATGGTTGCGTAGGATTCTCTCATAAATATTCGATCTCGAATTTGATTAATGAAAAAACTCAATTATGAATGGATTGGAGATATATCTTTCAACTTATACACTGTTTTGTGGTGAAAAATGGATAAATATCAAAACGACACTGAGCTGCTGTGTAAGTTTGGAATGCAATATTCTGCTGTTCCCTGTATTGATTTTCATATACCACTTTTTCATGTAAATTACGCAGCTGTCTATCATGCCGGTTAGGGGTGTTATTCATTGCAAAAGAAGCGATTTAAGTTATCTCAAAGTATGTTATTTAGGTTTCGTTTCTCGTTAACAGTTTCTAAAATTATTTTCAGACAAAGGGAGTCGAATATATGAGATCAATACCAATGATAATGGTTGATTAAGGAGTATCATCACTTTCCCAACGAATCATAAGGATATTTGATTTCGATAAATGCAAAAAATATCACGAAAATTTTCGGGAAATCTCCTAATTGAAAGTAATTTATGTAAGTCGTTAATTTTTAGAGAAAACAATTTTTTGAACAATTTAATAAAGTATTTATACACATAAGGATGAAAAAAGTATTCACCTTGCGTGAGTACATGTGTATATAAGGAATGATAATTTGTTTCACTTAACCGACATTTGACAATGCTCGCTAAAATACATGCTTATTTTACGAGAAGTGCCCGAACGGTATGGTGACTACTAAGGGTATCTGGTAATGATAGTCATTCACAAATGTAAGTAGCACATTTTTGAACATTTTAATAAGTGTCCTTCAGTACGGTTCAAACAATAATTATAAAACTAGTTTATATTTTTATATACGTTTTGGAAAGAATACCCCGCGCTGTTCCCGCAAAAATGATTTACATAAACTGTCTCTCAACTAGTTTCACCCGTTTGGGCATCATGAGATACATGATAACGTAAATGTTTGGACTAGGTCCCTATATTGAGTTGGGGAGGAGGAGGTAGGAAAGGAAGGAAATTGGATGTGAAGTTGTGGGGAGAAGGAGGCGATGGGGAGGAGAAAAGTTCAATGGGATGTTTAGAATGGGGGAGTGAAAAGGGGCGAAGTATTCGTTGGTCAAACTTCTGTGTTTGTTATGCAACATGATTTCCAATCTACGCTGATGTCCTCATCGCTATCTACACCCCAGCCGCCACTCCTTCATTATCTCCGTCCCTCCTCTTCCCTTGAAAGTCCACATAGCTGCTCCAAACTTTTTTTGTTCTCGTGTATCTGATGATGCCCTCTTGTGTGAAACTGATTGTTTGATATTTTTGTTGGATAATTTTTTTGTGGAAATAGAACTGAGTGTTCTTTAGATTACCTTGTCTGAAAAAATTTAGATATTTCACTCAAAATAAAATCTTTCTTCGTTATTTATACTTAATTTTGTAAAAACTGCATTAATTTCATCCGCATCTAATTTTAATTGATGTGACGAGTTTTTTCTATCTGAAGAATCATCCATTTCAAGAGACATGCAGCTACTTCCTTTTTTATGTCAGCGCAAGGAAAGTATTTCCGTGCCAATTTTCCTTTACTCATACATACAGAATACTTACTAATATAAACAACCGTTAAAATCAACAAAAAATTCTGAAAACCTTAAGCACTTTTAGGGTATAAGTTTCGGTTCATGAAGGAAATCTGACAAGAATATGATTCAACCTAAACTGCCTGGACACCGTGATATTGCCATTTTCGGAATAATATATTGCTGTAAAAATAACCCTTTTCAAAGGTTTTTATGACCACATGAAAGTGTGATTCCCACAATTTAGTTTTAAATTTGAGAAACTTTTCACACACTATGGTGTGTAAGATACTTGCAAGTATTTTCAATCCTGTGGATGTCATTATTGAGGATGACAATTTCAAATCTGCAGCTTCCATTTTTAGGAAATACCAGCGTAAAATCAGTGATTAGTATGATATCATCGACATTTATTAGAAGAAAATATATTAACTCTCCGTAAACAAAAAGATTTCCTGCTTCGAGGCTGGAAAGCATTTCGAATTTCATCCAACATAATTTAACCTTCTGACAAACAATTTCTCGTTATTATATACTGTGATTAAATTTAACCACTTCACATTTCTAATATAACTACAATGCTATAACTAAATGGATAGAAAATAATAAAGTCAGAGCGTTAAAGAGGTTTCGGCTAAATTTGGACTGTTCCCGACGTGTAGATAATAAAACGGTATCAGAAACGTCAATAAATAGTCTCTTTATAACCACCGTCTCACACCAAACTTCAGATAAACGAGCAATGCAGTACTTAGCACGGCATCTTATAACCATCCACCTCATAAAAGCCTTTTACATAACCGCAACCTCTCATAAGGAGACATCAAAAAAACTTGTTTTACAAGAACGCGCAATGTTATAACTTAGTTTGCAATCGTAATTATTCCATTGTTAATCAAAGTAATGCAAAATTTGGTCAGGTAAAGAGTTAAGCCAATTATGATAGGTTGAACTGAAGCGAAAAACTTTATTTATATCTGGTTAAGAGATGTCTCGGCTATATAAAACATTTTTTGCGACATTGATGATTACGAGCAATGGAGTTAATGCCTAGTCCGTTTATCTGAAGTCCTTTCTGAGATGTCGGTTGTAAAGTCACTGGGTTAGATATGACTGGGGACCATTAAAATATTCCAATGCGGCCAAGGCGAGAGACAAAAGTGCCGAAATATGGGCGTAATATGGGGTAATGCGAACGTAAGGAGAGTTTATTTTGGGCCTAACCTTAGTAATGCTTTGGGGCGTAATTCTTGAGTTACGGAATCGGTGTAATGATACATAAGTAGAGCCAAGTTTATACCTAAATGCATTAAATGCGAGCGAATTTTGTTGCCTATTAACCGTTTTAGTTTTACTTTTTCCCTGTTTTTTGCCAATTTTATCATGAGTTACATCTATATTCACTAACTATGAACCTCATATAGTATTTTATGAAAGTATCTGAGGGTAATTTTAGTCTTTCAAATAATTTTAAGTATGTATAATTATAATGCAACCATTTCAGAGAGTAAAAATCATTCGCCTTGACCGGGATTCGAACCCGGATCCCTCGATATCCGGCCGAGTGCTTTAACCAATTAAGCTACCGAGACGTCCTCTTACACTTTGAAATTTTGTGGGCTTTAAAGGAACAAGATGTTATGACGAAATACCGTACATACAATGTCACAGGCATTCGTAGTCGTGCGCGACGCGCCACAGTCCACGATGTTGATAAAGCCAATTTCAAACACTTAGGCTGTTCATACCTTAGACAAATTTCAAGAAACTGGTTGAAGAAATAAAAGAATAAAAAGATTGAAGAATTGAAGAAGAAGATTGAAGAATTGAAGAAGAAGATTGAAGAATTGAAGAATAAAAAGAAGATGGTTGCATTATAATGCACACATAGCGGGTGACTCCGTTAAAGTTACTGTTACAGTTTCTTGAAATATGTATAATTAATTATTCCGATCGTGTTGGTGTTTATGCCGTCATTATAATTTTTTACGAAGAATTAGTGAAAATTAATACGGACACTAAACATTATTTTATTAAAATTTAACATGAGATTAATATTTGTCTCAGATTATCCAGTAATTATGTTTTTCTCGTTTTCAAATGCGATTATATTGCTCAAACGTACCTGAAATTAGAACGCAAGAGGTAAAATGACCCACTCATTCCTGAAAAGAGCTGAAAGTAAACGTACTTCAATTCGTAGTGATTTCGTATTATTTAAATGGTCGGATATGCTTTCAATGTTATTGAAGTAATGAAATAAATTGGGAGAGTAGTCGATATGTTTTTGAAATTCAATGAAAACAAACTATATTCAATTCGTATTTTATTAAAAAAAAGTAAAAAAATCTAGCATTGTGATAATCGAAAAAATTCCCATTAGTATTTATTCGATGATGCAACCGTGGTGGACGCAAGAGGAGAGAATTTTAGCATTAAAATATCAATAGAGAGTTAACAAAGTTATTCTTCGATTTAGATCATCTTCCTCACATTTTTTCCACGAATATGAAAATATTAGGCCTTAATTTTGGCAGCAGGTACACGATAAATTCGGTAAACTTGCTGACTCCTTACACTGACTGCACACTCAATCCCAAAAATATATTCATCCTTAGATTTCGAAAAAAAAGGAAGGCGGCCAATAAACGCGGCGATAAATACTCCTCATACCCCCAAGTTTCACGTGCAAAGCAAGCACAGCAGCTATCTAGCCATCAACCTACATACTTTTCCCATTACACCCTCTTCCCTTTCCTCCCTCCCCATCTTCTCAATCACCTCACCTGACTACTTCCGACTCCCATTCGACCCACCGCGCTGCCATACTGCTTCCTCTATTCCCACCCTTCCCCCCCTTTGGAAATCTACTCGATCCCTCCTTACATATTTATCCCCTTATTTTATTTTCGGCGGACAAGAGCCACCCATCACACCTTCAACAATTCCTCCGGTCACCTACCCCTCCCTCCATTTTTTTCCCGCCACCCCCTCCTTCTCACCTCTTTTTCTCCCTCCCCCTCCCGCAAACCAACTCCCCATTCATTTCTTCCAGCACGTCAACCCCCGTCCTACCCTCTACCCCACCCCCACCCAATTCCTCAATCCACAATACCATCAACTAACTGCTCTCGCTCCCCTCCACCGCGTTCCTCCTCCACAACCCTATTTTACCGGCCTCTTTCCACCGTTCACCAACCTGACCTGATCCTCTATGCGCCCCCACTTCTTCCCACCGTGCCCTCTCTGCCGCCTCCCACACCCGCTAGCCCCCCTGCCCTAGACCCACACCCCCTTTTCATCCTTGGCCGCCTCTAATCGTCCCGGCCCAGCCCGAGCAATTTCCAGCACGCACGTGACAGCAGCTAAGGCGGGCAGGCATTGAGGGCGAGTGGGGAGGGCCGAAGGAGAGAGAGATGTAGAGGTCGGAGGGAAAAGGTAAGGAAAGGACGGGGGAAGGAGAGCGCGGGTTGCGTGGGGGTCGGACGGAAACTGCAGCCGGGTAGTGAGTGAGTCAGTGAGTGCGCGGGGGATGGTTGGAGGGATGAGAGGGATGGGGAATGGGGAGGTAGGCAGTGTGGCGGAGGGAGAGAGGGAGAAAGTGAGCCGGCTGCTTTGAGGAAGATAAAATTCATGACCGCGTCTCAAGGAGGGAACGGAGGAGAGAAATGAGAGTGAGAGAAAGAGAGGAGAGCTAGCGAGATTAATAAAGAAAAAGGATGAATGGCGCGAGAAGAAAGGAGGGGAAAGAAGGAGAATGGGGATTGAATTTGCTAAAGAAGAAATGGGAAAGGAGTTATGGAGACGGGAAGGGAAATAAAAGAGTTGGAGTGGGGTTGACGTTGGACGGGGAGGAGGGGAATGTTGGAGATTAATCGCCGAGAAGAAAATGAGAGCAAAGTCCCTCGACATCACGTCCGGACGGCATTTAAAGCGGTTTTAGCGTTTCCTCGTCCGTTTACCCCTCTCCCAGCACCGTTAATTTCTGTTGTAAGCGGAGAATTGAGGTTGATTAGCATCGAGGCGTCGCAAAAGCTTCCAAACGCATTGCAGTCGCGTTCACGCAAGTTTTCGACGGGGTGACCCAGATTTATGAGGGCGCTGATTCAAATCGGGGTCGACGAACCTCAAATTTGGGTATCTTTCGGGGGCTTCCTTTGGAAAACCCAAAATGGTTCAAACGAAGACAAGATCGTCCAAATTTTACTGCAGAAGTCTCTGCGGGGGTTGGGGCAATAGTGGAGTTGACACTAGAAGATGAAGAATATCCACTGACATTCACCTGCCGTAAACAAAAGGTGGCAAGTACCCGCAGTATTTCCACGTTTTACTCGTCAGTTTGGGGTAGTTGGCAAGCAAACCCGAACTTCATCTACCTAATCTCACAATCTGTCGCTTGGGTGTGTGTCAGGGAGTGTTAGGATATCATCGATGGAAACATTGTTAATGAGGGAAGAGGGAAGACTTAATTAACCTGTCAGTGTTACACTCTCTAAATTATACTTCCGGGTATTGTGCGAGGTAAAAGCAAGTCCTTGAATTTAGGAATTTCAAGAACTCTCTATTCAATGCCCGACCGATAGCGTTCGCCTACAACTATATCTCCGGTGTTTTTCTGTTAAATAACACGATTAAAACATTTAAATAGGAGTGTTAAGTTAATTTATCGTCTTTTGTTGTCTCTCAAAAAAATACCCACGTCCTCTAGATCATAAATTTTGTTTTCTTGGCTTGTGGGGACATTTCACTGATTGATGACTTGTCAATCAAATTCACTTCACCATCTCCAAAGCTATAATAGTAGATATGCATTTTCTCTGAAATTTACTGAAGATATATGTATACATTTAATCATGCTTAACCAATTTTAGAAACCAAGCCGTAAAATTATTTACTTACCGTGAGTTTAAGGCAGTATGTTATCACTTGATATTGATTTTTTCTCATCACAAATGTGCACCATTAACATTTTATACTTGAATGGAAACATGTGAGGATAATTCGTATCGTAGAATCTAAGTGCTATATATATAAAACTACATTACACCCCCAGCTAGCCCAAAAATCCATATTTTTTTACAAATATAATCAAGCGCGTATGCCGAGATGACGCAAAACTCTACTGAAAATCGATTATCATCGCGCAAGAAATAGGGTTCTCGGAGTGAATTTACCTATTATCGGTCTGAAAAGTTCTAATATAGGCTTCTCATTTCAAAATGAAGCTCATTTTTGAGATTTGTTCCTTAAAAATTCATTTCAATTAAATGATACAACTCTATCGTCTACCATAAAAACCTTCAAACTCCTTTTTCACAATTTTTCCTTTCAAATTTACAAATTCCGTAACTGATATTTTGGAAAATCGTGTCTACTTCGTTAAATTGACCTAGTTGGACCATGAGAACTTCCTTGTATAACATTGATAAACGTGAGAAGATTGGTTATCAAAAGATGAAGTTTGCAATCAGTCAATGAAAGGATGGATACCTGATCGATGCAATTACATTTCAAATTTACTACAGTTATTCTTGACACTCTTGGAGGAAAAATTATATCACTCCTGACAATAAATGGGAATTCTTAAAACAGTTTCAGGCGACCATTCCATGAATAAAGATCACGGGTCGGGATGCACAAATTCTTCCACTCACGTTTTCCGTCTGCGTACGCGCAAAAAAGATTACGAGAGAGAAAGAGAGAGGGGAGGGGATGTTCGCAAGGGAGACATTAAAATGGCCGACGAGAGGATGGAGAGAAGGGAATGAGGAGCCTCTAGTATAAGAGAAGGCTAAAGGGAGAGGGACCAGGGAAACTGGTGGCCGTCGAAATGAAATTGTACGCCCTTTCTCTCCCCCATCCCCCCCCCCCTCTCTCTCTCTCTCTCTCTCTCTCCCGCACACATACACACACACACGCACACTCCTCTCTCCCTCCGGAAAGTGGAAAATCCATATGTGCCGTACCAGCCGGTCCCTAGGCCCAAATGCATGAATGCATGGAGGAAATCAGCTGAGAGAGAGAGAGAGAGGGGGGGGTGGTGAAATGAAAAGAGCGAGGCCTTGACCTGTGACGAAGGGGAGGAGCGGAAGAAGACGACGCCAATTTCACTAAGAATGGAGGTAGGAATGTCCGAGGGAGGGCGCGACGGATGGGAGGAGAAAGTTGAGCGCCTGGGTGCGCCCCATCAATGTCCTCAGCCTTCCTTTCGACCCTCCGCAACCCTTTTCTCCTCCCCAACCCTTTCATGAGCCCATAGCCCGATGCTACCTCCTCCCACCATATCCCCATTCCTCCGGGCCATCTGTCATCCTCTTTCTAATTCCAAGGGTCTCTCTCTTTCTCTCTTCTCCTGCATCCCTCCCCGCCCCCCCCGGACCCCGTCCGAGGCCATTCATGAGAAGACGGAGACTGGACAAAGGCGGTGGTGGATCGGTCGGTCTCCGGACTCCGCGCCCTCCGAGATGCTCCGAGGCCCGGGAGGTGATGCCGCCACCCTCTTTTCAGTGGTCCGAAGTCCCCAGAAAACGGCGTGTTATTAACTTCTCCTGTGACCAGCGCCCAGAGAACTACTAATTCACTCGAAATGGCAGAAAGAATTTTCCTTTCGTTACCCGTGCCAATCCGTCGTCGGGTCGTCTCGTTCGGTCTGGTGAAGTTTAGCTAAGGGGCATAAAGGATTCGAGTGACTCGGTCCGCCCTTTAACTTGGGCAACGTTTGTACTCTCATTTTGCTCTTAGTAATTTGACCGAGGGATTGGTCGGTAAACTTGGGTGCGTGATGCTAGGAAATATTTACATCGAGTTCCGTCGACTGTTTGCGACGATCTGTGGTAAAATTTGCTGTTTGTCTTTCTTTGGTCCGATTAGAGATGCTCCGAGATGGAGACCCAGAGTATTTCATCATTCGGGCGTCTCAGAGAGCGTTAGGCATCCCAATGCATCACTGCGGTTGAAAAACATTTGATATTGACTTTTTCTTAGCTATAAAAAAATATTTATACTTTTCAAAATTGTGTTTTTAGAATTGAAATTAATGGCTCCAAGAAAGAGATAATCATCATCCTGAATCTTTAAAAATTATATAATTTTGATAAGCACAGTAAATTCTACTTGCAGGTAGAATAATATAAAATAAAATCAGCATGATCTAAAATTAGAAGAGTCTATAATGTCAGTCATGACTGAAAGATGTTATTGGGAATAGAATTTAATACAATATCAGAATCACTTTCTTTGCTGTTCAAGTTTATTTTGTGATTGTGCAATGCCCACCTGGATGCCTCGCCTATGCCTCGCCCCACTTTGTTTTTTGGTATATATTTTAAATCAAATTCCTTAAGTATTATTCCATATCGTTTATCTATCAAAACATTACCGATTTGCTATTAATTTGGAGAGAATTATTATCATTATTTTTATTATTCCTGTGATTCCCCAAGAAAATGATACTCTTTTGTATCAAGTCTATGACACACAATTAGGGTTTGATATAATTGGAAATTTTACGGAGATATTTGGGGAAGTGGAGCAAACGGTGTATGAATTTGGTTTTTAAGACAATACAACGGCTTATTTTACTTCTCATTCTAAACATTATCTATGAAAAGTCATTACGAGGCATGGCTTAGACGAAATAAAAGCCTAGGACATTTTTAGTGAGAATATATTTCCAATTAATTATATAGCTAATTTAGGCCCACTAATTATTGCATAAACTATAATAATAATAACTATGGAATGGTATTTTAACTAAATATTTTGACTATAAAATTGTAAACTCATCATTTATCTCAATATTGACCTGTTTTTTCATTTCAAATACAAGTACCAGGGTTCCTTTCAGACAACTTATCTCCATGATTATCTTCAGTACAAGGGGAAAAAACACAAGGAGAATTACTAGATGGCAACTCAAGGCATTTTCGGTACAACGCTATTGTTCACAGCATAAACACCAAAATACTGAGTCATTATATGACGAAAATGTCAGAGTTTCAGTCGTGGTATAAGGCATACTGACAAACCTAACGTCTTAAAAAGATATTTTGAAAGTTTAACCTTCAGTTAAAACTAATCTAAAATCTTTGAAAAATTTTATTCATGAATTAAGTGATGATAAATCGCGTGAAAATAGTTTTTAAAAAATTGCAATCCCTTAGAGCCAAAAAAAAATCCCCTTGACCGAAAGGAATCCTTGCGGAAAGAGTAGGCATCAGAAATTGCACCATCTTTAGAGAACATACTATATTCAACAAGTTCTTATCGGAAGTTTAAGTACCAAAAGACTGGAAATTTGCCCAATTCATCTCCATTAATAAAAGCGTAAATATACAGGATGTGAGAATTACCGACCGATATCATTAATATCCCTTCCGTTCAAACTTTTTGGCATAATACCGTAAGTAGCGTCATGACCTCCCCAGATAATTATATTTTCCATAAAAGCCCAATATAGGTAGGGAAAGAGTGGATCTTGTATCACGTGACTTATTAGTTACTTATTAGTGACTTAGTAGTTAGTAGTAGTTATTCGTCCAAACCAAACACAATTTGGATTAATCAGTGAGCAAGTAGGAGCTAAATGCTTAGATTTCAGAAAACATTTCGAACGACTATCAAATGATAAGCTGATCTAAAAACTGCTCTAATGTGGCATTAATAACAAATTACTGACTTGGGTCCGCGATTTTCTTTCTGCGCACAAATCGATGGAATTATTCCAATTTCATGAATTGCGCCCCATGACCTGATCTGACATGATGATGGCGAGACGTGATCTGTCACTTCCTTTTTCTCATTTACATCCAGGACATGGGTTGTGTGGGAGTGACCAGTAAAGTCAGATATTCGCCAATGACATGGTTATCTATTTGATTAAGCGAGGAATATAAATGTTAGGCTCTATCAAGTGAACTAAACAATATTTAAGCTTGGCATCAAGAGCGGGGTCTCCTAGTTGAATCTGAAAAATATGTGCTATGAAGAATTTCTGAAGAAAGATATCCCCAAAAGTATAGGCTACGACAAGTACATATAGGAATATCGGACCAAATAGAATGCATGTGTGCCACACTATTATTTGACCTCGTGTTAGAAACATCTGCGGAGTTGCATGAAGAATAATAAGGGTCACCATGAATAATGGAGAAACATTACAATGAAAAGGTTATGGAGAGTTGTTATATCTCAATGGTTAGACAGAAAATGCGTTGATTTTTTGGTACCCTGCGCAGGCCTCAATATAGGAACTAAACAGTCTCCTGAAAAAAGCTTCCCGTTTCGTAAAGAATCGTTTCAATGCACAGAAAGCGCGGCATTGTTATGGTAGAGCCCGGTGTGGGATGTACTAGAAAGGCGAGTGCGAGAAAGTTTCCGAGTGCGACTTAAACTATTGGATACCTTATTACAAGTCATTTGAGCTTAATGATAATACATTGGGAATAATATTAGAACACACCACATCAATAGGCGAGACCCCAGTGAAAGATAAGGGAAAATGACTGGCAAACCGAATAACATAAGGAATTATTTTTTACTCCCACAATTTATGTTCACAAATCAAACTTTCTGAATGCTATTAATAGGCAATAATGGCCGGAAAACTCCATCTTACACGCTACCACGGCAAATTGGAAGGTTATATGCAAATTTAGCTGAATGAATGCTCGTCGGAACGTAGCAATATCCAATGCTATATCTCATGGCGGGTAAGCAGGGACGGACTCAAGATTTATTTGAAGGGGATCTGGATGGTTAACTTGATGAATCCATTCTCAATTCTCTCTTCATTGTAACAGAGCCAATTTGGGATGATTGCCACTGTAAGGCTGGAATTATTTTTAAACGAGTATTTATTAACGATGTAAAATATTAAAAATTGCATTGCACTTTTTCAAATTTATCATCTTTATCACGTACACAAATTAAGAGGAAAAGCTTCTTCAAATTTCGGACTAAAAATGACATTTTTAGCGAACTAGAATAGTTGACAATGTATTTTTTCGGGATATGATTAAGAATATGAACAATAATTTAGGTTTCAATAGTATCTAATCCCTTTAAAACATTTTCATCTCACAATACGTGTTGAGAATAGTGGTTAAAACGAAGACGTACATTATGGTGTTCGTTAACTTCCTCTGCTACCCTCATATCAGAAAAATTTTAAACTTTCCCAATTATTTCTTAATCTTTTACGTACTACGAAATGTTTAGGTGTAAAATCCACTCAAACTACCCAACTTAGCGATTTCCTGAAGTTACTCACGTCTATCTTGATGATCCTCTCAAGCATTTAAGGCACAGTAT
This sequence comes from Hetaerina titia, assembly GCA_037158775.1. Lineage (NCBI taxonomy): Eukaryota > Metazoa > Arthropoda > Insecta > Odonata > Calopterygidae > Hetaerina > Hetaerina titia. The sequence goes on along the minus strand of CM073770.1, from coordinate 55,521,652 downwards.
TAACTGTATGCCATTGGCGTGTGTCTAGTATGAATTTCGCGTTTATCGGGGCACTGGCACTCTTTTTAAAACCGTGCACGCGTGTTAAACACACGATAAAGCAAAGTGCACGAGTGCTAAAGGGGAAATATGGCGCTGTAATCTCCACCCACCACTTCCCACTCCGGTTCCGTCCCACGCCCTTGACGCGAAAGAGTACTCCCGCCAAAGGCCTTGGGGCAATGGCGCCGCCCAGACTCTTTTTGGTGGCCTCTCCTTGCTTCCTTTTTACATTTCTTGAGCCCGACTAGACTTCTGTCTTAAGGGCAAACGCTTTGAAACGCACCCGTCGAGAAAGGAGGTGGCGAAAGGGTTTTGGATTGACTGCACGATGGGAGGGTGAGAGAGAGAGAGGTTGCTCGAGGACGGTGTGGGTGTTGTGGATGCGGGGAGATCGGGTGTGGAGAAGGGGGTGAGATCTAAAGTCCTGTGGAGAGGTGTTCTTGTGATGGGAGCGGTGGGGTGGAGACGAGACTTGGAAGAGGATGAGAGTGGGGGAGACGATGCTAGATTTGAGTTGGAAGGTTGCATAAGGAAGGAGTAAGGGAGAGAGAGAAATGAGGGAAGAGCGTATGCGGGGGGCCTATGCAAAGAGCAAAGGATGAGCAAAGAGAGATGGGTAGCCCGAGACTGTGGGTGAGGAATATCAAATGAAGCGAGAAGTGAGGAAGGTAGGTTGGGGGGGGGGAGTGAAGAAAGAGAGGTCGTAGGAGAGAAGCTCAAGATTGGAGCTTCATTTTGGAGGATCGGGTCTTTTTTTCATTCCCAAACACCCCTGCGGAAATGGTACCTAAGTATGCTTAAAAAAAGTCTGGAATCCCGGATTAAATTTACCTCGACGGTGCCGCAGACCTGTTTTCTTTCTTTCTGCATCGGCACCGACCGCGAGAGTAACTCGCCGAGTCAAAAATACCTCGCCGTTAAGCTGCAACAAAAGATGTCGGATTATCAAATTTCCGGGGCGCCTTTCGTTAAGACGTCAAAATTCTCCACTTTCCTCCTCACTTTTTCCGGGTCAGTTTCTTATTTTTGGTGAGACTGAGCTTGTCAAAAAGAAGATCGAACATTTTTCCGTAGGAAAAAGGAAGTTATCTCGTGGTTCACCGGGAGTAAATTCCGGAGATTTGTGGGTAACGGGATAAATTTTTCCACAAACGTTGCCCCTGAAACGTTCATATTTAATAAACAGAGCCACCAACCCTTTGCACAGGTCTCATTCTCGGAGATGAAATTGAAAAAAAAACCTTGATTTCCGTATATATCAGGATTCGTATTCTCTTTCAATTTTTTTTCCCACTATGTACTCACGCATACTTCTTCCACCTCTGACGAATTCATAAATTCCTCAACAAATGCTCTTGTTATGCACACTATTTCCCACGCCTGTTGTCAACAGTTAGACATTTTCAAATATCACATCCTTCAAAATAGTTTTGAAAGGAGTTGATCTCTAACATTTGCGTAGAAAGATGTTAACTATTGGGAATGTGTCCAACTAAGACGATATTTAAAAATCTGAATCGAGGAGAAGAGCAATTTGGGAGAAATGGAAAATTAAAATTCATGGCATTGACTTCAATTAATAAACACTAATTCATTTCTCGAGTTCCTCTCAGCTCTAGGTACAATAAAAACGCAATTCACTTTTATCGGAGAGTCAATTTACCAGGAATAACTTCATAGCTAATGATCTCTTTTTTTTATAAAGGAGCATTCGTACTTCCTTCAGGATACACCAACTCCTCCAAGAAAAAAAAACAAATCGCGTAATTGCATTTTAATTTCTCTGCAGCCGACCATAATTCATACACCGCCCTGACGGATAAAAAAACGCACCTTTTATTCCGACGAAAAGGACAAAAAAAATAAATTCGCAGAAGATTGGAATCCAGGGTTTCCGGTCTCAAATCGGCTTTTGAATACGTCCACTTCTTTCCATTTTTTTTACTGATGGGAAAAAAATTTCTTCCGGTCGTAAACGTCGGGCGACGATCAATCGCAGAAGGGAAGTGGGCTTTTTTTTTGTTTTTCATTAGGTCCCACTCTTTATGCGTGGGTCGGGATTGAGGCAACTGCATTACTACGTTGCATGTTATTAAAAGCGCTCCGGATCTGCGATCAAATCACCGAACGAAGCCTTTCGGAAGGGTTTCTCCTGGGGGAAATTTCCCGCCATAGCCATCGACGCGGCGTGAGGCGAAGGAGAGGGAATGAAAACGACACGGGAGCGAGCATCTGCGTCTAAATATCTCCATCCGCAAGGCGCGTAGGTGCTCTCGGGCGTGTGGCGGGTGGTGGGAGGGCGGGCGAGGGTCGCAAAGGAAAACCCGAGTAGCGTAGAAACGGCTTCTCGCCCGTACCTCGCTTCCTGATTCCACTTCCTGAGGTGAATGGATTTTACGGGGTATTTTCTCTCCAGTTGGTAATTACACCACTTACATTCAGTGCATATTCGTATTCCTCATTCTTCCTTCAACGTCCATAAAAACAATCTGCTCCACGTCTGCATTTAATCTCTCCCATTGTTTATCTTTTACGTCTTAGATGATCATCTTCCGAACGTTAATTTGCAATTGACAACTTTGTAGAGATACAGTGTTTAACATCGCCTGTTCTGGGCCATTTTATTTAGGGAAAAGTTCCGTCAACCATCTCCCTCAAAAACCATCAGTACTAGAAACACTTTTTCCTCAATAAATTAATTAGATAAAAAGATAAAATCATAGAAAATCAAAATTATTTGAACACATTCATAACATGCTACGTTATTCCAATGCAACAATTTCAGAGTGTAAAACTAATTCGCCTTCATCGGGATGAATCCCGATCTAATATATAGAATTTCCTCGTAAACTAACCTTATGCACTAAGGTGGATGACTATAAACGTTTGGGCAATAAAATAATTCAGCATTTTGAAGTGGATGTAAGCAATCTTCTGTGTGGGTCTATCCCATTTTTTCTCTTTAATATTAATTCTCTAACTTTCATTTAATATTATTTCGTTCACAAAGAATTCCAATTTCATTAGCATATGCAGCCTATGCTGATATTGGATAATTGAAGATATTCCCTCATATTTGGTATCATTCCTCTAGCTTTACGGTACAATCTATACCCGCGAATGAAATGATCGGTCAAAATTATTTTTTCAAATACTGTGTGTGTCTTCTGATTGAAAACATCACTGCAGTGAATAAAATAGCAAATTTTGGCTTTGATTTAACTTTACCCTATTAATATCATACTTTTGATTTTTGTTTCATCTAGATTTGTCTTGAGTATATTATATTCGCGAGGATTCGCCAACTAATTCCTCGAACAGTTTGAGCGATGAAGAGTTATGAATAGTGCGTAAGGTTTTTTGCGGAGAGGAATCAATCGGGACCTTATGTCCGTATGGCATGAGACTCGTCCGGCCCTGAGGCTTGCCGAATTTTCGCCATCCCGCCGTCCGCCATTCAAAGTGAATGCATTCCGCACCCCGCCTAGCCAACGCGCCGCGGCGACGTCCGCATGTAGGGGTTGGTATTCTTTCGCTTACCCCTCTCCTCAAACACCCTAGTAGGCGACCAGGGGGTTGTGACAAGGGGGTCTTGGCGGTTGCGACGGTGGAGGTGTGGCGTGTTTTTTGCTTGGCCCTTGCACTTTATTTGTGACGGGGAATGGAAGGGGGTGTGGGGGATAGTCGGCTGTGTCCGCGATCGTCTCCGCGGGGAGGAGACGAATAACGTGCCTGGTGAACCGCGCTCACTTGACCTGGCCTCAAAAAATGTAAAGCCGAGTTGGAATGAACGGATTCGTGAAAGGAAGGGGTGGAGAGGAGATTGAAGGACGAATTGATTGAGTGGAGATTAAAGAGCTCATCATCGACTTTATTCGGACGAAATTTAGATCATTCGTCTTATTCCTTCTCATAGACGCACTTTGTAATATAGATGCGAAAAATTTGAACGGCAAGTCTAGCGTATATTTTAGCAAAAGTGAATATAAAAATTAGTAGAAAGGATTTGATCTATTATGCTAATACTACTGAAAGATACATACGAGGGTCATCCGGAAAGTAGTACCCGTTCGTGCCGCATGAAGTGCTGACGACGCGAGTAGCCGCTGGACGAGGTCAGATAGCTTCAGTGGCTTGTCTGCCTTCTCTGAGCCAAGTTGCGTGACGCTAGCATTGCCTGTGTTGTTTCTGTGATTGTTTACAATGTTTAAAAAAATTGATAACGCCGCCAGTTGTGAAGTGAGGGCAGTGATTAAATTCCTCAATGCAAGAAACGTTCGCCCATGTGATATTCATCGCCAATTAAAGGAGGTGTATGGAGACAATGTAATGGACGAGTCGTCTGTTCGGCGGTGGTGTCGCAACTTCAACATGGGGAGGGGGAACACACACGACGATGAGCGTTCGGGGAGACCGTCTGTCATTACAGACCAACTGGTGAGCTCAGTTGACGAATTCGTGAGGAACGATCGGCGCGTCCCAATTGATGACATCTGTGAGCATTTTCCCAATGTTTCTCGAACAATTGTTCATGAAATTGTTAAACACCATCTGCATTATGCAAAAATTTGTGCAAGATGGGTCCCTCGCATGCTTACAGATGAGCACAAAACCAAGCGTATGGCTGCAGCACTGACGTTATTCTGATGAAGGAGACTCTTTCTTGACTCGCATAATTACTGGTGACGAAACATGGGTTTGTTATGAATCACCTGAGAGTAAACGACAGTCAATGGAGTGGCATCATGCTCATTCACCAAACAAACCAAAAAAATTCAAGACAGTTCTGTCCACCAGGAAACTCATGGCAACCATTTTCTGGGATCGACGAGGTGTATTGCTTATTGATTTTATGGCCCGTGGAGACACTATTAATGCCAATGCGTATTGTGAAACATTAAAGAAATTACGGCGGGCAATACAAAATCGGCGGCGAGGTCTATTGTCTACTGGTGTCATTCTCGTTCATGACAATGCCAGGCCTCATGCAGCTGGGATAACACAAAAACTTTTGCAGCAATTCAAATGGGAAACTTTCGACCATCCACCGTATAGCCCGGACTTGGCCCCTTCAGATTTTCATCTCTTTACAAAGCTTAAAGACTTTTTGGCAGGAAAAAGATTTGACAGTGATGAAGAACTTAAAGAAGGAGTGACCCTGTATCTCAATGAGCTGGCGGCGAAGGACTATGCAGCAGGAATACAGAAACTTGTCACACGTTATGACAAATGCCTTAATTTGCTTGGAGATTATGTTGAGAAGTAGTTTAAAGTATCCTCTTTCAAATAAAATTTTTTATGTTTGTTAATATTTACTTTTGTGTCTTTATTTCACGAACGGGTACTACTTTCCGGATGACCCTCGTATATACGTGATAAAAATCATTGCTGGAGGTATTTAAGATTTTGTATTTATTTTTACAGTTATTAAGGTTTTCGACCTCTAAAGGTAGGTTTTAAACGTCCCCTGAACCAATTTAATTATTTAAAATGCGTTCTACGAAAAATATTAATGGTTATTCAGAGAATAGAGGGACAAAAATAAAACGCTAAAACCATAAAATGCTTATTAAGGACTACGATGTATAATATAAGACAATGTGTGGCTGTCCAAATGAACTCAGTAATGCGTACAGTATTTATCCATAGAAAAATGGAATAAAAAGAGATAGCTATACAAGTGGGAGTGAGGGTTATGTCAAGAATACTCCCACTTCTCTGCCTCCCTCTAAACACCCCGTTTTGAGCGGAAACTTTCCCTTATTCATGAACCTATTCCTGGATTAGGTCACCGAACTCATATCTCCCTGCTCTCTTGCTCGCGGATTGCTGCCGACACAAACCCCCGCTTCTCAACCTCTCCTCCTCTTGCTCTCCCACTCTTATTCCACCTCCCTCGCCGCTCGAGCCGGATGGTGGCTGCTGGAACGGAGGTGAGGTTTTAACGAAGAAGAAGAGGTGAGGGGAAGGAGGTAGAGAAGGGGGGTGTGGAGGCGGCGATAACTGGCGGAGCGAAGGCAGGTGGGAAGGGAGTCGGTTGCACGGCCAGCGCGGAAATAGAGAGAAACCCCTTAATATTAAACGGGACTTATAAATAGGGCCTTATTTCCTGCTACCACCGAATGCGTACGGTCCACGTCCACCCTCGGCTCTAATGGCCCTTCTCCCTCGCTAATTGGACATTGGAATCGCCGAATTGCTTGCCAGTGTTCCCGGAAGAATTGAACGCCAGGATATTTCACGCCATCTCCACCTTTTTGAGGTCTCCGCGAGATTTCGCGAACCATGCAGTGGAAGTCTTTTCTTTCGACGTGTCATTTGTCCTCAATTCTTTGCAAGTTGCAGAGTCGGTAATGAAGCGGTGAACAACATATATGTCTAATAATCCGTTACATTTTTGCAGCTAGAATATCGCAAAAGATGTTTTTATCCTTTCAACGTAATATCATCAATTTTACTTATATTAAGCGACATTATCAACATTAAATTTAGAAAATACGATAGCACGAATTTAAGTTCCCATTAAATTTCGAATTTTTTGAGGAGAAAAGACGTTAACTGTGAAAAGCCAATAACGGTTTGTTTTTATTGACTATAAATATTTGTAGACATAAAGATACAAACACATTAGATATGAAGTTTTAAAAGAATTATAATTGTTGAAAAATTCATAATTTTCAGTAATAACAAAAATTTTCCGGGAATCTGAATTTTTAACCGATGGCATACAGTCTAGGTAAAATGATGATATGTAAAAACACTCGGAAGATTTTGAAAGAGAAAACAGTGGCATAGTATGGGCTAAGGTAGGTAGGGTAAAAAAAACATGTAGATATTAGTCACCCTTTCAACAAGTTTAGTGTTATGAACTCTCATTTTTATATACATCCTTTAACAAGTAAATAGAAATTGGGGTCTAACTCAAGGAGAAATATTTTTGGAACCTTGTTTTGAAAGGGTAAGAGGAAAATGCATAGAAGGTATGATAAACAAAGGGTAATTCAGAAGTGAACGTCTGTGAAATGGCGTGGCATGGACAATCCCGACTTGGGAGTGGAGGTTTGATGGACGGGCGAGCAGGAACTAAATATATTTTTCTGGATTTTTCACTGGGACGCAGGGTGAGACATTAACGCTGCTTTCTTGACAACCAGCGCGTACAAACTACTCGTGATCCTTTAAATATATATATGCATAATCAGTTTTAAAATGCAGCGATTTCACGATCAAATTACTGTCCTCGATCAGATACGACGTAAAAAAATGGACCACACCCTGACTAGCTCAAATGCTTCCAAGAAATGTTCTAATTGAATTTTATTTATTTGAGAAAAAATACGCTTACGCAAGATTATATATTGCAAAAATAGAATCGCAAAGTATAAGACGAGAGGAAAATGTCCACCTGTTTCCAATGCTTTCGCTTTTTGCCTTATTTTTTCCATATCGCGCTGCTGTACCAATGCTTACAAATTAAATTACCCTGTGACCATGTTTAATTTAGGGGAACATTTATTTCAATTTGCATCATCTGAGAAAAATATACAACGACGTACTTGATAATATATGCATACTGTTAACAATGTATGTGGTACAACAGTCGGAGGAAATAAGAGAGAGAGAGAGATTCTTGGAAGAATAAGATAGGTGAAATAAGTGAACACTATGACTACTGATTGTGAGACTCGATATGGTGGAGCTCCTTGAAATATGAGCGATCGTAAAGGCAGGAGGAGAGAAGTTGAGAGAGTGAGAGAGAGAGAGTTAGAGAGATAGTGTGGCAGCTGCGAGAAAGGCCGGTAGCTGAGCGTGGTGTATGAGAAACGCGGAAAGCATTTCTCACGCCCACCGCCTCCATTTTGACTCGCCTATGCGTGTGCATACAACGTCTCATAACTTAAACTGAGCACAAAGGAAGGTGAACGCTTACATTTTTCAAATCGTGCGCCACAATGCATTAAGGAGGAAAGGACCGAGGTTAAATCTTGGGAGGCAGAAGACATAAGGGGCGGCAAAAAGAAAGGGGGAAGGAGATAAGAAGGGGGGGACGGCAGGTCGGACAAGGGGGAGGAGAGAAGAGTCGGTGAGCGAGGCAAAGTTTCGCTTGGGCATCTCTCCGCGGGACAAGTGCCTGAGTTACGAGAGGAGTAATAAAAGAAATGGAGAAAGGACTATGGAGAAGAAAAAGATAAGATGATATTCACCGAATGAAGGAGTTAATAAAAACTACACGCCCACTTGGACGGACGTTTTTCGCGATGCACATTCGCGGAACCGTAGTGGAAAATTGCTAATGATTCTTTCCTGAGAATCAGCTATGTAAATTTGAGTATGCACTTTAATATATCCAGCAACTTTAAACTTTTCATATGAAAAGTTTATTTTTCGTAATTTCAGAGGAATATTTGCTCGGGAATTTCTTGAGAGAATTAAAATAAAAAGGGGGTCAATATCTTAATTATATTAGAGAGTATAATGTCACGAAAGTTTATACAAGGCGGTGCATGATACTTATTGTCGGTCCACCCCCGGATTGACTACATCACTCTTAAAAATTATCTCTGATAATTCAACCTTGTGTTAACACTTAGGTATATATTTGCGTTAAAACATACGATCTGTCATGATCAGGATCTGTCACGGTGTTGATTAGGGGCGAGCAAATATTTGTTAGAAAAGGTGAAGAATGAATTTATAAATTGTTGGTAAAGAAACTAAGACAGTAAAACAAAGACGTTTTTTGTAAGTAAAACAGTCTCCAATGAAAAATCAAACATCTGTGTGTGTTTATTATTCTCGTTCTTGTTATGCTCGCAAGTTATGCAAGAAAAAAATAATCACGAGTCAATTATTTTCTCTTATTTTATTTAGGCGGTCTGCAATTCCGAAACTAAATGAGGAGTTTTTTTTTACCCTTAAAGCTTTCGTAAAAATAGTAACGATGCAAATGTTACGTGTGCATTCTTACTTCATCGTGTTGAAATTAATTTAAGCATTACGTTATTTTAATCAATTCTTCACATCTTCCGCAAAGAAGTCATCCCCTTCATGAAAGGGCGGCACTTCAAATTTAGCCAATCAGGTTGTATATCACTAGCGGATACTCCATTTTAGCCTTTACCTTGCGAAAAATGTGAAAGGAGTCCCCGCACCGTACCAATGAATCTGAAAATTCCGCCTATCAACGCCGGGGGTTATATCTGGAAGATGAAGTGCTTTGCGGAAGAAAAAAATATAAAGAGGGAAAGCTTTACGAGAACCACACGTTGTAATGTGCGATCAATTCCGAAGCCTTGTCCCTAATTCCGACGACGACCTAGCGCCCGGAATCTTTCGATTGTCAACATAGAAAGCGGGAAAACAATAGCGAGGCGACGCCAAGAGATCGAGACGCAGGGACAATGAGAGGTATCGGAGAGAGGGGCGAGAGAGAGGGGTAGAGGAAAGAGGGGTTATGAAACGGGACTGAGGAACGCGACAAAAAAAAACTGGAAGTGTTGGAGGGTTTAGGGGAGAGCCACCATTGATTCCAATGTCCTGATGATGCGGCATATTTTTTTGCGCTCGTCCCAAAGCTGTCAATTTCAGGATGCGATTGGTGCAAATAAGCATAAGGAGGTAGGAAAAGGAAGAATAGGGGGAAAGATAAAAAAATTGGTGAGGAGAGATGGGTGAGGGAGAGAGAGAGAGAGAGAGGGAGCTGTGAAGGAGGTGGAATGGAAAACATCCGGAGCAGTCGATACCGGAATCGGAACCCAAAAAAAAGGCACCCTCGCTATTCTTTTTTTTATTTTCATAGGCGTTTTACGAGGAGTTTCAGCATTTTCCGAGGAAATTTATGACCCCGCCCCTGCTGACGATCTTCATTCTTTGCGACGGACCGCTTTGATGGAGCAATGGTTGATTTTGAAACGAGTTGCAAAAGTCGCTCATCGGTCCCCTTATTACCAATCTCTCCCTTGCTCAACTATTTCTTTCCCCCTCTCCATCTCTCTCTTTCATCCAATCATTGTGGCTTAGTCGGACAATGCATGCTTTCCTGGAATATAAGAGTGCATCACTAATTGTTATTTTTGGTCATATCAATCATAAAATTCAAGTGTGTCTTTGTTCAAGAAAAGTCCCAGAATCAGTGTTCAATTTGGCGATGCAGACAATCAGATAATAGGGCCCCGTGTGATCATTCTTCGAACAATATTTTTTGACATGGCCCATTTTCAACGTCTCGTTTGAATTGAAAACTGTGCATACATTTTGTTTGTTTTTTCTGTTTTTGTTCGCTAGAGCTAACTTCATATATATTATCATTTACACTCGTGAGATTTTTCACTGGAATATTGTTTATCGATTCCAGAGACATATAATTTAGTACCGTTCTTTTAATACTAAATTTGATAGTTTTCGACCTCACTGTATAAGTATCACATTAAAAGAAACACATGTTGAAAGTTCACAACATAGCAACAGCGGCATCAACTATATCTCCGGATTATGTGACATCGCGGTGAAACCTGGAACCTTTAACAAAAGTTTTTCTGTGAAATACAAAGGGTATTTTTAATAATGATAACTGAGCCATGCTCTTGCTGAATTCGACACTTTTTCTGTTTTTTGAAGAAGACCAACTACATTAAGGAGTTTTTAAAACTAGTTTCTTTAAAAACTGAGACGTATGATGTTAATATATTATTGAAATGTACGAGATAGCTCGGGATTTTTAAAATAGATTTTTTTAGAAAGCCTTAAAATTTCCTTTCGATCAACACGCCTTATGTGATTGAAAAACTATCTATTTCACATTCACCAACAAGTGGTGATTTGCTACGTAAACAAACTTTCCCAACTTGAACACCGATTAATTCTAACGCTGTAAATTAATTTAGAAGTATTACGAAATTCGGATCTGCATTACTAAAACTGTTAGCACCATGTGGATTCCTGTGTTATTTATCGGAGGGAACATTGGTACTCACTTCGCCCGAGGAGGTGATGGCCACGTAGTCCGTCTGAAAAAATTTGAACTAACTTTGAAGCACGTGTATTCCAGAACTCTCCTTATCTCACCACGGGTTTGTGCTGTGTACTAAAGAGCTGTGAAATTAAGACATTGGGAGAGTGAGCATTAAGAGGAAGAAGACTGGAAAGGTTTTGGCGAGGGCGGAAGGGGCGTATAGTGTATTGTTTAGGAGCACGCCAGGCGGCCAAGGTCATTGGCACCTTCAGAGTGAAAGGTCGGTGAGATGAAGGGAGAAGAAGGGAAGGAGAGCCCTGCGAAGCCATCCGACCACCCTTCTATACGCATTGGATAGTCTTCATAAAATTAAGGCGGATAGTTTCCCTGTGAGCATCCGAGATAGTTACTCGACCTAGTAAACTTATCGATCAATCCTCTTTATTTAACATGACCAACACGTGCCCAAGATTCAAAATTCTAACAACGCAGGAACTTGGACACTTAATTTTCTCTGGAATGGCAATCTGCACGCAGGGATTTTTAGATTCGGGAAAAAATCAAATCAGGAAGCCTTAGTTATCAAAGTTCTATTCAAAGAAGAAAGACGATAAACTGGAAATTGTGGAGAGATAGAAAGTGGTGTATTGCATATTTGAACGGTCAAATGAACCTTCAAGTGAACGATTCCCACAGGCATCAGGTATTATTGTATCAACTTGGGAATTCCATTATAAATAGGGAACCAGTTTAGTTGAAAACAACAACAAAGTTTTCCGAGGTTGAATACGCTTGAGCTAAACGTTGGAACTTTGCCTACTTAGCAAATGAAGATGTTCATTAGAATGATAATCTCTTAATATGTATGACAAATGGACTTTGAACAAAGTTTCGCCAATTTTTCAGAAGCTCGAGGATACTTTTTAGAAAAAAATTGTCGCAACTTCATATGTTAAGAGACTAAAGGTATTCATCAAGACTATACGATCGTAAGCTCTTAACATTCATGTGAAAAAATGCTTCATGCTGTACGAAAAATACAATCTGGCTTAAGTTTTGCTTTTTTCAAAAGCATGGCTCGAATATTTTACGAAATCATATATTTTCGAGGAAATAAAATTGCCCTCGTCCACCTCACTAGCAATACCTTCATTAAAGGCTCGGATTAGCATATAGTAAAATATTACAATTACACAGGAAGCAACTGTGCTCAGCTTGGAAATTATATTTTGAAATAAATGCGAAAAATTAAAAACTGGCTACTGCGATAGCTCATTTAATAAGTATTAATTTTAAGCATCCGATTCTTTAAATTTTTTCATGTTTTTTCACATCAGAAAAGCCACCGAAAATCATATTAATCCAATTAATTAATTAATAATAATTAATTAAGCCAAACATTTTTATTCTACATTGGCAAACCTATATTTCGTTAGTCAAATTTGTTTAACAAGCTTAAATCTACCATAAATATCGTTCATCATTATTCATTTTATTTTTTTTTATTAAAATTTAAACGACTTGTCTTAACGTCAGATGGGTGATTAATTAAATCACGTGAGTAATTCGAGTTTAACTGGCTTTCTGAGCTTTGTTAAATCTAAAAAAACTTAACTACTACCCTGAAATAGTAATAGTTCTGTAGAGGATATAATTCTAGTTGTACAACTTCATTGCAATGAATTATACGCTGCCTAAATACCCAGGGCGATGTGAAGAAAAGAAATAAAGCTTAATGGGCTAACTTTGGAGAGTGACTGAATATCCATCAAGAATAACCATTAAGCCAGATTAGCCTGGGCCTTGTTGAATTACTTGGTACATAATTGAAATTAAAATTAACCAACTGAATTTAAAAGGAGATATTCTTATGCTTCATTATTTCTATTACAACTTTCAACGTTCAGTTTTCCTCCTTCATGAGCATCATCAATTATTTTGCTTTCAAACACTCTATTTCGTTCTTGAGCATAATTGCGGTCGCCCGCTGTCGCCATTCGTAATGTCCACGTGTAACCAAGTGTGCGAATAAATAAAATGGGGAATGCCCGACTCTCTTACTAGCTCGACAAGAAAGTAGATGGGTATCAGGGAAAAAAATCTGGGGAAACAATGCCTGCAGAGGAGGAAGGGGGCTGAGAATGGATATGGAGAAAGAGAGGCGGGGAAACCGGTGGCTCCCTAAGCGGAAAGGTGCGCGTTTTCCACCACCCTGCCCCCAGAAGGCGGCGGCAGGTGTCGAGAGGCCCCTGATGCGGAAGGGTTTTTTTGGGTGGGGGCGGCGAGCGGAGGGGGTCTGGGGGAAGGGGACAGGGTAGAGTGGGGTGGCGACCTTGGGAATGGAAGGGGGCAACGGGAGGGCGAGGGAGGCGGGCCATGAAATATGCGAAGCGGTGAGGGATTTTTAAAGAGCAGATAGGGCAGCGGGGAGACGCCGAGGGTTTTGGGACGAGGGGCGGGGAATGAAATAAGGAGCTGTGTGGAAGAGTGTGTGTTCTAGGAGGAGAGGGGTGGACGATAGAGGAAGAGGAGGAGTTGGGCTCGCGAGGGAACGTGGGCCGGCATGGGGAGCGAACGGGAGAGGCCATGAGGAGCGTGTGTCAGCGGGAGTTGGATGAGGTGGGACACACCTCCCCCTGTGGGAGCGAGGGAAGAGAAGAAAATAAGTGGAGATTGCGATAGGAATGGAGGGGTGTCGGGGTTGGGAGGGGGTGGAGGAAGGAGAATGATGAGCAGTGGGTGTGTCTCGCAAGAAAGGCCTAAAAGGTCAGATAATGGATATAGTGCGCGATGATAAAAGCGACGGTGTATTTTCTTTTTCACCTCCGGGAAGGGGGGAGGGGAGAGGGGGGAAGGGTGGGAAGTGTGTAATGGGTTCGTGGGCCGGACCGAAATAGACACATTTTTCTGATTAAATGGAGGGGTCCTGGGGGTGTGGGGATGGAGGGAAACTTCGTCTCAAGTACGTTATCCGTCGTGATGATAGAAATAGAGCAAAGTATATAACTTTGCAAGTGTGGACGGTGAATTTAGCGGGAGTCAAAGTCTTCCAAATCGGTGGCACGACACTATAATATGAATGTATTACCACTCGGAAAACACTCCTTGAAAGACCGTCCGAAGTCAGCGAATGATTTAGGGTTGAATGAAAATGACAACGGGGTACGGATTTGGACGGGATGATTTTTTCGATCGTCAAATACGGGATTATTTCGAAACAACTCCCACAACCCATCCATTTAGTTGGTTAATTGATTCAGGGGTTCGCCTCTTTCGCGCAAGAGAATTGAATGGAGGAAAATGCCGACCATTTCATTCCCTCCATAAGAAGTGTAAAACTTTATGAAAATCCTCTTCGGTCAGTGATTATTTCCAGGTCAGTCATTTTTTGCAAAAAAAAGCACTAAAGCCACATCGAATATAGATATTAAATGACATACTGCGGAACTCTCGGCCAAATGGATCAATGGTTCTGAAAAACTGGAGTAGAAGTATTCTTATTTAATAACGTTTTTGCCCTAAATTTGTGCACACGGCTACGGTCATTCCCACATTTCGCCCATCCAAACCAAACCCAACAAACATTTAAACACGTCGTAAAAAATATTCGCGTTCACGGCAAAATTTTAAGTGCGAAAATAAAAAGCATCCCGAAGCTTAATATAAAAATGCTTGAACCCCGACGTGCTTTTTTATTTCTCTCGGCTAATCCCGATACAGTCCATATACCTACGTTCGTCTCTCGCCTCGAGCTAGGCGAATGTCTCTCGAGGTCGTAAAACACGACCGTCTCTACCTAATCGCCGATCCAGATGCGGCAGCGAATTTCCCGACGCGTGGTACTTTGAAAAATAAAATAATGGCACGGTTCTTCCGAAATGCGAAATCTACTTTTGGGGGTCGTGTTTTGAGAACTAAATCAAAATCACCATCTTATATTAGGATTTGTGCCATAGGGATGCAAAAATAATCGATAGAGGACAAGGACGACATATCGATGCAAACCTGTAGACTGATATTACCATGAAGAAATATTACATGAAATCTGAAAATCATTTATGCGTGTCTCCTTATTTTGGACTTTGGCCCCTGCGTTGCGACATAGCTAATAGAAAAGATTTGAAAATTCGATTGTAAGGTTAGTCAATTCAAATATTAAGGTTATAACTATTCGAAAATTTTTCAAATACCAAATTTATTACATAAATTTGTCATCTTAACGCAGAATAAAAATACTTGCATCGTGGTACATGTTGCTTTATTCTATACAGCTACGCTGGAAGTAGGCTTCCAGAAGAGCGTATGTGGATAAAATAGGCTTAAACCAATCCATTGATTGCCTCAAAATACTTCAAAAAACTCTCTGATAAGACTGTCCCTTCACAAACTTGAAAGGAAACATGGCGAGCAGAGTGAAATGAGGTTCAACATCAGAGAAAACAAATTTCAGGTTTTGACGATATTAATTAAGGAATCGAATAGAATAAGGACGGAATTAGAAAAGGAATGTAGGATAGTAATTGTTTTTTCAGCTACAATACTCCCTGGGGGTTAAGAATGTTTATTTCCATTTTTTAATTAGCGATTTATTGGTATTGTTTGTAATTTTAAAGTAGTTGTTTCACGTCCCTTTTATGCCACCCTTAATATTGTTGGAAAGGAGAATTTCTCCACGCTGATAAAGTTTAATTAAAGGTTACTGGAATAAAACTATTTTTAATTTTTACTTTGAAGTCACAACTAGCTGTAATTCCAGCCCTTCCCCGGTTGCTTGATTTTTAAAAGATAGAAGAGCAAGAGGAAGACACTTACAACAGTTTACATGTAACTAACTGCCAGTAAAGACGGTAGAGTTTAGGACGAACATAAAAAGTAGCGGCAGTTTCTAATTTTTAGGAATGAAACAGTCCAAAAAACCAAAAACTTTTGTTTACCATGATGGTTTATTTCGCACAACGCTTTGCAGTGCCAATGATTTGTCTTAAAGTGGTGCTATACATTTTATTCTGATTCATTGGCATTGAACTATACCCTACACGCAAATACATTTGCCACATGCAGCTGTGGAAAATTACAATTTTCATTATTTCAGAACCTTCAAGGTGAATTTAAATACACAGAAGCGTCTTAAGTGACTATCTGACGTTCTTAGAATAAAGTCATTTCTCATAACTTTCCAAAATACTACAGATTATTATCGCAAACTGCAATTTGAGTTTCTCTCCATATTGACTACTATGCAGAGTAAAATTTTATCACAGGGAAAAAAATTAAATCTATTTTGTATAAGGAGAGTGGGAGATGATAAGGAAATACCAGATCACCCTCCTTCGGCGTGGCGACACTTGAGAAATATTGCTCCAACGCTGATCTTCACTCGTTGGGAGGGAAATATTCTTATCATTTTGCAAAGAACATGTTCAGAATCAGAAGGGTCGTGGGACGAACGAGGGGAATGGTTTTGGGTGGGTCCACGACGAAGGTTGGTTTAGGAAACGAGGAGATAAGAAGAGCCTGCGTCGGAACGTAAGACGAGAAGGAGTTCAAGAGACGAGGAAGAGAGGGGAGCAGGGCGAGGGAACAAGAGGAAAAATTGAATTTGGAAAAGAGGAGCGGATGGATGAAAGGATGATATTATAATTCCCAGTCTTGGGCCCCGTGGAAACGAAGCATTAGGTCACACAATACAGAAAAGACATGACAAAAACATGTGCAATTACTGTTAAGTGAGATCTTCATATGGGTTAAAATACAGCGGGGACTTAGAACCCATTTCTCAAAACTAAAATTCAGTTTAAAAGTTATTGCAATTTGCACATGTGTTGCCGGTTGATGATAATGAAGTGTTGCAATATTTATTACTAGTCTGCAAAGTTCGGAAATTTGAAATATTTATCATTATATTCAGAGAACTCTTAAGTCGACAAGACATTTTGAGAAATGGGTCTCAGATTACACATAATAGTAGGGATCGTAACGAATGATTTTAAAATATATACTCTCAATACGCTTTAATCTGACTGAATCTCTAATATTTGGGGATTAAATTGAAACATTTTTATGCAAAATTCTTAATATAAATTTGTTTTTTTTTCGATTAAGTACTACATGCTTACCTCTCATATATTTTTATTGCCACCGATTGTGTCTAGAATGAAAGGTGCCATAGTTTTTGGAGCAAATGAATAAATAAGAAGAGCGATAGGATAGTCGTTAGAGGAACTGACAGCCTTGGTCAGCCGAGAATCCAGGAATCCTAAGAGATTATTATGCAAATGGGATTGATCAATTCCGCTCAAAGTGACTGCTAGTGCATAATAAATAGCAGGTACTCCAGCACAGGATAACGTGACATGTAAAATGCAAAAATAAATCACCAAATTAAAGCGCAACTAACTCTTTCTTGGGAAACAGTAACTTGCGCATAGGAGACCGTCATTAAAATTGAAATCATGCTGGATCTTATGTAGCCAGCGCATTACTTTCTCCATGGGATTTTCGTTTTTATAGACAAAGATGAAAATAGCATCTCAAATTGACATCAAGACATTACTCAAATATATCATTACTTCTGCTTCATCAAGGTGAAGTGAAGGAATGGTATCAAACTATTAGTCTCCTATTATTTACTCATAAATTTGTAGGTTTATTTATTTATTTAACAAAGCAACCAAAAACGTCATAAAGGCTTTTACATTTGCTGACATATACACTAAGAAAAAGAACGAGTAAAAGCAATAAACAATAATGAAAAGTTAACAAATAATCTCAAGAACAGATATAAGATGGTAGGAGATCACATGTGCAACCAGAAAGAGCTAAGTTACTAGTTCTGGCATTTAAGGAAGGAGTTTAAAGCGTGCAGGGAGGAAGAGAGGTCCAGGGAAGGATACTGGATGCTCAGGGAATTAAATGTTGCGGAAAGTCGATGGAATAGGGAACGTTGAGAGACCGAGAGACGGAAATTTGGAATCTGCAACAGACTCATGTTACGTGTTGGCCGAAGGGGGAACACGAATTGAGAATAGAGGAAGAAGGTCGTTGGTACGGATAGTCCGTTAAAGATGCTATGTAAGAATTTCATATCACAAAGTAATGGACGGCGGTGGAGAGGGTAAATACCAAGGGATGAGAGAGTAAAGTCCCATGTTGTATTGTTGAGGGAAGGGATGCTATAACGGTTTAAAGCTCTTTTCTTCCACGGTGGAATGCATTGGGTGTTAACTCTGTTAAAGAGTACAATCAGCAATGATAACTTGATGGCTACATTCAAAAATGTCGAAAGAAATTTAACGTAAAATTTTATGATTTCTTGTGCGATATATCTACAATAAGCTAAGCAATGCATTGATTACCAGTCTGTTCCCACCAAAACTGTTGATTACCAATAGTAATAATAATACTTTAATGGTGAAAAAGATTAAAACATTTAACACTTTGTGCGAAAATGATCCAAGTCTCACTCCAGTAACTCGTTTCATTTTTAAATGAAAAAAACAAGATGGCACTTTGCAGAAACTCGTTTCATTAAACATATGAAGAAAACTAGTCCTCGGATCACCCGCGGTTTCTAATTGCTTTGTTTTGGCCCTGCGCTACTGTATCACGATGGAAAAGGAACGAAATGATCACTTCCGGTGCCTCGATTTTGGTCAAAAGCTAATCCATTCATGTATTCTTGATAAAATGGTTAAATATAAATGATGTCCAGCTAAATCCTTTTTTGTGTTTTTGTCATCACAAATAATGTATCGCATTCACAAACACGCACACGACAGAGACACACGAACACCCGACTCACACAGGCAGATATCATTCGAAAAATGGTGAAAACCCTGTTCAGGGAACCTCAAAATATGTACATATATCCGTTGAAATCCCAAAATCGGATTTTTTTATGAAAGCGATCAGTACTTTTCCCTACACTAAGCATGGAGAAAGTAAAAATACCATCTTCCCCTACGAATTCCACTGGCTGATAATGTACCCTGGTGAGAAATCTATCCATCAGTCGAAAATGGATCGACGACCTCGTGCACTTTGCCATTCACCGATGTAAATGAGTTGGTTCAGACGGCCCCGATTGGAGCGTCTCGAAGCGTTGGTGGCGATGTCAAGCTAGCGCCCTCGTCACCCGATCCACTGGAAAGGAGACTCGGGTTGAACCGAACTAGGTGTAAACCGCATTTACGTGGGAAGCCATGCTCTGCTCGCTCCCCATTGCATTTTCGCTTCTTCCCCTCTAACAAGCAGCCGAATCCCACTATCCGTACAGATCCCTTCAATTCCTACCTGTCCCCTTCCTTCCTTGGATTCAATTTCGTGCGACTTATAATTCCGATTGAAAAAATAACAATTCAATGCTTTGACCTTTGAATATTAATACTTTGCCCTCATTTTCTGGGCGTGCGGTATTTATTAATGTGCTTTAAAAATTAAAGCTTTGTATTCAGGATAAAACAACACCTTTGTCAATTTTGTTGCTATCCATCAACACACGCAATGTTTTCTCGTAAGTTTTATGACCTTTTTCAGTCAGGCTTGAATGAGAGTAACTTTCTTCATCGAGGCTTCATCAAAAACGAAATTAATTGTCCTGTGAGTGAACATATCTAGCTGTAACGTAATTCGGAAAACCTGTTATTATATGTATTGGCAATTGACCACACCCTCTGCTGTAGTTAGTTTGGCGCTCATTAATAAGGTCTGTTGAAACCAGAGAAGATAATTATTTTTTTCGAAACTCATCTCAGTAGCAGTTATTGTTAAAAAGTATTTGGTTACACCCCTATGATCTAGTCTAAGCTGGTCACTTGATTTTTCCCAAAAGTTCTTTCTTTCATATTTTCTATTACCCGTTTCCACCGAAGTTCTCACCGTCGCGTCGTCTCAAAATTCATTTTCATACAACTTAGTCTTTAAGAGGTCCATATGCCCCAGATTATATCAAATTATTTTGATTTTCTTCTTCGCAGTGTTAATAACCAATTTATTTCTTCCAATATTATACGTTATATTTATTTTTTTATTTTATTGCCTCAGTGCGTTTGTTTTAATCATTCTTTTTTGACAACAAATGTTTCCAATCGTCTCCTTTCTACCAATGTTACTCTGAATGCTTCAATATATAGAATATTCTTTTTATGATGTAATAGAGCGCATTCAACTGTGCAAACTTTTGTCAATAGGCATTTTTTCTCTCTGAATGTCTGATTTTTCCTGTCCTGTTCTGCGTACTCATCCATGCTTTTCCCATTACTAGCGAAGAAGTTTTTAGGCAGTGAAATTTTTGGACATGTTTTTGCTCCTTCTTTTCTGATTGCAAAATTTAATAATTTACTCAGACACGTGGAAAATCGTTGCATTATGTATTTAGACATTTTTTTATTATTTGTATGAATGTTTGTATATATGAGCAAATCTATATTCAAAATCATGTGTGAAATACGTAATATTTGTGCTTTTCTGGTTGGTGTCACCTCCCCATAAATCTCTTCGCGGGGTATTTTTCAGATGTTTCAGAAGAGATTCAGATCATTTAAGAAGTCTATATACTCCTTTATATTTCTCTTATACCTTCATATATTCTGTCTCCTTTTAGGCCCTCTCTTCCAACTGCATTATGGTCCAGTTCATGAGTTTTCCTCTCCTTTAAATCCATGTATTTCTTCCACTATTCATTCGTTGGCTTCTTTCATTTCCTCTTAATCTCATTTCAGCTTATGCCCCTTGAACTGCAAATAGGTGCTTTGATTTATTCCCTATCGTCTCCGTAATTATCCTTTACCTGTTCTGATGAAATATTTTCACTCTCATTACGGCACTATTAAAAGGTATGATTTACCACACCTGCTTGGTCATTCCTATTTCCAGTGTAAATAATTCTGTAGCCATTGCTTTAAAAGCCTCTTTCCCGTGGCCACTTTATCGCACATATCCATAAAACATTTAGGGTTACTCTTCGAATACTTAGTTTATGATTTAAAATTCATTCTGAGCTCCAAATTGGCTTGAATTTTAGGTTTTTATCATGAATATCAGCTTGCGCACAATGTCGGATTTAGTGTTTCAGGTAATCTCCGCCTAGAGATACGAATGAGGAGTTATCTCTCTAACGGAATATTTTACTCGGAGCATGGCTATCACTTCGGTTACTAAATAATCAGATATACGAAGTGCTGCTTCTCAGGATAATAATAACGTGACGGTTTGCAATGTGCCTTCAACATTACCTTTATATCACAACTAGTTTCAGCACACGCTACTCAATGTTCTCACTTCATTCTCAAATGCTTCCCGGTACAAGAGATACTCTTTCATCCCGAAACTCCCGTCATTCAACCCTGATTACGCAACCCTCTTGGAAATCTTTTGTTGGAGACGAGATGTTCACAGTTGGAGCTGCTGATTGCCACTCCAAACCAGTATCCTGGGAAAATAAGGTGTAGTCTGAGGATGGTTACGCTTTGTGAAAAATATAATTACTCTCTATTATCCACTAAGAAGTTCTAATAAAATGTCATTAGGCCATCTCGAGTTCTTGACGTAAATCTATTTCCTTGGCTCTTTGCCGTATAAATATGTCCTCAAAGCGATCGTCAGCGTGAAGCTAAGGATGTTACGCCAATGAAATGAATAATTTTCTCGGGGTCTCGGGCAGCGATTTCTACCTTGGTACTTCAGTAACTCATTATATTTAAAAAATCAAGAGCACGCAGGATACGTTATTGGGCAGTTAATGAGAAACTGTGAGGTTGGAAACAGAAGTAAAATAGGTTTACTTTGCTTACCATGTCGCGAATTTGGAGTCTTTTTTCTATTTTATCAAGTGGTCGAGAATAGTAAATGATTATAAAAATTCTCTCTGCCTATGACTTGAGGATAAAAACGGGCGTCGCTGTCCATACCGGAGAACATTGGAAACTTCCTTAATTAATTTTGGCGGAGTGACGACCGTCGGCTGTACAGCAGCAAGGAAGTTTGTGTTTGACCGTGACTTTGGTGACGTTGCTCAATCATCCTTCTCTTCTCATTAATTTAAACTGATAAGGTCCCTCCAATTTCTAAAATGGATTGGCAATATCATCTTGAAAATTAACAGCGACGTTTTGCTGCATGCCGTTAGCGTGAGAAATATATATAGACAAAAATGAACGGACGTTAAAATGTTTACTCTCATTAATTCAAGACGTGTCAGACTAATTTGGAGAAAGAAATTTATAAATTAATTTTAAGAATTGCACATAATTAACTTTTCCACTAAAACAATCGTAATCGAGACATGGAAAAATAAAGAGAGGATATAATTTAGAAATCTAGCAACTCTTCAAATCCTTAAGGCCCGTTCATGGCTGATACATTTAAAATATAATATATTATATGAATAAATGGGTTAACAAAGTCCAAGAAACTGTAGGAGATGCCGCGAAAGTAATTTTTAACGGAGTCATCCGCTAAGTGTACATTACAATGCAACAATTTCAGGATTTAAGAATCATTCCTGGTCAAGGCGAATGATTTTTATGCTCTGAAATTGTTGCATTGAAAGGGATTAACTTATAAAAATACAAATTCGTTACGCAAGTTGTGGGGACATATTATTATTTAAAATAACAGATTGTAATTAGAATATGTTGGGCAAATTTTTAATATGATTAAAGGATTTATGAAAAATTTCAATTGTCATAAAGATGTTAGATAACTCAAGAAACTGTAATAGTAACTTTAACGGAGTCACCCGCTATGTGTGCATTATCGATATCGATCCCTCGATATCGATCGATATCGAGGGATCCGGGTTCGAATCCCAGTCTAGGCGAATGATTTTTACTCTCTGAAATGGTTGCATTATATGTTAGATAACGTTTAAATAAGATCCACTATACTTGTAAAAAATTATTATGAGGAGATTATAAAGGTGACGCGGTTCCAAGAAAAACGCTAATCGGAGCCCTCGGAGTCCCAAGTCAATAATCTTTACCAAAGAGCAGGGCGCTAGTGTTTGATGGATTTACCATACTAAGATAATTTCCGTATTTTAGCCCGTGGATCAAATAACAAAAAATACTCCATCATTGTTTGATGTAAATGTGCGTTCTTCCCTGACACGATTGCCAAGCATATCAAAATCTACGTTGAACAACGAAACAGCCATAATCTAAAGACAGGTGTTATCTGCCATTCCTTTTTCAATCACTCTATATCCACTCGCAAGTACATGTCTGACTCTTGTCCTAACACCTCCTCCCACACCACTTGAGACAACTCGCGAAATGTGACGTGGATGTAAATGCAAATTTGTCCCATCACTCCAGTCTCGTTACATCTTTCATACATGATTTTCCGTCCCCCCTCCTACCCTTTCCAGTTATGATAATGCAGGATCGTGGGTCGATTCGCAAAAATTTGAGAGTATCACAACATGACACTCATTTCTTCCAACTCTTCCCTCAACCGGAATGAGTACAGGGACGTTGTCATATCTTAATCATTTATGCGCCCATGCCCAAACTCTCGTTAGAAGTATTATCAAAGGTGCAGTGCGCATAAACAAACGTTGAGCATTCAGTAATAGGTATTATCGTAATGCAAGAATTCCGGTCAGATAGGTAGGCCGACCACCAGCCAAATATTTGCGGGGTTTAATTCCTATCTCGGGCATGGGTGTTGCGTCAACTCTGATTATACGTTTCCTGAGAAACTTGATGACGAGCAGAGAATGAGGATTTGAGATCTCAGGAGCACGGATCACCGGTTGTTTTATTTCTTGCCGAAGGGCTAGACATCCATAATGGTAGTGTCACAAGAAAAAAAAATCCTTTCCAAATGAGCAGCGCAATTATCTTTGAGGAAATTATTACGACCCCGTATTGAGTCACGTAGATAAAATAAGGAAAAAGTATTACCGTAGTGATTGACGTAAATGTGTGTTCTTCCCTGGCACAATTGCCAAAGCATAACAGAGTCAACGTTCAACGAATTGAATAGTTTTGATTGAAAAAGAGTGTTCATCTGCTATTCCTATCACGCTCAACGTTTACCGTGATGGATAAAGATAATAAATTGCGATGAAACATTCCACAACTAAGCTACTAATTATGGCACTTAAACTCAGACATAGATATGGGAATCTATAACAGAAAAGAACCCTGTGAGCCTGGCTATAAGTTGAGGGAGGGAGGAAATGAAGGTTTACCGTAGGAAGAGTGAGAGATAACGGAGGAGGAGGAAAGATAAAAATAAAGCAGAGATGATTCTTGTGGTGTGGAGGTGAGACACGGGAGTGACCATCAGGGATTCGGAGGTGGGATCGAAAAGGAATCTTCTTGGGAATGGCTTGGATGAAGTCCGTCTGGGAGGGGAAGAGAGCGAGATTTTTCGGGAAAAGGGTCCGGAAATAGGGAGAATAAGGAGAATGGAGTGAGAAAAGGAGGGAGAAGGAAGAGGGGAAGGAAGAGAGGCGGTTGGGACACCTTCGATGACTTCGGAACGGGGTCGAGTGGAGGGATCACGAGAGCGCCCCAGTGGAATGGTTCGCCGAAAACCCAAGAGTGTGCGTCCTCCAGTTTGTGTGCCCGTATGTGAGGGCGTGTGGGGAAATCCACAAGGTCAAGGGAAATTGTGTAATGAAAAGAGGATGGGAGCCTAGGGAGTTGAGAGAGGGGATGAATAAAAAAATAAAGACCACGAATGCTGAGAATGGAGTACATTTTTAATCTAAGTGGTCCACAAATTTTTGATTGCGTCGATCTGTACTTAGTAACCTTTAATAGTAATTGAGTTTGTTTTTGACATAAGGGGTATAATTTCAAGTTACGACACAATAATGGGAGTTATAGTATTATTTTCAAACAGTGATCCTTCAATAGATGTAAGAGTTTTTGTTAAATAAAAAGTTGATCATTAATTTTTTATTCACAATATTACTGTGCAAAAACGTAATTTTAAATGGTATCCTTAGCTAATTGTATAATGCATATATGGCGTACACTGCAATGAATAAAACCCAGTCGCGTCGATGGCAGCCGTTGAAATTTGAAACATATTCAGTTTGCCCACGGCAACGATGGACACAGCACGCAAAGTTGGATTGAAATGTTGCTTGCTCAGACTTTTTTAACAGAAAAAATACATATGAAACATGTTCTTGTACGGTGGGTTTTGAGATTGACCACGCCCGAAGAACAAGACTTTCGTATGAAGGTTTTTTCGCAGTTGGAGTTGATATTACAAGATAATAACGTGTTTTATTTGACATTTAAAGCTGAAAATTTGACTATAGTACTTCATGTTGATCCTGAGACCAAATAGCAAAACCCTGGTTAGAAATTTCTGTTCTTACCTATTTCAAAATTAGCCGAAAAGGTGACTTCTGTCGAGGAAGTTATGTCACATCTTCTTTTCGATATTCAGCTAATGGTGTATCGGTATGCATCGTAGTATCAGCATACACAACTATAAGTGGAGAATACCAAAGGGATGTGCTGTAAATGCTCCAAGGTCTTGTCAATCGCAAAATGCAACATTTCAAAGCAATAGGCTGGATGCTACACCAAATGTTCGGCAGCATATCGGTTATGATTTCCCATATTAAGACTGTCGTGGTTACTGAATATGCTTATAAATATTATAATTTACAACCGTCGCATTTTTTTACAATTTTAAACTGGAAGCGTATAAATGACTAAATGAATTTCACACTCATTTAATGTATCTTAATTTAAAAAGAAGTGCTTGTATCAGTTTAATGGCTAGAATATTTTTATGATTTCCCTATACACGTGAATGAAGAAACAATATAAAAAATCCTTGATCTCTAAAGACGTGTCTGACCTCACGATAACCAACTCCTTCACCAGGAGAAACCACTTTTTTCGGTGCCCTGTTTCAGGTCCAAGTAAATATTCCATATGTGGAGACAAAAGGATCCAGTTCAGATGTTAAGGGAGATATTTTCAAGTTTGTAAGGAATTATTCGCAGGGTTGCTTGTTGGTGCCGATGCGATGCGTTGAACTTCAATCTCTTTCCCACGTAGTCTAAGTTTAGCCGTAAACTTTGACGTGGTGGATTTTTAAGTATGATCAAATGATAATAAGCATCGTTTACCAAATATTCTTTAAAAAGTCCATTTGTTATTTAAGTGTATGTGAGCATTAAATGCAATATTTTGCCTCTTCGACTTAAGACAGTAGTAACTCTGTTTTTTCGTCCTAAAATTAACGGAAGGAGAACAGAACCTTGGTCAAAGTGTATGAACAATGCTTAACGGTGATTGGTTCATCGAATCTATAATAGAATCCTGTTTCCAGAACTAAATATTCTTCATAGCATTCTAAAATTTGGCACTCTAAGACTAAATTATTAATTTATTAATGATTTAGCACTAAATATTACTCAAATTTACCCATATTTTCGAGCCCAATATTTTTCCAACGCTTTTAATTTTATCTTTAGAATATGCTTCCTAAATGGTTAGTGATGAAGAGATTAGAAAGTATGTGGATTATTAATTTACGCGGAGGCTTCAACATCCCTTTTATGAAACTTATTACTTAAATTGAAATGAAATCTTCATATCCGGAGGAACGAGCCAGTTTCGAAAATCAACTAAGAACGGTCTAAGAAATGAGAAGATCAATAAAGTTAAGCTTGCGCCTTTAGGCCTTTAATTTCTATTTAATTCTATAACTAACTGCTGCCTTGCGTTTAGCTTCGCTAACAAAACAATATATTATAACATATGTGGGACTAAACATATTTTTTAGAAAAATAAGTACCTTAAGTTTACGTGATTTAGGCTGGAGGGACTAACGTGCTTACCTTTAAAGAAAAAGCCTCTCTAATTGCCATGCTAGGTTTACCCTTTCTAAAATTATCTAACATTATTTATTTTTGTTTTCTTGCAAAAAGGTGTTTTTGAATATTTTATCAGCGAGGAAAGTTCTTTTAAGCGTAGAATTTTAGCACATATACCGAGGCATCCTGGGTAAAGTGGACCCCTAGTAAACGAGAGAAACTCCTATTAAATACTAATTTTGTGAATGTCACTCGCGGTCAAAGTTTTTCTAATTGTTTGGACTAGCAACGTAAAACGAAACTTAAATGCTGCGCCATTTTTTCTTGCGCCGGAGGAAAGTGGTCCCCCTATTATATCCGGGGAGAAAGGTGAATTCTGTTCACATACTGTATTCCGTAAGAAGCAGTTGAGTAAGAGATAATTAAAAAGAGCTTTTACATGTCCAGAAGAGAATACCCAAAACCCAACTCCACAGGTATATAATAAGTTATATATTAGTTATAGCGTATAATTATTATTCTGTATATTCGTTACCTACGAATACTTAGTGCTTGTATAGGTTAAATACGAACAAATAAAGTATTAATTTTATGAATATGATTTTAGAATTTATCAAACTCATTCAAAAGCAAAAATGTGGGGTGTAGCTTAAACTGCATACGAGTCTTCGTTTTGGTAAAATACAGTGTATCCACTTGAGCTAGAAAAAATATACCACGGAGTTTAAAACAAAACTATTAACTTTGAAGAAGGATTTCAATGAAATAGGCAAAAAATATAAGATTTTTTATCAAATACTTTATGAAAATTGCGTCATATAGATACTAAATTTTGAGTCCCGATTAAACACTGAATACAATGGAAATATTTATTCATAATTGGAATCATAGAAATGTGAAATGAAACTTTATTTGGTTAGTTTCTATCAATAATAAACAATAAGAGATCAGAAAAGATACCGTGCTGAATGAACGTTGCAAAAATTGTTAATAGGGAAAGAGGAGAACTGAGAAGTACACCGAAACAGCATAGAATAATCATGCATAGCAATAACTAATCATATATGAATACAATACAAAGGGGCGCAGAATTTTGGCTGGCCAATAAAACATAGGTGAAGCGAGGCACATCCAGAGGCCCAAACCGAGAAAGGTCACGACGGCAAAGATAATAACTAAACGATTCAGAACTGAATCTTCTATTGAATTTTTCATCCATTTGAAAGTGAAGTTAATCTTTTAGCAACTTAATTCAATGTTTGAGTTAATTTTCTGAATTCTTTCATAGTGATATATTTAAATATGACTATAATATTTCACATAAAATAAATCATTCATTAATTATTAAATAATTGGAAGATTTCTAGACTGAGGCATTATCAAGACTCAAGTTTAGCAGATGGCACGTTTAATGGTAAGCGAAAAGAGAAATATGTGTCTCATTAGAGATGAAACCTAAAAAAAAAAAAAAAGAATAATTCCCTGCGAGTCCAAGACTCCACTGAGAAAGTCGAACCATCACGCTCTGAAAGGATATGCTTTCTCTGCATCACTGCAATGCGTTTCCAGGAGGTGGAAATTTCGAGACGACTTAGAACATCAAAAGCCGACGCCACAGCCACGGTTTTAAGCCCGATGACGCACATTCTGAAATCGTGTGTGTCATCGCCGCCGGGTGTTTACACTCGTGGATGCAAGGGAGGCACTTAGAAGTTATAATGAGAGTTGAGAAGAAGTTTGAGGAACGTCGGATCCCATCTAAATATAAGCCAGTGAGCTAGGGAAAAATACGGGCACTGCCGTTTACTTTCTCAGTATTTCGACGAGAAGTAGGATGTGGCACGGAGGCCAGTGGTCCACGATTTCAGTTAGATCCAAACGCTTCTCTTTAAAATAAAATCCAACTCAATTCCTATTAGTATTAACTCAATGCTGAAGAAAATCACGCGCCCTCTGACATTCTTGTCAAATTTATATAAATTCAGATCAGTATACTAATGCCTTCCAAATTTAGAAGCAGTTAATTCTCCTTTTTTTACTAAAAACAAAACATTCTCTTTTTTAAAGTATAACTTTATAAATTCGCATAAACGTAGTCAGGGAGACTAAGATTAGTTAAGGTTCACAAGCAGTTGATATCAACTGATAAGGAAATTCACAACAACTCCATGTTTTTCTTCACTCCAAATACATTCCAGGCTCTTGAAAATGTTACGAAGGAGAAAAAACTAGGACATGAATGGTTCGAGGAAAAAATTCTTGGACTCTTCACGATTTGAGAGATACTTTTTCCTCGAAGGGACTTTATGTCTAGGCATAAAACAATTTATCAAGCCTTAATAACCTTTCGATAAAATGTCATTGGTATGCAGGGATTTGAAAAATTAGAATAAAATGTTAGCATTTTAGAGAACTATAATGGGAAATGAATTAAGAGGGATAAAGCAGAGCAAAGCAAAAAAATATATCTCAAATTTGGTGAAATGATAGCAGAAATGAGTTCATATGGAACATGCGGGAGGCAAGAAATCATATTATATGAACTGGTAATTGATCATTGTACGTTACACTCAATTATCCTTTGCAAACTAATTTGTGTGTAAAAGAGCATAAGGGAACTTAGCATATATATTAAAAGTATTCATATACATCGGGGTTCTGATAACATTGATTCAAGCTATGATGACGTAAGTATGAAAATTTACGCCCTCGATCTCCAACTTTAATCCATTTAAGTATTGATTTACGCAAACTGAATTTTTTATTTGCATACTATTGCTACGATAAAAGTACTAACTCCATTTTAAAGAATAATCAAGGAACTCAGACATCCATGACTCCAGTAGAATTTTAACAAAAACAATACAATATTGCTCTTATTCGTAAATATGAAAATTATGTACTTTAATTTTATTATTTTTTAATTCATTTGATTAATATAATAAATGTACATTTTAGTTAAAAATACATTTAAATATCTTTAAAAGATTAACAAATTAGAAACCGAATTATTTAACTAATGATAGTGTGACCCTCGGATAAACTTGAATGCGAATCCTCCCACGTCTGCCTTGACCTTTTCGCAATGTGACTGAAAAAAAATCGTTGTTGCAATTTAATTTTAATTTTCATCAACAGATCCCCATGTTCAGCATTCCCGTCTTTTGATTCATTCAACGCCATTCAAATGTTTGCAGTAAACGGAAATATTGTGATTCAGGAGAATCGAAGTATGTTCGAATTATGTAAAAATGACGCGACAGCGGCGATGTCGAGCGGGAAAAACCCTTGGGGGGAGGGGGGGGGAGAACTCTTGAGTTTCGGCCAGAGCGTAGTGAAAACCCGAGGAGGTGAGGGGAGGAAAAAAAGGACCCTTTCCTCCCCTCCAAACCAACCCAGGATGGGGGCGGGAGGACGGGGAGGGAAGAAGCGTCTCAGAAGGAAGGCGTGAAACGGGGACGTCGAAAGAGGGGGAGGGCGGGAGTGGGGATTAAAAGAGAAAAAATAAAAGAAGCAATCACGAGAACAAAGTCTCTCGCTTCCGAAGAAGAGGGTGAGGGGGAGAGAAGAGGGAGGACGTATGGAGGGTGATGAAGGAATGGAGGGACGGGAAGAAGAAGAGAAGGAGGAAGTTTTTTGTGCGCTGCATAAGAGTGAGGGTGAGTGCAGGAGCAAGAAGGAAGGAGAGGCCTTGGTCCATTTATCGATCAGGGAGGAGAGAGAGAGAGAGAGGATGACCGACTGAAGAGGGAGTAAGGGGGGAGGAGAGAGTACGCTGGAAAGGACGTTGGGATGGAAGTAGAGAGAAGAGAGAGAGAGAGAATGGGAGAGCAATAGCCCGGCGATATATCCTGGGCGTTTGTCCCTTGACCGCCAACATGATCGTCCCCTCTGATCGGCTCTAAAAGGAAAAGATCGGGAGTGTTTGAGATGAACAGAGAGAAAGAGACTGAGAGTGTCGTGATAAGGAACGACGGGAACGGATGAAAGGGGAAAGAGAGAGGGTGGAAGTGGAAGATGAGGAGGGAATAAGGAGTTGAGGCAATAGTCAGGTGTGCAGATCGTGAGAAGTTGGCAAAAACATTAGCAGACCATGGGGATTCCCATTAAGGGGAGTCGGAGCCATTAAACACGTGGAAGGAAAAGATGATGAAAAAGGAGTCTCATTATATCGCATTAGTTAAGCCACGTTTGGAGCATGCTTAAAGTATTCAGTGCCCCTCGGAAAGTGGGCTGATTAAATAATTATATATATTGCTCAAAAGTGACTCTTCAAATAGCATTAAGTAAAGAATGTAAGGATTCCAAGATCAATAGAAGAACCATGATGGGAAAATTGAGTCAGTCTTAATGAGAACAGATCCGAGGATAAGACTCTTGTTAAGTAATGCATACCTGATTGTACTCCCTAAATTAATACCAAAAACACACAGCAGTCGCAGATTAAACAATGTGGAGAAAATAAAAGAGGCGTATCAGAATGTAGGTAATTTTTTGTTGCAAGATCGTGTTCCAAAAAAATAGAAAAATATACTCATAGGGGTTCTGTTAACTTTTTTATACACCTGCGTTTCTTTCCCTCCGATCTGGATAACAGTTCATAAAATAATTTCAGAAAAATAATGTCCAGGTGACCTGTTCATAAGGCTCGGTACGAATTGATTTGTAGTCATTTAATTTGTGCCAATTTTCAAAACGGCCGTCAGTAAAATGAACGATAAAAAAATTAATTCACCCAGGAATAAGAAAGTGAGATGGAATAAATTGGCACGGTGAATTACGCCAACCCTTAGTTCTCGGCGACGCCATTCCTCCGGTTCGTACGCCTATTTGTATTGCCTTTTCTTAAATCGCCTTGGCTCCCCCAAGAAAAAAGTTTGGCGAGGCAATGAGCCCACTCTCCGGGGGAAGGGCGATCCTGCTACAAGAAAGTACTGAATTTTTCATCTCTTTCTTCGTCGCTGATGTTGACTGAAATAAGCTCTTGATCATACAGCAATGGGTTTTCCATGATCTTAATGTACCATTATGGTATTCCATCATACTCTGAGGACAAAAACAGATAACACATATATAAAAGCAATGTCTTAGGATATCATCTAAATTTGGACTCTTTTGATATATTTACGTTTAATTACTTATTTTTATTTGTAGTACAACTGGTCTACTTAGCTCTAAGTGTGAAGCAGGCTTTAAGCAATGAATTCCTACCTAATTATATCTTTTACAGTCAATGAGCCTTGAATTGGATACCTTAATTTTGTCATTAATAATGTTTATAGCATAAATACCAAGCTTCAATTATATTTCTTTCTCGGTTATACTTTAAAGTCTTCCCTATTTATTTCATGCCATTAAATTTCAAACACTACTCCTTTTTGTTTGAATTACAGCATTTTCACTTGGCAGGAAGGATAAAGAAATCTATGGGTAAAATAATAAATAGATGCACCCTCGGTAGAACCTAGTCAATACTCAGGCTACTGGTTGAATGTGAACTTCTGCGACATTTCACAGCACTTTTCCCTTGACGATAATCTTTTCCGGGTTGTTAATAAATTTTGCATGGTTTTGTGATCGTAAAAATAAATGAGCCAAAGTCAATGTGCAACTGCAAGGTTTGTTTCTTTGGCTTCTTACTTACTTGAAAGTATACGCAGAGAGAATAATAATGCCTTCCAATATGGAATATTTAAAAATATTCGGCAGAAAAATATAGCTCAAGCGTTTTGCATCGTACGCTTGGTTTTAGCGAATATACTCCTGAGGTTTTTCATAAAATCAAGTTACGTACATTTTGTATGGGACATTTCAGGTATTTCAAACAAAAAATGATAGTCCACTAATTAATATACACGTTCCATTTGGGGAAATTTGGTGAACTGCAAAGAGAGGCTTGGGTGTATTCACTGTATGCATGGATTAATTTTGTAAACACTGAATTTTGAGATCATTTTCCTGATTAACAAACTGATGTCAATCAGAAAAAAAAGTATTTATGCCATCTGTTAAATATTAATCATGACCGTAGTGTCTGAAATAAAGGGAAATCTTGAGATTTGATGACATATAAAGTCAGTTATGCACGTTCTTATCTTCTCCGTTGTTGTTTTCAGTTCTTTCCTGCATTGGTAGTCGTGTACGTAATTAATAATAATCGTAGCTATCACAAAAATACTATTCTTTCGTACCAAAGAAGACTTTATGATTTCGCTCAAATATGAGTGAATTTATGAGCACAAACATGCATTGGAAATTCCAACAGGACTAATCTTGTCGGCCGTAAAAATTTAAATGGAATAGCGAAGCAGGTATCTGGTGGAGCGAAAATCGAAATTTTAACCCACTTTGACTGTTCGGAATTTGAAGTAGGTGTAGAGGAGTAGAGCATTTGCTATTCGTTCTGAATCTTTCAAGGTGGAACCTTGTCGTTGGAATTGAGCACTCGTAAGTGTCGCGAAACAAAAGAAGTGTTTGAGGAGGCGGTGAGCGAACACGGCAGACTTGAAAGAGCAAATCCGCGTGGGTGATCAATATGAGATCAGGCGCCGTTAAGGTTATCTCGTAAAAGGAGGAGGAAATAAAAGAAACGAGTTAAAGGGGAGATAGGGAGAAATGCGAGGAGTGAAAGGGCGTGAGAGAGAGGTGCGAGAGATCAACGAAATGAAATCACTAGCACGTGGGAAGTTCTGGTGCACTCGTGTGACGAAATTGGAATACGTAGAGTTGATCTTAGATCTAGGGCAGGAGCTTTTCAACATTTAATGATATCTACCAGAAGACACCCGTGCTTCTCGAAATCCAATTGCGGAAGAGCTTCGATACGTTTTTACCAGAACCGAGGGGATAAAAATATCCGTCGCACTCTTGCGTATCTCACACTTGAAACTCTCTTTAGATGTTTGCCTGAACTGAGAAAAAAATCTTATCTCCTACCCGATAGATACACTACCCGATTTGATGACGTTTCTATCACATTGAATGCTCTATTGTAACTCGATGATCTGTTTTTGCGCCGAAGAAATATGTTTTATCTCCAATTTCTGTATCAAATAAAATCTTCGTCTCAAACCTATAGGAATTTTCAAGGTTTTTTTTTTATGAACAAGTCATTCAAGTGAGAGTGGAAATGCACATAGATTTATACAGAAATGTAGTTCTTACATGAGTACTTGAAAGATTGTTGGAGTGTTAGTTCCTTCAACAAAATACTGATAACTCCGGGAGTGATTTACCAGAATTATTTTTCTGAGAGATTAAATCGGGTTTCAAAATGAAAACAATTCAAGGATAAGAGGATAATAGGCTCATAAATCGTTTTTATCAGTAAGTGAGGCTTATGTTACATTTGTGAGAAATTTAAGGCTTCCTTAACGTTTCTTCTACTGCGTTATTTCAAAATTGTCATTATATCTATCAAAGTGGATCGTTAGTAACTATCATGGACCACCACAAAGAGAGAGAGAGAGACGGAGGCGACTATGCATTCTCAGATGATGCTATGGCGGCGAAATACCCTTGCGTTCCAACGACTATTCCCTCACATGCCCCCAAAAAACTTTCCCGGGAGCTCCCGCTTGGGGGGGGTCCATCCGTTGATTACTTTGGCCAGAGAACGGTCGCGAGGAAATATTTGGGGGAATGCGGAGGAGGCGCTTCGAGCACCGAATCTTGGAGAGCGCCGAACCACAGGTGCAGTGGGACGGGGAGGGGGGAGGGACGAGCCGGAGCGCGGGCGTCGCATCGGATGGCCGGGGCTAATAAATCCACTTCCCCTCGTCCATCCCTATGTCCTCCCCTATCCTACGCTCCCCAACCCACCCCACGACCCTCGCCCGTATGGAGTCTCCGGTGGCCGAGTAAGTACACGCCTCGTCCAATACAGAGAGCCCTCCCTCTCCCGTCCCCACGCCCTCCAATTCACTCCCAACCGCCCACTCCCCGTCTCCCAATCTTCGTTGTGGTTCGATATCCTTCGAACTACACTTCCGACATATATCTCCACCTTTTCCCAATCTAACCCACACTTTCTTCGTGCCCCCCCCCCATGGCAGTCCCGAGACTTCACGCAATTCTCCCGCCGATCTCCGACCTCTTTTTATTCCGCGGGGCCACCATGGCACTCCTTCCACTTTTCATCCCACGGGCGTGTCAGCCCCGTAATGATTTTGCATCCCTTTATTGATCCACTGATGATTTTTGCATGTGTTTCCATGCCTCATCGAGCTCGCTGCGAGCCGCGAGGCTTCCCGGAAATGGAGGTCACAAACTGCGTCATGGCACATTGCCTCCACTAAAAAATATCCTGGACATATGCTGCAACGATTGCATGAAAGTGCAAAGGAGAACAGCTAACAGGCTACGATACTGAGTGAAAACAAAAGAAAACCGTCGTTGCAAATGAAAATTTATCATCGACTATTAGAATCTCTGATAGGTGTTCTGTAGGCTGTAGTTTAAAAAAATACAGAAGAATATCTGCCCTTGTAAGATGGTGACTTATGCACTCATCCGCAAGTTCTAATCTTCTCGTACTCTATCAAAGGTTTCCTAATCGTCGCAGAAATTGTTTAGATAGAACAATATTACCCCGCGAATGATGATAGAAGAGACTTGACTTTTCCACCTAGAATATTTTTATTACGACCTAGGCTACGTAACGGCGTAACATCTTCAGGTAGAGCCGGAACACCTGAAGGTGCTATGATTTGACGATGCCTAGGTCGTGATAAAAATATTCTCTATGGAAAATCCAAGTGTCATTTCTGCCTTTCATCATGAAGAATTTACACCATGATATGCCTAAAACTCTGTTATTTATATAACTGTGCGCATTTTTACCAATATTAAATTGTTAAAGACAAAGGCTACGGTCATTGATAGCCAAATATGTGGTATTTTTAACATATCTTGGGGTCGTAAACCGTTATGTAGTGAGTGCTTTTTAAAATAACTATCAGTTATTTTTTCAATAAAGATATAAACAAAACGTCTTTTAACGATCTCGTACTTTTCAAAAGTGAATTCCACGCAATGCATGGAGGAGACGCTTTCTCTTTCAAGTTTAAGTCATCAAATAAATCCTGTTTCAATATCCGCCGTTTTAAATTTTGCTATTCATGCTCCTCTGCGCTGGAGTGCGGTCGAAAATATATTAGCTGGTACGGAAAGAGAAAGAAAATATAGGATTAAATACGCTGACATTCATTTTTCCACTTTTCGTTTTCCTTTTAGATGGAAATTGATTGCCTGACTTTTTATACGAACTCAAATACCTAACACTTATATGCACAACTCGTATACGTTTTGTGCACTTTAATTTTTTCACTCTTAAATTTCGTCCAAATCAGTCTAGGAAATTACAGAAATCTGTGTAATATTTTAACACACGCTGGGTACGTGCCTGCAAAGAGGTTATTTGCACCTAAACTGCATGTGGTTCTCAGTATACACGAATCTTGTCATAGAGAATATTTTAGGGATCCAAAGAAAATAATGTCTAAACGTGCGATGAAAATTTTTAAACTTCCATTACATTGTGGTAAAATGGTTTTCATTTCAGATTTTATATTACTGTGTATCCCCAGGAACACTTAGGCACTCAAACATTAATGCTGCTTCCCTCCCCGAGGTATCAACTCCATCGCGTGTTTCATAAAAAATTAGGCTTTCACTCATCCCAAATTAAATGTTGCCCTGTTGCATCAATTTCATCTAAATAGAAAATATTTTCACCGGGTAATACCACAGAAATAAGAAGGATTATATAGAATAAATATGTCGTTAAAACCCCTTTCTATAAAATAATTGGACGGCAGTGGGATACTGGTTCACTTTCGTAAATTATTCCCAGCGCACGCTCCCAATCGAAACTCATAAATCCCCGGGACAAAAATGAAAAATCACAGCCAGCTGATTGTCGACCTCCCTCTTCTATCCCTTCGTCCTTTCCCGATCCATCTCCTCTGCTCTCCAGCTTCGAGGAGAAAAAAAAAGAAAAACGCCTCCCCTTTTAGTACCTATAAATTCGCTATGTCCAGCCCAGGGAAAGATCGTTTCGCGCGCCGCACCAGATACACGCTGGGAGCTCGGAGACGGGAGGGGAGAGGGGGTGCTGGGCACGTTGGGCTTTCGGTGCTGGAGAAAGGGGTGTGAGAGGAGAAAAATCATCGACGCAGAGAGGAAATATATTTTTAGGCTGGTGCATGAAATATTTTTTTCGATAAATAAAATAAGGGTCCGATGCGGGGCTCGTGAACGTAGCTAGGACGAATTTTGTCTGGTATTCCGGGGAAGGAGGAGATGGGAGCGTGTGGTCAGCACGCCGCGGAGATGCACGGCTCTATATCCGAGGGACGGGAGTTAGCCGGAGGCTGTGTGATGGAGGAGCGTTTTGCGAGTGCGGATCGAAGGTTGAGTGAGCCTGTGTGTGCGAGGCGTCTGCTGCCCGCGATCTGAATTATCGCTCGGTGACCTGGGTCCACTCGGCACTTAGAGGATCGACCGTTCACCAAGCTTGGACCGAGCGTACGCGTAAGCTTATCGAAGGGCCAGCCAATTGTGGAGCAAGTGAGCGCAAGAAATTATAGTGGGTCCCATGCGAGGATCAACCACACCGAGTGAGTGCTTAGGAAGATTTGAAAGCGTAACATTTTACAGCAACCTCCTTCTGCTTGGAAATTTTCCATTGGAATACAACAGCGCTGTACTCAGGTTATCGTAATCCGTTCCGTAGTATTCCGTAATTGTTGTTTGTGGCATTGAAATAAAACTTTATCTGTTTGATTTTTTATTCCGGCATAACAAACTAAAGACAAGGTTTGACAAAAATTTGATGAAAAGAAATTTTGCTGTCGTTGCTTCAAAATATTGAATTTTTAAGACTATTAGGAATATTTTTCCAAATACGCTTAAGCGCTTAACTGACTGAATTAATGAAGGTGATAATTAATATTTATGAATTAAAATTATTTTTAATATTATTCCCAAAAAGGGAATAATAATCGCAAAGAATAATTTGTAAAGTTAATGTTATAAGGAATTGTTTATAAGTTTTTGTAGGAACAAGGTTAACGCATTTTGAAGGTCATTTGAGCGAATATGTTGCTAAAACTACTTTTATAATAAGCATTTGTTTTCAATGTTTGAGTTATAGCCTAATTTTCAATGCTCCTATTAGTGAAAGTAATTTGTTTGAAAATGAAAGTGATAAATGTTTGACATCAGTGGAGTGTAAATTTCTTTTGGAACTAAAAAAAGCATGATTACTAGCATCTTATATGCATTCATTTAAGGAGAACGAAGTACGAGTTCAAATATATGTTTATTCTGCAATGCTGTTTAAATTAGACTAAAGCTTACATACCTTCAGCAATCAGCTGTTTTGAAAATTTAGTGGAGAAGTTTTCACATGCATTAGGAAACGTTCTCATTAAAACGTCATATCTCATCGATTTGGTAATGCATAACTGGTATTGCCTGAAGATTGGTTATTCATCAAATATAATTGAAAAAAATTACATTGGTCAGTATAAGAACAGCCAGTAAGTAGTAACAAAGAAAATAAGTAAAATTTCGTACAGCCATAATTGCGACATTGACGAGTTTCTCAATTCTGTAATTACCATTTAATTTAAAATAACAAAATTAAAACTACGCGCTCGTTTTTTTCTTGAAAGTTCACCATAAAAAAGGACTCGGCCAATTTGCGTTCCTCCTTTATTGATGTAATCATGTATGATTTTTAAATGATTATCATGCCTTCTAATATTCCCATTGAAACTGACTCAATCTTGTACGAATATATAATAGCATTAAAGGAGAAATTCACATTTCATATACGCCAGCAGTTTCAACAGAGCGTTGATTAAAAACTTCCCAAGTTTTATTGAATCTTCATTTTTCACAGAAAATTAAATTGAAGGAAAATATAGATTTTCTCTTTATCATTACCCAATTGTACCCTTCTACAATTCTCATTTGAACAATTTAACGAATAAAATTGTATTTTCATTTTCCCGCTTCTTTCACCACACTATCTTTTTGTGTCTCAATTTCCTTCCCGATTAGAAAGATCTAGCCGCTGGCGCCGAGAATGTTTTCCTCATTTAATTAGAATTAAAGGTTGCAAAGGACACATGACGTGAATTTAACTAGTAAATATTGAGAAATAGTCGGAGAGAGAGCATTAAGTGGGTGAGAGTGATGGTGCGGAAAGAGAACCCGGGGAAATAAACCTCTCTGAAGAAACTGTAATCTTGAGGTGGCAGGCACTGCTTCATTTTATTTCACCATTTTCATCGGCATGAGAATGGTTTTTTTTTCATTTTAAATAAGGACATGAATTAATTGAAATTTAATTTTGCGCACTCATTTGTTTTCTAGCCGGAGCTTAAGACAACAAATTGAACATGGACTTAAGGACACAACAATCACACGATATTTTCTGTAATAATTCCATAGGAAATTACAGATTGGAAGAAGCTGTCCCAGTATGTGACATATATCCTTCTACAGTAACTAAAAATGTTGGAATATTTCATCTTTGCATGCTGTAGTCATTTGCCATATACTGCATGTATCGAGATGCATGCATTTATTCATTAATATGGCTACAGGGCATTAGGAGGCCATAAAAAGGCATTAGATAAAAGGGCATTAGAATAGGCTTCCGAAATGACACTTTTTAAGTCTAAGATGAAAATTTCAAATAATAGATAAAAAGTATCAACTGATATACAAATACTAAATTTACATAACGGTCATTCTCTAGTTGTAATAACTAATTCTATGTCTTTTGAATGTTATTCCAATAAAAAACGATTTCTGTAGTAGTGTTGTTTTTTTTTAATAAAATACTTTTTTATTTTCTCTAGTCAAAATAATTGAATTACCTTAAAGAAACACCTAATAGACTAGATGGTAGGGTAATCTATGTTCGAACTCAATGCTATTTATGAGAAATCTTTCCTTGTTACTACAATAGGTAATAATATTAACGTAAAGCCTACTATCTAATGACAAGCTAATTAATCAAAATATCTCTCAAATTTAATATTAGATAATTTACTTTTTTGAGATTATTGTATTTACAGGTATTCTATATGAAAGAAACCATCTGGATACATCTCTTCCAAGGAATTAACCATTCCCTCCCATTTCAATGCAACAATTTCAGAGTGTAAAAATCATTCGCCTTAACCGGGATGGAGCCGAATGATTTTTGCACTCTGAAATTGTTGCATTGAAACGCATGTTAACGGATGACTCCGTTAAAACTTACTGTTGCGGCATCTCCCGCAAGTTTCTTGAAATCATTCCCTTTCATATTTGTCGGGGTTTTCTTCTCATCTCTAGTATAACTCATCCTTTGTTTAGCGATTTGAACCTCTCTCTTTGTCCCACGAAACAAAATAATTGCTAAAACTCTACGCTACACCAAAAATATCTATGATATATTATTTTGTTTATTTTCCCTGTTCTCTGTGTTTTTTAATCAATATTTAAAATAATTTCCTTTGAAGACTAATGATTGGCATGCATTAAAAACTTGCGGCACCCTTGCGAACCTTTTGGCCGTTGTACACCAGTTGAAAATCCTTTCGGTAGACCAATAACTTTATTGGTTGGCTCTTGAGTTTTGACTTAACTATATTGCTCCACCTCAAACACCGTGGGTATCAATGTTTTATTACGAAGTAAATCTTTTTTAAAGTATTAGCATTTACTCCCACACAGGGCAACAGAATATAACATCTCAGAGTTATTATTTTCACAACACATATTTCAGTACCTACGGAAAAAATTATACAAATGGAGAAGCATTCCGCGCTCCAATGGCATTAAAACCTGAGCTGTTGGAGCTAAGCCAATAACGTGTCTCCACTAAGAGAAGGGAAGAATGAGGAAGTTTCCCCGAGCGTAATTTTCCGAGGGGCTAGGCGAGAATATTGGGAAGGAATTGGCGTAGTACGCAGTGCCGCAAATTGTTAGCGGATAGTGTTATATTTTGAAACTTAAACCTTGCAAAAACTTAAGTACACCCTTGATCTTTGTACACAAATAAATTCACTCACAAGTATGAAATTAAATACAATGAGCTCGAACGTTGCTAAGCAAGTAGGTTATTTATGGGTGCCCAAAATTCTAATTTTATACCGCTCAATTACAAGAATTCCAATTTTAGGAAAAATTCACGACTCACGGCGTTACCTAAACCCTCGACTACCTTTAAGAGATCTATTCTGAAACCTTACCAATTGCCATGCCTCGGAGACCTTTTCTGTCATTTCATCAACATTTCTTGAATAGACTCCGGACTAAAAAGTATAATTATGTGCGGTAACGATGTTTTCATCAACAGAAAGTATTACTAGCAACATGGTGTAAGAAAATATTATTCAATCTCATGAATGTCTACTGCGCACTTGCGTCAATTCAACAAGAGATTAAAACAACTGATTAAAACAATTGAATTCAGACCGAAAGAAATGAGTTTCTTCGGGGATACCAGGAAGCCTTCAGCATTATTTCGGCGCTAAATTTAAAATAATCAATGTGGAATAATGAACGCCTATTTGTTAGGGTAAACGAATAATCATGAAAATCTATTCACCTTATTCTGTTTTCCTCTACTCTGCCCACTTGAATTTTTATGTGGAGTTAAATATAACAAGAAATAAGTTATGCCATCACAAACCGTGGGACACTGGAATAAAAGAAATGAGCTCCGTTTCTTTCTTTATGTTTTTCGGAGAAAAGAATTGCACGCATAAAAAAATTCGGCTTCTAAATTGTACTAGAAACAAAAGTTTTACTGTACATATTTATCAGATTTGACAATTCATCTGGCAATTACTCTCTTCCTGCAAGTATATAAGTATTTGTATTCACGGAATCAATAGACTAGGGCAACTTAAAACCGATCAATCACCGTAACAAGAAATTTAATATTTTTGCAATATAAAGATAACTGATTTGATATGGCCAAGATCGATCCACCGAAAGTGGCACTTTCATAAAAAAATCCGCTATTCCATTAATATTCTTATTTGTAATTCAAAAAAAGGACTAAATATAAAATCATTTTTTGCTATGTTTTTCTAAAACTCTTAAAAAGAGTTATTTAAAGAGTATTCAACTATTTTTATTCATCCGTACGTTTTATCCGTCATTATCAAAATAATTAATGTATATAGTCACCAATTTACGTTAAAAATGTATGTACATACTATCTGATAGTTAAAACAGCTATAAATCCAAAAATATTTGACTGAAAGATGCTATTCAATGGCTCCTTCAAGAAACGATTGCCCTTAATCCTTACTTTATTTTATGCAATATTTTCATGTTTACTGACCATATATTATGCATACTATTAAAATTGTTTAACTTATTTATAAGTTAAACAATTTTAAAAGTATTTAGTTAAGTTAAAATTTAAAAGTATTTGATATAAAAATGCCATGAGCGACTAGGAAATTGTATTCTTTGCCTGTCAGATTTTCTCAGCTATTTTCTCACAACGGTGATATAAATTTGTACCGGATAGGTTTGAACGAAATTTCAAACAAAGTGAAGAAAGATCTCGATGTAAACGATGTTTTTCTTGTAAATGTATCCGGATATAATTAATCATATCTTTTATTTTAATTTTCAAAAATATAATAATTAACAAGGTATTCTCCAAAAAGTATAAAGCTTCAGTGGTAGAATTCCTCTCTAAAATTCAGAGAAACCAGACGCCCTCACCTTGACTGGATCTTGAACTATGCTCATAAAGTTTATTACGAGTGAGAGTTAGTGACGATTAACTTTGAGTGAGTGATTACGGGTGGCCATGAAAGTTACGTTAAACGTAAATAGTCACTTTTTATCGACCAAGAAATGACTTTTCACTGTCCATATACCTATCAGGATAGAGCTCGATACACTCCATCCACAAGGTCACCACTCCAAATGTGTATTGGAAAAATTTTCAGAATATCAACAGAGCTAAATTACATTTTATGATGTTTCTTTTGTTCTTTATCTTTTGAAATAAAAGTTAATATTTATGCTCGGTCTCAAAAATTAATCTAAGTTCGTTAATATTGTCCAATAAAAATGCATATTGATCCAGAAAGCGGATGTGGAGGAGAAAACTAGCCATCGAGGGAAACTGATAATCTTGTCAGAACGTTTTATGAATAATTTTGAAGGGTGACTGACAGAAAGGAAATGAAATTATGAAAAATGGATTGAAGAAGCGTGATAATATAGTGGCGTATAATCGAAATGGACCATAAGGAATGAAATGAGATTAAAGGCAAATTTATCAAGAGAAACAGTAAAATTTAGTTTTACAGCCATATTTGGTAGTATATCAAACCCTCCACTACGTGTGCTTAATTTTCCATGATGAAACGCTGCGTTGAATACAGGCACTTGGGGTAATGACAGTACATTTCTGGCGGAAGGGGAATGGCTATTAAGATTTCACAGGGAGCTGAAACGCTAAGCCACTTCAATGATGGATGATTGTGAAATAAAACATTAATTTATAAGAATTGTGTTCATTAGAGTTTTCATATAAAATTAAATATATCAAGAATATCCATAAAAATGAGAAAAGTTGCGTATCATTGTCAAACCTATTCGCTTTGGGATGCTATAAATGTTCTAAGTGGATGTTTTTGGAAAGTACTCCCTATCATATAAGCTTACTATATAAATAAATATAAATAAAAAGATAATTAAATACTCAAGTATGTACTTTACAAAAACAATGGACAATTCTATTCAGATTATACGATTTCTTTTGTAAGAATATTTTCAGATATATATTTTAAAAAAAGTTGAAGACAATAATATCTACGTCATAGATGAACGCACAACCTAAACGTAATAACAAGGTTCTCTCAATCTTTAAAAATTCTCAAAAGTGAGAGGAAAAAATTAGTGAGTGTCAGGTATTTTTGCAGCCGCTGGAACTTTCTCCGAGAGGATAAAGGTCACAGGAAAGAACGAAATGCGAACTTCCTATGATTTTGATTTCCTTTTCTAACCCATGTTATTCTTACGATTTCGTTTAATTTTGTTTTACTTAAATATGTATGTATTCTCACATCAAATCACTCCATTTTTCCTTTAAAACGTTGAAGAGTAGTGATTGTTGACCCCACAGTCTATTAAAAAATTTTCACTCTTAAAATCGATCTCTTTTTCAAATGTTATTAAAAGATAATTAAATTAGTATTGCTTCTTCTTCCTCGTTCATGATTTTTTTACCTTTCGCACACTGTAGAATCGTTCAACATTTTCAAGCTTCAGACGTTCACCGATTCAACTAAGGATCATCATCATTACTATATGACAGTTCAAAAATTAATTTACCTATTCGAAGGAATGCATGCGTTTAACGACGGAAGTTTGCGATGATAT
This sequence comes from Hetaerina titia, assembly GCA_037158775.1. Taxonomy (NCBI): domain Eukaryota; kingdom Metazoa; phylum Arthropoda; class Insecta; order Odonata; family Calopterygidae; genus Hetaerina; species Hetaerina titia. Next base: position 55,477,442 of record CM073770.1, on the reverse strand, counting down.
GGAGGGAAATTGAAATATTTGTAACCCAGTGAAGGAAATAAAAGTATCTACGACTCATTCGGAAGGACATTTGTATGACTTAGATACTTCAAATGTTCTTAACATCGTTGTAGCAACAATCTAAGAGTTTAAAAAAACTACAGAATTCAGTAACAGAACGAACCGTATTCAGAACCGTTCGTGAGAGGTCACCCTCCACATTAGTTGACAAGGACTCGCTCTACGGCCATGAAACTATGTGTATTAACTGAAAATGGATCCATACTTTACTGAGAAAAGGAATATGAGCACTGCCTTTATCTTCTCCACTGTAGCGGAATATTTTATAACCAAGGATTCGTTGAGTTGGTGGGAATGAAAGGAGGAAATGGGCAGAGAGAGGGAGGGAGATGAAGAAAGCAGGGAGGGGGAGAGAAGAGGGTGAGGACAGGAATGGAGAAAATGGCAAAAAGGTTTGGCTGCTTTCGGCGGGAAGTGACAGGAGGAGGGGTGGGTGGGGAGCGGGCAGAAAATAAAGAGGAAGGGGAATAGGAGGGGGAGGGATTGGGCGGCTGGGTGAGCGGGAGGGTTCTTGGGGCAATTTGGCAACAGTGCGGCGCGACTCCGGGACTCCCGGAGGCTCGTTCCGTTGGGGAGGAAGTAAGAGAAGGAAGGGAGAGGAATGGAATAGGAAAGGGGAGCAAAAGGGAATGGTTTCGCGGGATGAAAGTCGAGAGGAGGCGAAGGATAAGAGTAAAAGGATAGAGGATAATGGGAAACAATACTCGCTGCCTTGACAACGATAAGGCTTCTCCCTTAACCCATACCCCGCCATCTCTATCGCGCCCCCTAGCTCCCAACCCCTGAATTTTTATTTTATTTTTCTGTTCTCCTGCCTCCCTTTGCTCTCACCCCATTTCTCTCCCTCGCTCCCTGTGGCGAAAGTGCCACATACCCGAAATAAAAAGAAGTAATCTGGAATAATGGGAGTTGAGAGAGAGAGACACACACACACACACACATATTTCTCTGCATGCGTCGTCCAGTATTTTGCAATCATGAAGAAAAGGAGAAAATTTTCTTAAAGTAAAAATTAAACAGATTTAAAGCGCGTCCGAAATTACCAACAAAGGGAAAGCAAATAGTTCTAGGAGACCTCAGGATCCAAAGGGCGATTTGACTTTACTGCTTCCTTTCAAAAAGTAATTTTTCCGAATTGAGGAATAAGTTTTTAATTGCAGTGAAAGTTACGGTTTAATTTCCTTAAATAAGCAGTAAAAACGTAGTAAATACACATGACGCATATCTGTATGAGTAATGTTAGTGCCGCTTTCCCAAATTAACGATCATGATGAAACACACAACTGAGAGTGATTGTGAATAAATCTGCATATTTTTTTTAATTTTTGAAACTTTTTTATTCTTAAAAACGATACGGTTTTCACACCAATGTTTGATTAATTTTCAATCTCGACATAAGTACCCAATGAGTATTATTTAAAATGGGTCACTTGAATTATTAAACATTATCTGCTAAATTTCAATACAATGCACTAAATCCATAATGCGATAATTTCATTATCATAATGATTAAGCCAATAAACAGCGCTAAGAATCTGGCAAAAGGAGAGTTATTTATCCTCGATAAGTTCTCATATGTGTGGCGAACAAGCATTTATGTAAAATTTCCCCATACTAAAAAATTGTCAAGCTAATGCTAATTTCTTTCGAAAACTAATGGTAATTTCTTTCTAATATTCAAAAATTGAAATTAATTATTCTGCGTGCTCATGTAAGTAGGTTTTAAATACTATATTTCATTAATCAGTTTTAAAATATTTTTCACAGTGAAACACCACGGAACTCTTTCCTATATTATATCGTCGTCATAAGTTATGCATTTTACGGCAAATCACCTACACCTCCGCATATATCTTGATCAACATATCTAAATTACCCTCCCCTCCATTTTTAACACAAACGATGAGGGACGACCCATCAAAAATTCTCAAAACTTTTTCACGAATCGGAACGCTAAAACCATTTCTTCACCAGTTAAGAAGGGGTGGGGAATGGCCCCAGCTTTTGGCCCAATCCCGCCACACTTTCCCTCCTAGCATATATCCGGATAATCATAATTATAAATTCAACCAATCCAATTACGAGCAGCACGAGCAAAACGTTCGTTGAAAATTAAATATAATGATCCTTCCTTATACTCCCTCCGCACAACCAAAAACCTCCCTCCCTCTTCACCCATTCCATTGTAACCCCTGCACTCGTCGAGAAACATTTTCTTCTTGTTTTTTACACGTAACCCTTCCTACCTCCATCTTTTTCTTTCCTTCTCTCTCTCTCTCTCAATTCCTCGAGCATCTGAGAAGCAAAAGAGGGGAGGCATTTTTTTCTTCCGACGTTCCAAAAGATATCCCCCACCTTCAGATTCCAGCAGGCATTTTTGGAGAAGTTGCCTCATCTTCGGATTTTGCGCGGGGAAAATGAGGAAGAGGAATGATTTCCCCTTAGCGGAGGGCAAAATCCATGAAATGAGGTGTAAACGGTTAAATGGGGAGCATGGTTGATGTTCGAGATGCCCGAAGGGTTGCGGAGGAAAAGGGGAGCCAGCAATGGGGAGTTTTCTAGGGAGTGTAGGGGGTAGGGAGGAGTTTGGATGGGGAGGAAGGTGGGTGGTGAGAGGAGGAAAAGTCCTCGTCGTGTGCAGTGAACGCGGGAACGGAAAAGAGAATGCGAGAGGCGGCAGTATCAAGAGAAAAATAAAACTGGTGGAATGCAAGAGGAAGAATGTGAGGCGCGGGTGATTGAGCGTGGAGTACGTAGGAGGGGGGAGGAGATGTAATCTACAAAAGTAAGAGAGAAGGAATGGCAAGCGTATAGAGGTGGAAGGTAAAATAATTCATGGGGGAATACTGAAAATTTAATCGTGTATGAAATGTCTTGTCATAATAACCAGCGGCTGGTGATTTAATAATGTAATACTCACAAAGTCCCATGCATGAATCACGGTGAAAATTTATAGACGCGTGACAACTTTGCAATTACAATGATCTATGTACTACGCAATTATTTTTTATTACCAATTGAGATTGGAATATATCTCAGTCATCGTGCCAATATAATTCTTTTTAAATTAAATCAACACCCTACGAATTTTATATATATATATATATATATATATATATATATATATATATATATATATATATATATATATATATATATATATATTACTTCACACACACAAATAGATATAAGGAAAGGGGATAGGAAAACACAAAAAAGACAAACACAGGAAAGGTGGGGAAGGTGGGGAAGGCGAATTTGAGCAGATCACAAATATAAAAATATTTCCTTAACCAGGACTTATATATATATATATATTTTTTTTTTATAGTGCCCATCATTACATTCTTGGGAAGAATAATTGAGGTGCTTTCCCGTTGCCTTCCTCAATAGTGTTTTTAACGTGACACCATCACTTAATGACCGCCCCACTGGGGTCAGACGCCTTTGCAGCCGCCTCACTGAGGAACAGACGCTGCGTGGACTACCTTTCTACCTTTACTACTACCTTTCGTCTGGCTCCTAACCTTCGACCTATCTGGTATAGGTAACCCTACCAGGAGCAATTATTATGACTCCCGCCCTCACAGCTCTAGGGGTCATCGGAACACACAAGCCCTTCCACCAGTACAAGGTTGTAGTCCATGGGAGGGAGAGTAAGGCAAATGATTACTTGGGGGATGATCAGTTTGGATTTAGGAAAGGAAGAGGTACGCGTGATGCCATTGAAGTAATGAGATCACTAATCGAGAAGAATATAGAATACAATCAGGACGTTTTTGCCTGTTATGTAGATTTCGAAAAAGCGTTTGATAGAGTGAATTGGGAAAAATTAATGCGTGTATTGCAGAAAATAGGAATGGATTGGAGGGACAGGAGACTGATCCGCAACCTGTACATGTCTCAGACTGCTCAGGTTCGAGTGGGGAACGGAGAGTCCGGATGGGCAGTGTTAGGAAGAGGTGTAAGGCAGGGTTGTCCATTGTCACCGGTGCTGTTCAACGTATATGTGGAGGAAATGATTAAAGAGCGATGGGAAGAACTGGAGGTAGGAATGAAAGTCGGAGGGGAATTCGTAAAATCGGTTAGGTTTGCTGATGACCAAGCATTAGTTGCTCAGTCAGCCAAGGGGTTGAAAGCATTATTGAGTGAATTGGAGGTTCAGTGTGATAAATATGTGATGAGAATCAATATAAAAAAACAAAGGTTATGCGATTTTCCAGGAAGAAAAGGGTTAAGCTAAATATTAAAATAGGCGGGGAAAAAATAGAGCAGGTAGAGCAGTTTACATATCTCGGAAGTGTTTTGGACCAATACGGTCAAAGTGGTAGGGACGTAAGGAGAAGAATTGCGCTAGGCAAGGAGGCTTTCTCAAGGAGGAGGGAGTTAATGACGGGGACGTTGAGTAGGAATGTTAAGACAAGACTCGTAAAAACTCTGATATGGAGCGTAGCTAGGTACGGCGCGGAAACGTGGTCGCTATAGCAGGAGGATAGACGTAGATTGGAGGCTTTGGAAATGTGGGTGTGGAGAAGAACGGAGAAGGTGAAATGGACCGAAAGGAAAACAAATGAGGAAGTACTGGATATGGTGGGTGAGGAGAGGGGTTTGTTGAGAGAAATCCTATGGAGGCAGGAAAAATGGATGAAAGGCGTATCGAGCGGTAGTGGAATGTTGAAGAAGGTAATAGAGGGGAGAATGTTGGGCAAGTGAGGAAAGGGTAGGAACAGGATAGGGATGTTGGACGGGATGAAGGGAGGAAAGAAATACAAAGAGATGAAGAGGGACCTGATATAGATTAGGTTGCTAGGTGGGGAGTTGCAATATGTTTATTTGATAGTTGTACATACAAAAACATACCTTAACCGGTAGATTACCTAATAATAATTATATATATATATATATACATATATATATATATATATAACTTTTGGACGGCACAATAGAACACAGAATAAAACAGATAACACGTAAAAGGACACTCACACTGTAGATGATTTAAGCTTTCGGCCTACTCCGAGGCCTTCTTCAGGTCAGACTGACATATATATAGTATATATACACCTGAAGATGACGGCCAAGCCGTTGAAACTTCAACTAGATATTTGAGTGTCTTTTCTCTGTGTTTCTGTGAAAAAGTGTTTCAATCAAAGATTTAATATATTTTTGTATATAACGTTTCTCCCTGGCCTAGAATCTCTGCGTTCTATCCTAAAGGACCTCTATCCTATCCTCAAAAACCACAATTCCACCACCAACCTTTTCCCCAAATGCCCCTCTGTCACTTTCAAACGCCCCGCCAATCTATCAGATCTTCTAAAATCTACCAATCCACTTCTTAAATCCTCGCCCCGTTCCAAAATCACTCCCAGACCCTGCAATAAACCTAGATGCAAAACATGTCCTATTTTCCTAACCAGAATCCCATCCCTCTCCCACCCGCTCTTTAACTCTCTCCCACCAATTCCCTACTCATCGTGTACCTCCAGCAATGTTGTCTACCTACTCAAGTGCCAACTTTGCCCTGCCTTTTACATTGGACAGTGTACCACACCCCTCAATATTAGAATCAATAATCATAGAGCCTCATGCAACAATTCCTCCCTTATTGGTATGCTCCCAATCCCCAAACATGCCTCCGAACACAACGCTGCCTTTGACCAATGTTTTAAAGTATCCGTCTTAGCATCCCTCCCACACTCAGACCCTCCACTGACACTCAAAACATTAGAGCTAGCTTTCATCTGGCTCTTGGATTCCTGGAATCGCCCAGGTATTAATATTAGACATTAATTTCCCCTTTATGCATATTATTTCATCCCCCTCCGCCCCCAACAACTTCCATATCATCCCCACCTTTTTTAAAATTCCCGCGCCATACACTACCCCTCCAAACTCCTCACCTCGAATGCCTTCCCCCCTTTTCCTTTCTTTTCCCCTCTTTTCCCCTCTTTTCCCCCATTTCCCCTTCTCCTTCCTACCACTGCTTTCGGGCCCTCCTCTGCCTCAGTTCTGTTCCTAATTCCTCTTGAGAAAGGTGGTTGGACCACCGAAAATTCGAGAACCAGTGAGTTTTTCCTCTTTTGTGTTTTGGTTTCTGTGTTTGTTATGACTATCAGTGAATTTATATTTATAATTATATATACATACATGTATATTTGCACTTATATACGATAAATGTATCATATTTACATTTTAACAATATCATATTGTCCGCCGTATTGCCAACACACAGGCAAAATTTAAATTTCTGATGAAAAGTATCAATAGTTGTTTTCTTAATTAAATTTAATATGCAAGTGTTTTAACAACTCAATGCAACAACTGACAGCATTCCCTTCAATATAGTTATTTAAAAATTAATCAAATCTTTAATGGGTACATCCTGGGTTCTAAATTACATGCTAGACGTAAAGTGTAAGAAAAGAAAATGGAATATTGTACTTTATAAAACGTTAGTCCTTAAACATCAAGATTACGGAAGACGATTAAAAGTTGTACAATATATTTCAGAATGCATTAATGTTTTTTCAACTTGAAATACAGTCACTTTTGAATGTTCTCTTACTTGAATTTCCTCATCCAAGGCCTTCAATTCCAATTATTAGTCACGAGTGTAATCTCCCACATGGGATACAGATAAATCTATAAAAAAGTTAATCTTATATCGTATCACCAAATTCACACCTAGAATGAGCCTCGGAGAGATTTTGGAAGAGATAATATTCAAAGGGCAGATAAATGAAACCACTGCTTAGATAAACAATTAAAGCATTGCTTAACTGGGTACAATATACCTTTATATGGAAACACAAAGTTGGATATTGGTGTGGAGGGGAGCGTGCAACGGAAAAAAGGAGTACACTCGTATAGGTGGTGGATAAGAATGTGAATTGGAAATAATAAAGGAAAGGACGGCAAAGTGAAAGGGAAAATACTTTTTTTGATAACATTTCATTTTTTACAAAACTGCTTATTTGATAAAATATTATCAATGAGAGGAACTTAAAATTATGCGCCGAGGGATCGGGTAGAGAGAGATCCATTTTGACTGTTTAGAAATTGGCCAAGGAGGGTCTCTGAATGTGATGAAGGGTCTAAACACTATGAGAAGATGAAGAAACGTTAATAGGTTGAATCTAATGTCGAGGAAATAAATTATTTTTGTGCACATTGGAATGGCAAGTTATTCAGGCGTTGAGACGAAATTTAGGAAATGGTGGTGAGGGGAAAATATCTTTCTTTAATGACAGCGTGAAGCGAAATTCAATTATTTCTACATTTCTTACTCAACAACATTAATCTATATTTTTATTTACTGTAAATGCTTTCAAGCATAGGCAGGCATTTTCTGCAGATTAAATATTAGAAAAATGTCAATTATGTTAATCAAAGAATATATCCATACGAATAAGGAACTGAAGACAACCACGATAAAGAAAAGACATTCTGAACAAAGTGTTTTACCCACGACTCATGATGATTAAGACAATGGACCTTTTTGTCCGATTTTAACAGGCATCAAGTTTTTAAAATAAATGTATGCACGCCAAGTGGCACTGAATGTTTTTCAAAAGCTTGGATTAATTAAAATAATATCAAAGGTTGAAGACATAGTCCGTCATATCATAGTCTGGCACATTAATACTATTCCTAGGTTTCCACGTTTATCGTTAAAAAAAAAAGCTTTAGTTTCAAATAAGATGATTAAGGGAAGCAGGCTGCTTTTAATAAATTAATATTAGCCTACCCTTTAAAGATATGACAGTTCTTCATGATAAATAACATCAGTTTTAAAAAATTCTGTGGTTTCTATTTTACGTCAAATTGACTCATTTCTGTGTCATTATTTTAAGTATATAACTCTAGGCATCAAAATTTTGGCATAATAGAACCAACTTGAATAAAATTAAGGTAGTTCAAAAATGTCTGCAAAGGATTAATTTTATATATTATAATGGATTCACGCTAATCTGTGTGGTACTAGTCAGAAATTAAAGATGCAGTTGTGCGTAGTGCCTTAGTCTATCGTAAACCTACCTCAACCAGGTAATAGTGAAAATAATAATCTTTCTTTTATTCTTTATTTGTTTTAAGTTTAACTACTCCTTCAAGCGTGAAAACAATATTTTTTGCCCCGATAGAAAGCCAGCCTGTCTGGCACCTTGATAACCATTTATCTGAAGTTGTCACATGTTGATGTTAACTTTTAACAAGCTTCGAGTAACCCGAAAACAGATACGACAACAGATTCACACGCTGTTGATTCTGGTCCAGACCTCCATGTCTTGGGGAGAAATAAAAAAAAACAGTTTCGCTCTAGCCGGGAATCGCACTAGAGTTTCTCCAAATCGAAAGACTGGCAGGAAGAAAGTTTTTTTGGCGAATGGGAGTGACAGCTGGAATCCAAAAGGTGGAAACACCGCGAAAGGAAAAAAAAGTGGACGAGGAGGAAGAAGCAATGGAATCCGAGTGGGGTGGCATTAAGGGAACAGAGAAGGATTTTCTTGATTTTCGAGCGTTCTGCGAGTGGGGGAGGAGGATTGGAAGGTGAATAGTGAGTTCTTGAGCGTGGGATACGGAAAAGAAAAAGGAAATGAGGATTTCAGGAGTCGGGGATTGGGGTTTTTTTGATGAGCGAAACGTAACGGAGATGCGGATGGGAGGGAAGGTTCTTTCGAAGTTAATAGAGAAAATGAAATGAAAGCTATAAAGAAGGGCAATCGAAGGATGTGGTGGAAGGAGCAGGGCGGGCCGTTGGGAGGGGGATGAGAGGAGCCTGAAGAAATTTGCAGGGAGATTTGGACTCCTTGTGACAGGAGAGCTGTTTTTAGCGCGGGATGCCGCGTGTAATATGGAACGGAATTTCCAGAGATAGGTCCTCTGCTGCCCCCTTTGAAAAATTATTTAAGCACTCACACAACGTTTTGAGGTCATCTCACTTGAGTCTTTGTGCTATCGTCCTGGTTCGCAATTTCTTATGAAATAAGCTCATAACAGTTAAATGAATTCATAGCATTACCTTGAGCCAACTTTCAGTAGGTAACAGACCGACCTGATCGTGCTTTTCTGATGATATTTTATAGCAAAATTTGTTCTGAGTATCAAAATCAACCACTACTGAGAGTAATGGCAGTATTTTCTCCAAACAGATATGATAGATTTGTTAAGAATATACTGCGTCTTTGGTGGTTATCTAACATGCAATCATATGAAAAGGGAATATGACTGCGACATACATAATCATCCGGCAACTATGCTATCATCATAACATCACGTAGTAACATCCGGTGGCATCTCATGGCGAAGATTCTTACCAAGCACTCTTAACCAGTGATTGTCGATTGTCACCACGCGCGTCCTAAATTATAATCAAGTGCCTTTCCTAATGAGTAGTATGGCCCAGGTAGTTAAACATCTACGATACTAATTTGCGCTGTGCAAGGAAATCGTTTACAGATACTGGCGTACTGGGACATTACCACGCAGAATAATTGCTACTACAATCGGATAAAATTTATAGCTAAATTTAATACTCCTAAGATGTTAAATTGACTTAATTTTTAAGAACAGCAATAAAATTTTTACATACATTCAAGTTTTAATTATAATCATGAAAAATTACACTTATTACATACATAATAAAATTATAATCGAGCAAAAATGGACGTTATAAAGAGTAAAATTGGAAATTGCGTGAAAATATTATTGAATAATTAACAAAAGGACAATCGAATTTTATTACATATCAAAGTCAGATCTTTAGGTCGGTTTGGATGCCCTAGGGATATAAATACCCTATACTTCATTAACTAAGCTTATGCACTATAAAAATGTATGTATCATTGCTAGAAGTAAAGGTAGTGTTTATAACATTACCGATTAGCAATATTACTTGTATAACTGAATTATTATTAAAAAATATGATCGTCGTGACAATGTATTCTAAAATCTATTTCACCGTTCCTAATTTTTAAGATTTGGATCACAATGAAACGCATTTTACCAAACCAAAGAACTTCTGTGAAAAACCACGTTATCTCTAATTGATTTGATGGATATATAAATCGTCCACGAAGTAAAGCGTGACCCATTAAGATATGTTACTTTTAAAAATAACTATAGTTAATTGTTTTATGCAGTTAGGCTGATGTAAAATATGATTTTTTACCCTGTATAACTCATTATCCGGAGGATACCATAGTGTTTCGGTGACTAACAATCAACAGATCACTATAAATTCAAGCTGAAAATTACATTAACTAATGCCTAATATATTTAAATTAGGAGGCGCCTTTACTTACTCCCCTCACCTTTTTTATTCATGGGGAAAAGTTCGAAAATAATGGAATGTGAAACATTTGTATCTATCAAGGAAGCATTAACACAGGAAAGGTGTGTGTATCTTTTTCAAAAAATAAAAATTTATATTAGTTTGCTTTATTGGGGTAGTCCTAAATTTATTAAATAACTTCATTTAGGAAATTTTATACCATTATCAATGTTGCTAATTTTTACCTTAGAAAAATAATTACCTTTTTTTCACAGCGAAAGGACGCTGGAATTCAGAAATGTTCTTACAAAGGGGAAACCCAGCATATTAACTAGATTTCTGGAAAAAGCACCATGTCACAAAAGCATTTATCCAACACTAATAAATTAGACATTCCGGATTACATCCTCAGTTAACATCCAGGAATCCGAGACATGGGATAAGCTACGAAACCGTCATGATAACGAATTAGTTAAATGGAGGTGCCAAGACAACAGAGAAAAAGGCAGGACCTAAAATGGAAACCGATGAAAGCGAAAATAAAACGAATAATTAAGTCGGAATTGGCTTTTGCGCAGGAAATGAAATCAAGGCCCTGGTGGCATCTGGCAAATTATTTTTGGCCTTCTCTCCAAAGGGAAATACCCTGCGGCAGGATAGTAATAATTCTCAGGAAATAATGTTAATATTTGAGCGACTGTAGGGATATTGAGTAACATAAATAGGGAATAACACTATAAAAATTACTTTTTATTGAATACTTAAGGATACTGTAATCAAATTATAACATTTACAATTTCACTCACTTTAATTTCACCATAAAAATAGTCAAATTCTCTTTTAAAAATGCCTTTCATTATTATGGGTTAAGTGTAATCCAATACTAAAGGTGTATAAAAACTCCCATCCTTATTCGCATATTGAAACTACCTGTATATTATGCTGTAATGTGTATTGATGTGAAAAAGTCACAATGAAACACTGGGTGATATTTTTTAAACGCTATATGAATTCTAACTTACACAAGTGTTGTAAAGTTTTATATAGTTGTAAAGGCGTGAGAATGTTTCTTAGTATTACGGTGAGAACATATAAAAATGAATGCCTTTTCCAACGAAGCCAAATTTGTAGTTTATGGTGGTGAGTTTTTCTCCAAAAGTTACTGCATAGAAAATAAGTTATGTATACCGGAATAAGCATGATTTTTGCCTTAAAGAGGTGGGTTTGGTGTATTCGAGGATTACCTGTTGTCAAAATTAAGAGAATAGTAATTATAATTTTCCCAAATTTGCATAATTTTCCCTTTTAATTATGACATGAATTTCTTACCTTACTTCTTTTCTTCTACCTAATTTCTTACCCCGGGATTACAAAGCCGATATCTTGAACCGTTTAGCGTACCATACAGATTTGGCAGGAGTAAAGGTAATTTTTAAGAACTCTTGTGATGCACCATTATCAGTTGTCACTCATTATATCGTCCACAAGACAAATTCAAAGATGTCTGTGTTAGGCAGCAAGTTATATTGCCGAAAACAAAACCCGACATGACAGATTCTCTATCAAAATGAATCACTCACCTACTTATTTGGTTGAAGATAAATGTTTGATAAATATTATATTACATTTATAAATCATTCACTTAATCGCCATTTTGGTATTTCCCATTTCTTTGTGAGCTTCAAAATGACAAATCAAGCATTTGTATTTTCAAATGGAGAACACAACTGTATTTCCTTCATTACTTCATAGATTTTACGGGTTAAAAACGTGATGCTTCGGAGAAAAGGGGGGGGATAGGAAAGTATAAGCGTAGTCTTCTTTTATTACTGTGCGAAATTTAGCGCGAAGTGCAGAAATTGGATTGTGCTCCGCGTCACACAGACGGCAAAAGGCGACTGACTATGTTAAACCACTTAAGTCTAACAAGCGCACGGGAGCGGCGTTGGATGGGGGGAGGAAGGGAGAGTAATTATACGTACTCTAATACTCGGGCACATTGGAGAAGCCTTGAAGTGGAGGAAAGATCGTGAATTTGGAGACTGGATGGGGGGGGCAGGGAATGGATTGAAAAATGCTAATTCCGGAACCGGAATAATTCTCGTCCATTCACATTCTTTGATGTGCTCAAAGGTGCGGTCGGCACGCAGTTACATTAATCGGGAGAGTCTGCGAAACAAAGCACGCGGAGATCAGAGGCCTTAAGTGAAATAAGCAGGTCCCCCGGGGAGAGAAAGAGTGGGGATGAAGTAAAGGGGAGGGGGACTTTTCCGAGATCCATTCTCCCTGTCTTGTCCTTTCCTCTTTCCATAGTCACCACTCGGCTCCCACCACGTCTAACCTGTGCCTCTATCTACCCAACCTGTCAGCCTCCCATATACAGCTCCTGTTTTTTCTCCAACCCCGTTTCGGATTCCCCGTTAGCGTCCGACGAATTATTACCCACATGAATTAGGAAGCCAAAGGAAACCGGATTTTTCTAAGATTTCCAATGTTTTTGAAGCGAAATATGGACAAGTTGTGACCTGTAATTGCACTCAAGGAAAAAATGCCTATTACGAGACAGCCGGTGTAGATGCGGAATAAATAGTAGAATGACGGAAAATAGTATGAATAAGCAGGTAATTTATGGACACTAAAAGTTGAATTTAGACCACCAACTTTATGCACTTAACAAGAGTGCGATATTCATGTTAACTTTATTTTTCAAGATATTTTGTAATTTAAATATTTTTGTTCCCTTATATTGTGTCATTTTAATCTGTAGTATTATGAAATCATTGTCATTTAATTGTCTCATTTTGGCTTCTTTATCATTTACATTATCTCTAGACTGATCCCGTCACATTTATTTATCTCGTAATACTTCTGCTGGACATTTTTGTGTATTTTGTCGCATCAGTATGGATTGAAATATTTCTTCATAGGTCCATGACGCATATACCTGTATTCTGAGTTCTATTAAGGATTTTTTCTGTTGTTTTAATTATATCACTCCATTCCTATCTATTTATTGGTTTCTCTCCTTTTCGCCTCGCCATCTCCTCTTCCCACCACTTCAGGATGAATGTCCACACATTTTCAGCCTAAATTTTTATGCGCCATAAAAATATTCTCTCTTCACCGTGCATTTCTGAGGCTACCTGATCGGATTTGATATTTTCAGCGGCCAACTTCTTCAAGAGACTTCGCACCTCATTCAAATGGAGGCCTCATCTCTGGCATCTGAAAATTTAGCTCCCAACTTCGAGGGGGCCTCGCATCGGAATAAACACGGAAACACAATGGCCACCACCACGCAACGTGGAGCGCGAGTTGCTTTGTGACTACCATCCCGCCCATCTCGGGACGAGAGCTTTGAAAACACTTTAAGAGGTTTGAAATAAAAACCTAAGAGTAATGAAACCTTTTGAGTCGGCTTTGGAAAGAGCGGCAAATGCATTAGTTGGACGATAATCTACTTTGGAAGCTGTGAAAATAATATCGCGACCCTCTGAAGTTTATGAAGAAGACTTTCTGGTCTTTGTGAACTCGCCCTATTCTCCTTAGAACGAAACATTGTAGTTAATTCGATCGCTTTTAAGGGCCCTTGTAAGTACCCTTGTTCAAATGGTTTTATTATCTTAGTTAAATGCACACTTTATTTTAATTTTGCTTCGTTGGCAAAGCATATTCGGAAATTCAAGAGGAAAACCTAGTGTCAAATCATTCAGAAAATTTAAGAAAAGTTAATTAGAAATGTGCAGGTAAAATATATGCTGGTTATAAAATTCAAAACGTGCAACTGAATTGTACGCAACCCGCAAGTTACACGAGTAATGCGGATTGCAGTAATTCACGGGTAACAATATTGAATTCTGGTCAAAAACATACTCCGGTCAAATTGAATATTTAATCCCTTTAATTATTATTAATGAGACTAATTACTGTTTATTTTGTAATAGTAGCCCGAAAAATTGAAATTGGAGACTATATGTGGAAAATACGCTTGAATTATTAAATACTTTAATGAATATAATTGCCTTTTAATGTAGATGTATAAAATAAACGGGAAAAGTAATCGTCGTTCTATCTATCAAAATACACATGCAGGAATTATTAAATATATTTTGATACTGATTAAAGTTTCATTTTGTTAACTAAGTTGCCCGAAAACGCCGTGGATTTTTATGGAAAGTTTTAATACTTCAAAGAACTCATTTTATGAATACATATGGAGAAAAAGCGCAAGACAGTTCTATGTGGATAGTTATCAGGTATTTATTTCCCAGAGTTATTCGATGAAAAGGATATTTTCAAAGAGTAGGTATAAATCTTTTTAAAATTGGCATCCATCGAGCAGGATTTTTTTATGGATAAACAACACAATATGGGAACAAAAACTGATTTCGCATACTGCGTATGCAAGAATTGGCCTACAACTAAGCAAATTTTCAAATTCGACTTGGTTTTAAATGCGAAAGACAAGGTACCAACTATAGTAATGTTTATTTATCTTGCCATCCGCAAGAAATTTTCCAAGTTTAGTCCTATCCCCAAGGCTCGATTTCATCTTCTGCATACTACATGACTAGACTGACCCAGGTCATGGAACCAAGCATGTGTTTTATCGTCTTATCTACCTCCGTCCTCCATAAATCGAATATTCCGTTTCTCTTTCTGCATTCCAACATTACACTTTTTTACAAAACACTACCAAACAGCAAAATTATTCTTGTGAAATATGAATTTCCATGTATCCAATTAGATAAATCTATTCGCGGCAGTGATTTTCCTATTCCAAATTCAACGCAATTAGGATATTATTATTATTAGGTAATCTACCGTTTAAGGTAGGTTTTTCGATGGACACAACTATCAAATACACATTTTGTGACTCCCCACCCAGCAAACTAATCTATATCAGGTCCCTCTTCATCTCGGTGTACTTCTTTCCTCCCTTCATCCCGTCCAACATCCCTATCCTGTTCCTGCCCTTACCTCGCTTGCTCAACATTCTCCCCTCTATTACCCTCTTCAACATTCCACTCCCGCTCAATACGCCTTTCATCCATTTTTACTGCCTCCATAGGTATTCTCTCAACAAACCCCTCTCCTCACCCACCATCTCTAGTACTTCCTCATTTAATTATGATATCATCTCAAATTTATTTAAAATAGCATATCCAGAAAATAAACTTGAAAAATCAGGGTCTTGTGACATTTAAGATAGAGAAGAAATTATTTACTTAATTCATCCAACCAAATTGATTTATTTTACAACTTAATATGCTTAAACTCTCCGTCACATATCGAAAGTAATTCAAATAATTTTTAATGCATTAGAAGCAAGATTTCATTACAGCCTAAGTTTTAACATTGTTCCCATTTCTTAACTTCTCGATTATTTTCCCTAAATCGAATTTTTTACTGGAACCGAGGTCAGCCATAGATTTGCACGATTAACCAGCACCATCCTTAATCTTTGAGTATCTTTTTTTCAACTTCACTTATTTTTCCAGTCGGATGAGGTTACATTACAAGTCTGTTCTTTGACGTTTTATGAAATGTTTATCCATAGTTTGTGTCACATTCATCCTAAGGGAGAGTTGTAATCATTACCAAGACGAGGTGATATCTTATTCGGGCAATGATTCCCCCCCCTGAAGTTTACAACGGACGTTACCATAAAGATGCTGCCAGAAAGATGGCTGCAAGAAATTTGCGGAGAAACTGAATAATGTGATGGGCGAAATCTGTAGATCGAGAGATCGTGAGAAGAAGCTGTGAAAGTAAAGGACCGCCAAACAAGGGATACAACTGACACTAAGTTGGATTCCGAGAGTAGAAAGGAGTTACGAGGAAGCCGGAAAATGAATTTAAAAACTGAAGTCATTCAATCCCTCCCACACGACGCACATGTATTTTAAAGGCATCAATAAATTATTAAAACGGTTTGACGGCCGGTGGCGGAGAGATGAATGGCGATTTTAGGATTTATCGAAATATTGGCAGTTCCCTCTTTTGCATAATAAACACATTTTCAGATTATTGTCATTTCAGATTAAAATTTATTCGTACCAAATTATGATACATTAAGCTTACTCGTTGACATTTCTCATATTTCTCTCATCCCCCACTGATAAAGATACTCTTCAGCACTGGCAACAGTTCTCTATGCAATAAAAAATGAAATCCTTTATTCTTTGACATCCAAGCCGGGACTAATAAAACTAAGGTTCTTGTATTGTCAGTACATGTAGAATACTCAAGTTTAGACCCGATATTCGATGATATGGGTTTTTTCAGGGAATTTTTAAGATCTCCCTCAAAAGAATCACTCGGTAAAAAAATGGATCTTTGGAAAGTTTTCTCCGGATCTTCTTGAAGTGAAGTGTCTTTTTTCTGGGGGCTTTTCAATACGACCTATAACCCGCAGAAAACCATACCTTAAGATTGTATGCCCTAAATTATTGCCTATCATAATTTTATTCTCCTCTAGCAAAGTCTTGATGGCATTAGATTAGCAAAATACAGAAGAAATATTCCTTCATTTTGTAACAGGAATCGTATGAGTTAATTTTATTAATGAAGCAATCAGGATCCCTTTCAGGACTCTATTATGGTTACAGACCCCTATTATATCCGTTTGGTACAAAATAGTGGTACAGATTGAATAACCTTCTGCCAATATTTGATATGCGTACACCCTATATATACTAGTGATTCCCACAAAGGTAAACATTTTGATGTTTATGCATAAGTCAAATAACAGAAATATATTGACTCTGATTGTATGTCACGTCACTTGGTATGGTGTAGATCAGATCGTTACGGTGATTTAAGTGTAGATCAGAACTACTTATTGACGACTTAGTCCTTTGCGCTTTTTTGAAGAGCTTAACACTCAACTGACTCTGACGTAACGTCTAAAGCCTTTGAAGTCAGCACTTTTCAGAAGTGCTCGCGCTTTCAAGACGCTTGATTTGCAAATCCCAACAGGTCCACTTGAGCATACGTTTGCACTTTGTGAAAAGCTAATATTGCACCATGGCACTGTACGTACTATGTCCAAATAACAATTTGAAGACAAACCGGTACATCACGCAAAAAGGACAAATAGGGAGAACAACCGAAGTAAAAAGAAAAGGGAAGATAATAAATAGACAGTTATTATCATTGTTCGCCTTTTTCTCCCGGCCTTGTCTTACTTAGCTTGGGGAAGGAATAATTTTGAAGGAAGGAAATTTTAAAATCGAGTAAAGGAGAATGACACGTCGCTTTCCTCAACATTGGTATTCGCACATTATAATAACACTAAAGTAATCGTGTCACTAAAAACTTTTAAGTAAATTGGGTTTTTTTTACAAATAATGAAACGGTTTCTTCCTATTTCCGATTCAAAAGATAGTCATGATATTGGTAGGATAATAAAAATGTTCTTTGATGAATGGTTTCAAAATCCTACGTCGGAATTCTTAATCCACATCTTGATTTTTCACCCTACATATTAATTATACAATCAATATCCGTTCACAAATCTTTAAAAATTTCAATTGGAGTCAAATAAAGAGTAAAATTAAATGAATTATAAAATATTCCATCAGATTTTAGCACAAAACTTATAAAAACATAATAAAAATTCAGGTGTGTTGATCAAGTGAGAATAAATAGAAGCGGTCTTTCTTAGGATACTTATCACTACAACCATAAATACTGTTCAAAATTGAACTAATTTGGTACATTAAATTTTAAATTACAAAATTATGGATAACAAATCGTGATGATTTAGAAGCAATGCTTTCAATTATCGTTTACAAAATACAATTTCTTGATTTCGCCTCCTCAATGTAGATTTCTCTATACTTAAAATATTGCAATTGAAAGTGTGAATAAAAAATCAAAAGGACCGCAGAGATGAAAATAAAAGGCAGAGCTGAGAACAAGTCCCTCCCCAGTAGGTCCTACTTATGAATTTAATTTGACTTTTAAGCTCCATAACGAGACCAACAAATAATTTACAATTTGATAATTCGATTGTTTGAAAATTTACGCATAAGAGACACTTTTTACTCTCCGCATAGTTGTAACCAACAATTTTTTAATTTCATTCCGCTTTGGTTTTGCATTATCCTTGACCAGTGAAGGGAGTGTCCGGAGAGGGGCAGAAGTCTACGTTGGAGGGATATAGTTCAGCTGTGAGAGAAGATAAACAAAAAGAATTAATTGTAGCGTTGTCGTATGGGAGCGAAAGGGTCGTAAGGAGAGGGACTCAGGATCGAGAGAAATAATGGGACGGGCAGAAGGGGTCAGGATGTTGGTAAAGAGCTAAAAAGGAGGTTGGGAGAGGAAGAAAAACGGAGGCGGATGTCGGGAAGGATCGGGGGAGAGGAAGGTTGATTGATGGCCGGGGGTGGTGGAGTTGGAGAGTGGGCGATAATGGTGGAAGTGGCAGGTAAGGATGTGAATGGAGAGGCATTTGCGAAGGCATCGGTCACGGGGAACCCGGGGAATCGGTCATCGTCCGATAGCCCTTGAAGGGAGCGAAACACTCTCCGGGGTTATGAAAATCGGGAAAATAGAAAAGAAGAGGATGGCCTCAACAAGAGAGGAAAAAAATGGGCGCCTTCCAATCTTCCTCCAATCTTTCGTCGTTTGCATGAAAACAACTCAAGTGTACGTCCCCTCGCACCCAGAAAAGAAAAGAGTTCCGGTCGTGAAATGCACACGTGTGAACTTTAGCGGAAAACGCACGAGGAGAAACATCAAAGTTTGACGATGACGAATGAATACGTGGGAAAGAAAAAGTAATTGAAATGGTTCACCAAAGGACGATAAGTTAAACAAAGGCAATGCGATAACTCAAAAGCGGATGGCGTTCCAAAATTGGGAAATGTAGTCCCTATATTGATTTCGAGGATGACAGCAAACATCTAGATAAATTTTAATTCAAAATTTCCTCCATTCCTCTACACGGCCATCTATTTTCATCCAAATTTTAATACCTCAGTTTTAACCACGCGAACTTGTGGAAAAAATTAGCCCAATAATAATGAGTTTTGATGAAAATTCCAGTGGTTTCTACAGCTTTAGTTTTTTTGATTGAAGAGTACTGAAAGCATTTAAGGATATTATGAAGTTTATGGGTAAATAAAATGCAAGTGTATTCTTTTTCTCCTTTTAATAACGAACTTTTTCGTATTTACGTATATCAAAATTCTTGAATTCTACGGCATATACCTACTACAGCCTTCCAACCTCGTAACTTGATTAAAACTGTAAAATGAATAATCTCTAATGAATATGGAGTGTAACGTATTTTTTTAATATTCAAAAAGTTGTTTTTAGAGTTCAGTTTTGAAGAGATAGATCTGTATCAACAAGAACATGAGCTATAAATATCAAAAAACATGCATTAATCGGTCAAAATATGACTACTCTATTTTCAGTTTAGCATTTAGCAATAATAAAACGTGTGTAAAAATTGCCTGCGGTAATAAAATAAGCATCAGGATTAATATTTAAAATTCCTGGTAAGCACAGATTGACCAAAGATATTAAGAACTCTCTACCATAGCAAATTTATGTATTTTGTACTTGAGGACTGTTCAAAGTGATACGTTTCAAAGGACTTATTTTTATATAAAGAGTAACAATTCGACATTTACTATAATTACTTAGTTTGGAAATAATTGCCAGTTTTAACCTTACTAAATACAGTGGTTTTAAATCGTCAGCAATCTTTAATATGTTCTCCATATTTAAATTTCAATTTCATTGAAAGCATGTTACTTGAATCATCCACAAATTTGAGTTTTTTTTAATATTTCAAGATTAAAATTAAGTCATCTTTGTGAATATAAGATAGAATTGAGTACCAAGTATTGAATTTAACATCTAACCGTTGCGGCGATCACAAATTTCCTCAGTCAAATTTGAAGCCCAACGTAAAACTCCCATAAAATGTAAACTGTGCATCGTTCGTAGAAAATTCACGACAAATTTAATTATTTTCAAAATTCTTTTGATCTCATTATTCCCTTCGCCGTATCGGACTAGACCCATCCGCTTCCTTGATGAGCGACATTATTTCTTTTTAATTTATTCCGGGAGAAACGAAATAAAATACAAAGCGCGGAGAATTAAGTTGCGTCAAATCTCCTTTCAACTCCGAGCGCCTCCTGAATTACTGATCTTCCTGGTGCCTCTCAATTACCGTGGCGAAACTCCGAGAAAACTGAGGCATTCAAGAATTAACGTCTAAATTAGAGCGATGACTAAAGGAGTCTCCTTGGGATGAATTTGACAACGCGACGATTGGACGTGGACTTGGGATGAGGGATGGATGGAGGGGGAGAAGAGTGTCGGTGGAGAGGCAAGGAAGGGAAGAGGAAGGAGTCTGATCCTTTCAGATGCGGAGTGTGCCGCGCGCCCTCCCGGAGGAAGAAGAATGCAAAGAGAGTGAAGGACGAAAGACGGATTGTAGGAATCGAGAAATGACATAGAAAAAGAGAGAAGGTGCTTTAGGAAATGCGAGGAGGAGCTGGCTGTGGAGGATAGGGATGAGAGGAAGGACTTGGGCTCTCGGATCTCGTTTACAGTTGCCTCCTTTTACCCAAAAGAGGATCGAGAAAGTGGGGGGGGGGTGAAAAAACGAAAGGGCTGACGGGAATAAAAGAAGAAAATAAACTGAAGGTGCAGAGGGAGAGAAGAGGGTGCCCCACTTGACGTGGTTTGAGGGCCCGGTCAAGGGCTTCCCGCTCCCACAACCCACCCACACACTTACACATACCCCCTCCGACACCCTTTCCACCCACTCCCCCTGTACAGACTAAAGCCTCCCCCTACCTTAAAATTCCTCACGTACCCTCTCCAGGCTGCCCTTATCTCACTCACTCACTCCCTTCCTCCCTCTCTCTCCCTCTCTCTCCCTCTCTCTCCCTCTCTCTCCCTCTCTCTCCCTCTCTCTCCCTCTCTCTCCCTCTCTCTCCCTCTCTCTCCCTCTCTCTCCCTCTCTCTCCCTCTCTCTCCCTCTCTCTCCCTCTCTCTCCCTCTCTCTCCCTCTCTCTCCCTCTCTCTTTCTCTCTCTCTTTCTCTCTCTCCCCGCACTGTACTCCAGCCTTCTTCGCGCCGAACGGAGAGGACATTTTATTTTTCAGCGGCAGGAGCACGAGTTTTCACCGACGGTGTGTGAGTTCCTGGAGAGAGGTTAGAGAGTTGGGGGGCAAGGACAATGGGTGGAAAGAGGAGATAAGGGGAGAAGTTTTCTCTCTCCTCACGCTTTCCTCTACCGCCTTCCTCTCCACGTGAAGATGGCGGGGTTACTGCGAAGGGGAAAGTGGCCAAACTCTCCTTGCAGCTCTCTCTCTCCCCCTTATTCCTCCTGCGACCACCCACGCGCCCTCCCCCTCCGTCCCTTTCCACTTCCTCCCTCCCCTAAAGTCTCAAGCAATGGCCATCAAACAGGTGTGGCGATACGGAGCGGCCAAAACCGATTGGCATTTCTCCACCCCTAGGCCTCGATTCTCTAATCCTCACCTTCCCACTCTTTCTCGAATTACTCCCCGTGGATGTTTCCGAATTCCTTAAAGCCTCCTTGGGGGATTGTGAGGGGAGAGGGGAAAAAATAACCTCCCTACTCCCCTCCCCCACTCGTCCACTACTGAAGTTTTAGAGGTACAGTTCTTTTTATGAATGAAAAACGAGCGTGGTGTTTTTCTCCACGGCGAGAGGTTATCGCACGGTGCAGGATCCTATCCACATCGTCGACCCTCCCATGGCTGGGTGTACAGTCAAGGCTCTCCGGTAATCAACTCAGAGCTTGGTCTCGCGTGCAACGTTCCCTGTTTGATCAGAACGCTCCACGCGTAGTCGTAGTTTACTGAACGTTTGCTGTGCTTGATGAAGATGGATGGTTCTATTTCCTAGTTTACTGATAACGTAGAAAATCATTAAATCTCTCAGTAATACCAAATAAGTTAAATTTTTTATCACTGATCTCATCCCAAAATAAAATTAACTGTGTTAAATTGGTTTTTATAATGCGTTGTGATGTGATATTCTGATACCTTACAACTATTGTTTTAATTATGTTACTTGATACCACAAATAATTGTTACAGGCATCCACACAGGAAACAAGGAGCTCATCTGGTGTTATGATAGTTTTTGTTTGTGGACGATGATCTATGTTTACCGACTCAATCCTATATTTATCGTATATTCTTTTAAATGTGTCTTTTTTATTTTCTAAATACTAACCTACTAGTTTTGCCTCAATGTTTCCATTTTTACCTAACGGCCACTGATTCTCAATACCACGTTTTTCATCCTTTGAGATTGTAAACAAAATTACTTTATTATGTCATGAATTATATACTATAGTACTATTGAGGCTTCACAATGAGTGATGTATTAGTAGAAAGAGTTAATTTTTATTCGTCTAAAAAATAAACAACATTCGACTCTCACAGAAACCAAGTCTGATCCAATAAAAATGCCGAATCGTTAGAATTCGTCCACAATTTAGCATGTGTTTAACTGTCTGCCAATTTTCATCAATTGGCACCATGAATAAAATTATCTCTCATTGTTACGACTCTCTCCCAAAGATATAATTCATGGAGTAACATTAATGACTATTCATTAAAGGTGCATTTTTAATGGCGGTATAGTATGACCATTTATGTGAGGAAATTTCTGAATTCTACATGCACGTTTGGGCTGTTAAGGGGAATTAACAGCTAGACTATCTCCAGGGATCAAGTAGTATTTTGAAATACTGAAGAAGAATATTAGAACACGCGTTTACGCTGTTAAATTTCTCCTCAATTATAGTACAAAAGGGAAGAAAGGACATTTACATTGATATTAAGTTTATAAAAAACGGCCATCAAAGGTATGAAATATGTTTAAGATCGATTGCACCCATTCTTAGCTTCAAGTTTTGTAATAGTTTGAATCGTGATTTCTGATAAGCGTAAATTGAGATATACGATAAAATCACTAATAATATCAGGAATACTAGGAGTGAAAAATTATTAGTTCAATCATCTCCGCATGTTTATAATGGGAGTTTTAAATATTTACTCATATACTAATATCGTAAAACATGTATCTAGATTTACACAGTGCATCTGATGATAATTTACCGAAATGAATCTTCATGCTCACAAATTTAATTTGGTTTTTTATACCAGTAATATCTCTAGCAAAGCTGTAAGTTGCGAGTAGTTTCCTGTAAATATCTTATCAATTTTATGCAATTGGAATCATTTTGGAAAGTTTATTTTTCAAAATTTATACATTTTTTGCGTAATTTTTGCGCATTAAATTCGCAGTTTCACTTATTCTATGGTTATTTAAGATTTCCCTCGATTTATGAAAGTATCGTTCTTTACACATGATGAAGAAATTAATTTAAATTTTTTATCTTTGGTAGAAAAGCAGAACTTTATGGCATCAAAAGGATTGCAGAGTAAAATATTATTGAGAACCAAAGTTTTAGGAGCTATCCGAACTATACATCATATGAACAATTTTAGACCACATCAGGTCCCTCCTCACGCAACATGCCCTCCAATTTTAAATTTCAACTCATCACTCTCAAGTAACCCTAATTATTTTTTAATTTCCCCAGAGTCTTTATTGATTGAATTTGAGATATCATGTTATTTTTCCAAGACAAGTTTGATTGTAATACTTGGGACTTGTTTATCTGGGCATACTTGAACATACCACTTGACATTGTTTATCTGCATACGTGCGTTTTAGTAATAATAATAGTAATATGGAATGAAAATTACTTCCCTAACACTAGTTTAAACGCAAATCAATCGTATTGGACGCCGATCCAAAATAAAACATGAGCATTTCAACTTAAATACTTTATATCAGTAAAAATTCAACTCCGAGGGTGAAATTGAACAAAGTTCCCATGTGCCATGAGTAAACTTCCGATGTATTAAGAACAATCTTAATCAAAAATGTGTTAAACATGTCTTTTTACTCTCATGGACATCAAAGACCTCCTTGGACGCATTGGCCAAAATATCTGCGCGGTCAAATCGCGTCCAAGAATCCTTCCAAGTACCTTAAAATTAATCTTGGTGTAAAATTGATCTGGTACTTACGTTGCGAGCTGGATCTCCGTATGATGTTCTCTAAGAAGGTGTTCTGCGGCGCGACGAGGCCCCTCCTGCCGCCCGGCATCTTCGAGGAGCGGTGGGTGAGCGCCCGTCCTCACTCACTCACTCACTCACTCTCACTCTCTCTCTCTCTCTCGTTACTATCTCTCCTTTCTTTCTTTCTCTATCTCTCTCTTTCACTCTCCTTTTTCGTATTCTCTTCTCACGCACGACGGCGTGAGTCCTCTGTCGCGTTCGTGTGTCGCGCGAGGGGGGAGGGTGGATGATGGGGGGGCGGGAGGGGGGAGAGGGCGGATGGAGGAGGTGAGTAGTAGAAACAGTAGTGGGGGCGACGGAGCGGTCGGGGATGGGCGCCCAGGGGAGAAGGGTCGGGAAGAGACCACGGTCGGGGTTGCGGTGGAGTTGATGATTGAGGTGGAGGTCGCGGTGGTGATGGTGATGTTGGTGCCGGCGGTGGTGGTGGAGGTTGATTTGGTGTCCGTGGCAGTGATGACAGTGCGGTGGGTGGTCCGAATGTTTGGGGCTGGTTGATGAAGAGGGGGTGATGACGATGAAGTTGATGATGGTGATGAAGTTGGCGGGAGGGTATTTATGAGTGAGGTTCCGTTTGCCCGGTGTCTCGGGCGTCGGAGCACTGGGGACGGGTACACGGGATGGTGGTGGTGGTGATGATTGGTGCGTAAGCGGTGCCGAGGAGTAGGAGGTGGTGGAGTGGAGGAGGATGAGCTCGAGGATCGGGAGTAGGTGGTGGAGGAGGAGGGTGGGGGTGGTGGGTGGAGGTGAAGGGGTGGGGTAGGAGCAGGGGGGGCGCAGGGCTCAGTCACCACTCCGCGCCCGCCCCCGCGCCCGCCTCAGCTCCTCTACCCGCCGCCGCTGTCCAACAGCCGCTGTTCCTCTCCTGACCCCATCGCGTCGCGACGCT
Organism: Hetaerina titia; assembly: GCA_037158775.1. Taxonomy (NCBI): domain Eukaryota; kingdom Metazoa; phylum Arthropoda; class Insecta; order Odonata; family Calopterygidae; genus Hetaerina; species Hetaerina titia. The sequence continues at coordinate 55,452,062 of CM073770.1, read as the reverse complement.
AGGCGCCGGGCCCGCCGCCGCGGTCCGCCTCCATTGTCGTCGGGACGGCGCCCGGAGGCGCCCCGGGTGGGCCGGACAGGCGTACCCTGCGGGAGAGAAAGAGATGTTGGATTGAAGGGATGAGCGATTGTGCCCGGAGGAGGGGCGTCGAGGCCGATCGGTCCCGCGATACACCGTGGATGCGAGAGGGTCTCCAGGGCCCCGACGGGAACATATTGAGATAATTAATTTTATAAAAATGTTAACGTTATAATAATGTTCGCGGGCATAAAATTCGTTCATCAAGGTTTCCAATGCGTCAGTCCTCAGAAACACGAAAACACTCTAAAATCATTGATTCATCAATGTGAATCCCAGAATTATATATTACTAACGTATATTGAATCAGTAATGCTACAAATTAATGCTAATCTAAAGGTCATTATGTGTCGCTTAATGAGATTGGTCATCAAATGTTTATCACAATATGGATGATACGATCTCGGTGTACAGCTATCATGGTTTTTTTCATCCCCAAATCTAATAAAAACGTTCGTTACCCACAGAACGTTAAAAATTATTTAATTGCCAGGTGGTATGACCTGCATTCATATTTCTACAATGTATTTCCCTGTAGATTTGGTAAGTCATGGTCTTCTGTAATTTCAATAGATAGATGTCAAGAGAAACCAGTATATTGGCTTGGGATATGGCTCGGTGTATGGATTTTTTCAATTTACTGATGATTTATACAAAAGAACATATGAATGCATGTATCTTGTTATAAACTTCACACTCTATTTGTAAAAAATGTGAGTGTTTCAGATCTAGTTTGGTTTTACTAGGCATGATATATTCGTCATTAGGGTTAAGGTTAAAATGATAAATAAATCATTTGGCTCATGGTGAGGATCTAAGTATCTAAATTTTCTATTATTTGCTTTACGTATATCAAATTAAAAGTGAATTATGAATACAAAAAGCTACAATAGTATATTATTAATGCTAATGATTTACATCATAACTTATATTGTTGAGAGAAAATTTATTTTGATTAAAATGGCGGAAAGTTATATGAATTAATTCAGCTATACTAAAGAATTTTTCATGGTTTGCGAAACAAGTATTATTCATTATTTGTAAAAATTTTTATTAATGGTGGCCCACTGGTCAAGATAGATTTTTAATGAAAGCGGAGACTAACCACTGCCACACTTCTAAACCTCCCTAACATCAAACCAAACACATTTAATACTCATTGACTACAATTCATCATTAATCAATACCGCGTTTTTCCTTCACTTCCTTCCGTCCGGCATGCTTACTATATTCATTTCCTCCCCTCTACCTTGCCTTCCTAGCTTTATCGCAGTACTTCGACACTGAATCGTCAATCAAAATATTCTGAATCCACTTTTTGCCCTTTTGTTATATTTCCAATAAACCTTTTTTCTTCCCTATCGTAGTCAGCACTTCATTTGTTTTGCTTTCTGCCCATTTTACTATTCCATCTCTTTTCCATACCCACACATCCATATCTCAAAAGAGAAAATACCAAGCTCCATGTTAAATTTTTCATTTGTCTTTGCCTCTTTACTCAACGTCCATGTCGTCAACTCCCTCTTCTTTATAAAAGCTTATTTACCTGATGCACTTCTCCTTTAATGCCCTTACCGCTTTGCCCACCTGTGTCTAAAACACTTTCTAAATAAGTGAACTGCTGCTCTCCCTACCCTAATTAGTGTCCTCCAACTTTTCGGACTGCTTCTTCTACCACGTTTCATTTGAAGAATTCGTGTCTCCCTTTAGTTTATTATTAAACTCTTTGCACTTCCCTCTCCCTTATTTTGAGTCTACGTTCTTCAATTTCATTTACTACTACCTATCTATTTAATCATCTCTCCGGCAACCAATGGCTCTTGGCCAGACATTTTTTATCTAATGTTTCAATTGTTTCATTTTAGACTTGCGTTCAACCTTCTTTGAGATGTTTTCCCCTTTTTTATAATTTACTCAATCCCTTTTCTTCACTCAAAATATTGTCAGTTTTTTCTGGCACTCTTCCTTATAGAAATAATTTACTAAATTAAACTTATTATATTAAATCGCAAAGTGTTTGTAGAACATGTTTAATTGCCTTATTTCACCATAAGTTTACACTAAATTTAGAGCTAATAACTAACAGATTACTTTAATTTTGTAATGAGTTATGAATCAATGAATATTTAACTTATATTTATGATCGTTTTCTCCATATGTAGGTGAGTTAACTATGGGGGATAATATATTTTTATGCGAGTAATTATGGAAAAATTTAATTTTATGTTATAGCTCTAGCTTAATGTGGATTTTGTGTGTACGTCGATGGCAGTACAATTTGAAACGTGCAAGATTCGCCTACGGCAACTTTGGAGAAAATACGCGAAGCTATGTTGAAGTTTCTCCTGTACAAATCACCAGCCGAGGCTTATGTTCTGCTACATAAGGTTTATAGATATAGTCTGTTCTTTCCTTTAATATAACTTAAGCTGGTTTAATGTTTATTAAGAGGGGAGGACATTAATTGCAAAGGAAGGTTGACTTTAGTCACTGCTCTTTCGGTAGTATACATTAACACAATTGCTACGGTTGTGAGAGGTGATCGTTAAGAGCACTATAATAAATATTGAAAATTTTATTGATTGCCACCTACAGGTTTCTAACAGTAAATTGCACAAGAGATGTGTATGTGTCCCGAGGCCCGAAAAACAGTACGTTTTTTCACAGGTTTTTTGGCAGTTAAAGTTGATGTTACTGGAAGAAGAGAACTTTCTTTCAAAGATAAGCACTGAATACGAAACTGAGCTGCATTATTTTAATCCTTCGAGCGAACAGCATAGCTCCCTCTGGAAAGCTCTACCATCATCAATGCCAAAAAAGGTCAATATGGTGGCTTCTACTGGGAAAGGTATGGTCATATCCTTTTTTCCATATTCAGGGAATGGTTTGTCAGAATCTCGTACCAGTACACACAACTGTAAATTAAGCATACCATAGGGATGTACTTATGATTTTTTCCAAGGCTATTTCAATCACAAAAGCTATATTTTTAATCAACAGGCTGGATGCTGCAGCGCGATTATGTACGGACGCATATCGCAAATGTTTTTGCTGAAATTCTCGCAAAAATCAATGCTAAGTGTGTTCTTTAGTCTCTTTGTAGTACAAATATAGTCCCATGTGATTTATTCCTGTTTCCTAATGAGAAAAAACACCTTTACCGATAGAGTTTTTATCATTAAAAGGACTGGTGACGGCTGCTGTGGTGATATTGAAGGATCTATCAAAAAATGGGTTTCAGTCCGTTTCGAATTCTGGACAAAAGGTGGGAAAAGTGCATCGCGTCCAATGACGACTAGTTTAACAAAGGTCATCAAAATTTAGAGAATGTGTAAAGGAAAGTTGTAAAAAATAGGATAATTTTTTATCGAATAGCCCTCGTATGCAGGCAATAATTAGAAGAAATGGCGATTTAAAGCATCGAGGAATTTTGGTTAGGCATATGTTTTCACTTAAGCACCCAAACCTGGATTACTTATTCAAATTTTTATTACTTTAATCACCAGACACACGGTTGTTTTGACCGTTTGCGGGATCTATTTAATTCATTTGTTTTTGGTATCTTTTGTCATATTTATTTTATTATTTTCTGCTAATGTATATCTTTTCTAATTCCCCTTACCTATCCTTTGCCCATTTATAAGAGTACGTCTGGGGTTAACCCTTCCCATTAAAACTACGACAAGGGTTAGATAAAAATGTTGACCTATTGATGTCACAGTCCTAATTTATCCATCCATAAGCCAAATATATCCATCCACAAGCCAAATAGTCCTTGATAAAACGCAAGTTCAGCGAACGGGGACACCCCCAGGTAATGGCCCGAAGTTCGAGACGGACCGGGGAAAATAAATGAGGAGAACAGAGAAAAGAAGGAAGGAATGAGAGTGGTGAAGAAGATGGTGGGCGGAGCCGAGAGCAGAAGGTAGGCGGTGGAGACAGAGGGGTGGGGAGGAAAAAGAGATGGAGAGGAAACACCTTGAGCGGCCTTTTGGGAGACCCAGAGGGGAAGGTTAGGGGGAGAGGGGGACCAAGGGGTGGGGGAGAGGATTTCCACGAGGACCCGCGTAGAAATAAATCGCGTCGCTCACTCTCGCGTCCGCCTTTTTTCCCACAGATTTCGTTGCGCAGCGGCAAAGGTAGGAAAAATTCTAAAAAAAATCTGATCCCATTCCATCCTACCACCTCCCTCAGACCAAAAAAAAATACATTTTCACCCCTCCTCCTTGTCGCCGCATTTTATTCCCGTTGCGAGTGAGTAATTGCTACTCGACGACTGCACACCATCGTCCGTGTGTGAGCGCGACCCCCTTGATTTCTTTGCTATTTTTTACGCCACCAACGAGTGCCTGGTACTCTCTTTCTCGCCGCGAGACTCATTTTTCTCCTCGATTGCCTTTCCCGGTACCGGACCGAAGAGTAACGATAATGATGATAATATGGAAAAAATGCATCGCGAACAAAAATCACCGAGGAAGACAATGGGTAGTAGCCACCCCTCGGATTCTTTTTTAACAAGTGTAGCCCCGGCGACTTGGGAAGTTTTCACCTCACCAGGAACGGGGATGACACCAGAAAAAAGTGCATCACGGAGATAGGGAAGGACTTAATTCATTGGTGGAATTAAGATATCTCTCATTGATCGCGAGGATATAATTTCGAGATACCCCCCAGGAGTCCACGAATTAACTAATATTTTCTCTGCATTAGAAATTAAACATTTTGGTCAAAAAATATCTTAAGTACCGTCTTTGAATAGGGCAAGTGTTAATTAAACTGGTTATATTTTTCGATTTTATCATTCACTGGTCGAATAAGATGAAGACGTTTACTTTAGTAATGCCTATAACCTATTCAAAAATACTGACAGTTGTGTCCGATAAACTTTCCTCTTTATTCTCTTTAATGATACTCCCAATCATTCTCGCTTCACCTCGCGATTGAAAACTCCACCTATCGCCCCATTAAAGACATTTAGAATTCATCTTTGAACTAACTTCTCTCTGATGAGTAGTTAGGTCGGAGTAACTTGCTCTTACATCATCAACACTTAGTAAATTATACTTGAATATTAACTTATTGCATAGAGTAAGTTATAGTATATTCCTATTAATATTATTGAAAGAAAATAACGTAAATCATTATTCAGGTTTAAATAGTTGGATATTTTTTGAAGAAGGATGTGAGGTAAAATGTATTGATTGGGATTGTTAAATTTGCAGATCATTTTTCGAAATTGCTCAAATTTTTGTTCCCATATATCGATATCTGTTATATATCGATATCTGAGATACCACTTTTTCGTTATGGAACACCCAGCTTGGCAATAACGAATACCGAAACAGTATTCGCGTCTAATATTTATCCTAGTTTCGTTTGGTATACTCTAGAGTATGTTACTCTTAAACTTATTTAAGTGTAGTGATCTGGGTTGAAGTCGGAATGCCAATAATCCTATTGCTTAAAATCAAATACGCGAATTCAAATGACCTTAGCTGTCGGTTGTCTCCACTATTAACTATAATTATTCCGAATTCCGAATTAACCCAGTCGAAAACCTTCCTTCCAAAGCTTGGAATTGATAACTAAGCTATGATTAAGGTGGCCATTATTCTCATAGGTACAGATCTATTTTAATTCGTAATCGCAAATATTTGCATTTAGACTTTATACAATTGCTTCCTTATGAAATCAGTCGAAATATATAACTTTTTAAGGTTAAAATATAATTTTAACGTTAAAATCGTTAATAAAATCATTATAACATTACATCAAAGAAGTCATGTTATGCATGGATTTTAGCGTAACTCAACAAAACTATGGAAACTCCCTCTAAGATTTTCAGATTCTCAATATTTGCATTTATCACGTCTATAATTGTGGCTGAATTCATATCATGTACTTCTTAATCGCAATTCGTTGAAGTAAATCGTGCTATTTTTTGCAAAAATAATTTGGTATAAATTCTTCAGCCTCTTTGTAAGCATTTATTCATAGGATTTTACGAACTTATAAGTGTATTTTAACGTAAAGTGATGATAGTATAGGTATCAAGATATTCTACCATTCAAAAGTAAGTTTTTAACGGTCTTTAACGGCTATTGGTATTATAATATCGCATGAACTTTATATTTCTAGTCGAAGAAGTAAAATTATTAACTTATAGTATTTAGTTCTTCTTACTTCCTGCATACATTTATGTCATCTTCAAGTACATTCTTTCCTCTAATTTTCCCCACACACATGTCCCTAACATTTTACCCTCTGTTACGATCTACGAGACAGTATTCCACAACCACTCAGTATTTCCTCCATTAATACATTCTGCATTCAAGTGTCACCTAGTAACTTACCCTATTCTCCCGTACTTCGTCATAAGTCTTCCTATTTCTTCAACTTAGAGCCATAATTCTTTTTTATCTCCACGGCTCAAAATCACCTCATCTTACTCCACCCCTCTTTCTTCAAAGACCATAATTCAGATCCATGCAACCTTGTGTTTTACATAAATGCATATTTCAGTTTTAAATAAATTTTTTAATGTCTTTACTTTACTCACTTTTCATCGATTTCCTTACCTTGCAAATTCCTATTTTACCAGCGTATATCTTCTCATATGTTTTGACTACTTCGCTTCTCTCCAAAGACTCCCTAAATATGTAAAACATTGCACCTGCTCTGGTGTGTTCCCTCCAATTTCAGTGTTTAACTTAGCCATCCTACTTTAAAATCTCACTACTTTCATTTTCTCGCGAACAAGTTTTATCTCATGTATCATCAATTCAATAACCCACTGGACAATACTTGTTATGGCAACGTTATGGCCGTTCTTCCATTAACGTTTCCTCAATCTAAAAAGCACTAACAAAAACCTAATAATCTGCCCTTCTTAAGGTACTATGTAGTTTTACAATGGGCTTACTCATCGAACTTCTCCACCCACCGAAGCTACTGACCTGCAAATTAAATAAAGGAAACTATTGACCATCGTGATTCAAAATATTACCTCGATGCAACTTATGCCTTAGTAAAGATCGTAAAAAGGGGCCTCCATGCAAATGGTACAGCAATCGGAAAGAATTTAAACCGAAACCAAAGAATTCCGTTGGAATTGAATAGAAGTTTTTTTTGCAAGAAAACAGAGTCATACTCTGCTCTATGGAGCGTATTTTCAATAAAAATAGCAGTCGATTGATCGATTGACGTCACTTCATCAACTTTTTCAACTATCTAAACTCAGATTTCGATACATAAAATCTAAAATTTGTGGGTTTTTTCTACCAAATATTTTTTCATACGATTCAAAATGTTATTTTAAAATTCCAATTTTTGAGCAGAGTCAAAAACATGAGGTCACTTGATGCCCTAAAAATAACGTGGTAATGGCACGGTTTAGTTTTTCCACCATGTTTTCATGTCAGGTTGATGTTAGGCGGAGTTTCTCAGTAAAGATAAATTCCTATGCAGTTAATATGGAAATACTGAATATTATTTTTAATTTTTCGGAATAATACTCCTCTATGAATTGAATCGTTAAAGAAATTCGTCTAATACCACACACGGCATGTCTATCATTTTCGTTCATAGTTACGCCTTAAAGAGCACACGCAAGAGGTTATTTATTCTTGATGAAAAGTAGAAGAAAATATATTCCAACAGAACTTGTTGATCTCGTCGGGTTCTTCGCCCATGCTATATGCTTCATCTATATTGCTATTTATCAATCTATTTTTCAAAATTTTCTAGAACTAAATTTTATACAAGTTCTACAATTCTATTTATACAAGTTTCATTTTAAACATGTCGTAGCATGGTGTGTTCAGCTGAAAGAGAAAAACTATTCATTATCTTATTGTTGTACTACGGTAGAGATTAAAACAGATATTGAAACTATATACATGCAAGTTCGTGAAATCAATTTACAACCCAAAAATGTGATATAATTAATATTTATATCAATTTTAAATAATTTGAAAGGTTTGGGCTTGCAAGGTACTGTAAGAGTACGATTGTCAAACAAGGACACATACATTTGTAGTTGGGTTGCACAGATTTGAACAAAGGAAGACGCAGAGCACAAAAATGAATGTAATTGGATTTTTTTGGCGGCACAGCCAATTTCTTCGGCATTCCTTGCCTTCCTTTTACCCTCTACCACCGAAAATTTCAAAATATTTGTGTGCGTTTGTGTTTTTTCATGCATAATGTCTTCGTTTTGCAAGTAAATATTAATCGAAATGCGTGGTGTTGCGATGGTCAAAAATACGTATTAAATAAATGACCTTAAACTCTCTTTGTTAGCTGTAAACTGAAACTAAGTTAAATTGGGTATTCAGCGTTTACGTAGTAACGCTTGTTTATTCATCAGAAAATCACCATACCAGTATCTCGAATCCATTTATTCATCTCCCATTTATTAATAAAATTACATTAAATGGGTTACTATGGCATAAAATGTTAATCCTGGAGACTGTCACAGATTAATAATGATCAAATACTCAAGAAATTGTCACCATATCAGTACCTAGAAATAATTTTGCTCGGATGCTAATTTTTATTCATATGATGAGGTTACTCTTCAATTTTTTTTAGCATCTCGACATAATATGACTGTCATTACTCGCCTCTGAATTTGATCTGTTTTTGATTTACACGGAAGTTAATTAATTATAGCTTTCGCCATCGGCACTCCAAATTTATGATGTTTCAAAAACATCTCTCGCTTGCTTTCCTAGATGGGCAACAACTTTTCTCCGCAATTTTGCGGCGCATTGGCTCATTGATTGACGTTTGGCTGCCGCCGCAACTACCTTGCACTCCGTCATGACTGCGGTAGTTTTTACCCACTGACTAAACTGTTATTTCCACACCTACCCAAAAGGGACAAAAATTATATTTGGAAGCGTATTAAAGGTTTTAATTTTCTATATTGGTGCTTTTTTTGTTGGTGCAATCCATATGACAGTTATTTTGAAAACATCGTTTTCGTGAATTGGCTATTCTAGACTCTAGGTGATATATTACGCACTCTGCGTATTTGTGGTAAATCAAAGACGAATTTCGTTTCCATCGCAAAGAGAGAAGAAAAAGGCAAGACTTTTGTTATCATAAGCTTCTCGTTATTTTTGCGTAGTTTATTTAGGCGCTATTTTTATTATATTTATGGTTTCCGATGATTTCCTCCACTGAAAGCTTTTGGTGTGGAAAGAAAAGGAAAACTCGTTTGATGTAAAATCAACTGACTACATAAATTGCTTACATTCACAGTATTAGATTGGAAGCAAAGAAGATTTTTTAATCGAAAATAAATGGACGTCACTTTGAAAGTTGCCTGCCATAGTCGGTTTCATCGAGACCAATGTTTAAGTTAACAAGAAATTTCCAAATCCGTGACACATATAGTATTGCGCTTGTATTATTATTTGGAACCCCCAAAATTTTATATTCCACTTATTTGATTGCATTACAATTTGGTAGGTCAACGCTTTTCTAAAATTGTTATCCTAAGAGACCTCGCAGTTAAAGAGGTCCTTTTAGGTCGCAAACATTTGTGTCAACCGAATAAAACATTTAGGAAAAGCGCATCAATAAATCTTCATTTTATAAAGAAGTACGGGAAAGAAAAGGGTATTGATTTCCTGTAGAAAAATATTATAAAATCCGATGAGGTATATATTAACTACTGATAATTTTAGGTACTTGAATATTAAACACTTCACTAATAAAACTTAATTACAATTTACGCCACCTTATAGTTCATAGAGGATGATCATTTTGGGAACCTTCCTCCCACGATGGGGGGTGTGATGTTACTATAAGAGTAACGAGGTCACTGATAGAAAGAACAATACATGAAATGAGAGCAAATGATTTGAGAGGAAGGGATAAACCGAGAAACCCATAAGTGTACTGTGTAAAAGAGACTCTCAACACAAGGACTATTGAGATTTTCTGAAGCAGAAGACCAGGTATAAAGCAATGTATTCATGTGGCAGAGACGACAAAGGCAAGCAGAGATTTGGTAGTAAGGGAGAAATTAGTGAACGAGAGGGTTCCTTTTAGTATTTGATAGCCGGCCTTTCCTCTTCGAATAATAAAGTGAATGGCGTGAAGGGCACATATTTGCAATTACACGTTTTGAATGTTAATTTCACAATGACTTAGGAAAATGTGAGCAGAGGCCTGAGATATTAACTGTATCCATGGTAGAATTACCTGTATAACTTCATGCTAAAAAACTCAATATGTTTTACTAACAACTTCCTTATGTTTTGTCAGTAAAGACACTTACAATATAAAATTCCATACAGGAAGTAGAGAAACGGAACGAAATAGCTAAATCTTATTTTATATAAGGGGAAATAAATGAAATTCTGACAGTTCAATTATTATTAATAATGGTATTCTACCGTTTAAAGTAGGATTTGGATGGACACAAACCACCTACTGCCACCATTCTAATCTCGCCTAACAAGGTACAACCTGAACACCTACACAGTATATACATGTATAAAAAATCTACCTCGTCTATTTCTCCCAGTTCTTGAGCAATTTGGAATGGATAGTATCTATCCCTATTGTCTTATCTTGTTTCATGGCCTAATATTATATTTACAATACAGCGGCTCTGTGTGCTCCTTCTATATCTTTTGAATCTTCCCTGTGTCGAATAACAATTATCCTGGAGTATATTTGATGATATGTTATTATTATCATTTATTTTCTTTAAAATTAAATATTAAATTATTTTTTGATTATATATCTTTTATTTTCTTGCTTCCTGAAATTGCTTTCACTTTTTTGTGCAGCACATCCATTTCACCCTTGGACAGCTCCATAGAGAAATATCAAATTTTTGCTATTAAGTTATGAAAATAATTGAATTAAACTAACTTTCAGAGAGAAGAGGCATTAATTTTTTGCAAATAAATTCAATTGATAATCACGGTTAAATATTTGAATACAACCACTGTAGAAAAAAAGACAAAGAATGCAACCTGAGTCTGTTAGACGAAATTAAGATACGTAATACCTACACTCAAGTGATAATTTGTTCGACTCGTTGGTTAATTATAACATATAATAAAAAATAATATATATTTTATGCATATAATATAAATAATTTTGTATAATTATTTTCTTTTCGCGCGTAACATTTTATAAATAAAAAAATATGGTTCGCATGAGTTTTTTAGTACTTTCCTTGAATTTGTAATTATTCATATTTCTACACAGCAATATTTTAATAATTAATATGCATGCATAATAATAAGTTGTAATAATTTTTGAGAAACACAATGTTTTCAGAAACTTATGTTTTCATGATACCGCTAATGCTAAATGAAGGTATGTTTTAGCAGAGAGAAAAAGATTGTACATGTAAATTATTCTTATAACTTTGGACATCATAATCGTCAAGTTTGTGATCCTACAATGACATAAATACTTTTAAAGTTTACCGCGAAATATTTTAGGCATAGTGAATTTTACACATTGTTTTGCCAATATGTCATTTCGATTTATAGGCTTTAATGCAATAAGTTTATGGTAAAGTGTAGGTCATTAATCCAATTTGAGGATGTTTTTTTGGAGCCACAGGTGTTTGTTACACGATGTCTGTACCAAAAGTTATACTCTTAATTAGACTACTATACTATGCAAAAGCAACCAATAATAACTACTTCATGGAACACAAAATAATGTATAATTACCAATGTTAATTTCTGGAGCCAAGAAAATCCTTTGGTCGCAATGTCGTTCTCGCGGGAAAATAGTAAAATTCCGTCGACTCATTCAACCCTGACCCGCTCTCCTTCTTGATAAGAAAAATCTTTCTTTGTATCTATGACCTGTCCCAACTTACGTTCTAACTAACTCGTATATTTTAAGTAGCGCCATCCTGACCCAGCTAGATCCATACAGGGTTCGTCCGGAAAATAAGTGTACTGAGCTCAGGAAAAAAAATTATTACACTTTTACATATCTTAAGCTAATATTCCTCAAAATAGGACCCTTGTGAGTCAATACACTTGTTCCAGCGGCGTTCCCATTCCTGGAACGCTCCCGCGAAGGCATCATCGGGAACCTCTCGAAGACACGTCGTCACGGCCTCTTTGACGGCGTCCAAAGTCCCGTATCGCGTTCCTTTCAAACTCCTCTTTATCTTCGGGAACAGAAAGAAGTCCGGTGGTGCCAAGTCCGGGCTGTAGGGTGGGTGCGGCAGCGTTGCCACGCCGTGCTTGGCCAAGAAGTCCGACACGGCAAGCGCGGTGTGAGACGGCGCATTGCCGTGATGCAGCCGCCAGATGTTTTTGATCGCTGGCCGGACGCGGGCGACTCGTTTTCGAAGCCTGTTGAGCACTTGGACGTAAAATGCAGCATTTACAGTTTGTCGTTCAGGTACAGATTCGTAGTGGACGACTCCCCTTTTGTCAAAAAAGACTTATTTGTCAAGACGCGTATTTTCCGGACGAACCCTGTATGTGTGAGAAATAGTTATTTCGCATTCATAAACCCCGATTTCTCCTAAAAACCATGGCATTTTGTTTAGCTAAACTTTGTCATCGGCACGCAAGGTGGGAGGAGATACAGCAAGCTCTGAAGAGCACCGAGCTCAGACCCAATAGTGACCTTCACAAATCCATATTTGACCACCATTAGAGAGGCATTACTACTCTCCTACCTCGCATCGACCGTAGTCAACCATACGAGCCTCGTATACTGTGCTAATACGCATACTCGCAATGTTCTGAGTAAGCAGGGAGCCCTCCAGGAAAAGCAAAAGCATAGGTTAGAAGCAAATACACGAGTTCCTAAAGGAAACCGACCACAATTAGTATGACATCGAAGACAGAAGTGAAATTAAAAGAGAATATCTTTCTAATGTTTCTCCTAACGGGAGAAGTATATGCGTTGTGTGAAGGTCACTTGGAGGGTGACCCTCATTTCAACTGCTACCTTATGACAGACCACAGCACGTGGAACACCCCAACTTCAACTCGACTATGTGTTGAAAACTGATAGAAATAAAATACCGAAAATATTTCCAACATTTATGCGATTTCAACGTTGATCCATCTGTTTTAAAATGCAGCCACTCTGGTTGCATTTCGTATCCTGTTTGCGGCATTGAGTTAATTGTACCTTAGATAATATATGAGTATTAATCCGTTTTTTTAAATATGTGGTTCTGAGGCTATTACCTAACCTACGCGTATGGTTTCACCATGTGCCAAATGTCATCCTCAACCCTCTTTAGCACCAAATTAAATTAAATATGCCAAAATAATATAGCATTTATTTTTTTAAGTATAATAATTATTGATATGGCAATCGGATACTTTAAAGTCCTTCGATTTTGAGTTACTGATAAACATTGATCTTCCTAAAAATATATCTTTACTTTTGCATTATTTATGTGTACCCATGAAATCTTGAAATGTCCATAAATAAGAACCTAATATAACTTCCGCTTAAGCATTTTTGAAGCGAACATTTAATACGTAGAGGTTATCATGTCTTTAAAACGGCGGCATGTCCGCCTGTTTCCCGAAGCCATTCACCTCGTATATTGCGAAAGGAATTTGTATATCAGCAACGAATATCACCTAGCTCGGAGTACGCATCACTTGAGTTTCAAGTATTGTAGCGAATCCGATAACCATATAAATTTTGTAAAAACAAAATGAGCAGGGGTGAATGCACAAGGATATTTGTCATGCTTTCAAACAAATGAATTACCTTTTAATCTTTCTTTTTCAATTATATAATTTAAAGGATAATCCCGTAAATTTACAACGCATGTTCAAGTTTAAAATAATACGGAAAAGATTATTTTTGAGGAAACGATAGGCCATGAAGTGGTACCAACCTCCAATTGTGGATTAAAGTGTGGAGACGGAATGGGAATACAGTTGTGAGGGTTGCGAAACGAAAAATTCTTCCTATCCTCATTCCCAACCCCACTCCCCCACCCCTCTTCTCTCATCCCCTCCGGTCATTTTCGGGAATTAAAACCGACGTAATCCCATTTACTCCTTCCCCACCACAGACGTGCAGTGAAAAAGGGAAAGAGGAGAGCTTGACGACACGTTTACATCGATTCCTTTGAAACGAAGACGGAAAGAATTCGTGAAGGGGGTGAGGGATAGGAGGAGACGGGGTTTGGAGGAGGGAAGGTTGGGAAAAATGTGTGGACGGCCGTGAACACTGCAGAAAACCACGTCACCCACCGTTTCGCGAGATGGGTAGGGTGCGTGTCCTTGTGTCTGTGTGTGAGTGTGTATAGGAGTGTGTGCGCGAGTGGGGATTGGTTGGTGGGGTGAAGGTGGGGGGTGGGAGGAGGCAGAGGGAGGAATGGGGGGCTTAAAAAGGTTGGGAGCGACAACGAGCGGGAGCAGTGGAGAGGAATGAGGTTCGAAGAAGCCTCGCAAGAGGGAGCGGTAGAAGAAACGACACCATGCCTCGTCGTCTCGGATCACCAGAATGCTCACCGCTCACTCGATGCTTCCGATACGGATATTTCTTTTTCCTCCGCCCTCCCACCTCCCCCCGCTCCCCTCCCCGCACCACCGAGAGTCCTACGGGGTTGTTTTTTTGTAATTTCATACGGAAAATGTGTCTCCCGGTCGATGGATGTGTAGCGCGAGGAGCGATCCATCAGAACCCTCTGGCGGAGGGTGGGGAGAGGGAGAAACACGGTGAAATTGAGAGACGGTTAAATGAGAGAAAATTCAGGGAAAGGAATCTATATTAAAATACAGGAGGGGAACTAAAAACAGGAAAAAAAGATTAAGTGAAAATAGCTTAAAAAAGGAGGGATCAATTTATACGGATGAGATTTTTGCACATATTCCGCTGAAATTCGAAACCGAAGAAAACTTAATTAATAACGAGTCATAGTTGGTTCTACGTTCGGTTCGTAAAAATTCATCTTTTTTTTCAAACATATAAATCAAAACAAGTGAAATCCAATAAAACTTGAGCAGGGCTAAGTGAAATATAGGTTTATACTTACCAATATAAACAGCTATCCTTATGATTGTGTCCATGTTATTATAATTTTTCTCATCAATTTGTATTTCTGTGGTTTTGTAAAGAATTCAACGTTTTGCTCTCGCACCTTATATCATTAATTTTAAATTTTTTGCACAAGCAAATAATTGCAAATTAATTAAACGATGCGATTCGCCATATTATGGTCAAATCAGTCACCTGATGTTCGTGACGTTGCCGTATTACGGTGGCATTTTTTTATCCATCATGCCCACTTATGCAGAACAACGCTAATTATTCTGAACACGAATATATTAAAAGCACCCACGACATTAGTTTAAATGATAATTGTTAATGCTTCGAGACATTATTTGTATTTTCAAGATTACAGATGAATGCTTCAATTTAATATAGCCAAGTGCTAACTTTCTGCATATCATAATCACACAGAGTATATTGAGTGACATCCTAACTATGTTGTTACATTATAAACTATTGATAATCATTTTCAGGAGGGTAGTTCAAACAACATTTTCGCAAAAAAAAACAAAAATTGGTTAGCGGCAATTTATTTCCACGTATTAGGCACATTCCCGTAACTATTTCCAAGAATTAGAATTACCTGTCTAATTACTTCAAAATACCAAAAGTATTGGAATATTTTCATGTGGAGTCAACTAGAGCTTTCATTTTAACTTTTCAAACGTTCTACGTAAACGTCCAATTTCTTCTTTTTCCACGATTTTCTGCCCAATTTGTTTTGGAATGGTTTGCCTAACAAAATTACTTCGTTGGGAGTAGCTGTGGAAATTAAAGGACAAAAGACGTTAAACCGTTCCACACCACTCTTGAAACGAAACCAAGACAAAACATAGGCTTTATTATAATATTAATATAATAATTTATGTAATGTTACCCTAATTGTAAATGTCATCTACAAAGAGTGCTGATAAATAAACTGTTAAAATCCAACTCACCACGCAGGAAACTTCAATGAAGACAAAGGGAAAAAACTTTAAATGAAGTGGTGGATATTAGTTATTTATCTGATCAGATTAGTGTTAAGATGAGATCCTTGATTAAAAATTACATTGAAATGAAATGTGAACGTCCACTGCGATGCTCGGAATCGAAAATTTTGGTTTTGACAACTGAAGTATGACGCCCATCCCTGCCGCGGATGTCAATGGAAAATCACAGAGGAATTCCCGTTCGGCAATCCGAGTTCTGATGGAGTGACTCGATTTTATTAAAGCTATGCATGATACGTGTTTTTTAGCGAATAGAAACCTTCATCCCCTACTCCACTCGAAGTTTAAATTAGCAAAAGCTTCTATGGCGGCAAGATTAAAAAACTTCCGGCTCAAAAACAGATACCAACAAAATGGATTACGCAAACGGACAAAATAAATTCTAATGATTTGTAAAAATTCTAATAAATTATCCACACACTATGTTATTTGTTCCAATCGATATCGGTGTTCCAGCGTCATTGTCGTACTGTTTTACTTCAACACAACTTCGGTAAAATACGATGGCAATTGTGATTCAAGAACGTAACCGGAAGTTCATTGCGCACAGACTGTCCCGTATTATTTCAAAAATACAAAGATCTCAGGAACCGTGAGAAATGTAGCTTCATAGAGAGAAAACGCTTGTTTTACCTATTATAGGGTAGTGTGGCAAGAACTTTGAAATCTTCTTCTCGTCCGAGCTCGTGGCTCCTCTATCCCATCCAATGTCTCTGGTGTACAACTGAGCGCCTAATTCACATCTGACGGGAATACCGAATCAGGTCAATTTCCTTTTAATGACCATTAATTTTATTTTAAGCTCATAACTCCCGAATCCTTGAATAAATATGCATCATAATCTAAATACGTTGACATTTATAACAGTCTCATATCTATTATTCATATCTCTTTTGCCGCTTCATCTCGAAATGTTCAAATCCTCACAAGCTCATTCGGTGTTATGGAAAACCCCTAGGCCCTCAGACTATCGTCTAAAATCTCTCTTTGTGCGATTTCAAAAAATTGAGGGATAATAGTCTTTCACCTAGTTACTTCATATTTAAAAATAAGAATTTTTACCCCCTGCAATCCAGTTTCGACTGCTCTGCTGTAAATAATTAATGGTATCTGGAGGGCAACTAACAATTTTATGGTTAATCTCCTGGTCCTTTTTAACTTTGGTAAAGGTAAAGTAATAGGGTAAACCACAAACTTCTCATTCAAAAATTGAAAAACCTAATTTCTCTTGTTCATTACCTAGCCGGTTCCATTCATGGCTTTCTAGGGGGACTCCAGCGGTTATGGATTCTGAAAAGTACTTATCTGCTTGGGCTCAGATCTCCATTGGGATGCTGTAGGGGTGTTTCCTTGGGAATCTGCTGTTTTCTATCTACGAGTGATATCTTCCACTCCATTATATAGAGTAAGTACATGATATATGCAGACGATCTTCAAATTTATATTCACTTCTCGATCGAAAAAATCTCAGATTGAATCGCTGCATTTTACGGTGAAGTAAAAGAAATCGACAGATGGACTGAAGATAATGCTCTTGTTCTTAACTGTTCGAAGACGGAAGACATGGCCATCGTGAACACACGCTTTCTTAACAAAATAGAGGGAGAACTTTTTTCTCAAGTAAAGTTGGGTGTGCTGTTAAACAACGCATGCTGTTATGATTCAGTTCACAAATATGGCACAACCATTACTGACACCCTTTCTTGGAAGACTGGACCTTTATGACTGGTACATATTTAATATCCAGAGCAGAAATAAATATGTCATTATTATTATCAACAACAGCGGGACAGCGTAATACCCTTCACACCATTTCCTTTCGGAGTAAACTAAGTCCAAAAATGTACGAGTGTATTGTAAGCTATCTATTTCAGAAGAATTACTCCCTTCCACTATTTTTTATTCAGACTACTCCTTCCTTTCACATTTCTTTCGACTCAAAACTTTTCTCCTACGAAAAAATACCAAGCACTGCAAATTTTAAATTGAAGGAATAATGCCTGGTAATGCCTCAAGTATTAATTTTATACATAAATTACCTAAGTGGCAACAATGTCACTCGCATTAAATAAAAGTGATATGAAAAAGAGATTGCGAAAACCAGATGGTTCTAGAGTCAACAAAAATTTGCGCAAGCGTCCATTTCAAGGATACGGAGAGGATGGGTTCGGAACTTAAATTGATGAAGGAGGGCACACTGGGAGGGTGTAAAAATTTTATGTGCGCCAAAGGGATGCACCGGATTAAACTTTATTATATATACAAATGTCTACAGTGAGCTAAACACACTCTGGGAGATAAAATTAAATCCTGAAAGAACAAATGCTGCCAATGTTTACGACGCTTGGACGACATCCGAATCTCTAAACTATTAATGAAGAACGGAGCCTGTGGCGAGCACTATGGGGTTACCACCAAGCGAGCGCTGAATACGTGATAAGGTCGAAAAACCTATTCCAATGTAGGGCGATAACCCAAATGTGGAAGGAGGTATCCAAGTTGGAGTTTCTGGTATTTTTGAAGGAAACGGCATGAATTCGGGAAGGATTATGTCTAGTACTGAGAAAATTTAATCGCACCAAAATATACTTATGCTGCAAAGTTATCAAACTTTCATGCTGCCCTAGCATTCTGGTAAGCCTCTTTGTTCTGCACTCGTGACGCTAGTCAATTACTTATGCTCTCCTCTACCGTTTTCCGAGTTGTGGGTGGTAATGGCTCGTTTATATTCTCAGTGTTCGATGTAAATCTTATGGACTTTACCACTCTACTGAGTAATTAATTATCTTAGACTTGAAAATGTATTTATACGGTTTGAGATTTGTGATGGGCTGAAATAAATCATCTCGTGGACGGGAACAATCTGTAAACCTCCTCTTATAATCAAATAATAATTGTTCAAGTATTAATTTTCAGTCGAATGTTTCACGGTCGTAACCGTCTAAATATAAAATCGTCCATGGAAGTGAAATTTTTAGTACTCATGATGGTGAATATCAAAGCTTGTTATGTTCGAGAAAACAGTCAATTAACTCACACATTTGTTATATTTTAGAGAGAGAATTTTCAACAAGATTTCATCTACATCCTCATAATGCCCCGCAATCCGCCGCAAAGGTGTTTGGCGGGGAGTGTTGGGTCATCTCCCGTAAAAAGAAACAGAGCCACGTGCAAAATCACCACATACATGCAAAACTAATTGATTAAAATTACTGAAATATAAAAAAATCATCAAAAGTATATTGGCAATTTCTGAATATTTTCCGGAATAAAATTTCATTGACAATTCCTCCGTTTGGGTACAAATAACTTTTATGTTGTAAACTTTCAAAATATTCCTGCCCTTTGTACAGGGAAAACAAAAAAAACGACCTCTTTCGGCTAAAACCTCACCCTTCTGAAGCAAATTGAAAGTATTGAATAATTGACCCTCTGAAACAAATCAATAATGCAGAGAGATATTTGAGCATACGGGAATAATGAAGGTAAGAAAATTGAGGTAAAGCTGTTAGGGAAAGTTAAATAAGAATATACAAGTAGATAGCCCGAAAAATAAGGAATAACTTTACACATAACCAGATTAGGTTAGCTCCATTGCCGGACTAGCAAAGTACGTCTGGCAATGGAGATGAGGAAGCTCTAAAGGCACGAAATAGAGAGAAAAAATAATTTCAAACATTTCGACATCTGATTATATATATATATATATTATTATTATTAGGTAATCTACCGGTTAAGGTAGGTTTCTGGATGGACACAACTATCAAATACATATTTTGTAACTCCAAACAAAACCCAATCCAGCAACCTAAACTACATCAAGTCCCTCTTCATCTCTGTGTACTTCTTTCCTCCCTTCATCCCATCCAACATCCCTATCCTGTTCCTACCCTTTCCTCGCTTTCCCAACATTCTCCCCTCTATTACCTTCTTCAACATTCCACTACCGCTAAATACGCCTTTCATCCATTTTTCCTGCCTCCATGGATTTCTCTCAACAAACCCCTCTCCTCACCCACCATCTCCAGTACTTCCTCATTATATAGCTTGGGTGGAGCTGCAGGTGCCCAAAGTGCCTTGCCCGGGAATCGAACCCGGGACCCTCTGGTCAGCAGTCCAACGCTCTACCCGCTAGACCACCGCGACCCGCATATATATATATATATATATATATATATATATATATATATATATATATATATATTATTTCTGGTACAAGAATATTCGATTCGATAAGCTATAGAATAATTTTCATGATAAATAGTTGCCTTTAATCTATTGAATAAGGCGGAGGCTGGGAGTTCGTAGATTTGAATGCCCTTCAAGACGCCTTTTGAAATTTTTGGGCTTTTAATTATTATTTCTTTATTCAATTACCCGATGGAGAAAAGCTCAATTCGTCCAATAACCTTTAACAAAATCTCTCTCTCATATTAGTTATTTAGAGGGAGGCAAATGTCCTTAAGGACTGCAGATTTCAGACAAGATATTGTTCACTGACTACTCCTAAATCGTTTCAACGAATCAGTAAACAAGATAACGTACACCGAGATAAGCATACATCAACCATCGCCACTCGACAGGTCGCATGCGGGACGTTTGCTGTAATGAATAAGGAAAAAATATCCCTCTTTCTGATTAGCACGAACTCATGGATCAAAGAATCGCATCATATTGCACTGAAGGTTATTAAATATTCCATCTAGTGCATGAACCACACGGGGTATACCAAGAAAAAGAGCTTTAAGCACGAGTTACAATGCTAGTCTAAGCGACTGGAGTTATTACACGAGTATAGAACATCAACAACACTATCGCAATTGTTCAGCCGTCTCCCGTCAGTCATGGTTTGACATTCGCAACTTGCATTCATAATACAATTTATTATAACAATTATTATTGCGGCCAGCAAGGAGTAACAAACCCTCAACGCGCGTAAGAAGACGGGCGTGCAACAGACACAAAATCCACCCGTTCCATTGGTTCAAACAGAATCTTACATTCTTTGAGGGAAGGATATGTCGGGCCCGGGACGTGCCAAGAGAAGATTCAGACTATTGGAACGATATGACCACGTCTAAAGGATATTGAAACCGGAGAGGAAGGGTCGTGGAAAAGAGGGAGAGCGCACTTCCTTTGAAAAAGGCGACCTAAAGGCTATAACATTTCGTATTTCCATTCTTCTTTCCTTTATTTTATCTTTCCCGTCCCCCCCTGGCGTTCTTGGCAGAGAGGCACTCGGTCAGAATGTGGGTCAATAGCAGTTTGGCCACGGCCCGGGCGTGGCGGGGAAGGAAACATTTTCAGCCGGCACCCGTTGCCCACGGTGTGGGTCGCACACTAAGGAGAGATCTCATTGGAAGGCGTGTCGAACCACGCGAGACGCGAACAGCGTATTGAGGAGCAAGTGAGGGGTCAAAGAAGGGAGGTATGGTAAAGCTAGAAAAGAGCGGTTGGCAGTGAATCCCAGATGTTCAGAAAATACGACATTGTTTCGTCCTTAAGATTATTTTCCGTCACGATCCACTGGGATCTCTGGTATCGTCAAAATATATGAATTACAAACATAATGGATTCGGGTTCCACCGATAAATGATATGTACCAACACTGCTTTTTCAAAGTGTGGACACAAACCGTTTGCTGAGGAAACGGTTTCTTTTTCATCGTTGCATCATTTTTTTGTAATGTTTGAAAAAAGCATCCAGATCCAATTAAACACTATACTAGAGTTACTGTATGACAGTAGCACTTCTAAAAAACTGACTTATTGGGTGAAGAAGTGAGAGAGGTACAGTGAGCAGCAAAAGAGTAATATTATGTACGCCTTGTTCAATTGTCTCGCTACCATTTCACAAGGCAGCGAAAATACGCTTGAATTAGTACAGTCTTACAAAACTCATGTAAGATAGGCAAACCTTGCATTTTATTACTATGATATTCGACAATCAATTAGAAAATATGCATAGTCCGCCTCGGAATGCATTATTACCCAATCACACTACGGTAGAAATCCTTTTTGTGCCGCTCTATGCTCAAAGTGCGCCGGTAGGCTTTTAGTGATGTTACTGAATTTATATTTGTACGTGTTTGTAAAAGGTCTTTCCCTGCCGGTTTTTCTTTCTTGTTTAGTTAAGATCTCATATTTTATTCTTAGTTTTAAGTTTCTTCTTCTCCCAAATCACACTTTCACTTCAGCCGTGTTTCTATCTTCAATCCCATGCGTTTCTTATGTACAATGACCTGTAAAGGTGAAACTTCACTCTTGGAAATGAAAGAATGGTAACTTTGTCATTCCACAGAAAATTTATTACGATATATCATTTCCAATATGAATATATTCAACAAAGTTACGCCGGAAACCATCAATTATATGAGACTTCACTCACCAGTACGGTATAACTTGTCCGTTCGGGCAGTCAATGAACATTTCGGCGATATCATGACAATGAGATCAGATATATCAAGTGTAATCTCGACAGATTTAAGATTTCATTTCTCCCACGAACTATAAGGCATCAGAATAACTGCATACGACTGCGCTAGGGAAAAAAGTATTTTTCTTTTTTCATTCTAAGTAACTTCGCATGCTTTCATTATTTCTTTTAATCTTAGTTAATTGCTCTTGTTACTAGTAGCTCATCTCGCGAGCGTAAAGAAGTATTTCACTTTTAGATACCGTTAGGAATGTACATGTAGCTACCATTATCTACTTAATTTAAATTGTTTTACATATGTACTGTAACTATCAGTTAAGACCAACTTCATTTTTGATGCTGCATGCCGAGAGTTGAATCAACCCCTGACATATACCCTTGTAAGGTGCCATGTATTAGTAGATTCATAAAATACACAAATTGAAAAGTCACCCATATTTGCGGTGCTTACAATTTCGGAGATTTATTCATAATTTCAGAGTGAATTCAGTTAACTCATCTTTCAGGAGTCTTACAACCTTCTATTATATTCTTATTCAAGCTCTGAATTCATTATTTTCGTGATAATGACAACCGTTTTGTGGTAGTACAATCTCAAAAAGTTGTGCAAGAGTTTTTGTTTGATATTTTCACGTAGTTATTTCAGATTCGTTTTCAAGTGAAAACCAGTTATTCACAGACTTTTTGTAGGGTAAATATCACCATATCAGAACACAATTTAATTATATAAGTGTTACTGTTATTTTAAACTCAATTTAACTTAAACAACAGGAACAATGGAGACAACTAGACAGTTGATTTTGAAATTCCGAAAAAATACTGTCAACAACCAAAATACCTGCTCTGAAAATACAAGTTGTACACATATATACGGAACGAATACCGCAATCAACTGAAAACAATGGCTATCCAATCCCGTATAACATTCAGTTCTGCAATAAAAACGTAAAAATATTGCCAGGAATGTAAATTGCCAGATGACGGAACTCCAGACTTGTGCTTAGGGGAGGCGACCGATAGCTGAGGTCATTTGCGCCATTAGGGATGAATGGGAATGGAGAAAGGGTGGAGTGAAACTCGGCGTCGGTATTAGCGTACTCTTAGCGAAAGGCGCCAAGGAGTCCGAAATTTAACGTCTCATCCGACGGACGGCTCACTCACTTAAAGTGCTCTCCACAAAGCACCTCAAGTAGGGATTGGGATACTCAGGGCGGGAAGCCATTACGCATCCACATCAACCCGATCCCCTCCAGCCTTCTCTTTAGCAGTCAGCGATTAACATAAATGAGCCTTACATTGTTTTAATCTTGAAAAAGGGAGAGTTAGACAAGACACCAAATAACTCGGCGTCGTCGGTGAAAGAATCGATAAAATAAAAGCGAAATTAAACAAAGGAAAGACTCGAAATTTAGTAGTGACCAAGGACTTCAATTCAGCGGCGACCCTAATTGGAGAGAGTGTACCTTCCAGACGTCGTCCACATCCAAACTGCCGCTACTTTGGAGAGAGTGAGCACCTGATCGTTCTGGGGAGGAAAGGAACGCCGTCGGCGGATGCCGACCGTCCATTTCTCGTGTGCTTTCTGGGGTCTGGCCAGCAGTTTTGCCCGACCCTCGTCAAGCTTGCACGGAGCCCATTTGAACGAGTCCTGGACTATCTCATTTCCTCCGGGGGGGAAAGTGAACACCTCCAGTTTACTGCGCTTAAGACATCAAGTAAGAGAAATCCTTTGGCATTCCAATCCCAGATTTATGTCCGTTGCCCTTTAACTTTTGCGTGAGCCGGCTTCAAATAATCCGGTGTTGATTCCAAGTTTACCAAATGTTTTAAGAGTGCTAAAATAAACAATACAGTTTCTGGAAATTTCTCGTTGCATTTATGTATTTAGAGAGACAAATATTACTCTGAGCTGATGATACTGTAATATTATTTAATCAAGTTGAAATACATTAACCTTAGTGTAACAGTAAATGAAACTCTGCTTGTCTGCACAAATTTATTCGTGATACTTGACGCAATTGTTATGATCATTATAAAATGTTTGTTTGAATATAGACAATATTAATCCTGCCTTAAGCAATAAAAAATTGCTAATTAATGAATATTCTTACAAACAATTTTCTGATAAATACACTATATTACAGGTATATCTTTAATCTTCAATCACATGCAAGAACGTTTTGTGGGCAATCCAATGGAAAACGTAAAATTTTTCAAGTTATAAATAATACGTGAATTTGGCAGAAGTATGTTAAAAAATAATAAATTTTTAGTTTCTATATCATGTTTTGGATAAATTATTTGACATAAAACGGGTTCAAAACTGAGAAAATCCATTTACGCTAGTAGACTCAAGATAATTTGTTATTCTATGGGAACCAGGTTTTTCTGGTGTCAACACAGGGACAATGAAAAGACCCCATTTCCTGCATTTCTGAATTTCACACGCAATGTGCCTGGATTAGAGGTGAACTGTATATTTTAGTACCTATCAATACTGTCTCCAGGATAATGATTGATGGCTTAATCATAAGTATTACTCAAGCCACAAATGCATCAACAACGCAATTATCATTTGATAGTCTACCGTTTAATGTTGGTTGCAAACTCCTACATTCTTTGCCTCGTCTAGGAAGAAATAACCTGACATCTCACACAACAAAAACTCTTCTACAATTCCACATACTTACTAAGACCCTTTATTTCGTCCAGCATTCCTATCGTTTTCCTCTCCCTACCTCACCTGCCTAACGTTCTCCCCTCTATCGGAATCCTCAGCATTCCATCGCCAATTAACTACTCGATGTCAAAACGTATAACTGTTAAATGCAATTTCAGTACCAACTTGCTTTCGTGTAATACCAGTATAGTAGTAGTTACAATCAATCGTAAGTGTTTTTATGGAATAATCATTAAAATCATGAATCTTTGAGAGTCGTACATTACGACGAAATGAAAATCCATCGGCGCGTGGTGGGATTTTTTTATAAATCGATTTGTATTTCAACATACGCAGATAGAATTTAAAATTTAGCGATTGTTTCAAAAATTGGAAATTTAAAATTGAGGAATTAATAAGACGAAATATCTCCCTCTAAATAATATTAAAGACTTAATTCTGAGAACGACGAGCTCTTGTTTTCTGGCATAATCTCCTTTCTATGTTGATTATTATTTCTGTCCAAAATATTTCATTTTCAGTTATTTATATTCTTCCACAGTTACCAGCATGCTATGATTGATGATCGTAAAGACCAACTTTTACTTTTCCCGTCAGTTTACTACAGTCTTTACCTGGTGTTCGGATAGAGGAGCCAGTTTCTTCCCCTGTGATGCGAGTGATTTCCCGCAAAGTTCTCATTTTAGAAGAACTCAGCTTTGTTTTAGCTTGCAGAGTTAAAAATCATCACCTGCTATCGAACTTGGGCCACTAATAAAAGCTCTATCCGCTGAGACACCACTGCATAACCATCAAAATTGAAAAAATCATGATTACTGAAATGTGTGCGAGGTTTTATCTCACAATCTTTTTATTAACGTAGCGGTCTTGCGTCATTGGTAATTTCATTTAGTGCAGAGTATGTTCACTTTCGTACTACTTAACGGCCAGAAAATCAACAATTATTTTCATGATCTTCTTGGAACAGATAAAACCATTAGAATTCAACTTCTCTGTCAATACTTTCATTACAACAATCTTTTTCATCCCGCTACCATCCACCACACAGGAAAACACTGTGTTGCAGAGGCAATGGAAAACAGTAAAGGTGGTACGTTCTCTATTATTGGCCCAAAATCGGGACACAAAAGTTTTTACCCCGGATGGGTTTATGCGGTAGACGGAAAATGGATGCCTGAACGAAAAAAAATTACATTCGTTGAGGATGCGAAAAAAAATCACGGAAATTCCTCGAATAAGCGGTTTTCGTCGTAAGTTTCTCCCGATATAAAGCTGGGCATTGTGATGGACGCCGTAGGAGAAGACTTTCCACCTAAGAAGGGTAGGTAGATTATACAGAAGGGGCCTGATACGCAAAGGGTCACCGGATGTAAGACGCTACCACCCTCCCACCCGTCCGCCTTACACGTAGGCGAAGCCCGGCGATCCTCGGCGGCAGCGTGGGCGAGGATCAGATGGCCGGCGAAGTTCATGGGCGCCTCAGGCCCGAATGTATTTTGGAAGGTGGTCTCCCCCTTAAAGAGAAGAGGATCTTGGAAGAGGGAGACGTTCGTAGGAGGAGATACCGGGGCGAAGTTGGAGGGACTGCATTCGGGACGCTTGCGAGAACTCATTCCTTCGGTCTAGCATTAGCAAAAGTGTGAATTGGTAGGGCATATTTTAAGTTCACCATGAGGCAAGACGTTAGAATCTGTAATACTCTAACTCTCAATAATCAAAGTAAATGAAACTAGCATTTGATTCCGAGGTCAAGGGTACAGACATTTACATGATTGTTACGTCGATCTACCAATGAAAATCGGAATGAATGTCTTCATTTGAGATGTACCCAAATAAATTTGTGCAGAAACTCAAAAGAAGATAGTGCTCATTATTTTCATGTTGATGTTTAACCAATATAGAACTTTAAGCAATATAGTATAAACAGAGAAGAACATTCTAATGATCAATAGAAAGACGCCGTGTTGGGATGATAAAATAGTTACTATATTTCGTTAAAGCAAAGGCAAATTATGAGCTAGCAGAGCAGGCATCGCCAATGAAAATCGATAGAACGCGACATTTTCGTGACAGTAAATTTATACTTTCATACTGCTTAGAACTGAGGTTGGTGGTGCATATTTTTACTGTATTAACGACGAAGAAAGAGATAAGGAGATGCTCACCCCACTTGAATACTGCTTTTGAGGGAAGGAGGCAAAAGTTTACCCCGGAGAGATTGGCCAAGAAATTGGGGTGAGAAGGGGATGGAACTTGCAAGAAAAAGAAGACAAGTTCAAAGGTTGGCACAGAGATTTAAACTAGGGCACCGCGTGAAATGGGAGAGAAAGGTGTAAGTTTCAAGAGTGGTGGATGGCAGCTGGACGCACACTCGGGCGCAGGAGGACTAGCGGGAGGGGGGGTGTCACTAAGTTGGGGAATCGTGGACATGCCGTCAGTTCCTTGTGACTCCGACCTTTATTTGTACTTAAGATTTGTATTTATTATTTTTTTGCCTGATCTGGATGGACCAAAAATTTCCCTTCTTCCCCAAACCCAGTGATAAATAAAATAATTAGTTTATGAGTTATGATGACGATTTTTGGTTCGTTTTAAGAAAAGTATGATTTTTGTAGACCACCTCGCCAAAGGATCACAACCCTAACTTCTTAAGTATGAGCGCCCATCCCTTATTCTTGGTGGGTCGACAGCGAAAAGGTGTCTATCGTGTGGCCTCTGGGTGTTTCTTAGCCTCCATACAGACATTCTCCTGTTTAATAACGATTTACATAAAATAAAAACGTTTATCTGCAATGAAATATTGCTTAAAACTTTGCTTAAAGTTTCAATGAGCTTATAGAAAAATTTCAACATGATATATAGACCACAGTTTGACCATTGTCTGATAATGGCGTACGATGGTGACTGCTGTCATGTATCCTGATACAATTTCTAAAATAAAACAAACGCTTACCATTATTCCATTACTTGTTTCATAAAAATGCAATAGATAATTTGAGAAAGCGTTGAACTTGAGAGGACATCGTCGAAAATTTACCTAATTTCCCTCCCCAGCCGAAAACATTAGCCACCAAACTGACAAAAGCCAACTCTATTTAATTGCAGCATACCAAATTCCCAAAAAACTTCCATGTTTTGGAAAAGACAAATAAATGTATCGTACCGTCTTCTAATAATTTGAAAAGATGTGGCTAGTCATCTCAAGGTGACAGCCTTACCCTAATTATAATTAGTAATCGCTCAGTCGTTTCGCCCCATGTGGTCTTCAACTTGGAATTCGGAAGAAGTAATTGGCCAACAATAAGATGGATTTTCTCGGAGATAGCTTAGATATTATAAGTTAATTACTGGTTAAGCGTTTTTTAACCCAGATGACTGCTTAAAGCAAGCATATTGAAATTCCAAAAGCAGTTGGATGCAGTGTGATGTGGGCAGTCACAGGGTTACCTTAACTAATTTACTAAAATTTGAAGGATACTATATACTTGCGCGTGATGGATAATAAATAACAAAGCCGTAGGTAATGAAATTTAATAAAATTTTTGTTTTATTCTTAGTATCAGGAGTTAATACCTATTTGAATTGACTTTATACACATCCACGAGTGAACATGAAAATTAATTGTGACATTATGAATTCACGATTTTATTAATTCATATTAAATTTGTGCGCTCTGATTGATAATAACAGCAATTGTAAAACTAAGATCATAATCTTCAAATATGTTTCAGCACTTACTTTGTGATGATGAGGGGAGCATCAGAATCTTCAATAAATAATACCAACTTCAAGGCGTTCTTTTTAAATATGAAGTGATCAATGGAGACATAAAAAATTAGTAAGATCTCTTGCTTATTTCTAGACTGAAACAACAATGTCCGCAAAGTACTATTTTGATAATAATAAAAAATCGATTCAATATTCCAATTAATGTAAAACTTAAAGAAAACAATCAAAGACCGTTATGTTAAACCCTGATTAAATGGTATTTTCATGCAATTTATTTATAGGGATCTCAGATATGGAAGAAGAATAGCAGATGTTTATTTCGTAATTCAATGGAAACGCAAGGCAGACTGCAAATGAACTGTGACAATAAAATTCTAAGTAGAAAATTTTCTGATGCCAGGAGGAAAATTGCCGGTCATAATAGAAATAGTATGGGCATTCATAAAAGTCACAACAGGCCTCCAATTTTTCCCCGAAAATAAACTTGATCCCCCACGGACACAGATGCTTTGATCAAAGTTTTTCTCCTCTTAATAATATTTCCTCAAAAAGGAAAACTATGAAGGGGACTTGATGGCATTACATGACCAAGTCCTCTCAGGCACTGTGCTTCCCACAGCAATGGACTGCCACTTTCAAAATACTCCCGCTCTCAGACGATAAACATACCATCCCTTTCCACGGTCAAATAAACAGAAAAATAGGGGTTCATTGAGCCGAACCTAATCATAATAATGAGATTTTTTCAGACCCTATTAGCAAAAATATAAGGTAAGCATTCCTGTTTCCCACGGCGGAGTTTGTATTTTCTGCCTCGCTCCACAAAGATTCCTCATTAGATTTCATCGAGAAACACCAGGTTTTGATGGTCGAAAGGATTGGCTCTTAGTTATTCCGTCCTCGTTCCCTTCAGCCGCTCCCCCCCTCCATCTCCCCACCACTCCGCGGGAATAAAATAGAGGTATTGAGTACAATAATGAAGACGGGAGTTGGGGTAAAGGAGGTAAGAAAAAATAAGTGGTTGCGGGTTTGAGGGAGAGATGGGAGGGATTTGGGAGGGGGGGCTTATACGCTGGGAAAAGGGTCCGCTAGCGTCGAAGAGGGGAACAGTGAAGAGGAGGAGAGCGATAATACCCCCCCTCTTTTGGGTCCATTGCTGACGCGGCGCACGAACTTTTACAGGGGAAGGAGGGAAAGGACTAAGGGTTTGGGGTTCCAGGGAGATGCGAAGGGGATGGGATGGATGGTAGACGAGCGGGATGTGAAACGAATATTGGGACCTCTTGCCTCCCCTCCCCCCCCCACCCTCACTCTCCTCCTTCCACCACCTCCCCAAATATGGCCTTTCCATTTTTACCCCTCCCTTCACGTGAAACGCAACCATTCCCTCACGTCCCCACATTCCCCCTTCCCCCAAAATCTCCTACCGAACGGGACGACCCTCCGCCTCCCCCCCCCTCACTCCCATACCCAACTCACCTGCTAATGACGCTGCCACGACCACCGCGGACCCGCGAAAGCTATTCTATCAAGTCCCACCTCTCCCCCGTACACATTATCCCCTCCCCTTCTCCCGACATCCATCCACCATGCTCCGACACGCCCCTTTCCCTCCCCTTTTCTTAATTTTTTACTCTCTGCCCCTGGAGAGTGGAGGCCGATCCACCGTATTTCTTTTAGGCGGCAGCTGAAGAGTCGGAAGAAGACGTAAACTTCTTGCGTGAAACTTTTTTTTTCCCTTCCCATCCCGTCCCAAGGACCACTGCAGTGCACCGCAGTCAGGGAGGTGGTTAGAGACTGGGAGAAACTGAATCCGAAAGCGAGATGGGAGTGCAGTGAGAGCGGGCGAGGGAAATTCTCACCCGAGAGCGCTTCTGTATTAGTGTAATGGAAGAGCTGAAGATAAACTCCGTCGTGCCACCACTGCAATCTTATGGCACATGACACAAATCGTCGACTGTAAATCATATTCTGGTGGGCCATGGAGTTAGTTCCCAACTGTCTTCCCTAAGGTCGTGATAAAGTATTAAAGATGTACTAGAAACTTTTGCTTTTATACTTAATGGTTTCGGCGCGTCACCTGGTGGAATTTCTTCGAATCGCTACGCTATCAAAATGAGCAATTTTACATATTTATTCAACGTGTGTTTCGTCACGTAGGCCAAGGTATGTCACGACGTGATCCCAGGCGTGCATATTGAATGATGTGTGGAATACAAAGCTGTTCACCTGAGTTCAGCTGTTCCAATTTTTTAAGCTATTACTTCTTTGTTAGCCGAAAGTTTGTTTTAATGTTCACGAACAAATTTATCTCATAAATTCCGCATTTTAACGAGTCAAAATAATATATTTTCACT
Source organism: Hetaerina titia (assembly GCA_037158775.1). Classification (NCBI taxonomy): domain Eukaryota; kingdom Metazoa; phylum Arthropoda; class Insecta; order Odonata; family Calopterygidae; genus Hetaerina; species Hetaerina titia. The sequence continues at coordinate 55,420,758 of CM073770.1, read as the reverse complement.
GTTTACCATATTTTAATGCCTTCGTGACAAGGTGGTTTAAATATCCTTAGAAAAGTTCTCAGGGTAAAAAAATATCTCTTTTCTTTTCACTCAATACTCAATTTGATCTCTTGTCACGTTTATAGTATAGGTAAAGAGACATTATTAGATAGGTAATATGGCTATTATTCCTATCACCTATCAGTTACGACAGTTGATAAGAATTTGTATTTAAAAATTTATTCCTTTAAGTGACAGTAAGAAAATGTTCGCAGGAATTTTAAGAAGAAATATTAAAGATAATTCTTATTTTTAAAAGAGGAAAACATACTTAAGAGTGCATTGTAAAAACTGGGAGGACTAGATGATGATTCAGAAGCAAGAATATGATTCATTCCCCGATTGTGCAAAATTCATTTAACTATATAAATTATTTTATTAATTTGCATGAGATTAATTCTGTTTCTCGACGATGAAGAAGCATACAATTACGATCGTCAAAGCTGAAATCTAGTATAAAAGAGCAGGACGGGAATGAGAAGTGTACATTTGATTTATTCCATGAGTTTCTATCTTATCTATTTTACAAAAACACACCCATTCCGCTTCATTTATGGAAATTGGATGTTTATGTATCATTATTATTATTAGGTAATCTACCGGTTAAGGTAGGTTTTTGGATGGACACAACTATCAAATAAACATTTTGTGACTCCCCACCTAGCAAGCTAATCTACATCAGGTCCCTCTTCATCTCGGTGTACTTCTTTCCTCCCTTCATCCCGTCCAACATCCCTATCCTGTTCCTACCCTTTCCTCGCTTGCCCAACATTCTCCCCTCTATTACCCTCTTCAACATTCCACTACCGCTCAATACGCCTTTCATCCATTTTTCCTGCCTCCATAATATTTATGTAGTGGCTATTTAATTATTTTTGCTGTAATACTATCATTTTAGCTCATTAAGATCTGGGAGTTTATGAAATGGCAAATGCTGAATTAAAATTATGTTGGTGTAAAAAATTAGTCAAAAGATGCGTATTTGTGTTTTTTCTGCATGATTCCTGATGAAAATTATAAATAAACATCCAAAACTAAATGTATCACATGTATTCAGGTTCTCCCCATCTTAATGCAAAAGATTAATTAATGCTGCAGTTCCTGTTTCATACCGAGCTGAGCAAGCCTGCCAAAGTTTATCACCAATGGCTTCGTCTTCATGTTTTCACCACTTTAATTAAATCTGATTTGTCCTCATTGAGAAAATTTGGGTCCTAATTCTTATAGTTGGCATAATTTTCCTTTTAACTTGTAGCCATTTTTCACCATCTTGTTAAAGGATTCAGCTATTCGGTATCCCTAAGGTTTCACCTCATTTTATTGCTCTCTTTAATATGTTTCCTTCACCTTGCTGATTTCTCGCCTTAATATTTTAATTATCTATATAATATTGTCTCCAGATCCGTATTTCCTTCCTTATCCTCCTGATAAAATCTCCTTTCATCTGACTCACTCCCCAAGTTGACCTCTGAATCTATTTACATTCCATTGTTAAGTTCTTTCCACTTTTCGACTACTATTCACATCATCTTATCTTCGCTTAGAATCTGTTTTTCACCACCCCTTAACAAGCTTTTAACTGATTCTTTCTATTTCCTAATGTATATTCTCATCAAAGATTCTCATTCTGCTACTTCGCCACCCTCCTTTCCCATTCTCTTTAACTTTATTTTATATTCCATGACTAACACGCTATAATTCGAATCCTCGACCACCTCCAAGAAACTGGGCGAATTGAATACTCGTACATTCCTAAATGCGCTTGCCTAGTTGATTGGCAATTCATCACATGTCGCTCTGTATCTCTCGGTGTTTCCGTGCATCGTTAATGGCATTTAAACCAGGTGTAAGTCAATATTAGTCTAACCTTGGTTCTACAAGAATAATTTGTTTCCTCTCCGAGTTCATTCTTTGTTCCTTATCTCCCCTACCTCAATCCGTTCTATACATATCCTCATCAGCGTTCTCAATACCCCATCACTATCAAGTTTTTTCATTTAGGTATACAAGTCTCAATTATTTTATAAAAGGGATAATATAACATATCCAATTCTACAACCCTGGTACTACCTGTCAGCATACAATATAAATATGTATTACTAATAAATTGAGTAGATCATGTTTTTCATCCCTACGGATTAATGCTAGAACTCATCTGATCTATGTATACAACTCTATCCAATGTCAGCACTACCACCACCCCATATTAACTTTCCTTTCCCACACTGTAAATAACTTTCCAACTAATTTTACGCAGTTCTGGTATGTCAACACTTTCTTTCTCTAGCTCTTGCATGTTTCATGTTCTAACCTCTGCCATTAAGATCATTCAATGCCCAGTGACCCTGTTCTAATAGTTATAGTTGTCATCAGTATACTCTCTTTGGCTGTTGTTGTCACAACTGTTTAGGGAGAATCGATATCTTGTATCACAATCATGATTTCCTTGGAAGACACATGAGGTAGTTTTCCATTGTCCACTTCAAATATCTCTTCACGTGACGCCAGAATACTGTTTTAATGGGCACAGGAGTATGTGTAGTCAGTTTCCTTTAGTACCGATTGACGCTGCGTGTGCGACCTTTCGTCTGGCTCCTCGTCATTGATCTATCCGACATGAGTGGCCCGGCCAGGAATAATCGTCTTTTCTCGCTGCAGTACATTTCTGGATGAAGCATTCGACCGTGAATGGGTAGGTAAATGGGAAACCCGTATCGAAGTCTCTAACAGTTGGGTCGCATTAAAAAAACATAAGTGATCGTACGTGTTTAACGTCTCCTCAAAATCTATTCGACAGAATTCAACATCGACATTCAATGAAGGCTTTTTATATCCCTCGGAAGAAGTTTCGCCGGATAATTCTCATAAAACGTCACGTCTTACAATGGTACAGGAGGCAAAAACGACGCCTCTTCGATAAACTTACTTCACGATACGATATAAGTTTCCCGCAATACTTAAAGCACGGACACAAAATGAATTGCAACGGTTCGCTTGAAGAGGACTTTAAGAGACGTTTTTCCACCTTCTTTATAGATCGCACTAATCACAGAATGATTCCACTTCAGCACATTTGCTGCAATAATATTTTTCTAAGCGATGGAGAACGGTGCTCGGATTTCGCGAACTCCTTGCGGAGTAAATTAAGGGCTATGATAGAATAAGCGCAGTGCAAGGACATGGAGAGTTAACAAAAGGAGGGTGAAATTGGTGCACTGTACAAAAAGGTAAAATATCTATCAGGATATTTCCCTTATCATATGTATGATAAGGGAGAATCCGCGTGCACTATTCAACGTACGGCAGAAAAATCATTGACTGTAATAAGCAAGATTCGAGAGAAATGGAAGGATTACGTAAAATATCTCAATGATTGAGATCTAAGGCCACCAAGATAAGGCATAGAAAGAGAATATGACGTAGATTGGGATATCTTAGAATCAGGTATACTTGATTGCGAGCTAGGAAGGGCCTTAAGGGAATTGAAGTCAAATAAGGCCAAGGCCATCGGGGCATTCCCGCGGAACTGCTTAAGGGTTTAGGGAAACGTGGAAGGAAGAGTTTTTATGGGCTTATTCGTAGCATTTATGAGGGAGGAATTTGGCCGGAAAATTTCGCCAGGTCAGTGTTAGTTCCCATGCCAAAAAAGGGAAATGTAGCCATACGTGAGGACGATAGAGCAATAAGTATTGTTTTTTAAGCAGCTAAAGTGGTTCTCAGGATCATCAATAAGAGGATGAAAAGGGCGGCAAATAGGGGATGATCAATTTGGGTTCAGAAAAGGGTAGGCACGCATGATGCCATAGAAGTAACAAGATCACTAAGCGTAAGGAGTATTATGGAAATTCAGGATGCATATTTCTGTTTCGTAAATGGCAAGAAGGCGTTCAATAGAGTAGAGTGGGTATAATTAATGAATTTACAGGGTGCGTTCCGAAAGTAATGAAATTAAATTTTCCGCGTCGCTTCTATTGATCTGCGTGAGATTAAATTACTTAAAGTCGGTGAGCAAAACTCTAAGCTTTGCCGAAAACCTAGTATCAGTGCTCTTCAAGCTGTGAAAGCGGCAGAAGGGCAGTTATTGTAAACCTCTGCGCGCCGGCAATGTCACGAAAAAATTAAATCTACGATCAAGCAACGTTACGCGATTGCTGTTTTGTGTTAAACTGGAAAAATACCTTGAGGAGACTAACAAAGTGAGTCATAAGGCCTATGGAAACTCTGCTCTGTCCTACTCACAAGTTTTGAGATTGCTGAAGGTCTTTAAGGAGGGCCGGGAAGGGCTTCACGACGAACAACGCTCTGGATAGCCGTCAACCAGCAAAACCGACAACAATGTGGCTCGCCTTCAACAATTGTTGGACTCTGACCGTCGATTGAGTATCAAAATTGTTGCCAATGAATTGAACTTGTCGTCTACTGTTGTGTTTCGCATTCAAACTTTATTAAGATTTAGCAATGAGAAAAGTGTGCACCAAGCTCGTGCTATAGGTGTTTGCCACAACGCGCTACGAGTCCATGAGTTCCTGGCCAGGTACCAACGCTGCCCCCCCCCTCTTATAGTCCTGACATCGCCCCAGCGGACTTCATTTTGTTCCCTCTGATTAAGGTAGCCCTGAAAGGAACCCGTTTTTCGCCCATAGAAGAGACCCAATCAGCCGTGATTAAGACCTTGCGAGAGGTCCTTGAAGAAGCCTGCTAGGGCGCGTACCGGTCATGGCAGAGTCGCTGGAAAAAATATGTTTTCGCCCAAGGGCAGTACTTTGAAGAATTTTAAGTGTTTGTGCAATTCTGTTTAACAAATTACTTTTTAAAAATTAATTGCATTACTTTCGGAATGCACTCTGTATTACATAAGGTATAGAGTACATTGGAAGGATAGGAGACTTATCCGTAATCTGTACTGGTCTCCGACTCTTAAGATACGAGTGTCGGTTGGAGAGTCGGGATGGACAGTGTTAAAAAAAGAAGTAAGAGAGAGAGATATGTCTATTATAATCCGAACGCATATGTTGAGTAAATGGTAAAAGAGGTATGGGAAGAACTCGAGATGTGAATGAAAGTCGGTGGGAAAAAAATCAGTTCTATTTGCTGATGATCAACCTTGAGTTAGCCAGTCAGCCAAGAGAATACAGTCATTTCTGGATGCATTAAAAATGGTGTGATAGTTACGGGATTAAAATAAATATGACCAAAACAAAGTTTCTGAAGTTTTCGAAAAGGAGTAACCTAAAATTCATTACCTAAAATTTTTCTGCCGAATAATGCTTTTATCTAAAAGGATACTCAGAATTACTGAGAAATACTCAGTAGCTCGAGAAAGAAGTTGGAGTAATTAATACTCAAGAGGTAAGTAACCAGAAAATGTCCGTAGTAGATATAAAAATTGCCAACTGTCAAACCCGCTACATGACCTTAAAAGTGGTTGACAGGGATTAAAGTTTTGTAAAGTGGAAGGAGAGCTATAGCTTTAAGCAATATTTTCAAAGATATTGTAACAAAAAGTGTAATTCTAGCAATTGATTTCTCGATGGTTTAGTCAAATTTTGAGAACAGTGAAATATTCATCCTGTCGCATTTGTTATAAAGTGATCGATTTCACAAAAGAGTGAGAAATAAGAGTTGAATTATGAGTAAATATTGAGAATTTAAAATTTTGAATAACAATTTATACACCTGTGTTATCGAATCTAAGTTTAAATGATGAAATCTTTCACTCAAACATGAATAGTGAGCATTTTAAATCGTTTCATTTCTCGGGATCTGCGCGGACTCAGTTAATTGTGACTCTCAGTAAATGTCCCTGCATTGAATGGGATAGATTAATCGGTTGAGAATATTTATTTTGAGCATTTTTAACATTTCGCGGTCTTTAAAATTGAATGAAAGAAGCATTCATCATCTATTATCGTTTTGTGAATGAGATTAATTGCAAATGACACCGAATATTAAAAGATAGTCATCTTTACTGATTCAAACCAAAATATGGGTACAGCCCAGTGCCCATTCAATCCACTAACTCATTTGGGAACCGAAAGAACATTTAATTAAATTGAATTGAAGGGCATATCAAATGATTTCGTGCCAATTTCAATGGCTATTTACCTGTTATCGATGCATAAGGACGCTATCTGAAAAGCATACAAGCTCATAATCCCATCACAATTCCAGTAATACTGCAGTAACTGTAAAGCCTGTTTTCGTCGTCATGATTTCCTTAACTATCGAAACATTTTATTACCTGACTTTGACCTTTTTAGAAATTGTATTGCCCTGAATTGAAGCGCATGTTCTTTTTTTTCAAAATTTACCCATTCACAGGGGTTTTATTATAGAGTTTTGAGTACCGACTCCGAAATTTCACGTTTTATGATAGTGATTTGACGTAGTCACTAAAAATGAACTACGTTTTAGCCAGATTTGGAGATAGAGTTTAATAGAAATCCTACGCATTTAACTTCCGTTAAATGAAAGAGTAATCGACGTAATATGGTAATAAATATCAACCACAATATTTGTATCAATGAAAAATAGTCGAATGCGTAAAAATACAATGCTTTTTAGTTTCTCAATTCGTCGATGCAACTATAAACAACTTTTAAATTGCTGGCGGTTAAAATTAATCTTCGTCTTTTAGACAATAACACTTCGATTTTTTCGGAATATTTGTATTATAAACCATAAAATTAGTTGTAATTTTGTGATTGGTTGTATTCTATACGTAACTAAAAGGGTTTTTTGTGACTCATTATGCGATTATTTTCAAAATTGTTACCAATTTGAAAACAAATAAATAATGATTGTGATTACGGTTGAAAATATTGTATGCGATACAAGACATTGCCCTTTTAGGCCATGTCCGAACGTCTGCCCACACCGGACATATGACCTTTTTATGACAGAGTAATTATTGTTAAAACTCGTACACCACTCTCTGGTGATCATAATTTTTATACCAAATATAATCTACCTATATATAATACTATCATATTCCTTGCTGTTTACTGCTTATAACCTGACAAACATTAATCGCGGCTGTTTTCATTTAAGGATTCAGCTCGGAAGCATACGTACACGTATTTTATTCCAGTGCTACATGCTAGAGACGTTTTTATGGCAAATACTAAAAGTTATAAGAAAGTACGTAGCGACTATCATATGGTTCACAACCATTCTTTGCGCAATAATTTAGGGACAGAAAATTTAGCCACAAATCAACCATCTGTAAAGTTTTAGGACATGAAAAGACACGTCATTTTAATGGCATGTCTTTTGTCCTACGATTACATCTATCTTCAAGGTAGTACCTTTTGTAAATAAACACTCTAGTCATGAATTGAGGTGATATTGATTATGTTTTTGTAATTCTCTAAACTCCTATGATGTTTTCATATCGCATATGAACAAAAAGACCAACAGAAAAGTTCAAGGCCTCGTTGTGCCCTCATGTAGCATTCACTATGTCGCCCTCATGGTGAACACATCTTAAAAAAGGCGAAAAAGACTAAAGTGCACCTCCCGTTTTCAGATTATAATTCTTACCTCACTTCTCCATCATTGATTGTTTAATCCCTACTAGGAGCCATTTCTGAGTTTTTCTGGGCATTATGTACACTTAAATATAAAAGAGTATCATATGTTTAATAAATATTGAACATCAATTATTTTTTCTCATAATGCATTGTGCAAAAATTTTATGTAATATTATATTATTAGCTTAATGTATATGTAGCACAAGTTTCCCTGATTTGACTTCAGTGATGCGTCAGTGGAAAATTGAAACATATTCAGTTCGTCTAAGCCTGATGATGAAAATCTCTTTCAACGAAGATGTTTCAATTTACAATTATGGAGAAGGAAAAATTCACATGTGGCTATGTCTGGACCGCAGAGCGTAAAGAACATTAAATGAGGAGGCTAATGAGTGAAATTGATATTGATTTTCGCGAAATATTCAGCAACAACCTTTGTGATGCGCGACCGTGCATGATCATGGTGCAGTATCCAGCCTGTTGCATTGAAATTTGACCTTTTACGATTGATATGGCTTCGGAGAATTTTCAATGTATTACCATAGTATGCTCTATTTACAGTAGTGTTTGTTGGTATGACATACTGATTCACCATTTGCTGATATCAGAAAATGTTATAACCATAACTTTCCCAATATAAGCAACAACTTTTTTATTGCCGCAATTTATTGTGCAAAACTTTAAGTTTACGTTTTAATGTTAACATACTAATACTTTTTTGACTATTTTTGGCGTTAGTGATACCTGAAATTTTCGCACAGACCTTTGATATTTGCTCTCAGGGTCAACATGATACATAGCCAAGTATCATCTGCAGTTATAAACTTTGAAGTGATCACCTCATTTCTCTGTACACCATTTTCAACTACGTACAAACCGATACGTAAAAGTTTTCTTGTTCGGATATGAGCAGTCTCCGAACTCACCGTGAGTAAAAATGTCTCAGGTGCAATTTTGGTGTTGCCAATATGTAGTTTGTACCAGTGAAATATCCAAAATATTTCATAGTCCTCTGAAAAATTATTCGACGATGTTATGTCACAATAACAGCAGCGGTGTTACTGTTTACTGCCGTAAGAGCAGTTATTAGAGCTTTGGGTCCACTTTCATTTGAAATGGAATAACCTCTCTATTTATATATTTTAAACTATCTTCAAGCTACGCCATATGGAAGAACACACTTTACATAAACCTCCTGTAGCATTACACTTGCCTCGGCTGATGATTTTTTTCAGGTGAGAGGAAACTTTCAATGCAGTGTATTCCTCGTTGCGTGTTCCCTTTATTGCAGTTGTTACGTAAACTGAACATTTTGCGACTTGCAACGTCTGCCTCTGACGCAATACTAGAGTCAAATAACTGAAACTTGTAAGAGCTATGCGTAAAAAAATAAGATTAAAATAAAAAATTATTTTTTTACACAATAAACAATTCGAATAAATATAATATAATAAAAATACGTATGTGATCAACCTTTATTTAACAGCCAAATTTCAAGAAACTGCGGGAGATGCCTCAACAGTAACTTTTAACGGAGTCATCCGCTAATATGCACTTCAATGCAACAATTTTAGTGTGTACCAATCATTCACCTTGGCCGGGATTCGAACCCGGATCCCTCCCACATCGAACCCGGATCCAAAATTTCAGAGTTTAAGAGGACACCGCGATAGCTTAACTGGCTAAAGCACTTGGCCGGACATCGAAGGATCAAGATTCGAATCCCGGTCTAGGCGAATGATTTTTACACTCTGAAATTGTTGCATTGATATTTGACAGCCCTTACAGTTTGCTTACCAGAACCTAATTCAAGCAATTCTCGTTGAAAAATTTGGTGAATACCACCACCCAGAGAAAACAATGCAAAGTTTGATCTGACAGGGTAGGTTTGATTTCACTTTGCACCTCAAGTAGAGTAACCTTCGCACATCGGGATAGGGCGGCCAGATCCTACCCCTATGCTACCCAGAAAGATTCGGTACTCGAACGATCAAAGAGTCCAACACTCTCTCTACTAGACTACCAAGTCCCATAGAGAAACGTATGATCATCTTATATTCATAATTACATCTTACATTGAAGAATGAGCATGAATCTCAAAAGCAAGATAACATCCTTCTTTCGAAACAAATTACCTACGCTAACCATTAAAATATTAGGTATAAGTGAAAGAAATTTAATAAATTACCCTAAGGAAATTTTGTGTTTTAATGCAGTATACTATACTTTTTTGAATAGTGTGAATTCTTGCTGGTAGGCCTCACAAATGATTTTTCACAGTTTCGCCATCGTCTCTTCTTCTCTTCAAAAATCGTTAGAAAAATGGAATAAGTAAATAAAACACACTATCCGTGCTAATGAGACTTTGTTTGAAAACTTAATTCGTTGCGTGAGCGCTTTCCATGAATCAAACGGCTAAATAAATGCCAAATTAAGTCATAAAAATATTCATGGAATACGACATCGATTTCCTTTGGAAACAAAATGTAAATAACGGAGAAATTTCAAAGATGACATTCATGGATATGGTATTCCAGTGGGTATAGGGTTGAATTACTGACCGAAGGACCGAGGTTCGATTCCTGAGCACGCCCCTGGGCACCCTCAGTTACTCTCAAGATGTGTGATTTTTCGGATACTAGATGTTCACGGGAAACCATAGCTAGAACCAGGTGGCACCCTGCCCAGATGTGTTAATTTCGTACACCGTCGAGCTTAGCACTAGGTGAGCTCTACCCTTAACCATCAAAACGACTTCTTGATCACTGTGGTTATACTGAATTCTTATATTAGACCACACGATAGTATTCCCAACCCTAGCAATAAGACATTTAACTTGCATATACTAATATTTTCAAAGAAGCAGGTTAACGTCCCTAACATATTCTAGCATACTGTGCAATGCACCGCATTCATACGGTAATTTCACTTCAATAGCAACTGTATGAAATATTTATGTAATATAGAAGTGTTATACTCTTATGTATCTTTTATGGAATAATAATTAAACAAGTTTAATTATGCCAACGCGTTAAGTACCTGTGTGGATATGCACATTATTTAAAGATCACTTTTGAACCATGTTAAAATTATGAATATACGCTTACTACCACAATTTTCTCCTTTGTCCTTACCTTTAGATTGACAACACGAGAATTCACAGCTCTCAAAGACCATTTCGCCACTTCCGTAGTGAAAGCATCTGAAAACGCAAAGAAAAATAATGCATCAGAAAAATTTAACATGCAAAAGAATGTCAATAATAATATTATATAAATACTATTTTAGTTAGTAGTCCCGTGTTAAAAATTAAATTAATGAATTTACAGCTGCATATTTGAATTTGCATAGCATACAACATGTAAATGAAAGTACCATAATTTTAATGATCCACATAACATCCAATTCTAGAATATCCCTATTACAAAAATTATGTAATGAAACCCCTAACGTAATCTTGAAATCCTTACGTTCTATTACACTTAAATCTTTTTGGATTTTGGTTATCAAATATCTTTACTTATTTATTGACTGACAAAAAACCATGCCAAACTACAGCATTCAAGCAAAATCCACATATTCTAAAACGTCATAGATGACTTCAAAGTACAAATGGAGCGAGGGCAAATATGACTACTAGCACAATCTTTCACAAAGAAAGTGACCGATAATTATTGAGAATGCAGTGTTAACAATAAACCCATTTTTGAGGATGAATCGGGAATTTCACATTTTTATTGCTTGATTGAATTTTATTTATTTAAATCAATGAAAATTAACATTTTATTTTGCATGCTTAAATTTTGTTTTTTTAATTATGCATATTTGTCCCTGCAGGTGCAAATATGTTTCATTGAAAAGCCGTATTTTCTTTAACTGGTCGATGATGAAAATCTCTGCATGGCTAACATGCACAATAATGATACTTAATTATATTCATTCATAAGGACAAAGTTCAAATCATGAATATTATTAAACATTTTGATTTTTTAAATCCAAAAATCATTGTCACATTTATTTTTTATTCTTGCAGTGCGTGTACTTGCTCGTATGTTAGGACGCCCTTCCCTTAGTATATTCCCAAAATATTTATCAGCTGGAAAATATATACGCAGTTTTTCCCAGACTGCGCAGTAAGTGTTCAGTACTAATCCCGCTATCTCCACGAAAATAAATTTTAAAAAAAGCTAACCTTATGTTAAAAGTATGTCAAATTCAAAGGTATTCATTACTAACGAAAATAGTGGTCGAGTATTCTGTTGTCACCGGAGTCTGGTTGACTTGGGTAAAACATATTTTCAATTCTTATTGCAAATATGACTTTCTTCCCAGACCGTACTGTGGACTCGGTAGTTTATCCAGATCAAAACGAAATAATGAAAATTTATACCTGACCTGAAATAATACCTAACCCAACATTCATCTTGGTCTTCAGTATAACCTTACTAGAACCATATTTTAAATATAGATCAGTAGCATCAGTATATGTGAGTGCATTGCAAGATCAGGGAAAGTACTAAGTTTTCTAACCATCATAGGAAATGGTTCAATCTCAGGCATTCCATCGGTTAGTTTTGTCCTCATTACATCCTCTCACAGGGCAGATAAATGATATCGACGCCTTCTTTCACTCGAGAGGCGCATGTCATCTCCCCAGGGTATTTTATGGAAAATATTAACGGAGTGCGGTCCCAAAATTTTGGATAGAGGAAAAGGTGCCATTTTCCAAAGCGTCCATCTCTACTATCTCCACGACAACAAGACTAATGCATTTTGTTGAAAGCGTTACACTAAAAAAAGGGCGGAAGAACCTACAAATACACAACACCGGGAAATGTTAACACATAAACCTTCTCTTCCCAAATATATGTTTGTAAAGCTATAAATCAATAACTAGTTCATGTGTCAGTTAGAGTATCATTCTGACTCGACCATTGCCAACATAGCCTTCGCATTCTAAATAGACCTTAATCAAAATGGGATCAGTATCTTGAAGAATGTGTCTCACTTAGCTAAACTAATGCTGCATTCAAGATTTTACCAAAATATCTGACTTACCAGTTAAATTAAGCATGGTAACACTAAGTATGGTCTTAGGAGAATTGCATTAGCTGATAGGAGTTGTTTGGTAAACGTTTACAGTGATAGAACAACAATTCATTGGCGGGAGTAAAATTCACTAAAAATAATGCAATTCTACTACATAAATCAAGGATCCATAACGATTATCGAGTTTAACATAGCATTTTGAGTGCAAATATTCCACCGAGCTAGCCTTTTCACTCTCTTCGGTTTGCTGTAGAAATATACCCTTTCTGAATCCAAACTCGTCGGTCGGCGGACTCTTGTGTGTTTATTTCAGTCGTTGTCATTTAAAAATTCTAATATCAATTTTTTATAATGTTTATCTCCTTTAATTTCTAACGCCCCGTCCTAATATTCACTTTTTGCAATGTATCTTAAAATAACGATAGTTTCCTGGGATGCAGCGAAGTTGTTCTTTTTTACTTTTCGTCAAATAAACATCATATTTAAAAAAAATTATTTCTAAAACAAACTGCCTTTGAAACCGACGCTATGATTGCAAAAATAATTATCAAACGTTGAATGTGAGAATAAAGGTCCATAATTTAACAACGAATGCGTTGTTTAATACGCATGTGCGTGAAATATCCATGAAACATCACCGCAAATTTCCATTTACCAAACGATGAATATTCGTTTGAATGTATATTGGTTTAGAACCCAGGTATAACTAGCAACTCACTAATTGCGTCGCACGAAAATTGAATTGACACTTCATTGCCGTTAATGCTATTTCATTTCAGCTGCTTCCATTAGTGCACTATTAATCGAACGTTTTAGTAAAATTACAACGCCTATCAGTCATGGACGCCCTGGGAGTGAGGGTGAAAAGCATCGCATTGCAGCAATTTCAATATCACCTCAAACATCAATAAATTCGTGTAGGATGCTATGTGTATAAATACCCGGGAGTTGAAAGAAATGTATTACGATTTGATTGTGTTACGGCCTTGCAAGAGAATTAGTGGAAAAATAGTGCACTCACAATAGCGTGACAATATTATGTTGAAAATAATTAATATTTTAAAAAAAATAAATATTATAGCGGAATGAATATTTTAAAACAATTTTTAAATACAAACGAAACGTATTACACTTCGTTTTTCTCTGTCCGTTTTTCCTTGTCCATTCCTTTTACGATTACGAAAGTAGTCCCAAACTCTATGTTTAGGTATTTCCATTTCCATTATTATGTGTACATTCACAGTGATTCACGTATATTCATCTACTCTTCAAATCAATTTATAACCGCAGTCTATATATGAATTTACTTTACCATGGAATTTTCAAGCCATCTATCGTAAGTGCCGACTATGGGATTCAATCATTGCTAAAATATTGAATCGTATTAATCACTTTAGTAGCATATTTGACGTATGTTGTCCTGTTTTCACCAACATCAAGCAAAATTTTTTCCTTGATTAATTAATTTCATTATAGGATAGTTTGAAAAACTATACGGAAGTTAGGGTGTTCAGTTCAATTCGTCAACAACGATGCCCTTTTATTGTGCCTTTATGTACTGTGAAATTTTGCTCTCAAACGATTATTTAAAGAATATTTTTCTTTCTGAAGTATTCCAAATTCCTCTCTTCTATAAGTGTGATCGAATTTTTCCTGAATAATATTTCTGTACAAGTTAAATAGAAGTGCAAGCAAGAATAAGGCAAGAATAGTAACTGGAAACAAATATGCAGCGTTCCTGCCTCCGGTATGTCAAAATGTCAAATGTCAAAAGAGCAACAGTCAAAAGAGCAAAAAAATGTCAAAAGAGCAACAGTCAGCAAATTCCACATGTGTGTTCTCAAAGAAACAAACACCCTCATGTGCTTAGGAATATATTTAAAATTGAATGTTACGCAGAAATTGGAGATATCACGCCTATTATCTTACAAAATAAATGCCTAGTCATTGTAAATATTCCACAATTAAAACAATAATTCCCTTCAAAGTGCAAGAACAAAGTCACTTGGTTGAGTAATGCGCAAAAATGCTTTCCAAATTCGATCATTTTCTATTTCCAAAGCCAAACGTCATTTTAGACAATGCAAATTCAAATGTTGATCAAATAATATTCAGCGAACCAAAAAGTTTGGCGTTGTAGCCTAGTAAGCAGAGCGTTTTGCTACTGACCGAATGGTCTAGGATTCAAATCCTAGGTCATGTCTTTGTACTACTTAATCAGAAATTCCAAGGTATCCCATTATTTTATTACTCAATTTTCATGAGCAATCGAATGCTGGTATAGAATGAAACCGGGCCCAGTATCGTGAATACGAATGGAATTTAATATGCCGGCTTAGTTCAGGATGAGCCCTACCCCTTGCTGTCGAAACCAGCCTTCAGAATGATTAATGTGATAA
This sequence comes from Hetaerina titia, assembly GCA_037158775.1. Classification (NCBI taxonomy): domain Eukaryota; kingdom Metazoa; phylum Arthropoda; class Insecta; order Odonata; family Calopterygidae; genus Hetaerina; species Hetaerina titia. Next base: position 55,405,739 of record CM073770.1, on the reverse strand, counting down.
ATTCAAAATATAATGTGTGGTCATAAATATTTTTTATGAATTAAATGTAATCGTAAATTATCTTTAATATTAAAACTGGTGTTTAGGTGAAGGAGTTTAAGAAATAAATGACCGAACGTTTGATAAATCTCCAAACCTTTCTGATGATAAATAGTCTGTGATTCTTCATTTGACATTTTGATTCATGTCCCTATTACTTCATGAAATTCGGATTTTGATACGAAACCAACCCTGAAATGGATTCTAAGAAGAACTGTTCTTCGTAGTGTAAAATAGTCATGGGTCAATGGCATGCCTGTGACAGATTGATAAGAATTTCATTCTAAAATAAACAGTAATACATTGCGGAAATAGAGTAAAACCTTAATGAATAAAGAAACCCTTAATAAAATGTATGAAATCAATACTCCATCGCCCAAGGAGCGCACAAATAATTGGACTCGGTAATTTTATCGTGAGCCCCAATGAAGCAGGTTACCTACTGCATGTTACGTCTTATTACCCTACATTTCAGCCTGTAGTGGAGAGCTCTTTCTAGTTTTCCTTTCCAAGCCATTTAATTCTAAATTCCGTGTAATTCAACTGAGGCGCTGCATAAATTTGAAGGGAAAAACAAGATGTATATCCTGATGATCGAGAATCCGTGCCATTTTTCATAGTGCACTTACGAGGATGACGTCAAACATCACTCTCTTGAGCCCCCCAGAGAGATCCCCCAAATGACTCCACATATTCATCCTCCTCGATCCTCCCTCCACCCCCTCGCCTACTTCAATCACAACCGCAACCAATAGAGACTGGAATTGCGTAATAAGCCAAAATGGCGGTACGTTCTCACCTGTTCGATGCGGCCCATGTAGCCGCGTAGCAGTCCTCTCTTTCGTATTTTATTTCCTTTCCTCTTTTCCTCTCTTTCTCGCCCGAGTCAATTAATCCTGAAGGGCGGCACTGCCGCAAGGGAAGCCGACATGACAACCGACGGTTCACTCGCTTCCCCGTCGTCGCCGGAACCGAATAACACAGCCGATGCGACGGGTCCTCCCTCCTCCTCCCCCCCCTCCCCCTGGGCCCCCACACTTTCCTCTCTCCTATCACGGAGCCGAGGCCCAACTCGTTCCGAATTATTTTCCTGCACCCCTTCCCCGTCCCCCCTTTCCCGGCGAATGACACCCCACGTCCCCCTTCCTCCTCCTTCACTCGCGGTGGCCTTCCCCCGCGGTCACCATCCGTTTCGACTGGGATCCCCCGTGTGTTATGCTTGATGGTGTGTGTGTGTAAGTATATATATATATATATATATATATATACGTGTGTCCGTCCGTCTCTCTCTCTGTCCGCCTCGCTTCCCGGTCCGAAGAGAGGGTCGCGCCCGGGATTTTCACATCCGGAATACAAAACGAGAACAGAAATCACTCACTTTCCCGTCGCTCGATCGCCTACGCGATCCGACGGGACGGGTTGGAACGAAAACAAAACCCTTTGCTGGGAGTATGAGGGAGAGCAAAGGTGGAGTTGACTGGCGTTATGTTGGGCGCTGAGGTCGAGGAGGAGGGAGGGGGGGGGGAAGAAAAGATCACCCGAACGAAACACGCAGCGCGAAGATGACGGTGGCGATTCCCCGGCACACCGGCGCTGCTCCTTCCCGTGTTTGTGGGGAAGACAGAGGGTAGGGGGAGTTGGGAGGCTGTGAGGAGGGAATTAAGGGGGCAGAGAGACTATTGACTCGCCTCCGAAAAGCGAGTTGCACACTGAGATGTCGATCTCACGCCCGCCCGCCGGGGGCCCGGAGAGATCCGTACTCCAAATCCACACTTCACACGCTTTCCGCAGCAGCATCCATGACCCGGCCGTGGATAACTCTCCGGGACGGCCGGTTCTTTTTGGGGGGGGGGGAGGGGGAGGCGGAGATGGTGCGGGGTCGTTTCGAGATATGGTTGGGAGGGAGGAATTTCGACCTATGAGTGCCGACACTCTTGAGAAGGCAAACCCAGCGGAATCGGTGGGCACCACTATTATCACCTTCGTCGTTACTTTTGTTTGTATTTTCTGTAAATACAGCGACGAACGGATCAAAGCGGGAATCGTTCCACAGCACGGGGGAGTCGAGAATCTCAATGCTCTATCGTCGGCAATGGTCACCGGTGAGCCGTCAGTAGAAAGAACAAGAATAAAGAAGCCCTTTTTTCCCCTTCCTCCTCCACTGATGAACCGGTGGGTTTTTTGCTTCCCTTTTGCAAGGTGTTCCGTGGGATTTGAGATCGACACGAACAATCTTGGGTTATCCCACCACCGGTCACTTAAATCAAGCAGCACTCACTCTCTTCTTCTCTCGAGCCGCCGTGGTACAAAGCAGGCCGGCGAGGCGATCGGAGAAACGATTCGTCCGTACGCGGTAAAGTAAACGGGTTGAGGACGAAACGTGGGAATGAATCTTGCTATCAGTGTGGGACCGGTTGCAAACTGACTTTAAAAACTTCGAACTCTTATCATCTATTCACTTGAGCTCAAGAGTTTCGCGCGCCCCAGTGAGGCGAAAAACAAGCGAGGAACACAGCGCACTGCGATCCTTCTCTCTATTTCTATCTCTCTCTCTCTCTCAAAAAAAACCTTGCTTCCTTAACCCCTCTCGCGCTTCCTTCTCTCCCTCTCTCCGCCGGAGAAATGCCGCATAGAGAGAGAGAGAGAGAGAGAGACAAGTAGCTCTCACGGACGCGGCTGAAATCACATCTGGAGCATTCCAAAAAAGACTCCCGCCTGCCGGAAACGGAAGCTATCAAAAAAACCTCTAAGATCCCTTTTCCACTATTCCCGCGCACTATATTCCTCTATCTCTCTTTCTCCTTGTCTCCACCAAACTCTCTTCCTCTTCTCTCTTCTATTCCTTCGCCGTACTTCTCTGCTTCACTCCCTCGGAACTCACACGGATCTTCCGAATCGCGGCGACGGTCGCGGGGATACGAGGGTTGGAAAAAATGTGCGTCGCGTTGATGCAAAACGGTCACAAGACCCTCTTCGGACATTCGCCGCTTCTACGGTGAGGTGCGTGGGTCCAGGAGGTGGCGGTGGTGGTGTCGCCGGAGCTTTGCCGGTCGCGGAGACGGGATTTGCAGGGCCGCTCCATCGCCACGGAGGCGCCCCGGTGTCCGCGCGGGGGATGTCTGCGGCAGGCGACGACGGCCTGGGGAGCAGAGGCTTCCTCTTCCACTTCACCCGAGGAGGCGGCGAGCGCATTGCCCGGTGACCCCCGCGGTCGCCCTCTCCACCTCCATGGCCCCCGAGGGAGGTCTCCGGAGAGACGATTAACCACCCTCCTCCTCACCCGTCACTCTTCGACCCTCGGACCACGGCACTCGCGGGGGTATTCGAGAACACCGGTCATATTATTTCCGCTCACTTGTCTCTCTGTCCGACTCCCCTCTCCCTTATCCGCACGTTTCCCTTACATGTATGGTCTAGGAAAACACCCCTCACAGCCTTTCTTTTCCTTCTGTTTCTTTCTTCCCTTTTCCCTACCAAGTCCGCGTCACGACTAAAACTCCCCAAGTCTCGCATAGCGCCGCCGACACCGGTCCTAACCCCCCCTTTCTCCCCTCCATTCCCCCACCCCTCTCTCCCTTCACCCCCTCTCCCTTCCCTTGTGACTCCCTCCACGAAACCCCCTCGTAACCTCCCCGTCCTCGAACCCCCTCACCCCCAGGCATTCGATTCCCTCGACCCCACCCCTCCCACCCAACCTCTCCCCTCCATAACCCCCTCTTCCCCTAACTTAACCCTCCCCCGCATTCGACCTTCTCCCCACTCCTTTCCCCTCCATCCCCTCCATTCTCTCCTCACCCCTCCCTCCTTTCTCCCTCTGCACACACACACCCTTCCCCCCAGAGCCTCCCTTCCGACGCCACCCCACCCTCGCCCACCTGCAAGCATCGACCAAGAGACCAGCCGTCGGACAGACCGAGCTGCGCTGAATTATTCACGCCCCCTCCACCTACCCTACTCCCCACGCAACAAACCCATCCCCCCGTGTTTCAAACCCCCACACGCCTCCTTTCACCTACTATTCTTACTATTCACTATCCACCCTTCCACCAATCCCCAATCCTAAATATCCTTCACGCCCCTGAACCCACACCTTTCCCCGCCCCTTACCGGTTCCACGTTCGCATCATTTTTTTGCACCCCCCCCCCCAACCACCCCGCCGTCATACCCACTACCCTCAACGCCCTTCCGCCTCTCGTCTCTAAACCACCTCCACCTCTTGAAGCGACCGCCTTCCCCAAAATATCCCTCCCCTCTCGTAGAAGTTGCATTCGCTCACACGACCCTGCAGTCGAAGTACTTGTCCCTCGACACTGAGGAGTGCTTCGCCACCATGCTATAGGAACGCTCTTCTCTCATCCAACTCCGACCCTAAGTTCCCCCTCCCGAATTGAAATAGTTTACCTCCTGTGATCCTGCATCTTATCGCATCCCTGAGGAAACTACGAAAAACACTTTTATGCCAGAGGATAAGTGATTGCATGCAGTATATAGTATGAAATCCCTTGGTCCACCATAGAATTATTTTAAAAGCGAACAGTCATCTTTAAATTCCTCAATTTGACATGTTCAAGAATATTTAAATCGGTTGTGTTACAGTTGCGACCTATGGAATACTCTTGGTCTTTTATTGAGAAAATTCTCGATGCACATAAGCCGCATTTTTTTAACCTTAAGGAACGCCGTACTATAGTTTCTCGCGTGACAGCAGCGACACTCGCCAATAAATGAGATTTAAACTGCAACGGGTAACTGTGAGCCTTAGGCACGTGCGGCATCAAATGAGACTTCTCTTCGCAAATCGATCGATCGATAACTACGTATTAATCATCTCATTCATTTACCTTAAAAGAAGGCATAGAAACTCCATAAATCATAATTTCAAGAGAAATTTCTCTAAGGACCCGAGTCACCCACACGAAGTGAAAATTTGAGTTCGCTCTAACGTCTATCGAAAAACGAATGGCGTTTCCCGAAACATCGCCCTTTCAAGATAGCACCAAAAGGTGAAAAAAGGTTTGCAATCATTGCCCTGCACTAAACTCCCCTCAACCTCCTCATTCGCCTCTCTCTGCCCCACCTCGCCAATCACTTCCCTGCTGCCTATCACACCTTGTCACTCATTTTTTGTTTAGTTTGACTTTCTCTCAAACACTCACGTCCATGTTGTCCCACCGGCGAAACCCCTCCCCCGTCTCTTAGAACCCTCCTCCCCTTACGCCGCCACCGTCCCCCCTCTCCTCGACCTCCAACCTCTCTCCCTCCCTCTCCCTTCCCCCCCATTCCCTCCCACCCTTCCCCATCCCTGCACCTCCCTTCGTATCCCCCCTTCCTCTGCAGCTTGCCCTTCTCCTCCTCCCTACTCTACCCACCTCTCGTGCCCTTTTATCCCACCGACACCCATCTCCCCGCACCCTACCCGTCCATCAAACTCCCCCCTTCCAGTATACACCCTGCCCCCTGATGACTTCAATGCCACACACTGCGCGTGCGTAAGGGGATAACGAGTAGGTACTGTGCGATTTACTCGGATGCCGCCGGGGGGACTTAAAAAAAATAAAGGAATAAAACCCTTACCTGTGAGCCCACGCGACGTGCAGGGGGAGGTCCGGGATTCGAGCGGTGAGGGAGGATCGGGGGTGTGGGGGATTTAGGGCGAGAGAGGAGGAGAGGGAGAAAGATGGAGGGAGAGATCAACGTAGACGAGAGGGTAAGGGTGCCGTAATGGCTGGAATGGAATGCCCTCTTTCCACCACCCGCCCTATTCCCTGCCCTATTCACTCCTCTCTCGATTGGGATTCCCTTTTTTTCGCATCTCCTCACCTCCCCTTTCTTCTCACCTCTCTCTCACTCTCTTTTATTACCCCCGTAACCAAATCCGTGCGCGATCGCGGCGGTTCGGAATTTTGATTGCGGGCGATGGAAGAGAGGCGGTTGGGGCGGTGAGTAACCGAAAATGTGTCCGTCCTTTCTTGCCCAACGACTCCCGTGGACGGCACAAAACACGACAAGCCCCACGCTCCAGCACTGGCTCGGGGGGATCCTCCCCGAGGACGTTTCCACGGTGACAGGTTAACACTCCTGCGCAAGGGCGACTTTTCACCGAGCACGAATTCCTCCGCATTTTACGTCACTGGAACGGAAGGCGCTACCGTCTGGGGAGATGGTCGCATAAATGTATCCTCTGGGAGAAGTTTAGTTTCAATATAACGTATAACTCTCAACGAATTAGGTATTTATGTGGGAAAAACACGAAAAATCTTTTAAAGGACATTGAAGTTAAAAATCCTTGGATTTCTAATGTCTCCGTGCCCGCTTATGACCCCTTCGTTTCAGTTATGAAAAGGTTAGAAGCTGGGTTAGGGAGATTTTAACTAATCTTCAGATAGGGATAACAAAAGATAATTAATTCCTAGGCTAGTTTCGTTAAAATTCAGGTGATATGTGATGAGTTTTCATAAAATAGGATGAGCACGTTTTTCCATTAATAAAGTAAGAAGAGAATAAATAACACAGAAGTAATCTCTAAACTTAAGCCTAGCTCCATTTATGGATCAATAACATTAGCTAGTACTTATATACGTAAATGGTTACGGATAATAATCATTGAAATTCAAGTTTCAAAAATGAAATTATAAAATTAAGTGAGCTTTAAGACTAGAAGAAACCTCAGGGTACTAGTGTAAATTTACAGTCTATTAAATATTCCCTTCCATTTATCAGATGGAATACACGAATTAATTTTTCAACGCAATAATTGAATCACTTATGCGTCCTACTTATTAGAAACTGACAATGCAGTTAACATATCGTTATTTCGTCAGTAATATGCGGTACTGTAACATATTCTCACAGAGCTGTGGTAAGGTGTACGGTAGATGAATCTGAATTTATTTGCATTAAAAAATACAGCATATATTTCAACGTAATAAGTTGGCATTTCACTGACATACGTATCTCCACTTTTTTGCATTCAAAAGGTGCAAAGATTTCATTTTAATGCATTATTCATTGAGAAAAATAAGAGTTAAATTGTTTGCATTATTTTAACGAAGAAGTGTAATTTATTTGCAGAGAGAAATTAAAACAAAAATTACTTAAAACAAACATTTCAACTCAAAACGGACAAAGTTGAGTTTTGTTAGACTCTGTGAATCAAATCGGTACCCTGAATGCCATTTACCTGATTCCATTAGAGTTAGACATTACAAGTGTTAGGATCAAATCGTAAAATAGCTCTTGAAAATGTCAGCCTCCAAGTTTCTCATGTAAAATGGATTATAAAAGATGAAAACTACTTTTAAAAATTTTTAAATTGGGAAAATGTGCCTCAACTTTTGTTTGTAACTTGAGATTTTTCCATGTTAAATGTTTACACAGCGTCTAAAATAACGTAAATCTGCTGAAATCTGCCTTTGAGTGTCACTATACTCAAAGCTGAAACGTTGCTCATTTTAATCAAGCCCAAAATCTTGCAAAACCGATACTCATAGATTAATCTTTCGAAATTGCGATTTCTATTTTTATCATTTCTCATGAAATTCTCCATTCTTTAAAAGAAGCAGTAGTTCCAGCTATACAATCTACGTAATTAAATATGTATTAGTCTTAATCAGCTACAAGAGTTATGGCCATCAATCCGTATACCAACGTAGCGATTATACAAGAATAATTCCTAAATTAGTAAATTTCACTTAAAATTTTAGAACATATTTATGGACTAATTTTTTAAATATTGTATAAAATTTCATATCAACTAAGAAAGTATGAGAACAACAATGATACAATTGGTTGTAGGAACATTAGTGCGTACTGTTTTTTTTTATACAGCAAGAATTTTAACTACTGCAATGAATATGTTTTCTACTTTTAGGCTTGCCACTATTTTTTCTTCTTGTACACAAAATCCAAGAGATCTTTATAAAAGACATTGTGATGGTCAAATTTTATTTCCTTTCCTACTTTTCAGTCTTGAAGTTTAAACCATCAAAGTAATATCTTTCTGAAGTAGGACGATTGATCCAGTACAACATACAAAACCAAGAACGATAAAACAAAGGGAATTGCCGTAATGAAACAATATTTTCCGTAATAATTCTAGAAATTAAATGCAAAATCTGAATGTCTACCTCTAACATCTTCTCGCGTGTCTAATTTTCATGATTTGTTGCCTACGTTAATCCTTGGAAGTCCGCATAAGTGAGCACATAATTTAAAAGACAAATGAAACATTTTACAAAACAAACGATGGAGAATCTCATGAATTTGTATGAAATGTATTTTTTTATAAATACAATATGCTATAAAAACAAATTTTAATCCAACCTAGAAACTTTCATATCATTGCACGTACTCAACTGATGAAATATAATTTGTTCCCAAAATTGATAGTATTGTTAGTTTTTTCACCGAGTGTTCATCTTTTTTAAAGAAAACTTTTAGAATGCATCATTATAGAGTTCTCCAAATTGGTGTCATTTTTATTTTAAGCAAATAGATATATTTAATAGCACATAGAAAACAAAGTGATACCAATTCCGGGGAAAACTATTATCTAGATGTCATTGCATAAAGAAAGTGCTTTTCTATTGGATTGGTAAACAGAAGAGTAATAAGATTAAAAAGACAGATTTGTCCTCAAACATTACTATCTAACTTCAGAATAATAAGGAAAGATATAAGTAGTAGGCAGTTAAAACAAAATTGGTGCAACGAACTCACTTTTTTGTATCTCAGCTTTTTGTACTATTATTGTTTAATGTATAAACGAACACTATGACTTTCAAGCACAGATATAAACAAAGCTGGATCATGAAAAATTCAATAATGATTAGTAAAAATTACAAATATACTTCATGTATCTGATACAACCTTTAAAAAAGAACTTTCACCAAAACATAATTTAAAAATACTGAGGTGAAAAAGTAAAGTTAGCATTCTGTTTCTCATTTGTTGACCACATGTCACGAGAATTATGGATCAATCTGAAAAAAAATTGATCAAATAATTGGTCGCAGCACAAGCTTTCCGGGTCGTGATACTGACGGAGCATTGGATTGAAGTTTCTGGAAACGCGGAGGCTAGGCACTTAACGAGCAGAACACGAAGGCTGGATTAAAATTATTGATAAATACGAGTAAAAATATGTAACGTCCAAAAAGCACATGGTTCTTTCTTTATATATCCGAAAAATATCTTTATATTTCACTCTGCTCTAATTTCAACGATCAATATTCGTGGATTGATATAATTATATGAATAATATATAATATAATAAAATTTGATAAAATATAATAAAATGGTGAGTAATTATGAAAAAAGTATGACTATGTCAAGGTTATCCAACCAGAAAAATGTAACATCTGTAGAATAGTACGACTTAATAATTAAAAAATAACATTTGATTATCGAAATAAATGCCTCGATATTTATCACCTGCTTATTGACGTGTGTATGTCGATATATTTCAGCATAGATCCGAGTAACTATGTTGAAATAATCCATAATTACATATGTAATTCGATTTTGAAAGAATATATTAAAACTTTTGTTTGTAGCTCATTGCCAAATTCTCCGCGAGCGAGGGTTTTTTCTTACTGCTTAACCTGAAGAATGGCAGTCTTTCGGAAGTTCCTTTGGACGTTTCAAGGTTCTGTAAAAAAATTCTATGGCATAGAGCTTTAAATGCACCCTCAAGTTGTCCCTAGTTCGTGATTTTACCAAATTTACCCGCTAAAATTTCAGCTCGGGAAAAAGTTAACAAATGCAAGGTGAATTCAATAAACAATAGAAATTGGAGTTATTTGGAAAGATATTTATTTTTTAGTCTACATTAATGCTATACCCTTCGAAGTAATCCCCATTAAATATTTTAAACATATTCCAGCGCTTTTCCCAATCCTCGAAACTCTTCTGGGACTCGATATTTGTCAGAGTTTTTAGCTCTCTCATCGATGCGTTTTGAATCTCATCAACACCTGTATGTTTGTAAAACGACGGCTGTTTAAGGTGCTCTTTACTTTTGGAACAGAAAAAAAACCAAGGGGCCATTTTTTACGAATATGGAGTCTGGGACATAATTACAGCGCTGTTTTTGGCCCAAAATTCACGAACAAGCAGTTGATTAAGTACAGGAGTACTATCGTGGTACAAAGGCATTAATTATTTCACCACAAATATAGGAGTATTTTATTATTATATATAGTACAGAATAAACATATAGTATTATGCTTTGCTAAATTCACGCAAATGGCGTTGAACTTGCAAGTAAAACTCTTTATTGATCATTTGACAAGAAGTCATGGTTCACTACACAATATGCAAAATTACAAAATCCCCGTTACTTTTTGAACATCCTCATATTGATCAAGAGCTTAGAGCTTTATGAATTTTATTCGTTTCTCGGTTTTTATCCTTGATATCCAAACAAAGTAGGCGCTCTGGCATTGCGTCCGTTTGAATTTTGTTTGCCAGAATACTTCGGAGGAAGTTTTTCCAAATTGTTTTTCCTCCTTGCTCTCCATGTGGTGCGATACTCAGAAATGTTTGATCAAAAAAGGTTAGCCGAAAAAATTTTGTAGATCGGCTTGACCCTCGAAAACAGAGATATGAACTAGAATGATGACACCCCACTCTCGCGACCAGAATGTCGGGGACAGATGAGTGAGCGGGTAGCAATGAGATAAAAAGAGTACGATCTTTCATTCTATCCCTGTAGGGAATGGCTTGATATGAGCGTAAGGGTACAGTGGAAGGATCCGGGCGTGAGAGAAGACGAACGGAGGAAGTGGAACGGAGAAGGTGGAACGGAGGAATAGGGTGGATCTCACGCACGTGTGAGGAGACGACGATCAGGGAACGGTGGGCGGAGCGTGAGGGGAGGGATGGCCGGAGTGGTGAGAGCATGACGGCCGCACCACGACCCACCCAATGGACTGGAAATAATTCTCTCCTCGTGTTTACCTGAACTCACTCCACTTACATTTCGATGTTGCTCTTGTTTCTTGAAATCAGCCTTTTCGTAAAGCAAAAGAGATCCTCGCAAAAAACATACCTAGGGTCTAAAAACACTCGTAACTTATGCCATGACAATTTTTCTGGATATCTGTAGGCGTCGAAATTATTTTAGAATCATTATTAACAAATACATACTTGCATAGAGCTCAGAGTGCCGGAAAAAATTGAAAAATTCAATTTAATATGCTCGAATACTCTGCTACTTCTGTACTAACTTTCATTCTCTTCTATCATTCATATCATAATCAGTAAAATACTTTACCACTGAATACACTCAATTTGTTTTAATATCCTTCTTTCCATTGTTCTTATAAATAAAGTATTCGAATAGTACTTATTTTCTTACTTCCTAAACAAAAAACATCGAGTAATTGTGATGATTTATTGAATACGAACTTGAAATTTATGAAAAATGTATCCATCAATTGTTCAGTTGTTTCAATTGCGATTTTTTTTACGCTTCATATTTTGGAAAACTCAGAAATAAAATTTAAAAACAAAGGAATAAAGTCCCTGACGCATATTGAATCGTTGCGTGGTTCAGAAACTACATGTATTTCTATGGTGAAAGAGGATGATCGTAAATCAGAGATATTTTATATGTGGGTATAGAGAAGGACTGAAAACGTTAGCTGAAGGGGAATGAAGATAAACAGTAAAGGGAAGTAGGGGGAAGAAAAAGGAAGTTGGGGAAATTTGAAGGAGACAGATAAAGTTCATGGAGGATATAACAGATAACCGGATGTTGAATACACTGTCAGAATGGAGAATGCTAGGAAAGGGAAGGAGGAAATTATTCATACAAAATGAAGGGGGGGGGGCAGTAGTTATAAAGATTTGAAGAAGGCAATCGTGTGAGGAAAAGGTTGTTTCTATACTTTTAAAAGTTTTCCAGAAAAAGTCTTGTGTTTTCAGACCTACCTCTAAATACGGAAGACTACCAGGAATAACTCATAGTAAAGTTGTTCTTGTCGCTCAATCAAACTTAAGCAGCTATGTGGCAAGATTCAGGATGTGTTGATATTATAATCCTCTGAGTGTATACGAGTACTTATCCTACATCCGACATGCAGGTTGCACCATACACGCACTTAGGGAACTATTTCATTTTAATGCCAAAAGTCCTTCCCTCGAACCCTATTCACCGGTTTGAAAATATCCAAGTAGAGTAAACAATAATCCTTGTCCATACTAGATTTATTTACTTCGAATTTCCGATATTTTGATTCACTCCAAAAAATTGACCAACAAACTACATGCGTGGAAAGGCAGAGTTGACGCTGAAGTTCTCTTTCGAGCATACAACTGTAACTTCTCTTTCGTGGAGTATTTTCTTTGCATTCCACCGCCAAGAAAAAAGTTGATTTTATCTTTGGTTTATGAACTCCATCGAGTTACTCTTTGCTGACTGTAACTGCCTCTATTCGATCACCAACAAAAGAGGAAGATTTTTATTGAATCGTAGAGAAATTTAGTTAAATACGTTCGTAAATTAAAAAAAACATTTATGTCAGTTAATTATCTCGAATGAAAATGGTAGATGATAAATAAAATAATTAATAATCGAGTAATGTTCTCATTGCTTGCGTATTTTTGTCCGCTATACACTGTGCTATTTATATGCTTATACGTGTCACGAATCACCACAACAACTAATATAATATTGTCAATCAAACAAAAAATATAATATTGTCAAATGTAAATAAAAAACTCTTTAATTGTTCCTGTAAAAAAAAAGTTGGCTATTATATTGATTCGTAGTCTAGATTTTCGAAGTTTGTTAGAATATTAGAAAAATTTTAAGTTACTAAAATAACCTTAGTCAAGAATAATTAACGTAAATTTGGGATTAAAACGCTTTCCAAGATATTTCACATTCCCAGAAACAAACCCACTATTATTGTGATATATAAGCTCCAAAATGACATCACATTGAAAACGAAGGTTGTAAATTAAATTTAATACTCATAGCAGTCATCTCGTTCGATATGAATAACGGCTATGCTATGACTTTTAGTGTCATGGTATCGTAAATAACGTTTAAATCATGCTGGAAAATTCTTACTTTATATAGAATGGTTAATCGTTACTTATTAGCAGGTACTTTTTGTGACCCGGCGTCAATATTTTCAGAGTATTTAACAGTATTTTAAATTATATTCCCATATTCTATCAGGGATTATAATGCGTACAGTCTTGTATAAGATGCTAATGAATGCGTTCTACTGATTAGGTGTGTATTCACATTATCACTTCCCGCGCCCTCTTTCCCTAACTTTCCTCTTCATACTGACTTTTAATAATCAAATCACTTTACTTTTCCACATAAACTTTTTAATTTTCACGACCCACTCAACATAAGCATTTCTAGCTTAGCCAGTACCCATCTATCCAATACCTCAACATTTTCTAAAAAGTTTGACTCAGTAGGCAAGTACCTTACACTCCGGGTTTCTTTATTATGTCCCTGTTCGATTGCTCTTAGTCTCCGAGAGCATTTCTCGACTTTTCAGATACATCCTTTAATTAATAACTAACTCATGGGCATCCAGTATTATTAATTGCATGAGTCGAGAGAAACAATTGGGACAATAGGCCAGGAATCGAAAGGAGGCTGTTTATATGAAATAAGGAATTGACCATGCCCCACACTGATTCTCATTGTAAGTGTACTCACGGAATGAACGTAGGCAATTCCTTTACTTATGCATCATATAATTAGTATAATTTTCGAGCTACTTGTCAACTGATGAATACACTAACCATTAGGTTCACACAATTTCCAAAGACTTCTTCACCGCAAATTTTAGTAGATATTATCCCAGCTTAATCGGTAATATTATGTGTAAGGCCTTCCGAAAAATTTATGTGGCTATTTTGAACGAAAAGATTATTTGTTATGTTTCTTTTTATTTTTTCCGATTGTAATTGCATTGGCAGTGTATCAAGATCGTCCAAACTATCCAATTCATTATACATAGGAACGTGTGTGGGCCTAACGGAGAGGATTCTTGATGTAATTAAAAAAATATTCTTCAAAACTCACGCGTTTTTATTAAAGCAAACTGAAATATTTCATTCCAAAGTATAATTCCGTATATAAATCTGCATGATCATTTTGAAAATGTTAAACCTTACAAAAGAAAGCCTGGTTATATAAGGTACCGGTTACCTATTGATACTTCGGCCTCTTTGGTCCTTCCTCGTAAAAAGATTCTATTTCCATTAGTGAGGACGGGTGATGTGGAACAAAGTCACATCAAATGTTTCTATGACTATAAACTTGTCCAAGTTGTATTAAATCATCATTTGAGGTATCACGCGATCTATGTGTTTAGATATTTCTTTTTTCCGGTCTCACTAAGTTACTGGTAGCGAAATCAATAGCTACGATTTACAGTTTTCCTGGAGGATGCCAAGAGAAACGATGAAGTACAATGTTTCTCAACAGTTTCTCTAATTTTGTAATTGCAAACAGTGCAACAACGCCAAAATAATTTTAAAGGGTAATATAGTATTCTCAATTGTTAGAGAAAATAAGCGAGATAAAATATTTTAACCGAATGCATAAACCATTATTTTATGTGTACATATTCTCGCAGCAAACCCTATACATTATGCCTCAGAAATATATAGACGTGTAATGTTCATTTTGATCTCGTCTCTTGCCTAACATTTGAATGAACGAAGCATAAAATAAAATTCGACAACCGAGTCCTTATCACAATTGTAAATTGCGTATGGAAGGCGAAATCTAATTTTTTTTTTATAAACTTGTCCTACAAAATAAAATCGTATTTAAAAAAACATCAGGCGGCCGAAGATGGATAAATCCCCTTTATCCCTCGCCACCGTGAGGAAGGCCAAACAGGGGCAGAGGGCTTAGAAGAGCGGGGAAGTTTCGAAGAGGGCCATTGAGGGCGGGAGAACGAGTCGGAGACGGCGGAGAGGGGCAAGGAACAGCTGGAACGATGGGTGTGGAGAAGCGAATGATGGGAGGGAAGTGGTGGGCATTGAGGAACGGAGTAACAGGGGGAAAGGAGGAGAAGGAAAAGGAATGGAGAAGGGGAGTGAAAGAGGACTGAGAGGGAAGGGAGGGGTCATGGTCCGGAATCCGCGACGCAGTGGGATGGGTGAACGAGGGCGAGGGAAAGAAGGCCCCGCTGCGGGGGGGGGAGGGGGATGATGGCATGGAGAAGAAAAAAGGGTTGAGGAGAGGCGAGAGTGGAACGGAGGAAGGGAAGGGCAAGAGAGGGTGTTCGTAGAAGGGGGAACGGAGGAGGAAAAGGGGTGGGGGCCAAAAGACGGGGTCGTCACTGAGGGGGTCTGGCGCCACCGGGTTCCGGCAGGGGGGCAGAACCAATGAGGCGAGAGGAGACGGGGGTGGGGCACAGGGGACGGTTGAGCGTGACGTGGGAGGAGTGACGGAAACAGAGAGGGAGTGAGTCGAGGAAAAGACGAACAAAATTCGACGGCTGAAACGAGGGGAGAGGGGAGCGACAGGGGTCTCTTTTAAAGAGAAGTGGGAAATGTAAGCGCCACTCGATTTCTTTGCTCTACCATTTCTCTGTCACGCAATGATATACCCTACACCCTCTCCACCCCAGAGTTGGCAATTGAATGTACATACTTCTTAAAGATCCGAGCGACGTTTTACTTTTGAGAGGTATTCATAACTTGTGTGTCATAATCATCTTCATTTGTCCTCTCTTCAAAAATTGAATTCTCTTCTGCTTAACGTACCACATAAAGCTAATTAACGATAATTCTTAGAAGTCGGCCGCCGTGATTCACTGGAGAAACTTCTCATTGATCTCTCATGAGTTTAATTCTCTCTATCGTATAAAACAACCAGTGGCCTCAGTCCAGAGATGTCTTCCATTTTTCCTCCTATCATTCTTCTAACTAAAAGTATTTTCTTAATGAGCGGCTAACCCATTAGTTCATTCTTTTCAGATTAGAACTCGAGCTTTTTCTTCTCCTTATCTACTCTTCTTTTGCTTTCATTCTTCACCTTCAACAGTTCACTTGCTCTTCACCATCCATCTCGGCAAAGCTTCAAAATGTTACTGTCCCTTATGTTTTCTTTTCCAATGACACGATTCTCTCATTCATATGAGTTCCTGACTTCACTAGGGTATCCGGAAATATTTAATGGTAGACCTATATGAACAGATGCCATATTCTGAAGCTAAGCTCACTTCAATTGAACATGTTAAATGAGAAAATGAAAGTGAAGAACAGAGAAGGATCTAAGACCACCACGTATGAAAGAGGTACATATCATGAATACAAAGTATTCCAAAGAAATCGAGAGGGTAATGGGAGAAAGGATTTCAACTGACAGCTGCAAGAAACCGAACCTCTTGTTGACTAAGTTGATCACTACGAAGATGTTGACAACATCCATATTGGCCCTTTTCAGTAATTCCTGCCAACGGCTAATTAAAATTTAATCATTCCGATACAGGATGTTAAACTATTTAATTACAAATACCTACTCTATGCTTCGCAACACATTAAATTTTCTACAGCGTGTCATAAACCGACGACATTGCACATATCGATGGCATCCGAGGCATCTTCCCAATATCTACTCTTCCAGTCTTCATCCTATGAATAATCCTGCTCACTCGGGATGGCATCAAAATGGAAAGTAAAATGTTTAAAACATTGAATATTGTTGTAAGACATTTCCTAAGCTCAAAAAACATCTAATCAAGAGATATTACTCAGCTAGTCATATTATTGTCGTGACAATTCCATCTGCTGCAATTAATCAAGCCATTCAAATTAAGAGAAGGAAAAATTTCTTTATTTCATTTACCCTATTTTTCCAGCGAAAATTCAACCATACTGTCAAATTATATTCAGAGTCAATAGATCCTCGTCCAAAACAACCCTCTCATTCAAGAGAGTATTTATTCATTTTTTAGTAATGGTTCAAGAGATAATATGGTCAGAATTAGTTCCAGCCAAACAAGGTAATCACTAATAACGAACTCAAAGAGTATATATATTTTTTTTAATTGTAACATTCAAAGCTGCCCTAGAGTTTGTGATATGCAGTTCGTAAGACTGTACATTTTTTGTTTAGTTTTACATATAAATTTCATGGCAAATACCATACACCATAGTGTTTGCCTCCAGCAAGTTGCTTCATAAATAATTTGGATTTCAGCACTGCTTTCCATTTCGTTTGTGGAAACTTGGCCGTATTATCTAGAAAAACATATAATGTGAACGAAAAGTTGGCAGATAGGCAGACTAACTTGCTTTTTCACGACAATTAATCACCTTTATCCGCTGCTGTGGAAAGAGAATGTTACAGAGCTCAAAGGGACGAAGCAGGTGAATAGCAGAATGATTATTATTTTATCTGTATAAGTATTCATGCCTGTGGCCAGTCAGAGGTCATGCATATTTATGCGAGACTCCATGCATATCCGAGCGAAATTGAGCTCGAACGAGTTCACATAAATCGATGACAGTATAGTTTCTTTAATTTATTCTGGGGCATGCTTGAATATTTCCATTGTTCACGCACGGTTACGTCGCTCACTTGCGAAGGGTCAAAGCAATTTTCCCGCTGAATGTGCACACGAGTCTTAACGTGGCCTGAGGCCATGCACAAACTGATGACTAGTCGTGTGAGATATTCTGCGAGAAATGCGAGAGTAAACCGCAAATAAACGGACTGAAATGGGCTGTCAACACTGAATCCAAGAGAAAAGTGTTTTACACCACAGCAACTGCTCTTTTAAGATCTCACGTAACGCCTCATCACGGAATTTCAGATTTTAATCAAACCTTAAAGTATTCCAACAGCTCTTTATCGTGGATTGTATTTCTTTTTCATAATTTTTATACTGATTTAGCCACAACGAATTTTATTTGTTAATACTTTCAGTGTCGTTGATGAGAAACGTTTTTTAATCGTTCAATTGTAACTTTTTGGCTTAAAAATTAATGCTATAAAACAAGGAAAAATGTCTGGGATTGCTTATTGTACGACAAAACCAAAAAAATGTAGAATATTTTTTAAATGGTGATCTCAAACAATTCACGTCTTAATTTGCATGTCTCTCATGGGTTGAATCGGGGAGATTTCAATAACCGGCAAGATGCCCTAAATTCCAGGATTAGACAATTCTTTTAGCGCTGACACTTAAATTGGATACTAAAACTTGATTAAATTCGCAAAAATATAAATAAAAGGTAAGAAAGATATTGGAAATTTTTCAGTCGACAAACGGTAGTCATTGACAGCCAGTATAGAGTCGTGAGAAGTTACTTACTTTGTCTTTGGAAAAATCTTCAAATATGGAGCGCGCAACACTTCCTGATTGTGAGAAAGGATCCAGCATCGGAGAAGGGAACCCGCAAAATGAAAGCTCCATCTTTTACTATAGGAATGATGTTATTGATTACGCCTTATTCAGAAACATCCCAGAGACCACATTGGCTGAGCATTTCCTGAGAAATGATGGCTGATGGATGACATGATAGCCCGTCATATGGCACAGTGGTGAGGTGGAAAAGAAATTTTCGAACTGGCCACATGTCCCTCCAAGACGATCCAAGAAGTCCATCACTCATGTACGATGCTGCAACGGTGAAGAAAGTGAAGGACTTTATACTACATATTAGACCGAAGGGCAACCATCCAAATGGTCATGAGGCTGATCTTATTTACGGCAGTGTGTGGAAACATATTCACGAAGAACTGCACATCAAGGTGTTCACACCCTGGGTTCCACGAATACTGATTCCTTTTCAGAAGCAAACACAGCGCGACCTGTAAAGGGAAAGTTGAATCTATTGGTGCAAGACGAAGGAGATTTTTTTGATTACCTGGTAACTATGGATGAATCCTGTATCTATCATTATGATTCATTGACTAAAGAGATGAGCAAAGAGTAGAACCACAGCAACTCATCTCCCCCAAGAAGAGAAAGTTGCAGAAGTCTGCAGGGTAGGCCATACTGTTTACAGAGACTGCCGTAGAGTCATCTTAACGCACTACCTGGAGAAGGGTTCGACCATCACTGGTGCCTGTTACTGCACAATGCTGAAAAAAATGCATGATGTCTGAAAAAGAAACGACGCGGTATGATCACCAAAGGTATCCGTTTTCTTCCCGAAATTACACCTCCCCACTCATCTCGAGGTGCGGTTGAAGAATCAAAGTAATGCGGAATTGAAATTTTGCCACATCCGCCCTATTCTCTCACTCTATCACCCCCAAGTGGCTTTTTCTTATTCGCAGAACTCAAAAACTCATTGCGGATTCGGAGATTTGACAAGAAAATGCCTCATTCAAGAGGTGGAACAACAGTTTTCGACGCAATCTGCTGTATTCTACATGTATGCCGGTCTTCGAAAGGGATAAATTAATAACTCTGGATAGTGGCAATGTAGAGAAGTGTTAAGAATAACAAATTTAAAATTATTTCTATCTCGATTATTATTTAGCAATAATTAAAACTGTACTATACCTCCTCGTATACTTGGTAGTTTACCGTTTAGGGTAGATGTTGGATGGATACAGACGGAAGACGCTTACATTTTTAGCCTGAATAAACTAGACACAACCTGACATCCCACGCTACAGTGAACTGTTCTCCGTTTCCACGTACATTATATTCCCCCTTGATTCTTTCCAACATGTCTATCTTACTTCTGCCTCTACCTTGCTTACCTAATGTCCTTCCCTATTCCTGTCTTCAACATTCCGTCGACAGTTAAATTGCTCTGCATCCATATTCCCTACCTTCTCTGGATATCTATCGAAAATCTTCTCTCCGACCCCACCATGCTTAGTACTTAATCATATGTTTTAGTTTTCTTTCATTTTAACTGTGCCATCTTTCTCCACACCCACATCTCAAAAACTTACAATCTACGCCTATCATCTTATTTCAACTATTAAGTCTCCCAGTGCAAGTCCACGCTATATGTGTATATCAAAGTTTTAATGAATATTTTCTTAATCCACTTACTTAACGTCCCTGTCATCAATTATCTCAGCCATTTCCACTATAGACTTCCAAGATAGATTAGAAGTTAATTTTTATAATGTTATCTAAGTGATTTACTTAAATGTGAATATAAATTGTTGGTTTAATGCATTTTCAGTAAATAAACTAAAGATAACTCAAGAATATTAAAAGTGACTTTCCTCGACATACAAAAATGAGAATAATTTAGGTTTGCCAGCAATGGAGACAAACTAGGTAATGAGGTCAAAATCATCCATTACTTTTCAAAAACCTTAGCTAATAGCGCTGCTATCATCAAAGGTGTTCGATAAAGATAGATACCGTCCACCCTTGTTCAGTTATGTTGACATTGTGGAATCAGATGGTTACGAATTACAGTGACTACGTTAAGAGTGATGTCCATCCTAAGTTGCCATCTGTCCTTCTTGCAAAATTGCAAAAATTCCTGCTTGAGAATTTTAAATTGTGGATATTCACTAGTTGCTCGTAACAATTGGGATTACCTAGAATATGCATCTCTGGGACATTGGCGACCCAATTAAACTTACAAGCTTTGGTGGCAATAAGCTTCTCTGTGGTGGAATTATACTGAATTTCAGGGTAACTTAGCATCAAATTTATTTGAATGATTCCATAGGACAAATTCAATCGCCAAAATAAATTTTGCTTGCAAAGCAGGGTGATTACAATTAAACAGTATCATTGTGGTTGCTTCAATATTAACTTTATAAAAGAGGAGATCATAATGCAACTGTTTTCATTGGAAGAGTACTATAGCCTCTATTTTTATTAATTGTAATGGATAACAAATTCTAATAAGTTATCCTCTCAAAGATATTTATGCTAGTTTGATAGAGATTTGGATCTTTGCTTGCATATATTAGTAATTGAGGCTGATATTAATGAACCTAAGAATTAATTGATAAATCTGGCACAAGGACTTGACTTTTTTGGTTTCTTCTGACCACTATTTTCATTGATTTTACTGGAAACTTGTACAGCAGGTATGTCCTGCTCCAGTGTCATTTCCCTGAAATAAAAAAATTGGAAAAATGAAAGCTTACATGGATAAGTTATTATGATAAATACTCTATAATGTACTTGAAAGTTAGTGAAACATTCTATAAATCACATTGTTCCATAAGGTTATTAAATCATTACTTACCATCCATCATCATTTTAGTAATTATACTAACATTTCAACAAAGATACCTTTCAAGGTTAAATATAGTAGGAAGTTTTTTAAGCTAAACATCCATTGATCTCCTGGTTTATTTGGAAAAATAAGAGTGTGTCCTGAGGTAATAGGACTCAAGCGCTCACAAGATTGGCAGTACCCAATTTTCTGAACATATCTTGGAGAAGTGCACTATGCATAGCATACTGCACAATATTGTCCAGTATTTGATATTGGGGCAAGGTAAAAATTATGTTATAAAATAATGTCACCTTCTTGAGATACCATGGAATTTTTCAGGCCCTATTACTAGCATTGGAAATCATCAGAGTGTTGGATATCCACGTATGAATCATCTGGAACCACTACAAATCAGATATCTATAAAATCTCAAAATGACTCAAGGCCCCAGCACATGTTATTTATGTCTGATGTTAATACACTGGCATATTCATTAATGAAAATCATTTACAGAAAAGAATTTATTATGCCTTAAATTTTAGGCTATGCCCTGGGCTAAGTAATAAAACCAAAATAGAAAAATCATAGTGGCTTAAAATTGTTGATTTTTTATTGCTAATATCTAATGATAATGAGCATATTTTTATATTAGTATGATGTTAATAATAATAATAATATCATAGGTTTAAAATAATGTCATATTACCTTTGCTTTTGAATCCTTACTACACTCAATGGGGTGGTCAGTTCTAAAATGCCAGGATGTGGACAATGTATGTGTTCATAAGCTGGAACCAGCTGGAATATAAGACAAGCAAAAAAATGAAACTCTAATCAAAGTACTGATTAATTTTTTGTAACTCTTGTATTAACCCTTACTCACAAACTGACATCTGTGAATTAGTATTAACCAGTTAACCAGAGAAACTACATGTGAAAATTGATGTATCACTAGTGGTCTTAGAGAAGTGTCAACTCAATGAGAAGTCTATTGACTCCATAAGGCCATTGCATTTTGTGACATATTGAGACATAGGTTCAGAAGATCATCGATTATCAAGGGCTAAAGGAAAATTTTTAACCCAGTTTTTCTGTTCCTCTCAGGAAAAATGCAGGTATAACACCTTGCATTTTTACAATGTATTTTTACATCCTGTGACAACCGTTTTTTTTATAATTCAAGGCACGGAATTATTCATTAACATAATGCAGAAGTTGGGCTACAGGTTGTGAGCATTTTACCTGGCAAACCTTTGGAAATATAAAAGTTAATTAAGCATCACATGCACAATATACAAGGGCTGTCCATAAAGTAGCTTTTGTTATGCTATAAAAATGAACTGGGATAGACTAGAGAAAATTCATTATTTTCATTTCAAAACTGCATATCTCTACTATTTTATACATATTCTCCAAATAAATGTAAGCATTTGTTATATCTCTGAACTAGTTTTCAAATTCCTTCCACATAAAATTCTGCCTCCTGAGATCGCAGCTGACCGATGATGGCATCATGAAGTTCCTAGTCAAGACAAGCAGAAAACAAGTACTAGCCTAACATTTCAGTCGTTTCTCCATGTAACAGAGTTGTAGAAATCTGTGAAAAACTTTCTAAAGATTTCAGAAATCGTAAAACACCACTTTTCGTGAGCTTTTTGTCAATTTTCAGGTGCAGCTCATTGTTCACCACAGATGGGTGATCACTTATATCAACATCATGAACATTTATGTTCACTCTTAAATGAACGGCAACACTGACACACAACTCTGTCACTCACCACATTTGGTCCATACAGAACACAAATTTCCCAATGATTGCCAGCAGTTCTGAAGTTTTTTATTAATCACATTTTCACTAATGTAAGGAAACAACAAGCGGCACGACCTACCAACTTCTGCAGCTCAAGGCGTACACTCCTACTATATGCATAACTACAGTGCCCATTCAGCTCCCTTCACTTATGTTCATGCTACATAAAAACGAAGATTACACTCTGGATAGCCCTCGTATATTAAAAAATACATTATGTTAGTTATCTATACTGCAGGAAACTGATTTTCTTATTGCTACTTCCTTCCTCTCTTCATTCCATCCAACTTGCCTATTCTACCCCTATCTCATTCAACATCCCTCCCCTTCCTCATTTGCCTAATGTTTCCTCCACCATCATAGTCTACAACACCCCATGGCCAATCAAAAGGCTCTGTAAAGATCGACAAGGTTAATTACTAAAAGTAACACTGAAAAAAAAAAGGCATTTCTCTCAGGATCTTTCAAATTCATTCACCTCAAATGAAAGAAACAGCTGTGTAGTACAGAAGATTGACAATAATAAGAAAGAGTTGAACGACTATCATCTAGTATAGGAAAAAGAAAATGGATAAAACTAATTAAACCATGGGTGAAAAAACGATCACAAGCTTTGCTTTTCAGCCCTTATCTTTATGAAATGATGGAATTTCCTGGAATTTGTTAATGCAGTGAAAGAAAGTCTCAGGGGTCCCCCTTTGTGTCGGCAGAAGGACTCATGTGATTCTGAGAGGTAAGGGAAGCAAAGAGTAGGATGTGACTGCCCTTCCAATGGTTCTACCCCCTGAAAGGATTGAGAGGGTGAGAAATGAACTGGTGAAATTAATCTCACTGGTGTGCCAGTGGAAAGTCTTGAGTCTTTGAGAGAATTCGCCATTGATAAATCCATGAATTAGGAAATCCAACCAAAAATTAAGCTTAATTTTCATCAAATGAATTTTACTTGGATTTATTTTCTGAGGAGTGAAAAATCTTTTCAAGTTTGCCATTTTCTCACAATTGAATTAACTGCATTGAAAACTACAGGAGCCTGTATCAGACTGCACTTGCATTTCATGTTAACGTATATGTTGCTCTTTCCATTTTCATGTGAATTGGGTTACTCTGTATTGCCATACTTTTGCCTCCAGAACTACTCATTGATATCCATATATATTATTGCTTTGCTTTAGGCAATGATTGCAGTTAGGTTGGCATCCAAAATGTTTGTCAGGGAAGACAATATACACCACAGTACTTAGTGTATTTTGATTAACTGAAAAAAATTATGGCACTATTTTTTTGCTAATTCAGGGTATCCTATCTGTTTTAAGGTAGAAAAATTAAAATTACCTGCATCTTGTTTTTTCAAATCTTGCCCTAAATATAGCAAAACTTTCACTCAAAAACAAATTCATCAACTGTCTTAGTACCCTGGATTTAAAAAAATCACTTTAGCACCCAGTGAAATTGCCTGAAATAAATGTGCACAATCCACCAAAATCACAGTTAACAATCCAAAAGTCAGCTTTATAGCTGAGAGTAGGGCTTACTCCATACTAAACACAATAGCATATGAAATTCACATATCGAGGTAGGAGGGGTAGTTCCTTTCCCTGTGCCGCCTATGGTTTCTCAGGATAATCTGGCACCCAAAATTCACAGAGCTTAAATGAAACTGAGGGTGTCCCGGGGCATCCCTAGAAATCGGACCTGGTCCCTCTGTTCAGCAGCCCAGCATTTTCCCCCTAGATTAACACTTTCCCTATGTGCACAATATCTCATTTAATTTCGTAGTGGATTCTGTTTACATCATTTGTATTGATTTAAATAGTGAACCAGTCTTACTAAATAACACTTTCGAAAGTTTTGTGAAAAATAATCATAACAATCATTTAGAGCATACAATAAAAAGGCATTTACACGGGTATATCTATCATAATTCATCCAGCTGAAAATGTGCACAATGTTTGTTACTTGACCTTGATATACTATAATACTTATTCAAAATACTTACAAAGCCATATGATCGATCTATTTTTGGTGGAGGATGGACTTTTCCACTACGCTTGGGTAACTCAAAATATGTCCCCAATGGATGATCTTTGTTGGCTCTTCGGCCATATACTCTTGTCTTCAAATCATAATCTGTAATGGCATCTTCTGATTGGATGATATCTCCTAAGGAATGGCTTCTGTGGCCCATATTTGCTCCATTGAGGACCTGTATCAAGTGAAATGTGTTTGTTATATAATCCTTCTTCATAGTAATGAGGTATTAATTTGATTTTGATTTTGTGTATCATATTTGTCCCCATTGAGAACCGTAAAATGATTAACTTTCACAAAGTTATATTTAAATTTGACAAATGACTTTTCATAAAGTTAATTTGAAAATTGATAAATTTGGGCGCAGGCACATTTTCATATAGTCCCTCTCTGAACATGGCCCCGACCCTCAATTCCAGAAGCATAATTATTTTAAACATGCTATTATGCAAAGTAGTCTTTGCGTGTGTTTTTCTACTATAATTTTAACCAAAAAAGGAGTATTATACATTTATGCTAAGAGAGTAGTTGATGTCATAATACCATGATATAATATCCATTTCAGACGAAGGCATTGAACCTCCAGGACATCATTTGAAAAAAATTTTCTCACTAATTTACCCTCTACTCAATCCTTGGGGCAGAATTGAGGGCAAGAAAACAAGATATTTGCATTCAGTACAAGTACCGAGGAGGGAGAGGCTGATGGGAGACTGCCCAAGTATTTCTCCAAATTTAAATATCAGCACAAGCACATGGATTATTCTAACCACATGAACATTTTTTTATAATTTTGTTTTATCCATTATTTAGGGCTGTTCATGACAGTTTGAGGAACAAAGTTAATTATAAAATACATAATTTTATTCCAAGAAAAACAAGTATTTTTAATGGCTGGATTAACTTAAACTGTGTGAGTGAGGATGTAATGCTATTCTTCCTCACCTTCATAGTGGTGAATGATGCAACTCTAGCCACATCATATGGAGTTCGTAATGGTATATTATCCACCTCTTTTCCATGCTCTAAGTCAGGCCATGGTCGGTTCTGTCCTAGTGTCCCAATATATCTACCACCAAGTGTCCATACCCTCACAGAGGAGTCTGAACTGCAACTGAAAATCCCTCTAGTCATCATTCATTTCATTAGCTTGATTGCAAAGATCAATCTATCATTTTTGGTGTTAAATGTTTGCTTTACTATGTGATTGTATATTTTATATTTAAAATGTTTTATGATTAAAAAATATGGGTATGCATATTGATGAATTAAAAAACATCCATCTGGTTTTGACATAATGTGCATAAGCATAGACCATGAAAAATTCTGTAAAAAATAATTATATTTGTTTTTATAATGAAATATGGACAGTATGAATCATTTTTTAATGATTTTGTCATGAGATGCACTATGAATTTATGCTCAAACATATCATGTAATGACTGGTGACACTAGACATTACATATATACCACTGATATTCTAAGGGGCTATTGAGTGAAGTTTTGCAAGAATGGCATGGATGCTAAGCTTATAATTGGTCAAAGTCATAATTATTTTTCAAATTCAAATGTAATTATCATTACATATGAAGAGAAGCTTTTGTGCCTTGATGGATCACATACCTGGCAATGATTTTTCCTTCACTTATATATTCAATATGAGTAATAGCTCTCAAATGGGCTTGATGGCTTGACAAAAGTATTGGTAATTCTTGGCCTTTGGTTGCACGCTTTGCCTTGCCATTCCATCGATCTCTTAATAAAAAAGGGAATTGTAGCCTATACATTGGCATAACAATTTTAGGTTGAGGATTTGGAGCAAAGTAATTTTTTAAAAGCCACACTTTCAGGTAGCCTGCTGAATCTCCTGACGAAAGGCCAAATTTATATTTGTTAAAAATCACAACAGAAAATTTTAATTAAAGGACTTCAGTCATTAAATGTGTCATTGCATATTATGGAATGCATACTAGCTCACTAATTGCATTACTATGGAATAAAATTTCAGAAATTGTTGAGTTTTTACACACATAAGAGGCAGAATTTATGAACTTGTTTCAGGATATGTATCCCATTTCTTGACCTTCTCTTATCGTTAAATTATCATAGGTGTATCATGATGATCAAACATGATGTATTTATGGTATGATGAATGGAAAATGATTTTATAACATTTTTGTTCTGTAACACTGGACAAATTTTCATGAAACCTTGTCTGGTTCATCATCTTCAGGTCTTTATCAAGATCAAAATAACTGATGAGAAGACATTGAAAGATATAGTGATGTTGCAATCAGCTGAGGTTTTAAAAAAATTCGTGTGGAATATTGCCATTTTTTTTTCTTTTTGTCACCTTTTATAATTTCTATTTTTAAATGGCTCCAGAATTTTTTCCATCTGATCAAACACTTGAGCTGTTTTTCTGCATGAATATGAAACCAATAAGATCCCTAAAGAAAATATCTATATGAAAATCAGAATGAAAAAATGAGAAATAATTATGCAAGCATTTTAAAGCTTCTCATTAGATTTTGCTTTATTGGGAAATAAATGAGAAATGTTACGGAATCTCTCCAGTTCTGAGATTTTTTTAGGAAAGCATAAAACATTTTTAACTGAAATTTCAGAAGAATTCTTTCCCTGAAAATTTTATGAGAAACTCTGGGGTGCTTAAAGATTCTTGGTGGACTTTGATTGGGTAAGGCAAAAAGATGTGTCCTTGACCTTTCCTATAATCTTTATTTTCAAATGCTGATTGGCTGTAGAAACCAGCATGATAGCTCACAAGTTGATTGTTAGTTAAAATTTTCTCATGATATCACATTATTCATGAAAACCTCCCCTTAAGCTTTAATTATGCACCCCTTGATTCCATTGGTCCAGCAATGAACTAACTAGGTAAGAATTTTAACATTTCCCTAATATCATGTTCTGCAGTAAATTAACAATGTCATTAGCAAATTGTGAAATACATCAATTCGAATCACAATGGCTTTAATTCTTACCATGTTAACTTTTTTCAAATTAAGAAGCCAGTGTAAATTTTCATTTATCTAGACATACCTGTAAAAAGATATTCATTATTTTGATCTGTGCTCATTGTTACTACATAATCTCCGACAGAATGGATTGCCAAAAAAGATCCTAGAAAGCCATAATCAGAAATACTCTCCTTTTGGTTATCAGTTTCTTGTTTTATCTGGCCTTGCGGGGGATTGTGTGAGATGCAATGGCACCAGACCTGTTGGCAGTATCAAAATATCAAAGGCATCATTTGGCATTTTTCCACCACATTTATGGTGTTTTTAAGTTTCTTGAATTTACAAATTGGTAATTTTCCAGTGAAATTAGTGGCCCTGTATTGGCATGAGAAACTTTCGTTTACGTGAATTAATGTAACTTCCTGCATAGTTCATATTTCATCAAATGGTTATCACACTATTTGCTGATTTTATATACCAATATAAATATTATGACAACTGCCATAAAGAAATATAAGAGCTAAACAATTTAAATAATGAAGATCTTTTAAGGTTGATTAATTTTTCTTACTGTTTATGCTCAAAAACTAAGAATTCATAAGTTTACTGATATAAATATGCATTGAAATACATATTAGCAGATAAATCTGTTTAAAGTTACTGATGGGGCATCTCCCACAGTTTTTTTGGAATTTGGTATAAATAGTTTTTCAGGAAAAGTGTAATTATTATATTCCAAAGATACATTTCTATTTTCTAAGACTTCTTACACACTGAAAGAGTAGCAAACCCTTTACTGATTGGACGACGAAATACCTTGGACTAATTTTTTGTATTTTTCACCCATTAGAATAAAATAATACCAGTATAATGGTGTTAATTAATGAAAGTTCTACTAGCATCACTAATACATGAGTAACTACAGCAGAAATTGTACTTAAGTAAATGAAAATTTTATATATTTTCTTTTATTGAAAACCAAATACAATCTGTGCCCACTGAGATGTATTATAACGTAAATTAATTGATAATTTTAAGCAAGAAAACTTTTGGTTGGTAGTAGTTAATCATTTTATCCCTAAATCATTATTTCAGAGCTTTTATCATGGCATGCTTAGCATTGAGTCGATACTATGGTTATCCCATACCACATTGGTCATGATTTTAGTCAACTCAAATGTATGTCACAATTCTTCTTAACTGTGAGCTGCAATGCAGTGTGTGTTTTCATCATCTAAACTTTGGTGCTTCTCTCATTGGCGGGGAAAATATGTGAGAGAGAATAGGAGAACCAAAATATACATATGAGACAAATTTTTACCACCATTTAATTAATGTTCTCATTTCTAATAGCCAAAAAGGATTGGTGAAAAGGATGATTGATGGTTTAATCATGGTGGCTAATACCATATGGCCAGTTACTGTCACTTTCATGCATAGTGAGTGAATTTGTTTCAACCTTCCCTATGAAAAAATAGGAACGGTATTGAAGAATTGGTCCTGACAGTGTATTTTACCAATACATATGTATGTTCATTGAAATAAAAAGCTGGAGATTTATTTGCTCACTTTTAAAAACTATTTTAGTGTTTATGCTAATGTATGAATAACTAAGTTTTTAAATAAAAGACTACTCTTTGCAAACCTGGATATTTCCATCTTCCAAGGATACTAAAAGAGTACCAACATTTGGCAGGCATTGGCGTGCATTAAGGAAAATAAGGCTGTGAATGACAACATGCCTAATAGAAGCTTGTTCTGGTGGTAGATCAATTGGCATCAAAGTTTTTTTCCTTGTTGACTGAGGATAAGATACATGCTTTGAAGTCTTCCAGATTGAAGGCACTGAAACTTCAGATTCACTTGGTTTCAAAATACCTTCAGATTCAGTTTTGGACAACCCTTTGGAAGATGCACTCTGCCAAATTCAAATGAGTACATTCTGTTATTCAAGTGTAAAAATGCATGCAAAAGTTTGGCATTAAAATCTAGAAAATTTATAAATCAAGAAATATTCAAATTCACAAAAGATGGCTATCTTGAGTGAAAATAGAAATAAAAGAATATTATTGTGCATTGCTTCAAATGTGCTAAAGAAATAAGAAATTATTTAGGAAAAAATATCATTTTCAGCAAAAAGGGGATTTTCTTTTGCACTTTTGCATGCACCATTAATATATTAATTTCCCTAATTTTTAATGTCTCTTGTTTTTTAGTCATCATTCATTATTTTTATATTTAAAAGCTTAACATGATTACTAATAGCAAAATATTATCCAGCCTCATGGATAATCTAGTATTTTGTAATCCATCTGTATAGATCATAGATGTGTGGTATTAATGTCTTTAACCGTACATATTTAAATTATTAATCCTGGCTTGTGTGGTAATTTTTTTCTCTCAAAACGTTTATTTATTTGTCCACCATTAGTTTCACTTACCATTGTGGTCATCCGAGATGACAGATGTGATGATGATTTTTTTGAATTTGTAGTACCAAATCGAGGGCTTCTTGCAGATGATTTTGAGGTCTCGTTTGTGTAAGGATTTTCCATAATTTCATTGTCTGTGGGCCTTGTCTTCTTGAAATCCAATTTCACTCTTGATTAAAATAAGATATTATTCACTTACAGAATAATTATAATATATCAATTGACTCTACTGCAAATATTGAATATTCATCAAATAATTGATTAACATTATGCTCAAATTATATATTACTATAGAATGAAACAAATTCAACATTCCCCCCAGTTGGCCACTGTTCTCTGTATATCAAGATAAAATTGAAAATTAGAAAGCTTTTGAAAAGTGTTCAACTCAGAAAAATCCTTCAAATGGTGGTAAATTACAACTTGTTACTGGAGATGCTTTGTTAATTAGGAGAGAAAGTAATATGAACACCTTGTTTCTCTACAAATAGATATGTTATAACTCAACCCACTTATATGCAGGAAAAAGTAACATTAAATTTACCGGGGAAAAAATAAAATTTTCATTGATTTAATTTTAATAATTTAAAAATCATCTGAGTTATCAACATCTTATGTAAAATAATATATTGATATTGGGTTATAAATATGTATAATCTTTCATTTCCCTTCTTTTTCCATCATTAGTTAATTTTATAATCCACTATTTTGGGATTTCAGTGCGACTAATTTGTAGTTGACTGGAGTAATAAACATACACTTTATATTCTAATGAAACATGTCAAACTTCTAAATGAGGAAAAGTGAACCATGATGAAACATGAAAAATTTTATTTTATAATGCTTGAAAACAATTTTTATAAATTGAAAAACTATTTTTGTTGAAGAAAAAGGGAAAATAATTTCCTTCCACCAAATTCTTTGATATGGTCCTTGACAAACCCTGTGTCTGAGTATATGAACAATCCATATGTCACTTCTCTTATTTAACATTCCAAGCAAATGCATCCTTTCTTTATTCTTTACGCAACACTTCTTCATTTGTGATTCTATACATCCATGGCATTTACAGCATTTGGTTGTAACATCATATTTCAAAAACATCTCTATTTTCTCTTTCTCTGAGTATCCAGATCTCATTTCCTTGAAGAATTGCATTCCATAAAAAGGCCCTCACTCTTTGTTTCCTTAGCTGTATAATGATGTTGCCAGGGGTGAAGAGTTTGGACCTCTCATTGAATGTTGTCTTGGCTTGGTTAATGCAGCTCATTAGTTCCCTCTTACTATGTCCATCAGATGTTATCCTACTCCCTTGGGTAGGTGAACTTATCAACAGTTCCCAGTATCTTTCCTCCTAAAGCTAGCTCAGCTCTTGTTTCATGCTGCTTCTGCTGTTCCTGATCATCACCATTACTTTTGTCTTAACCTTTTTTCATGTCCACATAATGCCTTTTGAATTCTATTGCTTCCATTTCTTTCAGTGCTTATATCAACTCTTCCTCATTGTCTACCAGTATTTTGATGTCTTAAGTGAACCTCATCATATCATCCTTCTCATCTTGTACCTCCATACCTGTTCCTATTAATATACATGGCATTCATATTATTATGTATAAAAAGATCGGTAGGTTATAAATGATATTCACCAATTAGTAGAGGTAGGCTTGTGTGTTGTATAGTTGGTATCAGGTGTGAAAGGAGTATGAAGGATTACAATTTAAAATTATAAAAATGCGTGAATCAAATTATTCTAAATAAAATTGAATTCCTATTTTTTCATTTTAATAATTAATTATACATTAGTAATTTACATTCTCAGCATGTAGTGATTTTGGTACTACTAACTACTGATCAATCAAATTATATCCAGAATTATGCACATCTTGCTATCAATGGTGTATTCATATAGGCCCTTTTTAAGAGGTTTTCCTTAATGAGCAATTTAAAGTCCTGAGTGATGAAAATAATGCAGAAAGATCTAGTAAGTTATTACTACAAATGGAGAGTGTTCATGGTAAATCATTGCACCCTCCTCCCCTATTTATCAGAAGACATTAATAACTTATTCTTCTGATATTTGAAAATATATGTGCAATCTCACATACTTCTACCTGATGTTGATAGTGGCTTTGCTCAAAATTATCAATATTTTCAAAATTGTTATGAGATTAATTCTTGCGAAACTAAGATTTTAGCATAGTCCAGGTATATGGAGGGATTTGAAAGATCATCTAACAGAGGTGATCTAGTGTTTCAAAGTGGCCTGAACCATGAGGAATTAGAGTATAGTAAATTGCTGCTTTCCTCTTACTATTTTAATGACTTACCCAAGTGATTTTAAAATTTGGCATTGGTAGCTGCTATTTGAATAATGCACAAATAAACTTTCAGTTAGATACCTGTCAAGTGGATTGCCCACATGATATTGTCTGTATGGCTGTGCTGTTTCAAGGCGCCATAATATGAGCTCCCCATTATAAGATGCAGTGGCAAGTGCCTGTGGTGGATTTGCAACTGCACATACCACATCTTCTGAATGTCTTGTCTCCCATTGCTTCCCATCAAACTTCTCAGCTAGATTTGAGCCTGCATATTTTGCTGCACATCTATTAGTACAAGAAAAATTCAAGAAATTTGTATTAATTTATTCTTCTGAACTCTCTCTTAGAAGAGATTCTAAAGCTCATGTGTAAATACATTTGGGTGATGGGTATTTGGAGGAATAATATCATTTCCATTTCAAGAACAAAATAGTGAAGGATTTAACTTCAGGTAGAGGCCATAGGTCAGGGTTTTTGGAATATAAATTGGTAAATTTGCATCATTGAAAGTATCATTTGTATCACTCCCTAGAATCATCTTAGAGAAATGAACCAAAATCAGTTATTTGTTATTTACAAAATCAGTTGCTTATTTTTTGCTACAGAAACATTCATGTAATTTTAGTCATAGGAAGACAGGTAGCCTTCTTCAGATGAAAAATTACGTCATGTGTATTAATAAATACTGTAGAAAGTCCATCACCTCTTTGAATATCATCACTGCCACCAAGTTATGTCTGAAACTGTGAAGCATCTATATGATTTAAAAGTGTTTTATAAACAAAAAGGATTTTCAATAGTTGTCAGAGATTATCTAAAGCCTATATTCTCCTATTCTGTTCCAAGATATCAACTTTTTGTTTTGATAAGGAATAAGAAAACTAAATTCTAATGTGATTACGAATAAGCAACTCATGAAGATGAAAATCTTGGCTCTCTATCCATTTATGAATTTCTGATAAATTCAATTTTCCAATTCTCCTAGTAGATGATGTCCCTCATTCAGCTTTTAACTTTCAATGTCTCACATTTCAAATTTTCTCGAGAAAGATAAAATATAAATGAAGTCCTAAGTGAATGACCCTCCTTAAGAAAAACTTACCGTGGTATTGTAGGCCATGTAGAACCCAAGGATCCACGCCTATTTTCATCTGGAACTACTTCTGTTGAATCCAAATCAGCAAATTCTGTTATGTGCCTATTCCAACCAACTGCCAAAATACGATTTTGCAGCCATAGAACAGATGTAACTTCGCTAAAGAGAAAAATTTTTTAAAGTCTTTAAAGGTCTTCCAATCTTCACAAATACATTTGCATGCATTTCAATCACCTAAGACTTGTCTTGTAATTTATAAACTCAGCAGTCTAATTTAGCCTTTGTCTATAAATTGTAATTATTCATTGTTATGTACTCTACTTTAACCATCCTATGCCCCCCACATAAGGGCATAATATGAAGAATAAGAGGGGAGCATTTTGCAGAGGTTGCATTTCTGCATGCAATATCATTATTATTTTAGTTAGTCTACTTTTTATTGGAGGGTTTTCAATTGACTCAGAAAGCTGTAATGCCATTTCAACAACTTTTAAATAACTCCCGAGGAAACTCTTAAACTTATAAACCATCGCATAACATAAGTAAATACTTTTGGCCTTACACTAGTTCATTCTTTAGATCACATACTTTCTACTTTCCTTTGTACTATGTACATATTATTTTTTTAAGTGACCCTTTCTCAAAGCTAATTCAGTTCCTAAGTCCTTATTACTATCCCCATTTTTGTCTACAGTAACGCACACTCAATCGAATCATTGTGCTAGGTCCAATTTTGACCTCTTATGCTGATGTATAACCAAATAGCGGCTGTGAAAATAGGTGGACTAATATTGTTTGAAATCATTTTTGGCATCATTTAGTTCTTAGAACCTAAATATTACTGCATATTTATTTGAAATGGTGTAAACATTTGTTTGACTATATTGTTACAAAATGCAAAGATTATCAACCCAAAAAGTCATATTCAGTGTAAAATATTTGCAGTCATGTCTCAAAGTCATCTAGCCTTCTGCTTTGCTCACATTAAGATTCATTATTCTCTAATTTTTATTTAATGCATTTTATTTAATTTTTAATTTAATTTAATCCATGGCTAGCATTGAGTTTGGGAAATTGTGATAAATGTGATCCAAAAATATTTTTTATTCAATAAGTTACACTATAGCTTACCAGTTCCTTTCAATGCTCATATGCCTGATGCATAAACCTGAATTAAAATTCCATATCTTAAGAGTCCCATCTCGAGCTCCAGTTATCAGAAGCTGCTGTGAAATTGGATCAAATGCTGCAGCTGTAATTTCTATAGGCACCTTTAAACCATACTCCATACGAGTATGGGCTTCAGTGAGTATTGAAGAGCATTTTCCTGTCCAAACATCCCAAATCATTATAGCAGAATCATTACCCACTGTAACAAGCTGTGGACAGGTTGAAAGAAAAACAATTTATTTCAAGTTTGTTCAGAATAATAAAATGTTGGAATATTTGATTGGTGCTGATAGAATATTACCTTTACACTAAGATGTTGTAAATATGAGATCCATATTATAACAAAGCCAAAATCCATACAAAAATTAAAATACTTTTGAATTTATATTAAATCATTTATGTATTACAGAAACTACATGATAAATGACCATTAGCAATGTAATTTTGCTCACTTTCAAATTTTTATGCAAATCATTTCTATAATGTTATTTTAATATCTAGTTATCAGGAATACACCAGTTTTACTAAAAATGAGCTATGTGGATAAATAATTTATGCTGCCTGCACCATAGGATAACTCTTCAACATCTCAACTGTACTATGGAATTCAAAAGATCATAGAAAAATAAAAGTGCAGCACTATCACAGGCAATTGAAAAATTGAATTTTTAGCACCAATTATTTCATTTATCTGAAGACATAATTCACTAAATCCCAGATCAATGCTTCAAATGTTTATTAACATGAAAGCAGTCTATTTTCCTCATACTTAAATAGTAGAAATGAAGCCTGTATTTTGAAAGCTGGATGAAGAGTGCTAACTGAAGGAGGCATTTGATGGAAAAGTTAGAATACTGCAGCTAATAGAAGAGAGGAGAAAGTATGAACACTCAAGTGCCAAGTATTGCCATTAATATTAAATGTGTGCATCAAAAAAGAAATAAATGAGATCAAGGAAAAGGTGATATGTAAATACTCAGAGAAAAGAAAAGTATGTTATGGTCCATGAAAGATATTGATATAATAACAGCATGTAATGAAATGATCCTGAATTTTTAGTGCCAGTAAAAAACACAAATTCCTATTAAAAGAACTTATACACATTTGGCCTTGACATGTTGATGATTTGTGCAGTCATTGTTCATATCTAGAAAAATCACTCAATATGTTGTTGTCCATGATGTATTTGCAACGTCCATCATTGTTTATTATTTTACCTACCAAGGAATTCTTTTAAAAATGCAATACTCCACTTATGATGGATTACTGTGGTTCCCTATTCCTTGAACTGCAGCTTGATTTTAATAAATCAATTCCCAGCAGTATTACCAAAAATAGTCATGCATGGGTGCATATGAAATGGAACTAAGCATCAAAGTTAACAAAATGCTTCCTAATACTTCCGTTAAAGTTCAAGCATAAGGGAAACTTCAACCAGTTGACTGTCCAGAGGGAAGAGTGGGCTTATTGCTACTTTTATCACAATAATTCAAATAAGCCAACTATCCTGAAGTTCTTGATTAGAGTAGGGCTGAAAATAGAGAAAGAGGAGGGAAAAGAATCTGATTTTTTGGCTCATAAGTGTATTGCAAAAGTTACATTACATTAATAAGATGAGATTTCCCCAATTCCCCACATTGGCATCCAGTTCCTCTCATTTTCATTGTCTGGTACTTTGCTCTCTCACTCTCTCCTATCTATTACACCATTAAAAAGTTGTAGTATTCATGGTCTGCATAAAAATATCGGGAAAATGTTTGTAAAAAGTTTTATCTTAGATATTCCAACAATTGCTCAAAAATCTTCAAAGTACACCCCTTGAGCATTAACATACTTTTCCTAGCAGCTTTTCCACAGCTCAAAGGCTCCCTGGTGAGCAAATTCCAGAATGGCCCAAAGGGCATGTAAGCAAACTTCTTTGATGGCACTTAGGGTCCCATGGTGGTGTCTTTGAGAGAGGATTTCACTTTTGGGGATTGGAAATAGTCAGCTGATGTCAAGTTGGGACTGTAAGAAAATTGGGGGATTGCTATGATGCTGAAGGTCTTCGCAAGCTTTACTCAACTCGACTCTACTTTTGGTCGTCCATCAAGACTTCTGGGATGAGTTAAGCGCAGATCTTTTGCATTGCCTAATTTTTACTGATAATAGTGTAGACTGTCACCTTATCAATTCCAATATGATCTGCGATCATACACATGCTTAACCAACAGTCTGAATTCAGCACTTCATATGCACATCAGGAAAAAATTGTCACAGATACTTTTTATACGAACCTTGTATAATGCTTATGTACTTACACATTTAAATAGAGTGTTATATAATGCTTTTGTCACCGATTGAAAGTGTGTTGTTCCATCTTTGTTGGATTCATCTTCTTTTGGCCCATATGGTATAAATGCAATTTTTGATGACCCCACAATTAGCTTCTTGAAGCTATGATGGAAATATACTGCAAGTCTTGTGTGCTCACCTATTTCAGATGTCAACTGGTTGTAAGTCTGAAAATTATAGAATTTATACATGAAAACTTTTAAATCATTCACATTTGAAACATTTCATAATAGTTTTAATTTAAAATAATGGCTGTGCTAAAACATGATTGAAAATATTGAAGTATGTTAAATTAAAATATCAAATTACATCTGAGATCTGTATGTATAAAATTACTTAGGGATCTCTGAAAAATTTAATTTCAGTCATATTTTTATTATTTTTGCTCATAAAATTCCTTCCTCCATGGCATCAAGTGGCCAGAATTATTTATCAACATCCTGAACACATGTGTGACAATTGAGCCATTGTGTGGATGTAACAAAATACTAAGTAGGCTATTTTTTCCACTATAGTGTAATGTGATCACATGCAACCACATCTTCTCAGATGCAATTGCACTTCTCAATATTGGTATTTAATTCAAGTTGATATCTATGTCTTGGTGAAGTTTCAGATTTAAGCAAAAATCTCATGCACTAACTAACCACAAACCAGTTTGTAATCTTTTTCATTGTTGCATTGTAGATGTTTGTATATCGATTGTCTAGTCAATTACAGTCTTCAAGGCCCTCAATCATATAATAGCCCATATTTTGCAGTGTATTTTCAAATAATGCTAGCATTTGGGCCCAAAACTGCTCTTTCAGCAGTCCTGTAAGTGTGCATTTATTTTAACCATCCAATTGGTCACATCTCCATTTACAGAGGAGAATCCAAGGCACTTCCCAGATAGCAATCCACCAAACCAAACTTATGAACAGGGATTTACTTTCCAGTGAAACATACCAACTGTCATGAATTAAACATAGGTACATACATGGTTGATCTTAGGTTATAATGTCTTTTTGTAAAAAAATAAAACTTCAGGAGAGTCTGATTACAGTTCAAGAATATAACTTTCATTAAATCAAATTAGAATATTGCACCAAAGAATTTCATCCAGTCAATCACAAGTATTTAACAGGTCACAACTTTGTTGTGACCTCATTGATTTGTATCCCCTATTCAAAAAATTAAAAAGAAAAGTTTCCTTGCCATGACTTTCATTTAAAACATGAGAATTAACCATATTAAAAAATATCAGTCACATGGTCACAGTTTTGAATTACATTGTGGAAATTTAATTTTCCATCATTTACTCTAAACCCTCCCTGCAGAA
Source organism: Hetaerina titia (assembly GCA_037158775.1). Lineage (NCBI taxonomy): Eukaryota > Metazoa > Arthropoda > Insecta > Odonata > Calopterygidae > Hetaerina > Hetaerina titia. The sequence goes on along the minus strand of CM073770.1, from coordinate 55,367,054 downwards.
TCATTGGGAAAAAGTGTCAACTGCCTTGGAATATGTGCATCCAACCCAGCATCAGCTTTATGCTGATCTTTTTCCTTTAATTTGATTTATTTTGGCAGTGTTTACAGGAGTGGACAAGAAAGCTGGCAGCACTATAAATGGATATTTATTATTAATTAATAGCCGATTAATAGCTTAACATCTAACTTTGGGAACTGAAAGCTATTAAAATGACAGACCTGAATGCAGCTGGCATCTCCAATGCCCCATATTTTGATGCACTTATCATTTGATATAGAAAGAATGCGAAATCCTTCCATAAACTCAATACCACAGATAGCTGCATGGTGACCAGTAAATGCTATAATGGCTTTGTTGGGCACATATGCATTCCATACACGAACTGCACAATCAGATCCTCCAGTAGCCAGCATGAATCGAGCTGCATGATAAAATGTTAAATTTTGAGTTACATTCCATAGTTACCAAACATAAGTATTTTCTAAATTTTATTCATTATTATCCACAGTTTAGGGTAATACTTTTGCAAATTAATCAAAACTTTCACCTTCGTTGACAGCAAAGCAATGCACTCCATGTGGAACATTGAATACATAATCGACCTTTATAGAGGTGCGCACATCTCGCAATACTAGTGACTTTTCAGATAAACTGCCACAGCATGATATAAATGACCGTAAAATAGGGCAAAATGCTACCTGCTTCACCCATTCTCCTCCAGGATGACTTTCCAAATACTCTGTTACAAGAAGAAGAGGAAGTATCCCCTATGAAGAAAAAAGTAAAAAAGGTTCAATCATCATTTAACTTCAGAGTAGCATGAAATTTGGGGAAATATTGGCCATCCAGGAGGGCTGCATGTTTTTTTTTTACAGCTTTCCTCTTGAATACCCAATTTACCCTATTTCTTAAACTTTGTAAAATGATACAGATCCATATTGCCTAAAACTAATGTTTAGGGCAGTTTTCATAATGATGAGTTATGAAAAGTTTTCTTTTCAAGAACTCATAAGAATCTATGGTTTTCCTTAGATTCTTTTGAGTTCTAGTTCCTAGATGTATTTTTCAACTCTACCAAGGATATTAACTTTTAGATATGATCCATGGAAAAATGTGCAAGATTTTGAAAGACAGTGTCTTTGATGTCAGTGTAATGACAATTGCATGAGTTTCTGCCACTTTTGTTCATCTGATACAATGCTCTAACTAGGTGCTAATGTAAACTGATAATGGTTTCACTGATGTATTTATTTCATTTGTTTGTTAATCATTGAAGTGATTCAAAAAAGCAGAATATACACACATAATCATGGAAAATATTTTTGTCTATATTAGTGTAACTAATGATTCAAGTAGATGCAAAAATTTGCTTATGCAATTTTTTTTATTTAGTCAATTTCAAAAATGCACTCACAAAACAACATAAGTATTTTTCTGTACCTAGCTACTTGTATTTTGTGTCTGTAGGGACAATTATTTGTATTTTGAGCGCATGAGCATATAAGGGATAAATTGCATTATTTAGTTTATATTTAAAAAATATTTTATGAGTGTTTAACATTATTCTGTGTTTGACATCAATTTTATTTAACAAATAATTTATTGCATTATCAAAATATGATTGCATCATATTTTTTAATATTAACTATTTCATTCTGATTAAATTATACATACACTTTTTTCAATGGGTAGATGGTATAATTATTTTAGTTAATTAGGCTCCCGATTTTAATTTTCATATCCTAACCTACCTTTTTGATTGCTTTGTAATGATAGACTTTTACATCATCCCCTGCTGTGAAGGAAAATGGTCCTCGGGCCCCTGCCTTGACCTCTGGTCTTCCTTCAATAATTAAACGTTTGCCAAAAGAAAATATTCTAACATGGCCTCCCATGTCTCCAGTCACTATGTGTGAAATTCCATCTGAGGTACTTCCCATATGATAGGCCATGCATGTTATAGCTTTCTCAAAGCTTGTAATCTATGTTAAATGGATCACATTGTAATTACTATCAAGTATAATATTAGGTGAGGGTAAAAGAAAGAGAAAAAAACTTTGTACTTCCACACACTTAGTGTGTGGAAGTGCCAAGTTTTTTTTCTTAAGTGTGTGGAAGTGCAAAGTTTTTTGTTCTCTTTCTTTTTCCCTCACCATGAAGGAATTCCACAAAGTTAAGCCTGAAACTGTTAGCTTTATTAAGTATAATATTATTTTTGTTATTTCAGATTTGTAGTTCATTTATTTCTATAAAATACGGAGAGTTAAATAAAAATGTATGTGGGTGCAAAAGTAGGATGAGTGATGTTTCCATTGATCCTTTAATATTTTTCAAGGTTTAGGTATCTTGATACATTGATTCTCCTTGTTTTTAATGTGATTTCACTTGGCCTTGTCACTATTCAGTTAAGCAAAACAGTTGGTATCACAGACTTCATTATTTTTTTAATAAAAAGCAACAAACCTCAGAGGATTATTAATGTGCAGCACCTCAAGTGCAAAACTTTTTAATGCCCAACTAAAGTAGGAAAATAAAATGTCCACCTTAATTTGGCCTTGGCCAAAATATAATTTCCACCTGAAATTCAAATTTTTCAAAAGAAAGACATGAAGTGCAAGGTACTTAATTAATCGAAAGTTTCATCTTCACAAAAACTAAAGCTGTTACAAATGAAACTAACCATTACATAACGTGGAAATTCATGTTAAAATAAATAGTGCTGAAAAGTGATTGTAACTATCAACAATTTTTAAATACATCATTGTGTAAATTCTGTACTTTAAAAGAATGAACCATGTCGTTAATGCTGTTGAAATCTAGATAGCCACATTATGGTTCAATGCACTTGAGGCACACAAGGCAATAGTGGTTATAGACCTTTCCATGACTTTCATGGCTATATTTCAATTTTACTTTATTAAATGGACAACATAAACACTTATGGTATGGCTCTTTGAGTTTACAGTAATGTAATGTAGTACATATTTATAAAATTTTGAAATTAATTCCTTCTAGAAAGGATTTGAACTACTTATGCTTAGTTTAAATGAAATGAATTTATTTTTATTACACTCACCACAATCCTTAGTTCAAATCTCATCGCCATTGTATCATAAAATCTCAAATTTCGTTCAGTAGAAGAAATTCCTATCATATTGATATCTGGCAGGCAAACCATATCTGTTACCCAAGTTGGGTGAACTCGTTTTTCATCTGTAAATTATCAGACCATTACATTTTTCTCCTATTAACAGGATCTATCAGGTGAATCTGCATTTAAATGCTTTCAAATGTTTTAACCAATTGTTCATTAATGATTCGATTATTGTGTGTGCATAACTCCAAATTTTCCACTTCATTTCTCCAACTACATCGACCATTATCAGCAATTTTTCCAAACACAAAGAAGACTAAAGTCATTAATGTGATACCTGACAAATTTCTATTGAAAATACTCAATTCACAGACAATTGCAAAAAAATTTTTTTAAGATTTCTCAAGCATAAAAAACATTAGGTTTGTGAAATTTTCTTTTTGTGAAAAAATGCCTTTATGATAATCAATGAGTTTTGTAAACACATGCAGACAAACTGATGGTTTTCAAGGGTGGCTCTCTAAAAATTGTAAAAGATCCATACATTTGATCAATTGTCACTTTCAAAATTTCATCCATTTGGAATACAATATGCTAAATAAATGAAAATAAATCCATAAAGCTTATGAAAAAGGGTCACGTAAGATACTAATTTGTTATTCATCTTCAAATACCATACTTAGAAATGAAGATAATTTTCTACTGAAAAGAAGCAATTGAAAATTTCCTAGATGGCTCAATCTATATAAGGCAGAGCTCTGCTCTTGTGGAGTGCATTCGATATCCAGAGTGGTAGACAGATGTTTAATTTAGTTCTCAAAGTCCTCTTGCTGTTTGGAGGTCTGGTGTACCTAGCTATCAGGGTGCAGAAGTGCTCTGCACAGTGCAGTATGAGCTTTAGACTTTTGATAGTATTATGGATAGATAATGGACTATACTGACCCACTAAATGAGTTGGAGCTAGTGCAAAGATAATGATTACACATCAGTGAATAATGAATGAAGTGAAGCAGTCTCAGCTCCAGAGTAAATATTAGGTCACCTATAGTACCTGAGTGAGGAACTTCTTTTTAAACACCTTGGTGTCTTTAATCAGGGTAATATATATTGTGAGGACTAAAGATGGGGGAAAATCAGAGAATAAAATAACAGCATTAAAGGTAGACAAATGCAAAGTCAAGAAAATTCATGGCAGCAAAATCACTAACTGAATATAGTAGTGGCAAATACCCTCAAAGTAACAAATAATGCTGCTGACAGAGCTGTTGAGTTAACACAGGATTTTCATGTACACTCCATTAATGATAAAGACAGAAACAAGATGCATTCAAGATTGTAAGCTAATTCTGATAAAACTATCAGTTCAGATTATATTTTGTTAGAAGAGGCAAGGGAATATATTGTAGTGTTGTGTAGTCTGTGTCCATCCAAACCTACCTTAACTGGAAGAATACCAGATAATAATATACCTGGCTAAAATCACTTCCACAAGAATAAGAAAGCTCTCAAGAGTTTTATAATACTAACTTGATTTACAATAACATGTTTTTTCATGCTCAAATGATGGTGACCAGAAATTAATGGTTCCATCCTTGCTGAGGGTGACAAATCTTCCATCTGCTGATTCTGGAGTTTTATCCTGCAAAACCAATCGACATTAATCCCAATAAATAGGCAGCAATTTGATTTTAACCAATAATTAATGTAAAATATTTATATTGCTATGAATGTGTTTTAACTGAAGCAGTCTGGTTATTTAGCAATACTCTTACTCTCACATAATTTAATTTAAATCATTGCTGCTTGAGATTTTTAATTAGTCTAGATTTTACCATATCTAAGTGCCTCTTGAATGCAGTATCAATATAAGTCATATTATGAATCTGAAAATGTATGCGATCAGATTCACTAGTGAAAATAAGATTCATTCAAAAAATTAGAATATAAATATTTTTGTTGGTCCTACAATATTTTTTCATTTCTTGGCATCACTGAGAAACATGAATTGTTGCAATTACCTTGCTATGAATTTTTTTTAAGTTAGTGATACCACTATCGATTCTAACTAAATGTATCCATTATCATCATGGGTTACCAGTCAAGAATTGGTGAGCTCATCAACCTAGCCTGTCATCTGCCAATTCCTTCATTTCCTCATATCTCCCTGCACTGACAAAGTTTCTCCACTTTTCTCATAATTTACCATGGCCTTCCTCTATAATACTCCCTATTATGTTTCTTTTAAATATGGTCTACAGTAAACTATATTACCTCTGGATCTGACTTATTAATTTTCTTTACTTCTTATGTCTTCTTAATCCTTTTAATTGAGTACCCACAGAGTTGGTACTTCATTCACTCAATAAATAAACATGGTATTTTTTTCACGCAAAAAATGTTTTGTTTGTGAAAAAATACCAAGTTATTTTATTCAGTGATCATAAATTTTCACAAAGTAGGGCCTAAAACCATCAAATTAGGTACTCCTTTTATTACTCTGTCCATTCATTTCTTTTTCATCATTCATTGGTGCTGTCATATCCTTCACATTCTATCTTCTTTTTCTACTGATTCTATGATTATGTCCCATTTTCATGGAAAAGGAAACTTTGCGTAATTGTTCTTATTCATTGGTCCTTCATATCTTTGCCAGTATTGTTTGCCTTCATTAGTTGTTTCTTTTTCCAGAAAACCTACTTTGCCAATTTTAAAAACCTATTTCCCTATTCTGCTTACTCTATCCCGAATGTTTATACTCTTGAATAATTGAGATGGAAACTTATTTATTATTTGTTATTCTTAAGACTTCTCCACTTAATCACTACCCAGAGTTATACATTTCTCCTAACACTTCTTGACCTTTCAAATGCCATTATTGTAGAACTGGACAGATTATGTCGAAAACAATTGTCCCACCTCTTGAATGATGTCATTTGTGTTGTTGAATATCCAACCACATAATTGTTCTTTCAGTTCTGGGAATTAAAAAAAAGCCATTTGGGGCGAGATCAGGATAATAAGGCAGATGTGGCAAATTTTCAAAGCCAAAAATAGCTTTGATTCCTCAACCACACCTCGAAATGAGTAAGCAGGTGCATTTTCAGCAAGAAAACAGATGCCTTTGGCGATCATACTTCATTGTTTCTTTCCTAGAGCATCATGAAACTTGTTCAGCAGTGAAAAGTAATTGGCACTAGTGATGGTTGAACCCTTCTACAGGTATTCTGTTGAAATGACTCCATGATAGTCCCAATACAAGAAAACACTGTCTTTTATTGTCTTACTGTCTTGTATTGTCTTACTGTCTTGTAAACAGATAGTATGACCTACCCTGCAGACTTCTGCACCTTGGGGGAGGTGAGTCATTGTGCTTTTCCTCTTTGCTAATCTCTTTGGTCTCTGGACCATATTGTCCTAGGTTCATCCATTGTTACCAGGCTACCAAAAAATCCTCTTTCTCCTGCTCCAAAAGATTCAACATCTCTCTTGACAGGTCGTGCTGTGTTGCTTCCAAAAAGGAGTCAAAAGTCATAGAACCCAGAGAGTTGACACCTTTGACATGTACAGTTCGTCATGAATAATTTTTCCGCACACTGCCATAACTAAGATCAGTCTCATTCATGATAATTTGGATGGTGGCTCTTCATAGGAAAAAGCCCTCCACTCTCTTCAATGTGGCAGCATCATATGTGGGTGATGATCTGTCAATTCTTGGATCATCTGTGAGGGGTATGTGGCCAGTTTGAAAATTCCTTTGAAATTTTCATAGACCATTACAGAATGGTCTATGGAAAAATTTTTAGCATTGGGAGTTTCCCTAATGCTTTTCCATGCAAATCCATCATTTCATCGTGGATTTTCCGGGCACTGTAGCCTTTCAAATGAAGGAATTCAATCACACTGTAAGCCACTTCATTTCTTTAATATATTTTCCATGCTGTGTGTGAGTTACTTATATCTATGGCTTCCTGAAACAAAACAAATCAACATTAATAACCGTAATTTACAACATTATATACATAAAGGTCAATGAATATGCAAAATAAATAGTATCCATACATCTTGAATATTTCTTAGCAATAATAAAAATTTTACGATACCTCCTCTTATTCCTGAACTGTCTAGGAGAGGCATATGGCTTCCTTAGCAAAGATTAGGATTTTCAAGCTGGGTTGGTGATGAGTTTGTTTGTAGAGTGCAATTATATTCCATACAGCAAAATGTTAATTTTGCAAATGATTTTGTCATTTCCTCAAATTGTAGAGGTTTTTTGTGATAACTAATTGCTGTTTTTTGTTAATATGTTTTGATTAAACTATCATCTTTGGCAGGTAATCACCTGATTTCTTGAACTTCATTCAACTCAAGAGCATTTTCAGTGAGTTGAAAGAAAAAATTCCTAATATGCTTCAAAATTCAGTAAAAAATTTATAATATGGATTCATATCTAAATTTTCAATTCTATTGAGCATTTATTTGACTAAGAATAATTGATTCAGAAGTCCCAAAATCATACCTACTTGTTTAATAGCTGGAAAAAACAGTATTCTTGTAATAGGATGCCTATGCCCAGAAGACTGAAAAAGAGGTAGGCGATTGATAGGAGGTTGCCGCATTTCTTTGGATAATACTTTATCCTCTCCATGGAGTTCAATTATCATTCGTGAAACAAATTCATCCCAATCAACTGCACCATTCCTTTTTTCATCCATCTGTAAAGATGAATGAAATAGTAAACAACATTTTATTCATTAATAACAAAAAGTCCCTCCAACAGAACAATTATGGGGAAGACATTAGTGATCTTTTAATTCCACTTCTGAAACACTAGACCAGGCCGTTAAAGTAAAGTAAGCCATTACAGAATGGTCTATGGAAAAATTGTATTGCAACAGTTTCCCTAACTCAGCATACCTAAGTTCAAAACCCAAACTACACAGACGGTCCCAGGAATTTGGTCACAATTATTACAATCCCTTTTCACCCCATTATCACTATTTGCTTGAGACACTTACAAAATTACATATTTCAAAACTCTCTTTCTGAATGGGAATGTTGAGGGATGACTGAAAAGATTTACTTGAAACCTTGGGGAAGAACAGGTTTAACAAGGCAAAACAGGCATGAAAGTACCTTAGATTTACTCAGAAATTTCAGGAAAATTACTCATATCAACTAGTTGCCTCTTTTGCTTAGATCACACTTAACACAGACTGATTGCATATGAGGTAGGTGGTTACAGGGTGAGCAAACCATTACTGTATTGATATGAATTCAAATGCAAGGTGATGACCCAAGATGTCAACAGCCTATTGAGGTTTCTCGTATCACCTAGAATTTTTCGCAGGGTATTTATTTAACAGCATATTGTAACTATTCATCTTTTTATCAGGAATTTAGCAATTGTAATTATTATAACATTTATCCTATATTTATGTGAGTACTTTTGGACAGAGAAAAAGTTTCTCTATTTCTTGAGTATATATGTGTATATAAAAGCAATTAATGTAGCAGTAGAGATAGGGAATTGGTATGAATCATTTGACATAAATGTCTCTCTAAAACTCATTTCCAAAATTCATGTTATGTATTACAAAAATTTTCAAAATTATTATAATGACATTTCAAATCAAGAAGTGAAGAGTGAAATTGAATACAGCAAAAACCAATATAATATTCCTCAGTAAATATAATTTTACTCATTCAAATATACTGTACACTTCATATAATTTAACAAGTTGCCCAAGAGAATATTTTGTATGAAAAAACACAAAAGTAATCTGTTAGCTTAATTCATTATTCTATGATTGTACTTGAGCTATGAGTTATTGCTTTACTGCTTGAAAATAGTTATTTTATGTTTCAATTTCTAACCTCTCTGGTCATCCCATGAAATAACTACAATGAGGACATCTTGTCCCTTTTACAGAGATTTTCTTTTTAAACTGCATTATAAAAAAGCTTTTCATAAAAATCAGTATTTTTTATTACACTATTTCTATGTACATATGTTACTCAGTGGCATACTTTCAGTTTAGAGTGATCTTCCAAATTGGCAATAGAACAAACTGGTAATACTAAATCAATACACACACACAAGCCATTAGCTTTGCATCATCATGTCTGACTAGGTGTCCACCACCACCCCTGCCTCATCCCTTTAATCTTCGGGGCACTGATGTCACCACCAGTCTACCATAGAAACTGGCTATTATTATGGAAGAAATTGGGGTGAAAAAGTAGTTGCAGTGATATTTCACCTCTATAAGTAGTTTTATATATATATCCTTGCAACAGATGACTGTTTTAATGGCACTTTATGCACATCAGTAAGTTGGTAGCAACAAGTACCACCATCATGATTTTGGGCTATTGAAATTTTGATTGCATTCATTTTTATTGTCTACAAGGATTGAAATTCATCTGGAAACTGAGGTTTTGGTAATTGCAGTAGATCTTTAAAGGGTAATTGACTTACAGAAGGGAATACAGGAACATCAACTGTCCTATGTTGCATTCCTTGACCAGGAATGAGATTTTGATAGTGTGAACTGGAATGTGATGTCATATATCCTGAAGGAAATTGAAATGAGCTACAATGACAGGAGATTGATACATTCTCTCTGTAGAGAGCAGGCACCAGTTATTGGATGTGAAGTGGCAGAAGAAGTTAAAATAAAGGAGTAAGACAAGGTTTCTCGTTATTATCATTGAGATTTTAATGTGCATATTGAGTAGGAAGCTAAGGAGATCAAGGAAATGTTAAGAAGTGGTGCGTGAGTTCAAGGAGAAAGAATAAGTATCCTGCAAATTGTAAACGTCATGACTATGAACACTTGTAGAGAATAAATAAGACCATGTAAGGATATTAGCCATTATAGAGCAAGGAGTTAAAAAGTGTAGTCTCAAAATTAAAACTAAGGTAATGGTCTGTCATGAAAGGGAAAGAAGGGTTGACTAAGGAAAGCTACCCTAGCACAAAGGGAAGAGTTTTGTAAATTAGGCTACAGGGTCACTAGTCATGGAAGAGGCAAGAAGAATAAAATAAGCAGAATACAAATGGACTCTATCAGAAGAAGCAACTGCTGATGGCATATGGTATTGTACTCTCATAGACATTAGTAATTGATCTACTAGAATTATTTTGGAGTCTACTTTCCTATGGATATGAGACTTGGACAATGGGAGTTGAATTGAAAAGAAGACTGGAGGTGGTGGAAATCGTGCTCTAGAAGAATGCTGAAAATAAAATGAATGGGCAAGAGTCGCAAATGAAGAGGTACTTCAAAGAATGGGGGAAGAGAGGAGTCTAGGGTGAACACCAACAAGAGGAACGGGGAGGGCAGGGTGGGTATATCCTGAGGTACAATAATTTACTGAAGATCATAATTGAAGGAAAAATTTAGAGGAAGGACAGCAAAGGATCCTCTAATTACTAACTCATGATAATGATTCAAACAATTTTGAAAGACTAGGTCTAAATTAACCTGGCAATCTAGAGGGTTTTGAAATAAAAATCAACTATTTTCACTTTTTACTATGTCAGTAAACTTTGTAAGTTTACTTTTAAAATATGTATGCGAGTGAACTTTTAAAATATGTATCTAATTGAACTTTTAAAAATAAGTGCATGTAACAAGTTGTTCTTAATTTGTTTTACGTGCAGTGTGCTTGTGAAACTTTAAGCTTGATGACACCCTCTATTTTTAGGAGGTAAAATCTAATGCTAACAATGACTCTCTTCTCTTTCTCCTTAATATATTCGTTATGATATGGCTTGCTTAAATTATGTAGACTTTTATTAACCGTAGGAGGTATTACTAGGCAAACCCATCACCTAAATGCAATGAAGGAAAATGGTCATGAATGTATTACTACAGTAGCCTGTCATATTCTATGAAATTCATCTAACCAGTTGTAACAAGAGAACATTCTAAAAACCTGAGTGTGTCTTTGTGTATGCCGGGATAATTTTAAGCAAACATCTCATAATCTGATTTTCCTTTTTTTGTTTTTAAGGAATGTTAAATTAAGAGCTTAGTGCAAGAATATATGTGGGTGTGCTTCTTGTAGAATAAAAATGTGAATAAAGTTCGATCTATGGAATTTTCTCCATGAAAATCAATTTGATCATAGTTTCTTCCAAACTATGAATTTAGGTCTGATTCAAATGTGTACGCGGGATGGCTAAAAAACCGGACTTATGCTGTGGTGTGCGGTGTATGCTGCAGGCCTGCATAGTTCGACCTTTATACAGACTTGGTTTCCAAAAAAGGCAAAGGCTATATCATGTGAGGATTACAGAACAATAAGTTTGATATCCCACGCAGCTAAAGTTATTCTCAGGATCATCAACAAAAGGATAGAGAGTAAGGCAAATGATTACTTAGGGGATGATCAGTTTGGGTTTAGGAAGGGAAGAGGTACGCATGATGCCATTGCAGTAATGAGATCACTAATCGAGAGAAACATAGAATACAATCAGGACGTTTTTGCCTGTTTTGTAGATTTCGAAAAAGCATTTGATAGAGTGAATTGGGAAAAATTGATGCGTGTATTGCAGAAAATAGGAATGGATTGGAGGGACAGGAGACTGATCCGCAACCTGTACATGTCTCAGACTGCTCAGGTACGAGTGGGGAACGAAGAGTCCGGATGGGCTGTGTTAGGAAGAGGGGTAAGGCAGGGTTGCCCATTGTCACCGGTGCTGTTCAACGTATATGTAGAGGAAATGATTAAAGAGGCATGGGAAGAACTGGAGGTAGGAATGAAAGTCGGAGGGGAATCCGTAAAATCGGTTAGGTTTGCTGATGACCAAGCATTAGCTGCTCAGTCAGCCAAGGGGTTGCAAGTATTGCTGAGTGAATTGGAGGTTCAGTTCGATAAATATGGGATGAGAATCAATATTAATAAAACAAAGGTTATGCGATTTTCCAGAAAGAAAAAGGCTAAGCTAAATATTAAAATAGGCGGGGAAAAAAAAGAGCAGGTAGAGCAGTTTACATATCTCGGAAGTGTTTTGGACCAATACGGTCAAAGTGGTAGGGACGTAAGGAGAAGAATTGCGCTAGGCAAGGAGGCTTTCTCAAGGAGGAGGGAGTTGATGACGGGGACGTTGAGTAGGGATGTTAAGACAAGACTCGTAAAAACTCTGATATGGAGCGTAGCTATATACGGCGCGGAAACGTGGTCGCTGAAGCAGGAGGATAGACGTAGATTGGAGGCTTTGGAAATGTGGGTGTGGAGAAGAATGGAGAAGGTGAAATAGACCGAAAGGAAAACAAATGAGGAAGTGCTGGAGATGGTGGGTGAGGAGAGGGGTTTGTTGAGAGAAATCCTATGGAGGGAGGAAAAATGGATGAAAGGCGTATTGAGTGGTAGTGGAATGTTGAAGAGGGTAATAGAGGGGAGAATGTTGGGCAAGTGAGGTAAGGGCAGGAACAGGATAGGGATGTGGGACGGGATGAAGGGAGGAAAGAAGTACACAGAGATGAAGGGGGACCTGATATAGATTAAGTTTGCTAGGTGGGGAGTCACAAAAATGTTTATTTGATAGTTGTGTCCATCCAAAAACCTACCTTAAACGGTAGATTACCTAATAATAAATAACAGACTTGGTGTGGGACTTTGACTATTAGTCTGCCGACCGGGGTCGTCGCGTTTTGTCCTTAACCAAGCCAGTGAATATAAATTGCGAGGTACATATGACGATTTTTGCGATGACAGATACATAGGAAACATTGGGCAGCTATTGAATTTTTTTTCTGTTGGCAAAATCGGGTACTCAAGTTGCCGAAATGATACAAAAAGCTAATTAAGATGGGATAGGAAGAGAACGCGAGTGTTTTAGTGATTTTCCCGTTTCAGAAAGATAAAATACCGTTTGAAGACCAACCTTCCTTAAGACGTTCCTCAATCTCAAAATAGATGAGGACATCCCTAACAGTCCCAGAGTGGTGATGGAGAACCGACGGAGAACTAACGGCGTACTTGCGGATTTGTTTCGAGTGTCCTGGAGTTCGAGCCAACGCATACGCTTGAATTGAAAGATCAGTAGGAAATTGTCCCAAACTTTCTTTCCAAAGTCGTTACTGGTGATGAAAGCAGGTGCTACGGGTATGACTCCGAAACGAAATAGCAATTTAGTCTGTGGATGTCTGTTGGTTCACCTCGCCCCGAGAAAGCACATCTAGTGAAACAAACATCAATACAATAATTTTTGGTTTTTCCCCGACAGTTGTTTCTTGCTCTTTCTGAAGTATTGCAAGGGTGTATGATATCCCATTAAATTACAAAATCATGAAGACTAAACCTCTTCGAACCTTATACATTGGTTTTATTTAATTTCTCGCTGTGAAACATTTTCTCTATCATAATGCTAACCTGAGCACTCGGTGCAAAATTATCAGGGGCTCAACCATAAAACGTTGATTGTCAATTATGGATTAGCTTGGCTCGAGCCAAATATTATGTAGTTCAAATATGAGTAAATTAGTTCAACTAAGGCCGAGGATATCACGTGAAAAATCGGAGTTAAAGATAAGTTGTACATTATTTCAGTTTTTCTCTGCAGATTATCCTACATTAAAAGTTCTCTTAGCATTAGGAGTACGGGCCTCGGGTCTCCGGAGACCCAAGAAATACATTTTCGAAAATAATTCTTTCAATTTTTTGTGCTGTAATTGATGCTTCACGTATTCCTGGCGAATCATATTTTCATACTCACAGTAATCAACCCGATAGGTTTCGTAGGTGGTGATACGGTTCGCCCAATACTAAGCCCGATGGCGTGTGAAATTCATACATCAGGATAGGGGGGGGGGGCAGTTAATTTCCCTATGCCTGTTATTATTTCCCAGGAAGATCTGGTGATCCGAAAAGTCACATTGCTTGGATGGGGCTGCAGGTTCCCAGAGGGCCTTGCCCAGGAATCGAACCCGGGACAGTCCGGTCAGTAGTCCAACGCTCTACCCCATGGCCTACCACGACCCACAGCGAATCATATTTGCATTTTAACCTCTACAACAAACGTATGCTTAATTTAGCCTATCGGTATCACCGGACTTTGTAGCACTGAGGGCCTTCGGGGATCCGGCTCCGTACTCTACGACTGGTAACTTTTATCGCTGTTATGACGGGGTAGTTTATTGTGCAGACAAAGTCAGCTCATGGTGCAGACAAAGTCAACTCGCCACTAAAATGAATTGCAGTTGTTCTCGAAGTCTAAACACCTCGATATTCAGTTGTGTCGTTGTGTTTTCGCCTTTCACAACGCTGTTTTCCTCCCGAATTTTATTTAAATATCCTTTTTGACTGTTTGTGGCCCTAGTTATTCTGAAATGGGAGGATTTTGGAAGCAATGCTGATGAAAGTGATTAAGGACCAGATAATATCGAAATTGAAGTAGGTGATGTGGAGGACGTATTCGACTTGGATGTGATCTCTGCGTGTGAAAGGGATGAGGATGTGACGGTGGGCCGTAATGAAGAAGTAGAAGTAACACTTTGGAGGAACGTTGCCCCACGACTTGAAAGAACTAGGCCCGAAAATGTTGTTCGTAATATTAGAAGAGTACATGGTTTCAGCAAAGATGCTAAAACACATTTGGAAATTTTGAATTATTTAACTTAAATGATATCATAAATTTGATAATTGCCAATACCAATATCAAAGGAAGAGTAAATTTCGCCAACCAACCACATACATAGATCACCAAAATATTGATTGAACAATTTCGTGAATCCAGTAAAGACGTTAAAAATGTATGTAACAAAAACAATGCTTTTAGAAGACCCGTGCATTTGATCTCTCTCGCTTATAATTTTGACTTAATCAAACTAACTGAATTTTATTTTCAAAAATGTATTTTTGTTTTATTCAAATATTATTCTCGAAAATAAATATTTCATTTATTATTTCAATGTAAAATTATGTATTTCGTTTTTAGAATATATAAATCATTTTGGCGCTATATTTTGTACAAATTATTATCCTTGTTAAATATTCATTCATTTCTTACTTGGTCAGAAAATACTGTTACTAAAAATCGATTTCAAAAGTCCGGGTCCTTTGGGACCCAGGTCCGTACTCCGCGTGAAGGCAGTGAGGTCCGTACTCGGAGTGTTAATATCGAATTCGCCCAACTACTTCTCGCCATGGTAGGAAATATGCCCGTAAACTATGAGCATCCCATGTCCCTAATCCACCACATCCCACAATATTAATGTAACACAATTTACTCCCTTCTTTATAGCTCTGAAGCCACAAATCAATTGATAACATTACTTTCCATATTATGCCGAGGAGTTCAATCCTTGATTTGGCTATGTAATCACATACCAAAGAAGGGTGAAGATGCAATGCATAATTGATAATGACCATGTCAAGAAAGCTCACGTTCTTATTCCTTTGTCTCCAATGCAACGAATGATAAAAGAAATAATCCTTGTTAAATCGTAAGGAATTTATAAATTGCCTTTTTTCTAAGTGTGATCATTGTGCAGTACTTACCCTCATGAAAAATATGTTATACTCATCATCCGGGAAAGATGTCTTCATTATCTTTTCAATTACTTCCTTAAACTGTGCTTTGGTCATGATATTATTTTTACTGTTCTGAAAATCAACCAGGTTAAATTAGCCACAAGAGTCTCTGTGTTTTGTGGATGTTAATAAATAATAATGTTACAGTTTCAAACTATAATCAGAAAGAAAAGGCAATTAAAACTAATAATTAGATAGGATAATCAAAACTGAGGTTTTTAATCAATATGTTAACCCTGTTTCCATTTTCATCCATTATGTTTATATTTAAAAACAATCTCATGTTTGACTCCCAACCTGAAAGGCATCGTGTATTTTCTTAATTTCTTCTATTCCCAAATCCATTAAATTTATGTTCCCAGAGTGTTTGGCCCTTTCATTTTCGACGAGTTCGTCGTTAGCGTTCGGAATGACGCTGTATTTATGGAACACATATTATCATCATTAGTTTATATAAAGCACAATAAGAACAATATTTTTTAAACTAAATTTTAACCTCTTCATCGTCATGTGGCGATAGATAATTTCCTATTCAATTATGCATGTAAGGCCTGATCAATATAGATGATTACTATAAAAGATAATTCTTCCATTCAAAAGATAATTAATTACTCCCGGAAGTCATCGAAATAATTGACTTGTTTGTTTTCAGGGTAACTATGACAAAATAGTCAATCAATCATGTGATAGTTTTTTCATGTGCCTTGTTCGACCTTGTGTGCAAATTACTAATCTATATTCAAAACTTTGAAGTTGTCGTACTTCCATCGAAATATGCAGAAAAAGTGAATTTCATTCGGCCGTCATATGCAGCTGACTTTCGCCATGGCGCAAATGGTAAGGACTGTAAAAGTACTTCCGTATCTCCTCCCATTTCCTCTTGCGGCTTGCCTTGGCGTCGTGTCATTTTTTTGCGTAAAGATACCACTGGCGATTAAGTATTGAGCATGTATCCTTCGAATGAGGCCTGTCCATAAATTGTGTCACTCCCTGAGGAGGGCGGTTGGGGCCAGGTGATGTTAAATTTGAGGTTTTGGGTGACATGAAATTGCTTTGGTTGTGTGTTTACGTAAAGGCGTCAACTAATGTGGGACTCATGTTTACGACCGCGGGCAGTAGACGTGTCGTTACCCGTCCGCTAGTCCAACTTCGTCCGATTTCAATAAACACACCTCCAACCTTTACTTCTTTAACGCATTTGAATACCCTTTGCTGTTTCGAAACAATTCCACTCACAACCAGAGCGAATGAATGAAGGGATAGGAATCATTATTTTCACAACAGTGTTTTGATATTTGTAGAAGAATTATTGATGACGGTTGTTATGAATTTCTAAATTCTACTTGTTTGAAACAAATTTATTTAGAAAAAGGGTATTTATTGGATAAAGTGGCTTCTCTGCGTCGCGGAATATCTACAAGAGATGGCAGTTAGGGGCATAGGGCGCTCACAACCAAAAATAACGTTGATTTCCTTATAGACGGCATCATTAGTGCACGCATGAAAAATTATCACGTAAAACTAAGTTCATCTGAATTCTTCTATCCTTGAAACCAAAGCATTTCCCGTTGAGCTCGATTCAAGAATATTCTGACTTATGATTCAGGGTTATTTGCAGCCATTACATCTTATGCCTATAAATTCTTGTAGGGTTAAAGTCTTCACTGGCACAAATAGACTCATAGCCCAAAATTGAAATCTCGTATAATGGAATAGAAGGTTTGCTGAAAAATATTAAGTAATAAATCCTCCGGACCCGTTGAAATATCCACTCGTATCTAGAAGGATCTAGCTTCGGAATTGCGTCGTATCTATAAATAATATTCAAAAAGTCGATGGTAGATCATAAGGTTCCCAGAAATTGGAAAACGGCTAACGTAATACCAATATTTAAACACGGAGACAAGGAGGAACCGAGCAATCACATACCTATTTTTTTCTCTCACAGCCATTTCATGCAAGGTTATGGAACATATAGTTGCTGATTCGATCGTGAGACATCTCGATAATCAGAAGTTATTAAAGAAAAATCAGCACAGCTTCCAAAAGGGTAGATCCTGCGAGACAAATTGCGCTTTTTGTTCATCATATTCTTACTTCGGGAGAGAGAGTTCCAGGGGACGCGATTTTTCTAGATTTTTAAGAAAGCCTTCCACAAAGTACCTCATAATAAACTACTCGCAAAGCTAGAAGCATATGGCATAGATAAAAATATCCGGGTTGGATTAAAAACTTTATGAATGGTTGGGTACAAAGAATATTCATAGTTGGAGTTTACTCAAATGCAATAGAAGTTACTTCAGGTGTCCCCCGGGGAATTCTTATCGGACGTCTTTTATTCCTAATTTACGTTAACGACATTGACTCCGTAGTCACTGGTAACATGCGTTAATTTGCCGACGATGCAGTGGCTTACCGTGATATCCGTGGTCCCGAGGATACAGCAGATTTTTTAAATGACCTTATTGATATACAACGCTGGTGCGACATTTGGCAATTAGAATTAACTTCAAAGAGTGCTTTACGATAATTTTTTGGAAAAAGAGAAATTCCCTCCCGAACGCCTTCCGCATCGGGAACACTGAAATGGAATGTGTAGCCTCAATTAAATACTTGGGCGCTGGCCTCACCCACGACCTCTCCTGGGTGAAACACATACAAGGAATATGTGGACAAGCTAACGAAAAATTAGGATTTATTAGAAGAGTACTGGGTAAATGTGATGAAAAGGTCAAAGAGAAATATGTTATCTGTCGTTGGTTAGGCCTCATTTAGAGTATGCTTCAAGTTTCTGGGATTCTCACGAAGTTGGATCAATTGCCGAATTGGATTGCAAACAGCGTAGAGGAGCTAGATTTGTAAAACGTTATTATGATAAACTTAGTAGCGTATCCAAAATATTAGAGCAGCTTGGTTGGGAATCACTCAAGGGGCGAAGGTTGAATTACTGATTGAATCTCTTGCATGAACTTGAAGGACGTCTCTTTAGCAGTGTGTGTAGAACAATTAGATTTAAGATGTCATTTTTTCCGCGAATGATAGGGGATCATAATAACATTGTTCGACCGCGGTAGGGTCATATTCTGGTTAAAATGAGTCTGGTGTGTGTTCACCCCCTGCCACACATCCTAGCGGTGGCTGGCAGGGTACTAAAATAAATAAATAAGTAAAATAGTGACTTGCTACAACAAATTGATCCTCTTTCATATCAAGCATTGCAGTTAAAGTGTATCCGAGGAACAAGCATTGACACCCCAATCTTCGCGGAAACCTGCTCTCAATTTTTCTTGTCCGGATTCTTTTAATACTATTAACTCTGGATAAATATTTTCATCCAAAATCTTCAGCCTTTCAAACCCATATCGCAACCTCTCCAGCCCATTCGGTGCCAAGGACTTGGGTGTATTTTATCGATGGCAATCCAATAAACAGTAATTCGATATTGACCGTGACCGCAAGACTTTACCTTGGTGAAAGAATTCCGCTAGCGTAGAGGCGCAGTTGTAGAGCGGATGATGTACGATAGCACATTCTTGTGAACTTGATAGCACACGCGCGTGATAAGGAATCAGAAGTGGAAGTGGCAATGTGTGGAGTGCAGTTGCAGATTTGCTTGAGCATAAGAACTTCATAGTTTCTTTCAAAACCGCTTCGCTTTCATCTCGCGAAAACGTACACCGTCGACATCGTCTGAATCTGGGAAATCGATACAGCTGCAAGTTGAACTTCAAATACGATTACCGTCAATATGGAGGAAGAAGACTATTTTCTCTCACAGGTAAAACATTTTTTACTTCCTCGTTCTGTGTGAACAAGAAATAGGACAGTGCTAACAGACTAAGGGGGTTTTTGCGCGTTCAAAATGAGTGTCAAAACACTACATTATTGAGGAATGAGTAGGTCACGGTAAATCTTTCCGACTGGCGCGATGATTTCATTTTTTTAATTCTCTATCCAAACACGCTGATTCGGTCGCATTTTTAAAAAACTATTGATAAGATAATCATTTCTATTTGTCGATCTCTTATTTGTTTAAACCTGCGTTGTACTGCTTGAACCAATACATCCGTCCCGTATCCGTACCATTGCCAAAATGCTTTGGGTCGCGGGTATCTTCAGTTTCTTTGAGCGGACGTCCACTGGTGGCATTCCCTATCACATACAGCGAGCAAAGAATTAACCTCGATTAACCTTTCTTCTCCCATGCTAATAACTTCATTTTAGATCCCCCAAATACATTCTACCCGACCCCTTTTATTCGGTGACCCTATTTCTCTTCCTTGGCGGGACTCCTCATGGTAACTGGCGAACTATGCCATGACTCATATCGAAATTGAAAAATAAACAACTTGGCTTTTCCACATAGAAAACTTTTATTTGCGAGCTAGGTTTCGTTTCGGTATATCATCTTCACCTGAAGATGTTATGCCATAACGAAACCTAAGTCGTAAATAAAAATTTCCTATGTGGAAAAACCAAATTTTTTATTTTTCAATTTTAATTTGAAGATTTTCCACCAAGCCACGCCAGAAATTGTTTTATTTATGTCATGACTCAATCTGTATCTTTCTCTTCCCAGTTATAAATATGCTCATAAACATTCGAGTGATTGATATACATGTACTATGGTTTTAATTCCAGGAGTTCCGTTTTTGAGGCCATAGTATGTTGCATATGCCTGTATGTACACCATAATCTCGCATCTTTGCAATTTATGATTCCAAAGCTTCTTTGTAGTGTTTACGATCGTGCAGTTAAATATGGATTCAGTTCTCTCTTAAATAGCTGATGACACTTGGTAAATTCCATTAGCATCTTAATGTTCTTACCGTTACTTACTATTCTTAGCATCGTATTTTATTAATTACTCATTAGCTAAATTAAAAACCACTTACCATGCCGAATAAAACCCAAATGATGTGCTCACGGAGGGAAGCTTGTCATTTTCCGCTCTTTCTCCAAAGGACCACACAAAACCAAAGGTCACTCTTTCTCAATATCATGCTCCTTCCTGGGCCTAAACTCATTCTCCCCCTCAAACCATTAAGTCTCAATCTTTATCAATTCCATCCTATTGTTTCTTTCTGTTATTGAGTAACCAAGCCGTAACTTCTCTCCCTCGTTTCTGTTTCTATCGACATTCCCTCCAATGGTAGTTCATGTTAGCATAGCTTTTTTTATTCGTCATCTCCAGGTTTGGAATCGTGTTTCAAGCAAGATTAGTACACGCCATTTGGGAGTAATAAGGAAAGAGTTTTTATTTGATCACTGCAGTTCAACGAAAGCATGCGTGATGCACGAACGCAACTAGTTTTATTTTTCCCGCCGTGAAGAATTCATATTTTCAATTCTTGTTTTACCGTATTGTTTCTACCGCGTGGATTAGTTCAACGTACTTGAAGCAAACGACATGCCTCCCGCAGAAATTTAGGAGTTGAGCATATTTTTAGCGTCGAGGTTTTGCCGACGCTCACTGGCCGATTCTCAAGTTTTCCGTTCCTATCAGCATTTTAAAATAGTTCCTCAAGCCCATTTAGTGATCTCGAAGTCAGAATTTATTGATTATTAGCGAAATAACGTTGTACCAACATAGCTCACCAGTGAAAATAATGCGGAAAAAGTTTTAATGCTCCAAATAAGCTATAAATATCTCGCAATGAAATCCGAACAACATAAAAAGCTATTGTAACATAACATGGCAAAGCATTTGATTATTTTTCTAATTATCGTTTTCGTTGGACACCCGAAGGTATAGGCTAGTTAACTAGGACCAAACGTATTAATAAGAAGAAAACATAGAAATCATGCAACACTCAGACCTACGTAAAATCCAGTGCACTTAACAGTTAAACAATGAATAGTATTCAGTATACACAATATAGTATTCACAAAGTAAAATAAAATGTGTCTACACAATTCGTAAAAGAGTCAACATTGATCAATTTTGTGTACTGGTAATTCGCGTTCAGGTGGTGCTCCATCCATTAATTATAATTTTCTAGAAAGAAGTTTCATTATCACGAGTAAATTTATTTTACCACAAGGTTATATTTCAGAGGTTTTCGCCAAAATATATTTGATAGGACAAGAGTTCCTTTTCCCAACGTCTCGTCAACTCATTTTAATTCGATTCACCCTTTCTGCGTGGATATGATGCCCAGTCCTTTTTCATGGCCGGCTGCCAAAATAAGTCGATTTTCGCCGCCATCCGATATGAGGTTTTTGTATTCCCACTTTTGGAGTATATTATCTGCCACTTAATATTTTAATTCTTTAAATATTAATTCTTTTTATTTTTCTTTATTTACTGCTGTTCTTCTTTCATGATGTGTTTGTCTGTATTGGAACGACAAGGGATCAACAAACTCTGTAAGTCTCTCTAACTCTCAAAGTCTGTATTGGAAAACATTTTCCGACCGCGGTAGGCTCATATTCAGATCAAAATTAGTCTGGTGTGTACATGTATTCACCCCCTGCCTCACACCCTGGCGGTTGCTTGCAGGATACTAAAATATTTCATTATGACGATCCGAGTTTTGTCTTTTGAGTGAGAGACGCAGTTTCGATCACATGGTAAATATCACTGTGGTTATTAAAGTCGATGTCAATGATAATCGAAGAGTAAATCCAATCTCCTCGAAAATCTATACGAAAAGATCAATGACTGGAATTGCGGTGCACTTAAATAATCCATGAGAAAATGAAATGAAACATTTTCTATTCATAATCAAGAAATCTACAACTAATTTCGAATTGATAAGTCTAAAACCGTTCAACTAATTGAAGTACGATGTAAAAGTTCAAGTAGGGTTAATAACTCAATTATTTATTGGCAGTTTTTTTTAGAATCTACCTACTTAGGAGGAATTTAAGGGCCACAATTTGTAAATAATACCCCTCCGTGATCAACGAAAATTAATTAAATTTATCGAATGTTCACCGGAATCAGAAAGATTACAGAGAAACCCCATCCATCTTTTGGACTCCTTTCATGACTTAAGTAGCAGTTATTTCGTGGGAGACAACGAACAGTCGAGGTCATTTGCATCATTAGAGATAAATTGGTATTTGTTTGGTTTTGATTTAAGTTTCATGCATCATCCTACATTTAATTGTATTTATCTTAACCTCGTGTTGTAATTTAAAAGGATATGCATCAAATGATTACTTAGGGGATGATCAGTTTGGGTTCAGGAAAGGAAGAGGTACGCGTGATGCCATTGCAGTAATGAGATCACTAGTCGAGAGGAATATAGAATACAATCAGGACGTTTTTGCCTGTTTTGTAGATTTCGAAAAAGCGTTTGATAGAGTGAATTGGGAAAAATTAATGCGTGTATTGCAGAAAATAGGAATGGATTGGAGGGACAGGAGACTGATCCGCAACCTGTACATGTCTCAGACTGCTCAGGTGCGAGTGGGGAACGGAGAGTCTGGATGGGCAGTGTTAGGAAGAGGTGTAAGGCAGGGTTGCCCATTGTCACCGGTACTGTTCAACGTATATGTAGAGGAAATGATTAAAGAGGCATGGGAAGAACTGGAGGTAGGAATGAAAGTCGGAGGGGAACTCGTAAAATCGGTTAGGTTTGCTGATGACCAAGCATTAGTTGCTCAGTCAGCGAAGGGGTTGCAAGCATTGTTGAGTGAATTGGAGGTTCAGTGCGATAAATATGGGATGAGAATCAATATTAATAAAACAAAGGTTATGCGATATTCCAGAAAGAAAAAGGCTAAGCTAAATATTAAAATAGGCGGGGAAAGAATAGAGCAGGTAGAGCAGTTTACATATCTCGGAAGTGTTTTGGACCAATACGGTCAAAGTGGTAGGGACGTAAGGAGAAGAATTGCGCTAGGCAAGGAGGCTTTCTCAAGGAGGAGAGAGTTGATGACGGGGACGTTGAGTAGGGATGTTAAGACAAGACTCGTAAAAACTCTGATATGGAGCGTAGCTATGTACGGCGCGGAAACGTGGTCGCTGAAGCAGGAGGATAGACGTAGATTGGAGGCTTTTGAAATGTGGGTGTGGAGAAGAATGGAGAAGGTGAAATGGACCGAAAGGAAAACAAATGAGGAAGTACTGGAAATGGTGGGTGAGGAGAGGGGTTTGTTGAGAGAAATCTTATGGAGGCAGGAAAAATGGATGAAAGGCGTATTGAGCGGTAGTGGAATGTTGAAGAGGGTAATAGAGGGGAGAATGTTGGGCAAGCGAGGTAAGGGTAGGAACAGGATAGGGATGTTGGACGGGATGAAGGGAGGAAAGAAGTACACCGAGATGAAGAGGGACCTGATATAGATTAGTTTGCTAGGTGGGGAGTCACAAAATGTTTATTTGATAGTTGTGTCCATCCAAAAACCTACCTTAACCGGTAGATTACCTAATAATAATAATTGAAATTGTACATTATAGGATTATACCTTCTGTTGTGAGTTTTAGAGGAGGATTTGTCTCGTACTTGTGCCAAATTTCAATTGCATAGGTCA
Source organism: Hetaerina titia (assembly GCA_037158775.1). Lineage (NCBI taxonomy): Eukaryota > Metazoa > Arthropoda > Insecta > Odonata > Calopterygidae > Hetaerina > Hetaerina titia. Next base: position 55,342,936 of record CM073770.1, on the reverse strand, counting down.
TGTAGCAGTGTCTTTAAATGTTCTGACTGACAGAAAGAGCCTATTGTCTTAATTTTTCAAGGTAGAACACAACAGGACTTTACAAGAATCTGTAGCCAATCCATTACTTTTCTTACGAAGTTAAGACGAAGCGGGGATGAGTAAAAAAATTAGATATGTTGCATTGAAGGACCTTCTATATTGGTTGTGACTGGGTCTCAAATTTCAATATTTAGCTCGTCTCAAATTTTCCGTAATAAAGTTGGTACTGAATGATGAACCAGAGAGAAGGTCTAAATTTTAATTTATTTGCTGTTCTTTTGAACCTTTTGTACAAAATATAGCTTAAGTATTGGAAAAAATATCTAACAGTAAATCTCCGCGTTGACTCATGCTCTTTTTATATGGATTTTAAAACACTCGAAAAATTACACGATCCCTTAAAATTAAAAATCGTTCATTGTCGTAAATGTGTAAGCTTTTAGGGTAAGGTGTCGCAAAAAACACAGTTTCCGAATATGGACGTAGTTACTGGAAATCTACTGTTACACATGGAGCAAAATAGCCCTTCCTTCTGATATGATAATTTACCCCCAAATCGTATTCTGAAACATTTAGAAAATTGAAATGTTAATTTTGAAAAGTGAAAATTGTATTATTTTTATAGTGAATTTGTGACTATTTAATTACTTGATTACATAATATCAATACTCTTCTTAATCAATGATTAACCAATTAGTTTGTTATTTGTTGCAATTGGTCAAACAATCTCAATTGAAATCAAAAATGTATAAATTTTAAAACGTGTCTTTGTTATTTATTTCTTCAAAGTCCATTGAAAATAGTTTTGGTGAGGATCCTATCGAATTTCGGAAGTGGTCAAGTTATTCTATCCCTTGAAATTCCCGCTTGCAAAAGTAGTGCTCTGACATTCCTGTAGGTGGCCTAACCAGTGAAACAAAAGACAACTTGGAGGTCACCTTGACCGCAAGCTTTGACTTCTGCGAGAGGTTACTTATTCGACCTCTGAAAGTTAGAAGCCCCGGGAGTAGTCACAGTAGCACATATATTTGACAAACTCCTTGAAACAATTCTATTGTTATCCCATTGACGATCATAACTATTTTGTAAGTGTTGTTATTGTTATATTCGTCCAGTGATTAAGTTTTTGTGGTTGTACGTGACTTATTCAGCGTATTCCAACTTTTCTCTCTGTTTTGATTCAGTTCACACCGAAGGTCCGACCCAAATACACGATGAATGAAGAAAAGAAGCGTTTCATCGAGAGAGGATCCCACAAGGGGAAGGGGATTGCAGTGTTTACCAGCGGAGGAGATTCTCAGGGTCAGTTCAAAATGTTTCTGTATCATTCCTGTATTTATAATGACCAATCTAAGTAATGTGCCAAGTTTTAAGTTTAAGCATTAATTTTATTAAGTATATGTTAATAAAACAATCATTCAACAACACACAACAAGCACTCATTATTTACAAATTCACTGTCTACAATTATAGGTATGAATGCTGCCGTCAGAGCGGTAGTACGTATGGGAATATATTTAGGTTGCAAAGTATACTTCATAAAAGAGGGTTACCAAGGAATGGTGGATGGAGAAGAATATATTGTTGAAGCTTCTTGGTCGTCTGTGTCCTCAATTATACATAAGGTAAGCATATTCATTTGGTAATTTTTACACATTGGTATTTGCGTGTAACTCTTGGAAACTTAAATCCCTACGGTGTACATAGGTTTCTGTAAGCCCCTAAACTTGTAGTCTTACTCATGTTACATCATTCAAGTACACAATTAGGCTGGCGTTTGTCTTAGTCTATTTCGAGACATTTTCTATTGGAATAATCAGTGAAGTAATCAGAAGGGGATACGAATGCTATTTCTGTGTATCCAGCCGTTCATGAAATCCAGATGAGGAAATGGTCCATGATATTCTTGTCATTATGTTCATTTTTAAGATTTCATTTGTATATTCATGGAAAATTTAAGTAATGGTGTAATGAGTTTTCAGGATAAAACTACCATGTAACATCTAGGTAAGATCTTGAAAGATATTATGCTCTAAAACAATATTAAGATCAATACCTTCGAGGAAGGAATGTGATTCAATTGGGCCTAATTAAATTGAGAGAAATCTTTTTTAATGATTAGATTATTGTGTCTCAGTGCATTTTGAATAAGTCTAGAAAGAATGAAAATATAGTAGCCTCATGAAGTTTTCTGAGATACTGCTTGGTGTTCTGTGCAAGTCATGTCAAAGGATATATACTATTATGCCTGTTAAAACTCTTGCTTGATCATAATAGTACCAATAAATATATACTTAATATAAAAAGGATGTACTAATAAATGTCTTCATTGTTTTGATTTCTCTATTCTGCTAAAATATTAGTAAACAATCAAAAAAGTAAATACATATTCCTATGTACACATTTTTTGCAAAGGAAAAAATTCACATCTTCCCTGTAAAACATAAATGTTAAGGGGTTAACCAGTGATGTCCAATAGGATATTGTGTATTACTCCAATTGGTCCATTCTCATTCCAAGAAGACTGTTTGTGCCAAATTTTATTCAGATAATAATGTAAATGTTGTGATAGACAAGTAGCCATGTTGGCCCCTTGGCTCTGGAAGTGAAGTTATCCTGAATTCAATTGGTTTCCTGATTTTGTTTTTATGACATTAAAAATTCTTTCAAAGAACCTGCTCATTGAAAAAATGGTACAATTATCTGGCAAAATGATATTATTTCTTCGTACAAAAATCCACCAGATCTTCTACATTAACTTCCAACTTAGCATACTGAATGAGTATGGCAACAACTCATCATCATCATGAATTATTTAATAAGACATCACAGTAACATTTGGATATGCAGTCTTCTCTACACAATGGGCATCACTGAATGAGGCTTTCTTTTCAAAGTGAATTGGGTTATATTCACTGAAAGTTGCATGAAATTTTAGTGTATTTGTGGGAATTGGTTGGATGTTTTGGTTTCATACATAGTGATGATTTTCATTACTTTTATATCTTTTTCAAGCATGGTTAATAAATAATGTATGGTATATTGGTGTACTTTGAAGATAGAATATTGCATTATTTGAGAATAAATTGTTTAAACTAGTTTTTATAGGAATTAATCATTCTCTTTAACTTCTATAGGGAGGAACTGTAATAGGCTCAGCTCGCTGTTCTGATTTTCGAGAACGTGCCGGCCGCCTGAAAGCTGCCAGAAACTTGGTTAATAAAGGAATTACCAACCTGGTGGTGATAGGTGGTGATGGATCTCTAACTGGTGCTAATCTGTTCAAACAAGAATGGTCCAGCCTTCTTGATGAATTGGTCTCTCAGAGTTAGTATTGAATTTACTTACGCTAAAAAAATTCCATTCATGCATGGTTATTTTCTCAAATAGTAGTTTCATGAGAGACTATGTCTCCTTCATGGGTATTTCATTAGTAGGGGCATTCAGAAGATTCAAATGAGATGAATTTTTTCTCAAATTGTAATTGCAAGGGCCGGTTTTTCTCCTCAATAGGTGTTTTGCCGATAGGTCATGAATGTGTCCATCTTGCCTCAAGAATTTTGAAGATATTTTATTAACAACACAGTATTTTTCCAATTTTGAAATGGGAGTGAACGGTTGTAAGAACCCTGTGCTAAGTATTATGGGCGCAAAATTGAAATAAAAATTAAAAACATTTTGCAAAGTACGTCTGTTACACAACCCTCATTTTATGTAGTTTTGATGGATGAATTTTTGGACTTATGTGAATGTTAGGATTGTGTTCACAAATGCTGCATTAACAGTAATGATGGTGAGAAGAAAATTTTCAGGGTGTGTTCAATCATTCTTCTGCATGTTAGTTCTCTCTGAATACCCATTGTTATCAAAGTTGGTCGAGAGCATATAGTAAAAGATCCAGTATCTTGTCCATTTTATATTAGCTGAATATATGCCCTGGAACTGAACAAAAATGTACACCCTAGTTTACCCTGAAGGTAACAATTTTAGTTGCCTATATTAGACTCTAAAGTTAGACAACCACCCCTCATATTTAGCAGGCTTGAATTTTACCGCCCGATTATGAATTTTACAATCAACCTTGATTTTAATGTACGTATACACCTCATTCTGCCTCTAGATATTTCCCTTAGCCAACACCTTTTTTTGTTTTTAGCAATAAAGACACATGTAACATTTTAACATCTAGTACATCAGGTTGATTACTCATACAGTGCATATTTTTTATTTCTATTTTCTCTCCCACTAATGGTTTTTACATCCATTTTACATAGTAAACTAGTTTAATTATTAAAAACATCTCATGGTTGACCTTAATGGTTGATGCACACTGCAATAAGTTAAATTTGCATTGCATCAGGCATCCCAAATGATAATTCCATTGATAGACCAACATATTTAATCTTTTGGAATGTCAACCACTCTTTTATGAAGCAATCAAAATTTCCCAAGTGATCTAAGGCATTGAGCGAAATTGGACAATATCTTTTCAAGTTTGAACAATCAAACCATGAAGCATTGTTTAAATGTGCAACCTGTTATTGAAAATTTGTACATAGAAGATCAGACTCTGTGTTCAAGGATGACAGATAATGCATGTCCTGCATGAAAAAATAAATTCCCCACATCTGATCATTTTGTTATTTTTAGTATTATGCTTTTATGTATTGAAATGTTGGTACTTAATACTTTTAAATTGATGGATGGGAGGCTTGTGATTATATTTTGGAAGAATATTTTTTTTAAATAAAGTGCCTTTCTTTGTAATTCCAACATATATATTCTTTGCTCAACTGTAAATCAGTAGAGGCAAGGAAGAATTAATAGTGAAGTGTTTCACAGACTACCAATTGAGATATGACTCAGCTGGAGATAGTAGGGAATGGAATGGAGCTTCAGATAATGCAATATGTTTTCAATCTGTAGCCAAATTTCTGCAAATTGAGAAAAGTGGACAATCATGCAGATAGGATTTTAGATTCACCAGAGATAGAAAACAAATTAGCATTACATTTGGTTAATGGCATGTCTTAATTGCCTTTATGGGAAACACTATGTATTAGGCAGAATAGTAGTTTCATAATCGCAGACATATTTAAATGTGTTACACTTAGTTTTTAATTAGGAGTATTTTTATTAAAGCTAACAGTTTAAGGCTTAACTTTGTGGAATTCCTTCATGGTGAGGGTAAAAAATAAGGAAAACTTTACACTTCTGCGCACTTTTAATGCAATATGACCATGGTTTCGATGCTGTGCATCATCATTAGGTGATGATGCACAGCATCGAAACCATGATCGTATTGCATTAAAAGTGTATGGAAGTGTAAAGTTTTCCTTATTTTTTACCCTCACCAGTATTTTTATTGCCAGCAATCTCCTTTATTCCTTTAAAAATTAATAGTGAAATTGGGACATATATCTTAGCAATAATTTATTGCTTATTATTTACATATTTGATTGGGCCAGTAGTTAAACTTTAGAACTATTTTAGCTTTAAAATGGGTGCATACCTACTTCAGGGAAGTGTCTAAAATTTATCTCAAGGCATAAATGCAGAAATGTTTTTGTTAATTGTAGGAATATGTAATTTTTTTAAATTTTTATTGGTGTTTTCTCATTTGATCAGTTTTAGCTGATGGGATTCTATCGTGCATCTTGATTTTCAACCAAATGAAGCAGGACATGTTTTTAATTTTTGAAATCTTATGTTTATTTATTATATTTATAATGATATATGTATGTATATAAGTGAAGGCACAAGCAAGAGTCTGATTTTCATGTGACATTTTTTTTTTGAATCATTAACAAGTGATTCTCTGACCTTTTAGTACATGTATGATTTCATCGAGTACTACTTAAATTCATTTTACAATTAGAATCCATTTTCAATTTTAGGTCTCATTACAAAAGAAGCTCGAGACAAATACAGCCATCTTCACATAGCAGGAATGGTAGGGTCAATTGACAATGACTTCTGTGGTACTGACATGACCATTGGCACTGACTCTGCCTTGCATCGCATCATTGAGGCTACTGATGCCATTGTGTCTACTGCATATTCTCATCAGCGTACATTCATTATGGAAGTCATGGGAAGGCACTGTGGGTAAGATGTCTACTCATCATTGCACTTGGTTTTTACATTTATGTTTATGGCACTAAACTGTTTCATTTAGCTCCATATTCCATTATTTGTGATACTTACTCTGAAACTTAAAAAAAAAAAATCTAATCTTCTAAAGTTTTAGGTTTAGATGTGCCATCAACTCATTTTTGTTTTTTCTGCATGCAAAAGTATCTTTCTTTGAATTTAAATCCCATTGGAATCACTTATAGAAATGTAATATAGCTTCATAATGGGTTGATTTTGGTATTATTTGCCATCTTACAATCAGACATCAAAATATTCAAAATTTATAATGAGATATGAGGAAATATTAACATACATAAAGCCTTGAAGATCTACGGTAGTTATTATGCAGAATGAGAGATACCCATTTTCATGGTTTGATTCAAGTTTGAAGGCCAAAAAATCTTTTTAGGATCATGTACTGCATATTAACATGTACCATATACTTTAATAAAAAACCTGTCTTTCATTTCCAACATCAAGATGCAAAGGGAGAAAAATGGTTTTCTAGATCTTCTGAAAAATGTTATCATGATATCATCCCTTTTAAGATGTCAATAATATAATTTCCACCAGAGATTATTGCAGAAAGACACTTGTTTCCAGGAAATTAAATTATGACTGTATCCATAAACAAAGATAGCTAGCAATTATTGTGATAAGCTGCCACCATCTGTGGTTCATTACCAATTGTGGCATAGTGCATGTGAGGAAATGTCAAATTATTTGTAGATGCTGTTTGCAACTTTTAACCTATTTAACTTTAAAATTTATATTTTTGACAGTAAGCTAAGTTTGCTACTAATCAGGCAAAATTAATGTGCATAACCACATAAATAATGGATTTCATTAATCCAATCTCTAAACTATTTTTCATTATGCAGACTCACAAAATTCATTGCTTTGTAAAAAAATTCTTAAAGGCATTGTTTTGGTTTTTGTTTGAAAATTATTTTGTACTTGCCATATTTAAGTTAACATAATTTATGATTACATTTCCATGTGATATACATTATTTTAATTGAGAATCACAATTTCCATTGGGGTATCATAACAAAGTTCTGGTAAACCTTGAGTGTTAATTATTATGTAAAGGCTCAAATTTGGGTCTTATCAGTACAGTGGAACCTTTCTTGACAAATACCTCGGATAGTGAGTAATTGGTGTGACGAGCAAAAATATTGTGACCGAGAATAACTTGCTTAGCAAGCATCATTTCACGTAACATGTGATGAATAGATATGGATTGCCGGAGTGATTGCGCCAACTGTTTACATTTGCGTTTAGCACAAGTTCTCTTAGCATCATAGTGTCGCTAGTGATCGCACATTTGTCCAAACTTGTTTTCAGCCAGATTATTTGTGACTTTACTTGCACAGTTTAATAATATTTTATGAATAGTTTTAAAAATGTCCCAAAGGAAAAAGCCGCAATAAGACAGTCAAAAGAGAATAAAAATAACCACAGAAATGAAAAGTGAAATCATTCAAAAGCTAGAATGAGGTGTCAGCATAGCTGATCAATCAGGCACGTACAATCGGTCGACATTAAAGATTTTTACTTCTCTCAGGAACAAGGAAAACCATAAGGGGATAAATGCTTCAAAGGGATTGGCAGGAATATCTAAACAACGGTTACGTACAAGACTATTCTAGGCTATGTAGAAAGGTTGCTTCTCATATGGATAAATCAAGAATAATTGGAAGGCGATGCTATTAACAAGGATATAATTTGTTAGAAGGCAAAAGTGATTTCTGCTGACCTCATTAAGAAAATGCCAGGATTATTTATGGATCAAAAAGATGTGTTTAAGGAAAGCTGTGGGTGGTTCAAGTAGTTTAAGAGAAGAACCAGCATTCACAGTATTGTGAGTCATGGTGAAGTGGTGACTCAAAGGAATCAGAAAATTTCATCAGTGACTTTAAAAAGTTCATAGAGGTAGGTTACCAACTGCAACAGGTTTTTAATGGTGATGAGATGAATCTCTTCTGAAAAAAGATGCCAAAGCGAACCGAAAGCGAAGAAGCAGAGGAGAATGCAATGTCTGGCCACAAGCCAATGAAAGATCGTCTCACACTGCTATTTTGTGCCAACACAAATGGCGATTTGAAAATTAAACCATGCATGTTTACCATTCAGAAACTCCATGACCATGCCAAGAAGTTCAAGTTCAGAAGAACAGGCTGAATGTGATGTGGAGGTCCAACAACAAGGCTTGGGTGGCACACATGACCTTTTTACTGGCTGTATAAATTAACTGTTTGATCCTTCTGTGAAAAAGTATTTGCTTGAGATGAATCTGCCATTGTCTTGCTTGTTATGAGTAATGCTCCTGCTTATCCGGCCTACAAGATGACTTTGAGGAATTTAAATTCATCAAGATCCAGTTTCTTCCTCAATCCATTACTCCGCTAAATGAGTGTTTCGTTGTACGAGAAAGGTTGCAGAATCATGCTTGTGTTTTGAGGTTCCATTGTATTTTTTTTAACCTTGGTATTGGGTAAATTGGAGATGAGAAATACCCAAGAGTAATTTCTGAGTTTTCATTGATCCCAACCATTCTTCATATTTTCATGGCTATGTCTGTCAATAATTTAGCTCTACTAATCAATAAGTTAATAATAAACTCAAAACATTCATGTGCCACCCTAAAACTCCATTAACTCAAAAATTTTGAAATTTTTCCGATGAGAAAATAAAAGCTCAGATAAAGAAGTCTGCATCAGATATGCAACAAAAAAGTTTGTCAAAATCATAATGATTACAATTTTTTGACAAAATGTTATTATTCATGAAATGTTTGCAGAATTTATATGTAAGCATCAACCTTGACTCAAAGGAATCTGTAAGTTTAACGAGAATCATTAAGTATTTTCTCTCATACATTCATCCTTCTTATCCAGAAACTGCAGGTTCTGGATAAGAAGGTATTTGTCTCAGACTGCACATGTGCAGATAGCAAATGAAGAGCTGTGAAGGACTGTTCTAGGTAGAGGAGTAAGACCTGGATGTCCATCATCACTTGTTCTTTTCATTATATATACAGAGAAAATGGTAGGAGAATGATCAAAAGAGCTGGAGTGAAAGTAGGTGGAGAACTCTTAAAATTAGACTTTGGGATGTTCAGGCTTTCCTAAGTCAGTATGCCAAAGGGTTACAATTGTTACTTCCTGCATTGAAGAATCACTGTGATAGGTATGAGATGAGAATTAATCATAAGAAAATGAAGATAATGAGATAATCAAGAATAGGAAGGTTAAGATGAACATTAAAGTTAGGGGACATAAAGTAGAATAGTTAAGGTGGTTCGCCTATTTAGGAACTGTTGGGAGGCAGGTGGGCTTGGTAGTAGGGACATTAAAAGAAGAATTGTGTTAGGTAAAGAAGGGAGTTTGTGGCAGGCATCTTAAATAAAACTATAAAGAAATGACTAGGGAAAATTTTTATATGGAATGTTGTTTTGTATGAGTGGAACTTTGTTGTTGAGGTAAGAGAATAAGCAGGATCATAGATTGGAAGCTATTGATATGTGGGAAATAGTCATGATATAGTTCTAGGAATGGTAGTGGAAAAGAGATGTCGTTGGTTGAAATTTGAAGGAAGTGGAAAAGAATAGGGATTTGTGTGTGTGTGTTGTGGGGTTTTAAGTTTTCCTGCATCATGTTAATTAGAGCTTACAAGTAGTGTTTCATGTCAGGATTCATCAAAAACCTACCCTAAGCCAGTAGACTAGTGCTAATAATATTATTACTCTGTAGTCAGAATGAGCTTTCTTCCTCCCTCTTTCTCCTGAAATATACACCCAAACACCTTCATGTCTTATTTGTATTCTCTTTCCATTATTTTTCATGCACACACATTTTCTGTTTAGGTACCTCATTATATTGTAGAAATTTTTGTACTTGAAGATGTCACCTATATGATGAAACTGGTCATATCATATTGCATATTTTTTTGTGAAGTCCAGTGTTTTTTTAAATTTTATCTGCAAGATGAGATTTTATACTGTTCAGCCTTAAACCATTAATTTTACCATCCTGTTCATCTAAAAAATGCAGCCATGTAAAAATTCATCTTTATTTAACATGCAAAGCTTTTCTGATTTGTTTAACTATTCAATATATTCACAACAACTTCTCAGTTTTGATTAATGTGGTGTGTAATGAATTTCTAATGACTGGGAAAATAAAATGTTTAATTAAATGTATTGCAAGGAAAAGTTGTATTCTTGCTGCTGCTTTTTGCATGTACATGGCAAATAATCGTTGGATATTTTGTATTGTTGCTCATTCAGTGGAAAAATTTTGGTATTTCAGGGATATTTCAGCATTGTTCTTTAAGGCTACGAACACGGTATTGTGTATTTCAGTTTTGATGATTCAATGAAGTTGCCTTGATGTGAATCATAACTGAATTTCTCCTATGAAATTCTGGTGCATGTTGACAATGGGAAATACCTTCACAACACAATATGCATTGGGTGGCACTTGGCAGACTGCTCTTCCTTGGTGTAGGCTAATAAAGTTTGTGCCTATTGACAGGCACCTACTTGAGAATGAAATGGACTTTTAGCCATGAGGAAAGAAATGTCACTCATACTTCACTTGAATAGAATTATTATCTGTTATGCACATAAAAGCAATTTGTATAAACATTTTTATTAAACAATACAACAGAAAGCGAGATAAAAGCCAACTAACTATTTTGTTTATAGATTTCAGTGGGACTTAGGAAAATTATGGAAACCTTTTTATGGTTTCCAGGAACCCATTAAATTAATACCCTCTTAATCAAACCTCCCACCAAAATAATCCTGAACTGTACTTTACACTTTCACGCTTCACTTCGTGGAATTGTTTAATGTCCATATTAAAAGAGTTTTTAATGTGCCCCATATACAACACTTTGTAATGAGGAATTGTACGCCCATCCTTCCCCTCTCCTTTCCAAAAAATGACCTTGAGGGTAAACAAACCCAACAGTTCGACGTACTCAGTTGTATCTATGCCATGACCAGACCCTATGAAACATCATAACCAAAACAGCACCATTCTGCCATTTTATTTTCTCTTTCCTTAACCACTGACTTTCACTTCCAAAAAATCTCCCGATCCTGCACACCCACCCCTCTCCCAGAGGGTAAGCAAATCAAACGGTTCTAAGTAACTGTCCACTCCTAGCTCCCCCCAATAAATCCAGACCAGACCCAGTGCTTAGTCATAACCAAGGCATCACCACCTCTTGTTCCTTAACCAAAAAAGCCATGACCACCAACGTTGAAGTCTCAGCAAACCAGCCTTCCCCCACCTTCAACTTCCCCTCTCTCCTCTGTCCGATGGGTATATATTCAACAGCTGTGTGTGTCACTTGTACATAATTATACCACCAGTCAGTGAAACGCGTTGTACTGTGAAATAAAGTCTGTGGAAAATTAAAAACACTTTTAATATGGAAATCTGAACTGGTTTACCTGTCGAAGTTGGAACTCAACTTAGTCCTATAGTGTGTAAAATTTACACTTTTAGCAAGTTGTTCAATTCCTTTCAAAGGACTGCCAGCATTTTTTCACAAAGTTTGGCCACTCAGGAATTCCAACTGCTTGAATATGATCTATAGGTGTCCTGTGGCTTAGCCTGAAACCCAAGACCCTCAAATCAATGACCAAACTATGAGACTTACTACTTTGGATGCCAGATGAAATTCTTTATGTTTACAGTGGCATATCGTTTATTTCATGCAAAATGTCAATGAGATCTTATGTCTTCCCAAAAATGTTAATTTTGCCTTTGCTGTATCAATGTCATTTTTGTATATTTCTGATGGCTTTCCATGAAATGCATATGTGATCACTATACATTGTGGTGCAAGGTTGGCTTTTATTTTGCTTCATTTGTGTTCTCTTTGGAATTTCTTGACACTGCACCCCACTTTTCCTCCCACTCCAGTTATTCATTAGAAAGGGTTTCTCTCTCCTTTAGACTGCATTTCCTCTTTCAGCGTCAAAGTTCAGTATCATTTGAATGCAACATAAAATTGATGTTCACCTTAAATTTGTTACATACTAATTTGTAATGGTCAGAAATTTGTCCTTAACAGGAACATTGAAATAAATTTATACTGCTATTCTGCCAGGTGTATTGACTGCATATTTGGTTGATTTTACATTGATGTTTGATAATCTTTTCAAAAATTATTTTTTCAGTTAAATTTAGATTATAGTATGAAAATGTTATTGAGGAATCCAAGTATTGAGATGTGTATGACAGAAGTCTAATTCTCTGTATGAACAGAAAAATTACATCTACTTTTTCTCATGGGTTATTGAAGAATTGCACTTTTTTTTTCAAGGATATGGGTCAAAGGGTGAATGTTTTACAAAATGTGTCCCATATAACATTTGGAATAAAGGCTATGAAGCTGATACTTCCACATGCAAATGAGTTTGCTTTGGTGCTTTTTGGGAGTCTATGCTTTCTATTCCCTCATTCCTCTGCCCCAACTTGCTACCTTGGAACAGGTACCTCTCCATAGTGGCGGCACTTACCAGTGAGGCAGATTACGTGTTCTGTCCCGAGAGCCCACCTCCCCATGACTGGCCGGAAAAGCTGTGCAACAAGCTGGAGCAGGCAAGGGCGAAAACCATATTTTTTTCAGGATACCCCCTTCAAAAGTCCCATAACTTCTCTTTCTTCCCTTGCTTTCCTGCATTGTGTGTTTTTGTGTGGTAAAGCAAAATGTGATTAACATTTTTTTTTTAATGCCAGATAAATGCTGCTAATGAATGCCTGTTGAACGTAAATCTAAAAAATTCTACAATTCTTTCCCCATCAAGGGTTGTGCCACTGCTTTTTAGTGATTTTTTTTTCAGTGTGTTAGTTTTTTCATGCTTAGTGAATTCATGAAAGAGTTTTTGCCCAAGCTGAATTCATAGGCGTAGAAATATATATCTATTCATCTTTATCATATTAAATTAATTTCAAAGGTGTTAATTTAATTTGGGCTTCTCTTCAGTTAAATCGTTTGTATTCTTGGGCCTTTTTGGGTACAAATATTGTATTTAAATTAGTTTTAATTTTCTGCCAGAGAGTGGCCCAACGAGTCCTGTATCCCTTGAAGTCTCACTAAAGGAGTAGCATGGGAAAGAATTATTATTTAGGAAGCTTTCAAATCTGGTCTGCAATAGTTATGTTGCATCTCATTGAATTACAAGGTATCAGGGAGAGGAGGTAGGTGATGGAGTGATAGAATCGACTATGGTATTTTAAAATTTGTTGCGGACAATTCATTATCAGGAGGGAGCCACTTTTCAAGGTCAATTCAATGTATGAATAAGTATAAAATCAAGAATTTCAGTTAAACTTCCGTATGCTGGATGCTCAATTGTAGTAGGCACATGTTCAAAAGATGATTTTGAAAATTGATTATTCAATCCTATTTTTTTTATTTATAATCAATTTGTCAATGCAATACCAAATGTCATGTTGCTGACTGGCTCCTGTGAGATAAATTGCTTTTATTAAAATGCAATGTATTTGGGTTGCCTGTAAACAATGCCTACAAAATTACAGGACAACAAAAGACTATATTAGGAAGGTGATGTAGTTGCATAATTTGTATGAGGGGATAGCTGCTCATATTAAATTGTGGTAACGTATATTTACCTATCTTGGGCAAGACACACTTTCTTAAATAATGTATAAGTCAACCCAAATAGATACAATGGCACTGCTTGGCTTTGTGTTATAGTTGAAAATTCACTTTTAAATCAGATAATGCACTGCTCGATTAAAAACTGCACTAATTCATGAATCATATGTTTTATCTTAGGAAACACACTTTAGTAAACTTTGAATCAATCAACTTAAATATGTTTTATAGCACTGCTTGGCTTTTTGTAATAGTTAAACATTAATTTTTAAATCAGAGCATACACTGCTCAATTAAAAATGTACCAATTCATGAGTCATGTTTTTTAAAAATATTTTCTGGAGGATTGATGTCACTGCCAATACAGGTCCATTAAATTCTTCTGTGAATTCGTATGTTTGTTACATGACAGACATTTCTTGAATGACTGAACTGTGAGGAATATGATGTCCCAAATTTATTATCTGTAATTGTTAGTGCAAATATAGGAGTTAATAATTTAAGAAATTAGAAACACATATCTTTTGATATTCAGGATCAAATACAGGGTGTGACAACATAAATTTCTTTTTTTAAAGCATTTTGCATTTGATAAAGGAAGTTATGTAGCTGGACCCTGTACATGAGGGTAATTAACTGCCCTAAGAATAGGTAATGGCACATAAATGTAGAATGAAGTGAGCATCATGCTTATGTTGCCACTGTGCTCCAGCTAAAAAAAGAAATAGAATAACTATGTATGCTAATACACTCAGTGGTATTAATTAAATGTAACAAAAATATTATTTAGATAAAATTATGAACCTGCAGAAGCAGATATACCTGTCTAAATCATTCCATTTCTCAAATAAATGGGTGGAAAATACTATATCTATAAAATGTAAGTTTCAGATGTTTTGGTACATTATTTAGTTTTCAAAAAGGTGTGGATAGTACTGAACAATTTCTGTACATTCGTGTGATTTGCTCATCCTTATCTAATTTGTCAATTCAACTTTTAATAAATATCCTTTTAGTGTCAGTCTTTTATGTGATCTTTGAGTATTAGAAAATTCTTATGATTATTTCATTGCATTTCCAACTACTTTATTTGAAAGGTTAATCTGCCCTGATCTGTATTATTAAAACAATTTTTGGGTGATTTATACAATTGGAATTGTTGTCCAAATGAATATGTAACATAAGAGTTATGTAAAGAGAAAGTCTTTAAACCAATCAGCTTTAATGAAATATATGCCTCAAAAGATGGTTATATTCTCAGTATTCTCATTGTTATTTGAAAGAAAATTAAAACTTCATTCTCATTATTTGGCATCTTCATACATTTCCTTTTTTACCTTTTCATGAATCGTCTTTTCCGTCTTTGGCAGTTTATTCAAGAGGCTATAAACAGACATTCTGACACTGTTAGGGTCATTTTTGCTGTTGCTTTATTTATATAATGAATTGTACATACCAGAATAGTGTGCATATTATATAATATTGCATAATAAAGTTTATTTAATGATTGCCCTTGTTATGAATGTCTGGTTTCTATCAACCAGCATGCAGGAGGATATAACACTCCAATGTACATTTTATATCCTAACATTCTATGTATTTCCCTAGCAGTAGTAATCATATCAACATATTTCTTTGGCTTATCATGATTATTTTTCACTTCTGGTAATAATTTATATTTTCAATTTTATTATTTGTTCATTGTTAATCTCTTCAAAAAAATTGAAATTTTAATGCAACACAATAACAAATTAAAAATTTTGATCACTTGCAAAAGATGATTGAAGACGTGGTGCTATAATTTCTTTTCCTTTTGGTGTTTTATGAAATTAGCTCCCTAATTAGTAACAAATGCATTACAAGTTTGCAGATGGGTAAATGTGCCTTTGGCAGTTGATTTATTGCTTGTATTATATAGAGTTAATCAGATCATTTGCTATGCCATTAACACAGCATAGCCTGTTTGAGGAACCCTAGTGTTGTGATTTGTGGGAGAACTTTGAAATGTTATAATTGTTCGTACCTCTAACTTTTCAAAATTTCAGGTCATAATTCTTTTTTTTTCTCCAATCTATATAGATTGTCACATTCAGATGATTCGTCTCCATTTATATGTACATAAATGTTCACTGTGCATCAATAACCAAAGTGCTGCTAACCAGATCATCCAGATTTCACTTAACTAATCATTTTTTGTCAAAGTTTCTACTTGAACACCTTTCATTGCATGTTTAAATCAATGTACAGATGTGATACATTTTGATAATATTGTCCCACTTGTGCCATCTCCAAAACTAAGCTTGTATGGCCAGTTTCTTGATTGTGGATCCCACAGCTTGAGATTAACTGACTCGATCACTGTCTTTGCATGTTGATATATGTGGTTGTTACCCCATCCTCTAAGCCTTTATGCTTCTTGCCTCATTGCATTGATTTCTCTTGGGTTGACTGCGGGAAAATCAGCTACCTGGCTCTAGTGGCATCGCTGACAAGTGAGGCAGACTTTGTCTTTGTACCAGAATGGCCTCCAGAGAGTGATTGGCCCAGCAAGATGTGTAAGAAGTTGTTGCAGGCAAGCTATCTGTCCAGTTAGGAAGTTCGAGGTTGAAGTTATTATGGGTTAATTGGATAATAGGGTTTTATGCTCTGAATTGGTACTCAAGTCATCAGAGGGAATTATCCGTAAAATAAAAATAATTTTGGAATTGGGAAACTTCACTAATTTTGTAGTTTGCCATTTTTATTTTGCAAACATGAAGTAGTCAATATGAAAGAAAATGAATGGCATGTAATCTTGTGATAGAGAAAGTCATTCACTTACATTAGCTATCCTCAATATTCACTAACAAAATACAATGTAAGTGGTTTAACCTCTGAATTTAATTTTAATATTCCTTTATCACCTTCTGTAACATCCAAACCCCTCTGCCAGTGCAAAGGTAACTTTTTTAGTAAAATCAATGCATAAAAATGAAGAGAGACTATATCAATACAGGAGTTTATGACTTTTAAAATGAATTTATTGTCATTCTTGTTTATAATTAATGTGTAATAGGATTTTATGGTGAAGCAAAAATGTTTTTAACTGCTTTGTATTAAATTAACCCTATTATTATGCAAAAAAAATATAGATCTGTAATTCACCATACATATAGCTAACCAGAGTATTCAATATGGGTCCCAGTAATTTTTGTTTTAAATGGTTTCAAGATCCCATTATAGAGCTCTTCGAGGAAATTCACCTGATTGAATAACATCAAATGTCAATGTATGTGTACTTTAAATTTTTTATGCCTGTTTCTTGCATACTAATGCCTAGAATAGGGCTAGTGTTAAATGTCTGCATTTTTTGTTTTGCTAGTGCTTTGGAAGTGGCTAAGTATATATTGCAGCACTAATTGCACCGTACAATGAGCACTAATACATTTGTACTAATATGGTGAGAAATCAATTGTGTGTTTGTAACATACATTGAGAATCTAATAATATTTATAAACAGTTGGTTGAGATTTTATCATCTTACAGCAATTAAGATTTGCACAGAAAATTAATTCCAAATTGTTTAGAAAAATTGGAATTCATAATGTGTCCATTGTAATATTAATGTTTTAAGTATTGGTGACAATCCAATATTGACATGTAGTTCAAAGAACTTTAATCAAATCTTTGTGATAATGTAACTTAAAGATTTCTAATCTGTTTAGTATTCCAGTCTATGACTTCTTAAAAATATTTTTGCATATAAATTTAGGAAAGAGCTGCTGGACAGCGGTTGAACATTATTATTGTTGCTGAGGGTGCAATCGATCGTGAAGGTGAGCCCATAACTGCAGAAAAAGTGCGTCAAGTAGTCGTCGATAACATTGGCCAGGATACAAGGATTACTGTGTTGGGACATGTGCAACGTGGTGGGAGCCCTTCTGCTTTTGATAGAGTGCTCGTGAGTAGTCTAGATTAACCTATAAAATATTCACAAATCTATGGTTTTATTGAAAATTCCACACTTATTGTATTTGTTGGCTAATAAATAGCTATAAAATTAAATAATCATTCATATAACAGACCATTTTACTCAAGTAGGTGTTGTTTTTCATTCACTTTTTACTAAGAATTGAAAAAAATGTGTTGAAAATTCTCAGAAAGTACAGTAAAAACCTTATTTGAACTTTTATAGGGGCTCCAGAAAAAGTGTAAAGTGTAGGAAAATGCAAAAAGCAGGAAAAAGAGAATTTTCACTTTTATGCTTCATGACTGAAGTTTTTGTCTAAAGTATTATTATTATTATTAGGTAATCTACCTGTTAAGGTAGGTCTTTGGATGGACACAACTATCAAATAAATATTTTGTAACTCCAAACAAAACCCAATCCAGCAACTTACTCTACATCAGGTCCCTCTTCATCTCTGTGTACTTCTTTCCTCCCTTCATCCCATCAAACATCCCTATCCTGTTCCTACCCTTTCCTCGTTTGCCTAACATTCTCCCCTCTATTACCTTCTTTAACTTCCCACTACCATTCAATATGTCTTTCATCCACCTTTCCTGCCTCCATAGGATTTCTCTCAACAAACCCCACTCCTCACCCACCATCTCCAGTACTTCCTCATTTGTTTTCCTTTCATCTATAGTATTAACATCATGAATAACTTAAACTGAAATTCTAAATAAAGGAGCATTACATTAGTATATTTTGTAAAATAAATTCTCTGTAATGGATATTAATTGTTTTTTCAGGGGTGTCGCATGGGAGCTGAGGCTGTAATGGCCCTAATGGAAGCAACAAATGATACAGAAGCCTGTGTGGTATCATTGGATGGAAATCAAGCTGTACGCCTGCCTCTAATGGAGTGTGTGGAGAAGACTAAAGCAGTCTCAAAAGCCTTGGCTGATAAGCAGTGGGAATTAGCTGTGCAACTCAGAGGAAGGTGTGTTACTAGAAGATTTACACTTAAGTGTACTGTGACTTCTTATAACTTCTATCGTATGTTTGTTAAAGGAGTGCCACAAATTAGTGTAGTTTGAGGGAAATTGTGAAATGAAAATGTTTGATAACATAATGAAATGAAAGTGTTTGGTAGCAATGATAAGTTTTTTAAATTTAAATAACTCTCATTGATGTATGGTTTTTTTCCCCAAAAGTAAAGAATTCGTGCTGTCTCTGTTTTTCAACATTAATATTTTACCATTTTTCAAAATAATTTTGGACATATGTTGAATTTCCACAAAAGTTCAACTCTCTTACAAATCATTATTTAACTTTTTGCTATACCTGTTAACACCATTTGTAAATTTGTTTCTCATGGCTTCTTGTTTTGCAATAGGAGTTTTGCCCGGAACCTAGAAACTTATAAGATGCTTACGAGGCTCAAACCACCAAAGTCAGCTTTTAATGAGGCTGGACAAGGAATAGTAAGTATTTTTTAGCAATTTTTAACTTGATAATTACTCATCTCTCCATTACTACTGTTTACCATTTCATTTTTTATTCTGAGCCCTTTTATTTTGTATGGCTTTCCCTCATAATGCCCATTAGTTTTGGTGTTTTATTTTATAGCCACTACATGATAACATATTAATTTTAATGAATTTATAATCGTGTGATATGGTTATATATCATGCACATTAAGTTGCCACCAAAGGCTTTTTAACCCATTTTAATTAAGTTAATGAAATTTGCTAAGTGATAATTAACTTTTTGACCATGAGAAGAAGGATGTAATTTGAAAATGAGATTTTGGTGATGGTTTCATAAATTTCCTAAACTAGTGAATGTTATTTATGGGGCAAAGTACTTTTTCTATTTTTTTATATTTTTTCTTAGTTACATATGCATTTTGTCTTAGCTTGAATTGATAATGTTTTATACTTTTGGTAATTGCGGAAGTAACTTATGAGTTAAACTATTATAATCTGCTGTTTGGGAAATAAATAAGGAATGTTTTTTAGTGTTCTTGGATGCCTTGCTGGTAAAATCTTTAGCATGGTAGGGGTATCTCAAATTTCATATGTATATCTTCCTGAAATGTGCACTAAAATTGAAGCTCAGACTTGACTACTGCTGTCGCAGTAATGAAAAGTATAAAGTTCAATAGAGCAACATATTTTTTAAGATGTTGTAGACAAGAAAGGTCCAACCAACTAAGGTAAAACCAACTAAGAGCTGTTAAAAATTACAAGACATCCATTTAGAACTCAAAGCCAAGTTTTTCAGACAGATTGTTAATAAAATTCCCATGATCAGAGATTCTCAAGTGAAAGCCAAAATATAGTAAAGGAGGTGAATTTATTCAAAGGATTTCATTGAATGTTAATTGATGAATACCAGTTTTATTATCTGAAGTGGTCAAAAATGATTATAGATAAAAATGCATTTTCTTTTGTTTGAACACAAATGATGTTGTGGCAGCTCTTAGAGAATGACTTTTTAGTATGTGTTTTGATGATATCAGGGAATTGATTTCTTTGCAATAAAGCATACTAAATATTGGGTACTGATAACACCATACTTGGCTAATCTCAACGATTTCATTTTTTCCAAAGGCCCTAGTGTTGATACCTAAATTGACAGAAATAAAATGGTAGTTCACTGCATTATATTTATAACATATTTTTAATGTCAAATAGTTTTTTTAAGTGAACAGTAGTAATTGCAGTCACGTAATGGAATATAACAAATGAGAGACTGTAACAGTGAGACTTTCATTTTCCTTGTACTCTCCAGCCTTGTGCATTAGACCATTTAAACTATCAGATATCCCCCTCTGATGTGCACCGTATGGAATTTTATAGAATTGAGATGCTAGGAAAAGTTACATTAAGTAAGCAGTGAATTTATAGGTCCAGTGTACATGAATGAAGTAAACTTTAAACCCCAAGTTTCTTAGATATTTGATTCAATGAAAACTGCAGTCAATGCCATAGTGGTAATTTAAGCATAGCTATTGGCAATATGCATTCACTTAGAAATACACAGGTAGAGGATATTTTGGCAGTTCATATCCTTGAAAGTCTCTGAGATAAATAAATGTATTTTGGTTCAAATCCTGTTAAGGCTCGTACTTTTAAACTGTGAATTCTTCACATTTATTTTATCGTTTGTTCATTAACACCCATTATGGTTTTAAGAGAATTATCTATGCATAAATTGTAGACAACACTTCGTTTAGCAGATTTCAATGGATGAGATCTTATTCCTCATCAATCATGCCTGCATGGATGTATTTTTCAAAGGCCAGCATGTGGATAGTTGAAAATGCATCAAAGAGTCTCATAGCACAGGAGATTCCATACGATACCTCCCTAAACTTTTTTGTTCAATGATACACCTCCTCAAAAGTACTCTGTTAGGGGAAAAAGAGACTAACTCAAAAAATAAATTTTGAAAATGATAAACTTAAGTTTGTTTTTTTTAAATCCTGTGTCAGTTGTTAGTAGATGTAATAAGCTAAACATGGTTAGATTAAATTTTTTTGATTTTATTGATTTGAAATGTTCAAAGAATGCAAAGCACCACTCACCCAGGACTTATTCTGAGTGAGTGGTGCTACTTATCCTGCAAAGTAGCCCAGGGATTGGAACTTATCATTTAGAGACTGAATTTAGGGTTTTTTCCTTTTCTTTTCTGATTTTTTTTATAGCTCCTCGTCATTATTCCACTCCCTTTATGTAGTGGTGACATGTGGTGAAGTTTCGGAACTCTTCTGTATTGCATAAAGAAATAAAAATCATAGTCCAAGAAAAGCATAAATAGGCATAGTTGAGGTACTTGATGTCATTGCCCCTTATTTTTCATAATTATTCCAAATTATTATGAAAAAGTATTAGTTGTTTGAATTTAGTGATATGGAGACAACTTTCAACGTAATGTATTATAGTTTCCAATCAGCCATTTTACATTATTTTTATTTATGATTTGTTTAATTTATGAATATGTCTCCCTGGAAGTGGTCCATAATTTTGCCTATTATGAGCAATTAATTGATATTAATTTCTGAATAAATTCAATGAAATAGTCATGAACTCCAGGTTTTTTATCTAAAAAACTACATATTTTCTCAAAAAGAACATCCTTCTTATTTCACCACCCTGTTAACTGTGTTTGATCCAACATATCTGTGGAGCTAAATTATTAATTCAATTATTCTTTCCTCTATGCAATCCAAATGAAGAATAAGCTCACTAAGGTATGAACAATTTTGTTATTTGAGGTGCAGCTGTGTCACTGCATGAAATGTCACGTAGATGTTGTGCTTCTTCTTAGGAGCTGAAACACTTTTTAGTTGTGTAAACAAAATTTACTTCAAAATAGTGAAACTAACATTATTAACTTTTGCAAATGCAATATGAATGCTATTAAGTAGTGAGTTGCCTTAAAAATTAACCATTTGATACTTTGATTAATGCTGATGAAAATAGTATAATGCATTTTACTTGCACTAATAATGGCACTCTGTTTGCAACTTTTGAGCTCCAAATTAGCTAATGCATTTATCAAAGATGCTTCTACTAAAAAGAATGATCAGTGTACATTCTTTTAAAGTTAATGGCCTTTGGCATAAACAAGTATACACCTATTGTTTCTTTTCTTCTTCAGCAAGATACCATGTGGGGTCAGGTAAGAAACTGATTACTATTTCAACAAATATATGATGTTTTCTTTTAATAATCGTCAATATCTAAACCTTAATTATTCTTTGTAGAGGGCTGTTTCTTTGTAATCCATAATTTAGATACTACTACCTTTGAATATGATTCTCATGAAACCATAAGATATTTGTTGACAGGTTAGAAAATACATTCTATTTTTGTGTAAAACAATGATAAAATTATAATCATTGTATATCATGTTTACAGCTCCCCCGTATTGGTTAAGAGTGATGGATTGTGGTGTGTTTTTAAAATGTAATCTAGTTTTAGTAGGTATGAATGCAGATTTACTAAAAATTATGGATCATCAAATTATATCATTTAAGATCTTAATTCATAACTTTTCCAAAATTTTCTGTAATTTACTCTGTATGGAGTAGAAAAGCCCAGTGTAGAATTTATTTATGTAGATTTTCACACATTTATCCAAATTGTCATATAATTGGCTAACGGTAATATAGATAGCTCATTCAATATTTTGAAGTAGTTGCAAAAACTTTAGTTTTAGTGAAGATCATAAGTATGGCAACAACACTTTATGACAGTATTTGCACAAAAAGTAGAATCCTAATTACATGAGCATATAGACGAGGTAAAATTTTAGAAGTGAACCCACTGGCCTTAGTCAATGGTAGCAAACAGAAGTCCTTTGGCTTTAATAAGGATTGTTGCTGACACGGACATGATGAAGCCTTTGCTCAGCTCCTTCAGGAACACATTCATACAGTTTACTGCAACACAGTAAGAATCACTGCTAAAAACAACACTAGGACCTGAGCACTCTAAGACTAGGTCTTTTGGTCAGGATTTAAAAAAAACTATGAATGATACTATGCTGAAAAATGCATATTTAAGCTATTATTGGGAGCATTGTGACTCCCTTCAGTACACTGAAAGTAATAATAGTAACTGCAGCATGAGGCTCTAATGTGTTGGAAGTGCAGAAGAAGATAGATGCTGAGTTGTTTATGTATAAAAGGTAGGAGGGCCAAGTGAAAGGTGAAACCAATAATTAATTTTTCCATTGATGTTGTGGGGGGATAAAGGATGGTAGTCTCACAAGAGGCTGAGTGGGGTAAATATGGGGCTGCATAATTTGGCTACTGGCCATGTTGTGGGAAGGGTTACGGAGGATCCGAGAAGCAAAGAGAAGAAAGGAATAAAGGGAGGAGGAAGTCTTGAGATTATAAAACCTGTTGTTCTTAATGTGTAGGTTTAATATCTCGGGGAAAAAAAACAAGATATAAGGAATAGATCCTGAATTTTTTCTTAGGAATATCTTTTTCTTCAAAAATTTCTTGACTTTCATATGCATCCAGTAAATAATGTGGTACATGTTTTAGAGGTTTTATGTTGTTTTGTTTAATGTT
Organism: Hetaerina titia; assembly: GCA_037158775.1. Taxonomy (NCBI): domain Eukaryota; kingdom Metazoa; phylum Arthropoda; class Insecta; order Odonata; family Calopterygidae; genus Hetaerina; species Hetaerina titia. Next base: position 55,319,120 of record CM073770.1, on the reverse strand, counting down.
ATGTCCTTTAGTAATTAAGTTGCTTGACCACTTGGGTATTGTCTTGCAATAAGAATGATTTTGTGCCTATACTCTTAAAAATTGGTTTTGATTGAAAGATTTATTTGTAAAAAAGTTTTTTTTATACATTTTACTGTGTATTAAAATTCTTCAAAACCTGCTATCTCTATTGGTAGTCAAATGTTTCCATCAATTTATAATTATCCTCAGTTTTCACCTAATTATTTAATGAGATAATTTTATGTCCATGCTGGCAATTGTAAACGCTTTGAATTTTTAATAATCAGTCATTGGTAATCGTGATATTACGATACATGTTGTGAATCATTGAACAGATGCATGATAATGTATTGTTGAATCTTAAATCACAGAGTGCAAAGTTTATTATACCAATGTGTGCTCATTGGATATTTAAAGTTTTTAATGATACACCAAAAGAATGTTGCCTTTTTTATATATGTATTCAAATGCATTTCATTAATATTGTCCAAATTATTCATGCTGTCTTTGAAAGTTTGCCTTACATTCTTAGCATTGAAAACAAAGATTATTAATATAACCTGTATTTTTGTTTAATGCATATATATATATTCTTAGGGTAAGTGTCTCAGCATCTTTTGTTGGTTACAGTCATTCATGTATCAATGTGAATTGTATCTTTAAATTTGTGTGCCCTTAATATTTGATTTGTGTGAAGCTTAAGGGTTTAATTTTGTCCGTTGAGTTTGACTTTTTATATGTATACTCTTTAAAAATTCATTCTACATTCACACAACTGTGAATTAAATGAGCTTGAAAACAAGAGTTAACCACTATTCTTTTAACAAAAAAAGCTATAATTACACCAAAAATGTTTATTCTCAATATTAGTGGTTCAGCCATACAGCCTAAAATACATGTGTTAACGTAGATAAAATAATGGAGCCAAAAGAGATACTGAAAAATGTTATCAATTGAAACTCAAATGTTGGAGCAGATTTATATATTTTTAACATCCCATTCAACAGTGACGTGTAAAAAAAATAATGTTTGATGGTATGCTAGTAATTAGATGGGATAAAGAAGACAATTGAAATTACTTTACCCACAGAGGTCAACTTCTTTCTTGTAAACTGTGGCAGTGGAACTTTATTATTCTCAATTTTGTCTTGTTAGATATTATGTGTATAGGTATGACCATTGTCTAAAAACTTCTTTTCAATAGCCAGCACCTGCTTAAAATATCTGCCTAGAATTTTGATCTTGCATAATATGGCTCCATATGCTTATATCTTCATTTAGATTCTAAATTACTTGCATGAAATGGGTCATTACTTTCTGCAGTTTATTATTCAATCACTATGTATATTATCATTCCACTGCGTTTGCTGTTTCCATGGAGGCTAAAGATGAGAGAAAATCTTGAGAACTGGGAAAAGTTTCATAATTTGGCTTGTTCTGCTGATCAGAAATCATAATAAATGCTTTAGTAGTTATTTTCATTTCCAAAAAATGCATCTTGTTTCAGTAAAAATTGCAATATTTTTTGTATTGTTAGTTGCATATATTTTCATGGTACTAAACTGTATGACTTCAGTTATATGTTACTTTGAAATTAAATTCTGGGTTCACAAAGAAATGATTTTCATCTAATGAATGGAAGTAGACTGTTAATCTTTTTAAACTGCATAGCGATTGGTGTTATTAAAAGGACATAATCAAATCTTGCCTTTAATATTTTTCCATAAGTTGGTTCAAGGTTCTGGTTTTTATCACTGTCCAATACTGAAAGGTATAAAAAAGAGACCAGGAAATGTTCTGAGGAGTAAAGAGAGTGGGGACATTTGAAATAAAAAATTTTTAACCTCGCCATTATTATTATAATTTATGCGAGTAGTATCGCATTTGGACTTTTAAAAAGTTTTCTTATTCATTATTGTGTATATTGACTAATTTAATTCTTTGAGGATTTTAAAATAAAGCAGAATTCAAAGTTAGAACTTAATGAAGACCAAATTGAAAGCTTACAGTTAAATTCATTCATTTCAAATACTTTGTAATAATTATTCATGCTTATTATCATGTGAAACAATCTTAATACCCTGGACACATTAATTAATGTCACATTTTTTAAAATTAGGAAGGTTATACATTGGCAGTAATGCATATTGGTGCTCCTGCTTGTGGAATGAATGCTGCAGTTCGGTCTTTTGTGAGAAATTGTATCTACCGAGGAGACACAGTCTATGGAATTCATGATGGAATTGAAGGATTGATTGTTGGTAATGTAAGTATACATATATGTAAATTATATCATTATTTTTTTATCAGTAACATGTTTCCCCCTTGTACAGTCATTGGGAACTTCTTCACTATCTTATAGATAAGTGGAAAGAGATTTATTTCCATGGATGAACTTTTTTTCTTTTATATATGTATAAATTATCTTCCTAATGCTAAATATCCCTGAAATCACCTCTTAATTGACTTACATTTTTTTATATAGATCAAATCTATGGGCTGGTCTGATGTAACTGGATGGGTAGGCCAAGGTGGAGCCTTTTTGGGCACGAAAAGGACATTACCTGGGCAGAGGTTAGACAAGATAGCAGCTCGCTTGGCAGAATTTAAAATACAAGCATTGTTAATTATTGGTGGATTTGAGGTAAGTATTGCTGTAATCATGACATATTGTCTCATTAATGTTTATATTATCCTATTTGCACCCAGCTATAATTGAGCTAGTCTAGCACTACAATTTGTTCCTTAGCAGATATTTTTAAAAATTCTTGGGTGCATTGACATTTAGTGCATATTATGGTATATTGGTACTCATTATTTGCCCTCTAATTTTGTGTCTTTTAAACATTTTATTTCCTCTTTAATGATAAAATAATCATAAAAACATAACTTTGCTATTCTCTTGTGTATTCCTTGTGTCTTGGGAAACATATGGCATCTCTTGATTTGCAGTGTTCTATTACTATTTCTGGTCTATCTCTACAATATTTTAAAATCTAAATTTATTTCTTTAAATAAAGAAGTAATTTTTTTTCAGGCCTATCAAGCAGGGCTACAATTATTTGAAGCACGAGATAAATATAAGGAGTTCTGCATACCATTAGCTGTTATACCATCAACAATTAGTAACAATGTTCCTGGCACAGAATTTTCCTTGGGTTGTGACACAGCTTTAAATGAAATAACTGAGGTTAGTATTTATTTTGCTTAATTGCATCCCAAAGTAGATTTCTTAAGAGATAGAAATGAATCATGTATGGGTGCATCATTTTAAATTCAATTTGCATTCTTCTGATACAAAATACAAACATGCTCGATTAATGTATTTTCAACCCCCACCACTTATACCATCTTTAATTCTAAAATACAATCACCTTAAACGAATGTCTTGCTTTGTCTTTGACTTAGATCTGTGACAGAATTCGCCAATCAGCACAAGGAACTAAAAGGCGTGTCTTTGTTATTGAAACCATGGGAGGATATTGTGGATATTTGTCTACTGTTGCTGGTAAGATCTTTTTACAGTGAGCATTTACTGTTTCATAATAAATAATATATATAGCCATAAACAGTAATCAACCCAAAGGTCAGTTTGGTGGGTGATGATAGAGTTCATTCATCCATCAATACTAAGCCCGATGATATTGCTGTGAATTTCTTTTTTTATTTTTCAAAAGAATTATTGTTTAGTTTTAAATGTCTATTATGATATATAACCAGTGTTTTTAATAGAATACAATGCGTGTGTACTGTTAAATGCCCATATATCTTTGTTTAATGCTCTTGTAATATCAATAGCATGCAAAATAGATCTGTCTTATCATTGTACTTGTTGCCATTGTGTCACTACTGTGAAGTAAGTTTTTTGTGTGTTTCAAAATTCACAAAAATTCTTTAATATGCACACTTTCTTTTTTAACTTGAGTATTCATTATATCAGTTTAATAAAGCCATTGGTTTAAGGCTCTAACATTTTATTGTTGAAAAGTCTTCTCAGTTTTATTAGTCCATTACTTTATGATGAATTGTGATTTATAATCATCCCACACAAATTTGGCAAGAGCTAGCAACTTGAATTATGATACTTTAGTAACTGTCTTATGATTGATTTGTTACAGGAAGGGTTTTGATTACACGTTCTTAAGTCACTATTTATTCATTGAAAGGCAGCAATAATGAAAAGCAATATATAATTGTGTATAATTCTTCGACTAGGTCTGGCTGGTGGTGCTGATGCAGCATATATTTATGAAGAGAAATTCTCTATAAAAGATCTCCAGCAGGATGTTTATCACATGGCTGCTAAAATGGGTGATGGTGTTCAGAGAGGCCTCATTTTAAGGTATTCACCCCTAATAAGGCAATGAAATTGTGATTGTGTTTTATTTTCTCCGCATGTACTACTAGCAATTGTTTTTATCCTATTATTCACCATATTTTGTTGAGAATATGTGTAGAAATGTTCTGGAGACTACATATTTTCGCACCCACTAAATTATCATGGGAGAAAATTGGGTTTCAGAAATTGGGAGGGATTCATTTCAAAACATTATAATATTCTATCTAAAATATAATATTCATAAAAAAGATGTCATTGGTAAACTAGAGCTTTAATTTTTGACTACGTGATTACTGACCAACTGATTTAGTAGCAGTTCATGATAATTCTTTTGTGATCCATGGCTCCTGGTGTAGAAACTTCGTTCTTAGTATGTTTGCAGTTAGCAAAAGTGATTTCTTTTAATAATATGGGAGAAGAAAAATTAAATTATGTGGGAAGGATGGACTTATGTCTGCCTGATTTAATTGGTGACCATGATGCCTTTTGAGTTCCTCATAAATTAAAGGGTTCTTTAATTTTTCATTTTCCTTAAGACTGATCGACAAGATAGTTTCTTCAATCAATGTGATTGACCGTAAATGTGCACGTAAAAGTCTAAAATACATTTATTCAGTGAAAGTTTAACTGATTGGGGATGGAGTGGTGAGAAACCGAAGTCTTTCAGTAGGTGTTAGTATGTACCTTATAATATAGTTTTGCATTAGTAGATAGGTGTATTACCAGGACTATAGTTATCAGTATCTTCATACTATTTTTATTCACGTAATCCCCATATTTCTCCCCTGCAGTACCATTTTAAAATCTAATATTAATCCCTTATCATGAGTGAACATTGTAATTCCATAAAATGATTTTTTTTTTCAAAATTCTATATAATAAATACTTTGTAATTTATTTTCGTTTGAATCATTGTAACACATTTTTGGATATTTGATGTACTTTTTGCAAGCATCTAAATCTGTCTGTTATAATTTAGCAAGATGGACCCTAGGTATAACTGTTCACAAACAGTTTTGTCCAGAGCAAAACAGCTTTGTGATATACCATAGATAAGCTTGACATCCTTCAATACGCAAACTTAAGTTTTCCATGTATTAGTCACACTTTGAACTTATCGTAGTACAGTTTTACGTCTAAGATGCTAGCTAAAATGGCTTTGCCGGTACTTGCTTGATGAAATCAGAAATAAGTGAAATCTTAGCGGCCTTAAGTAATTATTTTCATATGAAACTAACATTTTCCATTGAAGGCCTGAATTGATCCCTAACAAAAATGTATTGGTTTTTACGTATGTGTACTATCACTACAGACTGATTGCTTATTTACAGGAATGAGAAGGCTAACGACAACTACACGACAGATTTTATTTTCCGCCTCTATTCAGAGGAAGGAAAAGGGCTCTTCAGTGCTCGGCAAAATGTGTTGGGTAAGTTGGCTAGTTTGTATTTGAAGTACATAGAATGGGATTTTGTTTTTGAATTATTGTTATATTTAGTTCATAATTATTCTATTTATGCTAAATGTAATTTTTATTTTGTTGTATTTAATATTATGACTAAATTGGCACAAGCCAATTGGGTTAATTTGGCAGATGGGATCATTGAGAGTGTGAACACTCTCAATGATACCCATGCCCATTATGGATTTAGAGTGCGCGAAATTCCCTTTGGAGTCTGTCAGCATTTATACTTTCCCCTATATAGAATAATAATGCATACTGTTTTAATTGTGTAGTTATTATAAATTGAATTATATGCAAGCAAGACCAAATTTTGCCCCTTGTTTGGTTCTATGTAGGCTTTGGATTTGGTTACCTCATTCTGCTATATCCAAAATCCATTTGCCCATCTTTGTATCGTAGTAGCGCTTACTACTTTTAGAAAACTTAAAAAAAAACATAAAACTAAGTTTGCCAACAGAGAAGAAAATGTAGTTTGTACCAATAATTATGGATATGTCCATTGCACTAGAATCAAAATTCAACATTTTATTGCACTTAAATTCAGGCTCAAGACTGAATTTTTCTGTACCTGTAAACCTAGTAGTTATTGCTATGACTTAACTTAGTCAGATGCTTTATTTAATTTCTTCTTATATTAATATTCAACTAATAAAAGCTGCCATACAAGGTGTGTTCAAAAATTAACAGAATTTTAATTTTTTGGACAATAGCATTTATTTATTCTTATACATTGATGTTGTCACCTTCAAAGTAGTCCCCATTGGAGATTATGCGCTTGTGCCAGCGCTTCTTCCAATCCCCGAAACACTCCTCAAACTTGATCTTTGAGATAGCCTTTAGTTCTTTCAGCCATACGCTTTTAATGCCATCTACGGCTGTAAAATGACGGCCCTTCAAGGTTCTCTTAATTTTTGCAAATAGGAAAAGGTCACATGGAGCCATATCTGGCCAATATGGAGGCTGGGGCATCATTACAGTATTGTTTTTGGCCCAAAATTCATGAACAAGCAATGAAGTGTGAGCTAGTGCATTATCGTGGTGCAAAAGCCATTTTGGAATGAATTTTGCTGCCACGCATTTCATACCCAAAAAATTGGAAAAAATGTCATGACATGATCCAATCAATATGCCAATATCATCAGCAACCTCTCTAATTGTGATTCGGCGATCGTTCATAACCATTTCTTTCACTATTTCCACGTTTTCATCGATTGTTGATGTGCTGGGGCATCCAGGGAGTTTGTCATCTTCAAGGTCTTCACGGCCTTCTTGGAAATGCTTATACCACTCATAAACTCTTGATTTTCTCATGGCAGACTCAACATAGGTCTTTGTTAACATTTTACACACTTTGTTACACTTTATTTCATTTTTTACGCAAAATTTGATACAAATTCTTTGATCCATTTCTTTTAACAAACGAAAATCGCCAAGCTCATAAAAAACACGTCTAACCTTAGTGGCTGTCACAGACAAAGTCCTCAATGAAAACAGATGAAAGTTTTATCATACTTAAGGGGCATGTATACCGACATAATAAAAAATAGTTTGACAATCGGACTCTCCAAGCCCGCAAAATGAAAAAATTCTCGTTATGTTTTGAACACACCTCATAAATAGACAAGTAACATGAGAAATTTTTATTTTGGCTCATCATTCATATTTTAGGAAATACATCCATTGAAAGCCTGATTAAATTTGATTTTAAAATTCTGAGTGACACTTGGTGATTACAAATGGTTCTCTATTCTCTTTAGGCCACATGCAGCAAGGTGGTTCTCCTACTCCTTTTGACCGAAACATGGGAACAAAGATGGCAGCCAAGGCAGTGGAATGGATGATAGAGCAGCTCATTAAAAATACTCAGCCTGATGGAACAGTCCTCGCTAAATCTCTTGAATCAACAGCAATGATTGGTATTGTTCGCAGGCAATACTGTTTTACACCTTTTGAAGATCTTAAGGCAGAAACTGACTTTGAGTGAGTACGGCTTTTTATTTTGATTCAAGATTATTTTCAGTATTTTTGATGTTAGCAGAGCAACGTTTTTACTTGTAGGTTTTTAAAATTCTTGATGAATATAATTTTAACTTCCATGGTGTGCTGTTAAAAATGCATTTTCATTCATCTATTTTGAATGCATGTATTGTATTCTTCCAAAGTTTTTTCTTCCCAACTAAATTATCAATTATGAAATTAACCTGAGATTTTTTTTATTTGAACTTAACCTTAATTAAGTTTGTAAATAATTTTTTCACTTCAGGAGAAATTTGTAGGATTTACTTGACAGAATTAAACAAAAAAATAAAAACTGAAATCAGAAGTGGAAAACAAACTGTGAATAAAACTATTAGTAAAACTTTAAAAGATGCCCCTCTGGTAAATAAATAATAAGGTCCATGTGAAAGTGATCACTGTCACAGGAAGTATTTCATTATTTTGGAGAAAGTAACTTTACCACCTACATCTATATTTAATTGACCATTCAAATATTGAGGCAAATAATTTAATTTATCCACTTAGCAAATGTTAGTTCTATAAATGGTATATTGTCAAGTATAATGAAAACTTGCATATATCTGTCCTGAATCTACATGCTCCTCAATTTATTTAAGTTTTTATTGTCCAAATTGGTATTTATATAATTCTATCTAATAAGAACCTCCAATTAAGATAAATTATCCCTAAGATGACAAGCTAATTTTTATCATATTTCTTACTAAGGTTTCCTCTATAAATGCTCAATAAATTTCTAGTTTCTATGAATATATTAGTAATTAAAATTAATTATTTACTAATATTTAGGTTATTGAGGTATATGTTCATTAATTTTTAAAATGACTACCAAAAGAGTTATCTGTCAGCACACAATATGAGCTGCACAAAACATTATTTGTTTTTTTCTGACCAGAGAAGTTTTTTTAATTACCTACAAGAACACCATAACTGTCAACCTACCTTAGCACATAATTTCATTTTAATATTGATTTTTTATTACTTTAAAAAGGTCACAGTAAACAAAGCCTAAAAAAAAAGAAGCAGAAGATGTAATTTCAGGAGGAAGTAGGTGTGAGGACAGGGAGACTTCTAGAAGTAGACTTCAAATTTAAATCCAAGCACAACAGAAAAACTTGAGGAAATAACCCGGAATTCTGCTTTTTTCACATTGTATTGCTATTTCCTAGGACTTAAGAAATAATCATTAAAACTTTATTAATTATTAATCTCTTAGAGCCTCTCATAAATGAGTGACAATGAAATGGCAATGTGTACATCTTCGTCATTTCATTGGAGACTTCAATGGCTTGGAAACTACCAGTAGATAAGTGTTCTTAGCCAATATACATGCCATTGACACTTAATGATGAACATATTGATAGTTGATATTTTCAACTTAAATTCTCTTGAAACCTCTGATTTCCTTATGAGGAGTTGTAATTCAAATATTGCATGTTAAAGACAATACATTTACTGTACCTATTAGCATAAGCCATTTCCTGGCATCAGCATTATTTCATATTATGATCTTGGGAGACCTAATTATTAAGATGTCAAAATATGGTTTTGAAATATATTTCCTTTTCAATCTCAAATTTGCATATTTTTCACTGGTCTCCTTGGAAACATAAATATTAGGTTTCACTGTACTAAAAATGAAAAGTGAAACAGTGTCCAATTTTATTCTCCTCTAGGAGATTTGGAAGTAAGATTGCGTAGTGAACATGAACAGTTAACTTTTTTTAACAAGTTTTTATGTAATGCTTGCAATGGTGGTAGGATAGTTAAAGAGGTATAGAATGCAAATTCTCACAGAAATATTGTTAGTAGCATGTGAAGTGTATCTGTATGAAGTGAACTGAATGTTTTGTCTAAGGCTGCAAAAATGGCCTTGCATATAAGTGTATTCCCACTTACTTTGTTAATTGCAGGTGAAACTTGGGTATGTCTGGTTAAAAATAAATGTCAACTGAATTTTTCACCCTTAAATAATTGAGAAGTGTTTTTTTGTAATAGGAGAGTCTAGAGTGAGTATTGAGTTGGTGATAAAATAGTGGGGTTTGGATGTAGCTGTAACAAACAAGTATGAAATTAGTTGGATGATTTGGTCTTATTGAGAGAATATATGAGAGTCTTGTCACAAAATAGATATCAGTTAGAATAGTAAGTGGTAGAATAGTATTACAGGGGAAGAGGAAGGTTTATTGATTTTGTAGTGTTAGAGACGTCCCTTTGATCTCAAGGAATATTATGAGTTCCAGGATATGAGGACAAGCATAAATAATGAATGAATCTGATGATGAAGAAAGTCTTATGCTAGTGTAGAATAGGATGGAAGATTCATTTTAATGTAACTTTGTAATTTGTATATTTCCCCAATAATTTTTTATGTTCTTACACAATCCCATGTTTTCATCAAAACCATGATTGTGTAAGATTACACAAAAATTATTGTGGAAATACAAGGTATCTCCCAAAAGTAGTAGGACTGAGTCAATTTTTAAAAAATATTGCCAGAACTGATGCATTCACTCAAAAGTCTTCAAAGTAGCGCCCTTGTGCAACTGCACACCACTGCCAGCACGTTTTCTATACCTTGTATGCCTTCTGGCGGGCAGTGCCTGGAATGCTGCTAAGCTCCCTTGTCATGGCCTGTCGTAACGCTTCCACCAAACCATTGTGACATTCTTTCAGCAGGGTAAGAAGAAGTCTGGTGGGGTATTAAAAATTTAGATCCTCACTCACATGGTTGAGAAGCTCTTGGCAGATCCACGCGCGAGTTTCTTTTTATTTGTCCAAGAGCAATCACTGCACCAACTTCACACACCCCTTTCTCATGCCCATGTTTTTGGTTACAAGTCTATGCACATCACTTTTAGGGATCAGAAACCATGCGAACACTCAACTCTGCAAAAAATTCTTCACCCTTGCAAGATTTTCATCACTTTTTGAGGTTGAAGTGTGTCCTGAATGTGCAGCGTCTTCAACATTTTCTCTACCCTCCCAAAACCAATGGTGCCACTCAAAAACACCCATGGCATTATCACCATTTGCTGCTTTGAGCACATCATGAGTCTCTTTTCCGGTTTTGCCCAGTTTCATGAAAAATTTTATGGCATAGCACTGTTCCAATAATGATGGAGCATAATGAGGTCATGTTATTAAGGTTTCGCAAACAAACAATCCGCACTCCACAAAGGTTGGGCGCCAACTGCCTCTGACCTCCAGCCTTTCCTGAGGCTACCCTCCCTCGAACTCATCAAGAGAAACCGCCACTCGTCCATCCTGGAAAAAAAATAAGTTGTACTGCTTTTGGGACAAACCCAAAGTTGCAAACTTGTATGCAAAGTACAAAGTTTTATCCAACATAAATAGTAGCAAGTTCCACAAAGTTACGCCAGAAACCTTTACAATGGAAGAATTTAGGAATAGGAATTTTTCATAGTAAAACCTAAAATCAGGATTTTTTTTACTCCACCTACCCTAAAATGAATGATGTGAAGGATATGGATGTCTGACTCACTGCTGACACAGAAACACTTCCATAGTGTAGTGACTACACAGCTGTATGGTGGCTACTCAGGATTTTAATGTCACTATAAATATGTTCCCTTTGGAAATAATGACTTTTTAAGTGTGAGAGTATTTTTATTGCTGTGCGTTATAATTTTTTTCTTTCCCACTGCCACATTTCAGGCATCGTATACCAAAAACCCAGTGGTGGCTCAAGCTTAGACCATTACTTCGTATATTGGCAAAGCATGACAGCACCTACGAAGAGGAAGGACTTTATATCACTGTGGAGGAAAATGTGGAGGCTGATTCAAGCATCATCTAAATGTGTTATGAGGCTATTTAGAGTACTTTTGTGTTGAGTGTTTATATAGCTCCATAATACACACAAGTAACTACATTTATTTGTCACTGCCACATGCCCTGAAATTCACTTGTTTAGCATTTGTGACACAAGAGGCTACTGTAAACTAATACACATCATGTTCCTACACACGATTCATTGATCAGTCAGAAAACTTGTCTAAATAATTGACAAACAGTTTTTATAATTTTTTTAGTATTTATTTTTTAAGGAAAAAAAAGTCTTCCGAAAACATTTAGTGACCCATTTTTAAAGTTGCAGTCTTCATACAGTTTCTTCATGTACCATTTCTTTCACAAGAAATCCAAAGCGCTCATTAACTTTTGATAAGTTATGAATATTTTTACTGTGATTAACTTATGTATTTAAATTGCTTTCCTATTTGAAATGCAGTTAAACCAAATGTTCTGTGGGCAATGTTGAATATTTATTGTATTTAAAATCCACCATCATGTTTAAGTGTATCTCTCCAGTACTTCTGTTGTAAGGTATTACAGAGGTAAGAGATATGCATTGTTACCCATTAAGGCATCCTTTGGTTTGCCAATGTTATATTATTTCTAAATTGATTCTCAGTATTTTATGAATCACTACTAAATTGTTGTGTAGTTGATTTTGCTTTAAAGTACCACCTCAGCAGTATCATTGCATAAATTGTGATGTTTGTTGAATTTTAAAATGTCTATTTAGAATGTTGTTTTTGACATTCAATCGTTCATGTTAAATGAATATTGACATAATGTGTCATAAACTTGTAAGTTATGATATCAATGGAGTTGGATAGTTTCTTGAACAAATGAGTTCATCATAATTTTTTTTTACATCCTGTAGAGTTCACATAGTTCCTCTAAATTACTGTATGAAGTTCTTGAACTTCAGTACAATCAGAAAAGACCCAATTGAAATATTTGTATCCTCTTTCATTCCAGTTTAAAGTACTGAAATAAATGAATTTTGCCAATGAAATCCAGATTTCATCCTATTGTCGGTCACATTCCTCAGTTACTTCAATTACTGAAACACAGTAATTCATTTGTCAGTGGTTATCATCCAAATAACTCTTTAAAATTGTTGAAAAATCTCCATTTTTTGTGTGAAATGATGCAACAACACTTAGCGAGAAACCCTGCCTGTTTTGTTTTGATTGCCTTTTTGTTTCAGTATTTATTATTATTTCAAGTGCCAGCAGTGAGGGTTGCTGAAATTAAGATGTTATTTATGGGTACAACTCAAGGGATGTGAATAGTTATGAATATGTAGTTCTTACTAGCTGCTTTTTGAGGTTTACTCAATACAAAATTATTTATCCTCATTTGTGTTTTATTTAAACTTACCGATGTCTCCCAGAAATAAAAGGGAACGGCATTTGTGTAAAATTGTCTGGAGTTAGCATCAAGTCAAAGGGCCATTAAAGTGCTTTGGGAAAACACTCCACTTTGGGAAAGCTCTCCACAAACATTTTAGTGAGGCCAAACAGGGAATCCTGAGAGACCTGAAAAGAAAAAGTAAAGTTCCAAGACCTTGAAAATATGGTCATGGCTGTCCAATTTCTCAATAAATAGGTGATGATGTACAGTTCTCTTAATAAATTAACTGACTTGTCATTAGAGTTGAAGAGAAGAAACATAACGCTGACAGAGGCCTAAAATGCTATGAAATGTACTATTTAAGTGTTTGAATCTACGTGCAAATCTTCTCCTGGCGAGTACCACAAGAAAGCTTTGAAAGCAGCTGAAGGCAAAGAATTCAGTTACATTCATTTGAATGATCATAAAGAAGTAGCAAAAATTGACCAAGTTATGTTTCAAGAGTTTCATAGAATAATAATTTTTTCTTGTGAAAAATTTGTTTAAAACATTCTACCCAAGTACCAGTTTTTCAGACTACAGGCAACAATTTAAAAAAATAATCAGCAATTAATGGGTAGGTATCTACCCTATGTACGGTGTGGAAACGTGGTCACTGAAGCAGGACGATAGACATAGATTGGAGGCTTTTGAAATGTGGGTGTGGAGAAGAATGGAGAAGATGAAATGGACCAAAAGGAAAACAAATGAGGAAGTACTGGAGATGGTGGGTGAGGAGAGTGGTTTGGGAGTGAAATCCTATGGAGGCAGGAAAAATGGATGAAAGGCATATTGAGCAGTAGTGGGATGTTGAAGAAGGTAATAGAGGGGAGAATGTTGGGCAAGCGAGGAAAGGGCAGGAACAGGATAGGCATGTTGGACGGGTTGAATGGAGGAAAGAAATACACAGAGATGAAGAGGGACCTGATGCAGATTAGGTTGCTGGATTGGGTTTTGTTTGGAGTTACAAAATGTTTATTTGATAGTTGTGTCCATCCAAAAACCTACCTTAACCGGTAGATTACCTAATAATAATAATAATCTACCCTAATGAATTAATTGGCCTACCTCCACTTTGAGTATATATACACTCTGGAGATGAGAGTATATATTGATAGTTTTTGTTGCTTTCTCCACATTTATGGCAAGATTTAGTATAAAAATAGTAGATGCATAAACACCAGAGAAGTTACAGTTGATTTGGTGAATTCAATCATAAATGTTGAAATCATTCACATCTCAACTGCAGAATCTGAAAGTAGTTGCAGTAAAACGAATGAGATGCCCTCACAAAAGATATGGGTGTTTATGATTGCAAGATCAAGTGGACTTGTTCTTATAACCAGTATTGGATATCCAATATTGATATTTAATGCATTGTCATGCACATGTGAAGTCAAGGTCGTGAAAGAAGCATTCAGTTGATGAAATAGCATGCTGGAAACATTAGGAAACCCAACAACACCCAGTATGAGTCCATTTGATGATTTTCTGATTGACAAGATAAGTTCCAGTAATTTTTTTCCAGCTAGCATTCGACTAGCATTCGAATGTATTGAGTATGTCTTCATTTACCAAAGACCTATTCGTAAATATGCCATATCACTCGTCCTAAGATAATTATCACCTGATATGATTGAAAAATATAATACGTACTCTGATTCATCCAGAGCAGACCCAAAGAAGTATGCTTAAACTAGGGGATATTAAGTTTGCAAAAATTTTGGGAAGATGAAAGATTTTTAAGGAGGAAGCTGGAAGGAATGGAACCAACCATTCAGTGTAGTTGAGTCTTACCCCATTCAGATCACATTTGCTGTAATGGCTGCAGTAATACACAAATTATTGCAGATGGGCCACAAGTACTTACAATACTATATTACTTGAACCCATTGCTTCCTCACTTTCAAAAAGCCTATGGGCAAATGTATACAAGACATTTTACCAATTGTAAACACAAGGCTGGAGGAGAAACGTTTGTAATAAAAAGATTCTAATTAACAGTGCATAGGCTAATATTTTTCCTAATGGTTTATTTTATTATGTGGGTATATCACTAAGCAACTTTTTTAAGTAAAGTTATCATTTACAACACCTGTTTTCTCAATTTTAAAATCCGTATTGATGTAAACTTCAATAATGATTGTAATGTTGTAAATTAAGGACTAATTCCAAAACATTTTCATTTTTTTTCCATGAGCACAAACATATTAAAGTGATTAGGTTTTATATGTAGAGGCATTTGAGTTAGAAATAATAATTCACATCAATGCAATGTTTCTATATTTTGGGAAATAAGAATATACAAAATTTCTGAGAACTTTTTCACCTCTTACACTTGTGTAGTAGTTTTTTGAACAAATTTTTACAGAAAGTAGCATTACAAATTCTGCCAATCCTGGGACAATTTTGTACATGTTACATGAGGTTTTATGATAAAAATGAGATAGTAGCTATAAAGCTATAATAATACTTGATAATACTTCATTTAATACATGTAACTTTGAGTTACAACATGATGAAAATTTCTTGGAAAGTTTTCTTATTGAGCATTTCCCACTTACACATGCAATTTTCAGGACACAGTTAAGGAATATCAGTCACCTAATAATTAATAGGACATAGAAAAGGACTAGTTTCTGGTTCCTCCAGAAAGCAATCACTCAATAAATACAATAAATATAGCAACCAAACCATGAATACATAAGTCAATATTTGTCACTGTTGTCATAGATGGCAAAACTTATAGTAACATTTATACTGAAAGTATTATATGTTTATGACAATAATGACAATCATGTAAGAAACAATGTAGTAATGGGCATGAAATTTTAGAAATTTATTTAAACATCAAGGTTCGATTCTCCTTAGGTCTTTAAAAGTAATCATGTCACACATGAGCACTGTTTTAGATCAGTGTTATGAATTGATTCATATCCTTGCAATTTATTTTCTAATAAAAAATCTGATCTAGGAGAAGTGTAAAGCATTTTAGATCATTCTGCAAAAAGATCTCCAAATTTGCAACAAAAATCACCAATGAGTGCCAACAAATGTTGCAGTATTTTTCCTTAAATTCATTATATGTATTGAATTAAATTTCAACACCTCAATCGTCATAGAATTACTGAGGCGTCGTACTTAATCGCCTCAAGTTTTTTCCTTCCTCAAGGGAAAGATCCTATTGAATAACAATATTAAGTACTAAAATTCATCATAAAATTTGGTTTTGTCATTCATTTTGGGAATGCATTATTGTTTTGTTCCAAGGGATCATCCCAAAGCCTTCAGCTCAGTGAAGACAACTCAAAATTTAATAATAGAGTTTTGTATAATAATGTTAAATAAATACATAATACTGCACAAAGATAGGAGCAAAAAATTGAGCTTGCACCCCATGTAAAGTGGGGTGCATGCTTATCACATAAAAAGATGATGCAAGTGACAAATGAAAACAATGAAGTTAGCTAAATATGGAAGTGTGCATTTTTTCTATTCTAGGTAAATTGAACCATTGAAATAAAAGTCCTTAACCCCCCTTTTTCTGCTCAAAATAGGCTACTATAAAACCTCATTAATTTGAATTTCAAGGAACCCAAAAAATTGGACTTAGAAATATCAAAATAAATAGCTACCAAGATAATGTCTTCAGATTCCACAATTGTCTGATGAAAGAACAATGTTATTTCATCTGTCCAATTTACACTAGGCTAACTGACCTTTCAACTTTAGAAATCATTTTCTATTTAGGAAGGTAGCACCCGCTGCCAGGAGTATGTAGTGAATATGAAAAAAATGTGTGACTATGGATGAGATTCCTGAACAGTGGAGTTCCATCCACTTACCCAACCCATAAAATCAACACAATTTGTTCTTGGAGAATGTTTCATCTCCCCAACATTGAAAGTCTTGCACCAATTTATTTTTAATTCACTACTCTCACTTCCATTGGCGTGGGCCAGCTAAACAATGCTAATCAAAATAATGAGGTTTCTCTTAACTTCATATAAATTATTTAAAAGCAATTATTATTAACTAATAAATAAATTAATGTTATCTATTGATCATTATTGGCTCTGTTGTTTGATGAAGTTCTTCTTGTTTCCCAATGAAGCCTTCTACTTCTCTCCTCCTCCTTCCTCTGAAAATATTTTTAAAAATTTACCTGTTAATTGTTGTTTTCAGCACACAAAAATATGCTTAAAAGGAACAAATGCATTTTTTACTTTGCAATTAATCTCTTAGAAATAATTGTTTTAAATTTAATCTTTTTTGGTCGAGGTATATTCAGAGGTGTTTAACAGAATTTTATTTTACTCTGCAAGCAAATGAAGATGTACTTGCTCAACCAAATATAGTGAGTTAGTATTATATAATTATTTCCATGAATAATGATGTCCATATTTATTATTTGTCATCTCATGTATTATTTTTGATCAACAAAGGCATGCAGAAGATCTTTGTCAAAGAATGGATAATAAAAATAATTATACAGCCATATATTATTAGAAATAATCTTAGTTTCCATCATGGTTTTTATTTTAATCCCAGTGCTTTAAAATATGTATCACTCTTTGAGTTTTGATTCCATCCTTTTGTGTTTAAAAACTTCAGTAAATTTTCCTCACTAAAATACCCTACTCACTCACTAGGATCACTTTCCTCAAGAATCCTTAGAGAAAATTGCTCTTGCTTTCACTTTTCCTACTCTACACACAAATCACACAAACACTTCACTATTGGGCACAGATTGCAAGGGGAAACCAACATAGAATAGAAATAATTTTAGATTCCCATATGGAGATAGAATTTCCAGAAGCCAACATTATTTACCTACAGAGCCTAGGTCCTAGCCTTCATACTGTGCTTCCTTCAAATGTCTCACTTCAAGGATAAGCTGACCTATTAAGGTCATGACATGCATTGCTCCATAAATCCTATTCCTGACTCTCTATCAATTCAGCCGGAGAGAGACGGGATTTTTGGTCTTCCATATTAAATATGTTAGCAAGAATAAATAATTCATCAGCAAAATCCAACCAACCCATTTATGTTAAAGTTAGCTTGGTTAGCAAATTGCCAAAGAAGTTATTACTGTCATGCTTGTTTTTTCTTCAAAACAGCACTGCTAAGTTCCATTCTAAGCTCAGATTGCAAGTAACATTTAATGTTATTACTGGTGCTCCATACTCTGGATTTTCTTGAATTAAGAACATTGCCATCCAAATGCACCTATTACTAGCCCATGCTCACAGTGAATGTACTCATCCCTTACAATTAGTTGCCTTATATGCATTCCTTATTCTAAATTGCAACAATTTTACCCTTTCTTAATTGAATATTTCAGTGTGGAATTTTACTGATAAGAAAAATTTAAGTATATGCTTTAGTAACCAGTTTTCTGATATCTTCTCATTAATTCGGGATTCTTTTAATTCATTAATTTAATGTTTTAAGTCACTGTTTGAAAAATTAATTGAATCCTAATCCTCTCTGCCCATATAGTCTCCTCTATTCTCCATAGTCTCATTTATCCAAGTATTTTAAAAATGAAATAGATAAATTTCCCTCAAGCTATCAAGTAGGTAGTTGCAACCGAAGTCTCAATTTAAAATGTAGTACTACTCCACATAAATACAGTACATAGTGAAAACATGGTATACACTATGCCCTATACATTGTGCAAATATAGTATGTATGTACCATACACATGATGAATCGTGCCCATTCCAAATTCCCATTCATAGAATATATCCATATTAAAGCAACAAAAGAAATTTTTCAAATATCCTCTAAAATTTTCAACCATGTTATTGTTAATTTACCCATAAAAATATATAACATCAGAAATATATCATCCATTAAAATTTCACAACAAACAAATAGGTTTATTTGAACATTTTTATTCATGATATGCAAATTATTAACTCTGAAATATGAACCCCAAAATGTCTCTTTATTTATTTAGAATACATTTGAAGACATATGCAAGGGAATTCCGTAATTTAAAATATCAACAGAACTCTAGATACACCACTAACAACGCTAATAATAGTCCTCTTTCACTTTATGTAGTACTTACAGTTTGTGAGGATCTACTCGTCCAAATGCAATGGGAACTGTTACTAGTTTTTCTTTCATTTTGGATATTGCCAGCAGAGTTTCCAGCTCAGCTAACCGTTGATCAGAAACCCTTTTATGCCTGTAAAGTAAACTTTTATGATTAATGGCCAGCATTGGTTTCCCTAGAGTTTAGTTTAGACATGCAATGAAAATACTTAAGTTTTCACGTAGAGCATTTTATGTGAAACTATTCTCTTTTCTTTAATTTCATATTATCCTCCCTCATTTTTACTACATGTATCCTATTGGATTAAGGGTAAAGTTTTATTGACATGAGCTTAATAATCTTAATATTTAGTATTTTAGAAAGCTTAATAATCAATATATTTGGGGTAACCAGTTATTTGAAAGGGTGTCACATCAGCTGATTCTGTCCGGAACTTGGAATTGGTCTCAAAGATCTCGATCTACATCTTGCAATACTATTAAAATGGCCCAAACTTTCCTATGAATAAGAGACGAACGAATGAACGAAAATGTCTTAAATAACGTGGATAATTCCCTCTACTTAAAGTAACTCCGAGCCTTCTTTGGTTTCGGAATAGAGAAATTTCTAAGGGGAGTGCTACTCCGTCGGTCGCTGGCCTTTAAGGACCAGCCTTCCGTGGGATCGACTAGATGCAGACGGGGCGGGAATGAGAGGGAGCGTGTAGCATTTTAGTACAATTAGGTGTATATACATTTACATATGACCCTCTGGCTCTGGCCAAATAACGAGATCACACCTATAAAGTTTCTTAAAGCACCACACGGTAAAAAATTCCCGGCATCCTCGCAAGAATTACTGCATTATTAATTTAGAATCATGGGAGTTTACTCTCAGTAGGTGCCTTTTACACTACCAAGCGATCAAACGTTTCCGAGTTTATTGCTGCCGATCAAACGCTAGGCAGGACATGGACCGCAGACCCGTCCTAATTTGATGGTCCCCGACATGTGGGGACATCACCATCAAAAAGGAGAATGAACCGATACAATTTTTATATTACCTACTAATTCCCCGTAAGTACCAGATTAGACTCATTTTATAACGGAAAAAACTATGATGTAGATGGACGGTAAAGTTTGCAGGTACGATTAAAATTTGCTGCGATGCGAGATTTTATTTTCAAAATGAACTGCCCCAGAAAAAAATGCCGGAAAGATGGGAATTTTAATTCAAAATTTTTGTTTGGGATAATATTATTTGACTGAGGCATTTAATACATTTTTGGAAAGATTATTCTCTCGTCTAAATCAATTGATACCCTTAAAATATTTCGCACCCTTGAAGCAACTTTTGCATCTTCGTGTGAAAAAGTGGATGGAGTCAACCTATGTGCATTTTATTGCCAGTTCCTGCGAAGCGTATCGCCCGAGATTTCAAGGTAATCAGGTTTTTTTCGCAAGATCACTGCAATTAAATGGATAAGTGAACTTAATTCACAACAAAAAGTGGTCGCTAGGAAAGTAACTTTTATGTCCGTAATTCATTGACTCCGCAACCCATTATCACCGCGTCAAGCCTCACAGGAGGAAGTCAATTTATGTAATCATGTTCGTCGGTTGAAAGGCTTTTACGACCCTACAAAATTCCCCTGAAGAATTATTAACATATTGACTTTAAAGCACCGCGTAAGCGGAAACTCCTGAATGGGGTGTTTACGATTGCACACATGGAGAGGGGCGGGAAGTAAACGACGCAGTGTAAAGGTCGCTAACCCGGGTTCGAAAGTAAATTGTAACGAAAACCATTCACCCTGCTTTAAAATTAAAGCATTTTCCTCAGGGAATTGCTTGAAAAATTTTGTTTTACTTAATTTAGTAGCCAACCATGTGGATAATGCGAAAGTTACATTGAAAAATGTTCTCTTTGGAGAGGAGTTTTCCATCCAAATATTTCATCAAAATGTATAGTATACATGATCTTCTCCATCTTCTAAGTCAGCCTTTTTCAACATACCGACAGTTAACAATAGATATATGAGATCGTGAATGGGAAACCTAAGTATAATAAGTACCTCATCTGATAGTGCCTGCGAGTTTAAGGATTGTAAATTATAAAATATTGGATGATATGAGAGGTGAAAATTGCGATTGCCATCATAAAGTAAAAGTTTGCGCGCCGGATAGGACAGGTGTATCCCTGCATCCAACCAAATCTAATTGAAGTACTTTGAGCGAATGGAAAATGCAATAACAATTACAAATGCTAATAAAAATATTGAATCTATCCCAAATCATTAAGAACAATAACGCTGAGCGGTATATAATAAGCTGAGGTGGCTAGCGAAAAATGGGTGAAAACAGTTATGGCCTGGAAGAACTGCAGAAGTAGTTGTACAGGGTCAGAACGCCTGATGCAATCGGCATATGATGTTACGGCGCCAAGAGTGACAGGCCAGGACGGTGAAAGCATGCTGTTAGAGGACAAGAGAAAATGCAATTCCTTAGAAGCTTACCGAACAATGGGCTTTGCTCCGCTTTCGTCTGCCGACAGGAGTAGGACCAACAGGATAAGGGCCGAGAGAGTCTTCGAAATTTCCCCGCTCGCGTGCATCTTGACTTCGGACTCTTCCGACTTCTGCCGCCTTGCCTTTACTGGCGTCTGAGCTCCTGTCTACCCTCGTGGTAAACTTATATACGTCCCGAAAAAACCTTGAGGCCTAAGAGAAAGTAGGGTGGGAAGGGGAGAGACTCCTGGAAAGGATCGAACGTCATCTCCTGCAGCCAATGGTATGCGTCTGGAAAAGGAGGGGAGAAGAAGCGGGGCCGGTCAAACTTTCCGAGCGGTTTTCATATTGTCCTTAAATCCCCGGAAATTCCCATTCCAGACTATCCTTTGAGTAGCGTAATTTGGTTGAGATTTATAATTGCTCTGCGATAATGTTTGTGGTGGAAAAGTGGAAGTGTTGTTTGAAACATGATTAATGAATATGACACTATCTCTTTGGATTCGAATTGCGTTAATTGTTCTTAGGATATAAATGCGTTTCCTTTTATCGTTATAAAAAAGGTTTTTCCGAATAACGTAAGATCCATTATTTTATACATGGAACATCCTTTATTGACATAAAGTATACACCCATTCTAGACAAAGGATGACGCAACATTTTCGAGAATGACGATGCAGCGTAAATTTTTCTTGGGTATATCTGTCGGTGTATACATTCAGAGTGTCGTTCAGGGAAAGTTTCCACAAACTTTAAGTATTTTGCAAATACATAGGTATTGTGGATTTGACAAGAAAGAGTTCTCAAAAATAGAGGTTACACAAAATTCGTTTTTACAGGCCTTGATAAATGTTTATGTATATCCTTATATGATTCCATTCTGATAGTGATGGAAATGTATCCTTTCGTTATCTATAGCGAGTAAAAAATATACTACCCATAAATGTTAAGCAGGACACTTGTTACCTGTGTTAGCGAAGTACACGAAAAATTTGAATTCCTTAAATTTGAAATATTTTGAATACACTACAAAAAAAGTGTTTTTTACATGATAAAACTGAAAGGGACTATGGCTTCTGAATTAAACCTTTCTTATTCCAAAATGAAATGATAATTTATTCTTTTACGCCTTTCTTTTCCTCTCATATGAATCGGGGCAATCCAACGGTCGCATTCCCCGCGTTCCCTAACGTCCACCGCTCCCACCACTTCGTGGAACGGCCCTATGCAGGGATGGTAACCTTCCAAGACATTTTCCTCGTACCAACCGTACAAAATCCTCGTCCTTTTTATAAAATATTTGAATATGTATATAATATTTTATGATACAACTCAACTCAATAGGATAGTAAAATATTCATGGAACTAGGGTGAAAATATTAATGCAATTTTTGTCAGCTTTGAGTCGGAAGAAATTAAGTATACTTTTTGACATATTTGCAGGAAAATTATTTATTCACATAGCGCCAAAATTCGAATAGACTACCACTAGAAAAGGGGATATTAATATGAAACTAATGGACGTCTGAGCAATAAATGAGTGTGCTACTTGAAAGGCACATATATTTTCTAGATATATCTCACAAAACATTCATGAACTATGTTATTACTATTATAAATCATTCCATTTTCTTCGACTGATGGCATTTTTATTTACTAAATATTAGTAAAACTGTTATATATATTTCTAATGATTTTTTCTGTTTTCATTTGAATATAATTCCATTTTTGTGGAAAAATATTATAAAATTAAAAATCTCCAAAGTAAAATGATTCCTCCTCATCTATTCCATTGCCATTATCTTCCGATGTTACTTTTTTTGCCCATTTTTCCTATTCAAACTGCGTACACTTGGTGGCTTAAAAATTTCTCAAAATATTTTATTTAATTATCTAGAGTGAAATGTCAAAAGTGATGTTTCTGCACAAAATTTCTCCTAGCACCTTTCTTATAATACATAATATATAGTATGTGGTAAAATTCTGAGATGGAGCTATTGTGAGACTCGGAAAGGAATTTCGTACTAGATACTAGCAATAGCACGATTCCATCGTTCAAGCATTGAATTTTTCCGCGTTATTAAGTTTAATTATACTTCCTTGATAATTTAAAATTCCGATGTGATTTTTTAATTAATAAAGTAGCGGCATTAGGTAGATGAACCTATCAAAATATGGATGATGCGTCCACCAGAATCCAAAAATTGAAATATTCTGGGAACCAGAACTTTCACAGAAAGTGCATCCAAAAGTTTCTGGACCCCCAGGAGTGATTTGGAAACCCTAAGATTAACCCAAGTGGTATGACTTTCTGGGGATCAGCAATTCCCAGAAAACTGCATCCGAAAGATTGTGCCCCCCAGGTATGATTTGGACAACCCCAGATTAATCCATTCTTTATGATTTTCTGGGTACCAAAACTTTCTGGGAAACTGCGTCGGAAAGGAATTACCGACCCTGGGGTGAATGATCATCTGCATTTCAACCAAACTGTAACTTTTCTGAGTACTAGGACTTCTGGGAAATTGCAGACGCCAACTGTGAAGGACTTAGACCCCCAGTCTGAATTTATAGAGCTCATACAATGCGGTTGTGGTACCACTAATATCCTATTATGCGTGCTCGTACTAACAGGGTTCACAAGGAATGTTTAATTCGTACCACCCTCAACACGCTAAATACCTCGTTCCACTACCGTGAGCTCTCGGTTCTAACTGGACTTCACATGCAATATATGGTATTATGTCGCTGTTTTTGGATTAAATTAAATATAAAACAATGCATTTGATGAATAGTTTTTATGATTAAAATTCAACGCGCTGACTTATTATTACTATGCCATAAATAGTTAAAAGTATTAAAATAATGCAATGATAAAAGAGTAACGAAATGAATTGCCGAAAGGGATCACTTGGCAACATGGTCATTATTCGCTCGCGCCCTGAACACGAATATTGCATGCGAACAAGTCGTATTACTATGAAATAATCTTTCACTAGGTGATCTGGGCGACGAAAACTCGTGTGATGTACTGTTGTAGGTGTAGTGACATCTAAGACTGCTCGCTTCCCGATTCAACATTTCAAACCAGGTCTGGCGAAATTATTTCCAATGCTTAAATGTTAACCTGAAATATTCAACTCATGTTCGCATGACTTACTGTAAATCACAATGGTTATGGATTATTTATTTACTCTTGTAGCGCTAGTTGTGAGGTTAATACTATCTAGTGTGCTTAAGAAAGAAGAAATTGAATCATAACAATGAGTCGAAAAGATAAGATAAATGCTCCTGCGATTGCACTTGGATGAGTTAGTCATCCGCTTGTGTGTGGCTTTATATTCGAACACGGGAGAAATAATCACTATTACTTGAGAATTTTTCTGTCAACCATAGATCAAAAATTTTACTTGTAACTTCGGCCAAATGAAAACATTTCTTCTTTCGTGGCTATTCATTTTAGCCCTTTGCTTTGGGCCCGAACAAGGTGCAAAATGCCCAGCATTCTGCGTTTGTTATATTTGGCAGAGACTCCTCAGGGTAGATTGTGTCAACCAAGGCCTTCTTGAAGTTTCTATTGGTTTGGAAAATGAAGGTGGAGGTGGAAATAAAGGTACATATTAGTAAAAGATAAATACGCAATTTCATATGCTATTGTCGGGCTTCACAAACTCATTTTCGAAAAAGAAATATTTTAAGAATACCAGAAATTTATTTAGGGTAACTTTCAAATACTCATGAGTGTACGTAAGTTGAGTCGATGCGAGTCAACATACTTATTTCTTCTAAAAATTCGTTGATACCATTTCCCCAACGGTCTTAAGTTAGCAATTGCAAAAAATGTTTGGTTTAAAATGGGAACCCTTGTATTTGCTTAAATTTCAGTAGAATTATTTTCAAATAACTGAAGTTGCCGGTATCTATTTTTTAAATATTCTTTTCCCATACCTGATCACCGAATAATTGATTGAGTGTACAGGAAGTTTGGGGGTACTCATGGATGTAGATTGATTGTGAAGCTAAAGCCTGCATTAGATGAAAATGTGTACTTATATAGTTAACTCGTAGATAATATTCTTTGAATGATATTGACTGGTGATCATGAAAGTATCCTTAGTAAAATTCATTCATCAACTTATAATTTTTAAGGTCATTGTAAGTAGAAATTTTTTCCTGCATAACTGCCAAAAATTCATGTTTTTTTTCAAAATCAAAATGCATATTCACCAGTTATTCTGTAATGAAGAGCTTACTTTTGACCCCATACATATATATTATAAAGCTACTTGTTCACTTTATTTTAATACATAGGATAACTTATTCAAAAAGTTTAACCCATTTTGTTGGCCCATTTCATTTGAATACATTTTGTGGGATAAATAGTAACTGCATAAGCAACTCCACTTGAGTGCATCATGTGAATCAGAACTGACTCTCCAATGTACTTGTTATCAAAACAACTTTTATGCTTTTTATTAGTCGATAATATTAATTTGTGGAAGAAATATTTCTTACATGTATGTGCTGCAATACCTAGGGCATAATGGCATCTTTGTCAAAGGAAAATGATTTCTTGAAGTGAAAGTGAGAGGGAGTCAGTTTAGGATGGGGAGGGTTACATGAAGGAAGTTGTAGGGGAAGGAATGGTGGCTACTGGATGATAGTATAATTGGTTCAGCAAAATAAGTGCCAATTAAAGGGTTATCACCTCAATATTCCCTGCAGATTCTGAAAAGATTTCTATTACAGTAAAGTGAAGTAAGTACCAAATAATTGACTGTAGGAAGCAGTATGCGTAGGAATGGTAGGATTGAGGAATGCAGGAGATTTTGAGGACTTACAGTGAATGTTGATACAGATAGAGAGTGATGGTGCATTCACCATTGTAGAAAGAGGGGCAGATGCTGTGGGAGAGGTGGTATGTGACATTTTTAGAAGTGCAAGTGAGGTTTGAGATTTGTTTGGAAGAAGAAAAGAGGCCAGCCACACTAAGGCAGTTGCCAAGGGAAGGGGGTTAGCAGGACATTTGAAGAAGATGGAGGGGCATGTTGGAGGGATGTGGATACATAATTTTTTATTATTGGTTAACGTTCCATAAAAATCTGATGGTTTTGTGTGCCAGGGAAGTAAGTTATAAGGTTAAGACTATCAGGGTGGTACATTTAGGTCCAAGGGATGCATCTGGCAATGTGGAGTAATGTTTTGCTATTGAGTGGCACACACACACCTTCAACCTTTCACTTTTCAGCCCCCCTTAATTTTCCCAAGCCCCACTTTCACCCCTTCTTAATGCTAACCCTCTTCATGGACCACCTAAAAAATACACTCCCCCAAAAACAATATCTCAAACATTCCCTCTAGAGCAGTTAAGTTGATGACAACTTCCTTCTTTGGTTTCATAGACATGAAATTCTAATCACTTTTATTACAATTCTCAGTTCATCTTTCTTGATATCTTTCACATATTCCATCTTGGACTCCTCAGTAGTATTTTTAGAGTAACATCCTCTTTTACTATAATACATTTACTCCTTTCTGCCACAATAAAAGAACAATCCTGGAACACTGCCTCCATTTCTGCAGTTATCACCCATACCACGCCGAATGTTCTATACCATTTTCTCTCTCCGTTTGCAGCTTCTGCATATGCAATAATGTCACCTCCTTACAGCTATACATAGAAGGCCTTCACCACTTTTTCAAGAAGATACTGAAACTCAGAAAAATTACTCAATAGCAAAAACCTACCGCACACTGCCAGATACATGTCTTGGATTAAAATACACCACCTAAACCAATCAACCTAGCAACCAGTAGCCACCATTTCCTACAAGCTTGTTAAAAAGTATTTTTTACAACATCTTGGGCTGAAGGGTTTTTTTTGCAGCTACAGGCAATTGTAAGGTACCTTATTGTAGAAAAATTTTGCTTTTTTAAATAAATCATTCCTCCAAGTGCTCTTGGCGGGCTTGGCCAAGATCTTGATGGCAAAGGTACTGGGGTCACCACAAGCAGCATACTGGTTGCTACTAGAAAGTAACTACCTTTGTGATAAGAGTGTAAAAATTGTGACTGGTTTTAAGGTTCCACAATCATGAAATTATAAACGTGGTTTCTCCTGTCCGTATAAGTATACCATATCATTTATGTGATGGCCTAACATAAGTATTAAGTGACACTATGGCTTGATGAAGCAGAAACAACTTCTTTACACGTAGAGTTAATTATTTACCCCAGTTTCTATCATGTGTAATGTGTAAATCCATGAAGTCCATTTGAAATCTTCAACTATTTAATATAGGTATATGCTTTATCATAATGAAGGCCAGTCTCCAAAGGGCTGCTTGCTTGCTTTATCATGCAGTCATTTAGAGAGAGGGTGAAAATGGCAATTTTTGTTCTCTTTCCTTGCCTGACTGAGAAATTGAGGCTAGCTGATAAGTTAACTTTATCAATATGTATCTTCATGATTCAAATACAGTCATTGTTCAAGTTATGGCTCATGAAAATGATATCATTGGTCTTTAAGTTTGTTTAACCCAATATAAGATGATCCCTGGCTTTGTCATTCTAATCATTGTAGCTGGGTGATAATATCCATGGTCACAAGCTGTAAGCCATTTGAACATTGCACTATGGATGGTGATAGTAGTTAAATGCAGTTAAGATCCATAGTCATGCCTGCTGATCTTCTAATTATGGATCATTCAATTATATTTTTGTACATTTCTTTTTAAGGTCATGGAAATGGAGATGTAACAAATCCTGTTCAAGTATTAGACCTGTCTCAAAATTCAATATCATTTCTGAATGGAGGAGCATTCTACTTTGACATCTTTGCACGATTGGAAGCTCTCCATCTTTCCCGCAACTCAATTGCTCACATATCTGCATCAGCCCTCCAGGGCCTTGGGAATCTTAAACTTTTGGACCTTTCTCACAATCGTCTGAGGAGAAATCAAATAGTTTTACCCGGAAGCGTTGGGCCTCAATCTGCTCTTCTTGTGCCCCAATTATTCAAGGATGCACCTAATTTAAGGTATTGTTTCATTCAGCCAGTTAGAAACCTCAGAATTAAGTAAATATTGTATGTTTGTGTGTGTTTTAATTTATCTGAAAATTAGTGGTTTCAACTAAATCAAACCTCATTTAATAATATGGCAATTAAATCTCTAGGAGAAATAAAGAGGCTAATTTTAATGCATTAAAGTTGCTGCTTTCTCTTTAAGTCATCTCCTTTAGAGTATTAGTGATAAAAATAATGCATTTCCAAAATCATGTGCTCCTTCCTTTAATGTTACATCTGGCCAATGTTGCCTGCAGGCTTTTGGTTCTCGTGTGCAAATGATCATTTAGATATGCAATAGGTTTTCCATTTATTTTTCATCGCTAAAAAACTATCCTGACTTGTTTTGTATAACATCCTCCGGTTTCTATGTAGTTTTTTTTTAAATCACTGAAATGAGATTATGTTTATTGTGAAGTAATACACACAGGCGGTACTAGAAAAAAACCCAAAGATGTGGTAATATAACATTTGTAAACATAGCATTAAAAAGTTCCTTAAAATATTATTTTACATGTGCCATATAACATACTACTACCAAATTAATTATGCACACCAATGTGTTATAAAATAAATTGGAAAAGTTTTTGAAACTCCTGCACAATGCTGCATGTGTTTGTGTATTAAACTGACCCTGAAACAGGCTGGAAAATATGAAAAGGAGACTCGTGGCTAAATATGCTCCTAGGACTTTTTGTGGTGGTACATAACATCCCAGAACTCCCTATGAATTTCGCACTAATTGGTAAATAGTTCCAAAATATATATTAAATAGGCAACAGTTTGATTTAATGTAATTTAAATAAAACAAAGGTCACGGTGGTGCATCGTGCCACTCTGGGGCACCACCATAACCAAACAGAGGCTCCATGGTTTCATCTCATAGTAATGTGATGGGGGATTCACTACTCAGCCCCTTGCTACCCTTCCCCTGTCCAAATGAGTACTTGTTTAATGGATAGTTGGTTGAGGCAAATGGCCAGTAGGCAGTGGGAACCAAAGGTAATAAATTTGGCAACCACTCCATCAGATGCATACAAATTGACACATTATCTGCTTTCAATGTGATGGCACTCAAAAGATATTTTATTCAATTATAGGGCATTGCGCCTAGGGTTTAACCCACTTGAAAATGAGGATTTTTATGGAAAGACAAGTATTCAAGATGGTGAGCCTTTGCTCACTGCACCAAAGCTGGAATTTCTGGACCTCGGAAGCTGTCGCCTAGGTCATGTTGGCCCAAAATCTTTCATTGGCCTTGAGTCCTTGAAGGTGCTGAACCTTTCTGATAATCAGCTTATATCTCTTAGTCCATTAGCATTGAACAAAATGGAAAGTCTTGAGGTACTTTCAGTAAGTATCCTTTGCATTATGTACTCTACTTTAAGATGACAAAGAGTTTGGTTTCCTATATGGTGAAGGATGTAGAGGGTTACGTCATGGAAGGGTGTGCATGGAGTTAGTTACTTCTTATAATCTCTGAATTTATTCATGCAATTCTTCCATTATTTGATTAGCTTACTGATATCAATGTAGAATTTATCATCCAAGCCTATTTACCAGCCACGTAATGAATTCATTCACCTGTCATGATTTGCTACCTCGAATAATTTTTCTTGAAAGGTCCTAACATTATATTTATATGTACTTGGTCTGCCCAACAAATACGCGAAATGGTGACCATGATGCCGACTATCGCCCTGCCCACTTGCGGTATTATTTGCCTGAGACCCAATTAGCCATCTGTGGATTCGTGGATTGTCAAGCTGTGTGTATGGTGCCAATTAACTTACTAGTTTCTGTTGTCCTCATTTTTACTGTTTGTCGATAATGGAAATTGAAAAATCACGGAGCAATAAATCAACATCAATTTTTTTGGTTAAGTGGGTAAAAGTTATCAAAAATTACTGAAATGTTGACAGCTGTTTACGGAGATAATTCTCTGAAGGAAACATTTGTTTTCAAGTGGATTAACCATTTTAAAGATGGCCGACAAGATGCCACGAATGATGCAAGGCTGGGACGACCTTCAACCACCTGTATTGAAAATAACATTGATCGTGTGCGGTCCCTTGTCTTTACCGATTGTCGAAAAACTGTCCGAATGATAGCTGATGAACTGAATTTAGGGAAATCAATAGTGCGCACTATATGTATGAAGCGAACGATAACTATTGCCGTATGAGTATTATGGGAAAAATCAACCCCATCTGTACTCTTTATGATAAGTAACTCTTTAGATAAGACTGGGGTTGATTCTTCCCATAACAGAGCACACTATTTTAACTGAACATTTGGGTTTTAAAAAAATTGTTCAAAAATCATACCCAAGCTGCATTGATTGTTCCCAGTTTCTGGTGAAAAATTCAATCACCATCCTTGATCGTCCTCCTTATTCGCCAGATCTTGCCCTCTGCAACTTTTTCCTATTCCAAAAATGCAAAAATGTGATGAGGGGACATCACTGGGAAGATATGGACACAATTAAGCAAGAAATGACGAGAAAACTAAAAAGCCTAACTGCCGAGGACTTCCAAGGTGCTTTAAACAGTGGAAAAGAAGATGTAATAAGTGCATAGCAACAAATGGAGAATACTTCGAAGGGGACAAAATCGATATATACTAAATTTTGCAAAATGGAAGTTTTTATGACCTCGGTTTGTGTATTTATTGGACATGGAATATAATAAGAAATATGATGACTGTAAAACCACCACCACACGCCCTTGCGGGGTATTATGTAGATTTAAAAGAAGGGATTTTAAAATAGTTGTCCATAATGTGTGACTAACCGTATTCTTTGGAAACCCCTTGATTATTGATGGAGCGAGTGATAGTATTTTGTCTCTACAGTACTTCACTTTTATATTTACCCCTGCTTAAGCCCTAAGATATAAAGGATGTGATATTTTTGTACTCGCACAAGGTGTGATCAAAAAAAGACAAGACTTATTTTATAGCTTGTTTATTTCAACGGATGCAGCTTAATTGAACTTGTAGCCTTCAAAGTGCATGCCTTGGTTGACGATACACCTTTTGAGCACACCTTGGTTGATGGCTAACATTTCTACCAGCTCTCAAACCCTGCCTGGTAAGCCGCCTTAGGGATCCTCTTCGGGTCCGTCGTACAATTAGTTTTAATGTCCACAATTGATTTCACTACGAGTTGAATCAGCGCCCTTTCAAGGTTGATTTTAATTTTGGGAACAAAGAAAATCTGATGGAGATCACTATTTTTAGATCGCAAACTTTTAATTATTACTAAAAATAATCAAAATTGAAAATTAATTTTTATTTTTTATTCTTATCGTGTGACATCTCTACATGGTTACAATCCAGAGTTATACCTTTCTTGCAGCATTTTTTGATTTTTAGAAAGTTTCCATTGTAGAACTCAGCAGATTGTATGGAAAACCATTGTTCCAGCTGTTGAATGACATTATTGGTGTTGTCAAATCTGCAGCCCCACAATGTTTTTTTAAATTCTAGAAACAAGAAAAAGTTGCTTGGGATGAGATCGGGAAAATAAAATGGATGTGACATAATTTCAAAGCCACATCACTTTGATTGCCATGATGGTAATTGCAGGTTGCACCATGTTTGCTTCTGAAAAGGAGTTGGTAGTCATTGAAAACAGTGTGCTGACACTTTAGATGTGTAGTTCTTCATGAATAATTTTCCATACAGTGCCTTAATTAAATCAGTCTCATTCATGACCATCTGGATGATTGCTCTTCTGTCGAATAGGATTAAGTCCACTTTCTTCACTACTGTAATAGCATTATCCATGAGTGATGGTCTTCCACTTCTTGGAGCATCTGTGAGGGACATGTGGCCAGTTTGAGAACTCCTTTTCCACCACACAACTCTGCCGTAGTATGACAGGCTATCATTTCCATAAAGAGTCATCATTTCGTTGTGGATTTGCTGGGTACTGTAACTTTTAAAATAAAGGAACTTAATCACACTGCGAGCCTCTTTCTTCTCCAAACTGTGAGACTTTCAGAATACATTTTATGCAGCTATCTCAGTTATAAAAAATTCCCTGAGTTTAATGCTAATAATTCCCAAGTTCCTTTTTTTGTATAAATTATGAATAAATTGTAGAATGTGGTAGTCCAGGGGGTAGAGCATTGAACTACAGACTGGAGGGCCCGGGTTTGATTCTGGAGAAATTCACTCTAGGCTCCTGGTGCTCTACCCAAGCTATGTGATTTTTCAGGTACCAGATCTTCCTAGGAAACCATAACCAGCACAGGGAAAGGAACTGAATCCCCCTATGCTGATGTGTGAATTTCATATGCCATCGGGCATAATATTGGGTGAACTCTACATCACCTACCAAACCGACCTTTGGGTTGATTACTGTGTTTACGGTTTTTTAGCTCAGTTATTTCTTAGTAATAATTACTTATAAAAGATACCCCCATGTATGTATATCCTCAAATGGGAGCAGATCCATATTGTGAGATGTTGCTGGTTACATACTGAAAAAATTCTAAGGCCAATGCGCGAAACTTTATTGTCAAAGTCATCAGGATTCACACTACTGTTTATTTCTAGCATTAGGCGTGATAAAATGACATGGCACTGTCATGTCTTTAATTGTTATATTCCTCTAATAAATCCAAATGAGATTGGTAACAAATAATTATCAACATTAGCTGAAATAAACATTACTCGGCATCAATTTTTCAAACATCTCTCTTCTAACTTGTGAATCAGTAAATTGTCATTTTTTTGTGTTGCACTCATTCAGATTGTCCTCTTTTGTATTCTAATTGTTTGATTGGTAAAAATTACTTTTGCAGTTGAACGCAAATCCTTGGCCATGTGATCAAAGTGGTGATATGCAAAGTTTAGAAAAATGGCTTTCGAGCAAAAAGTTTCACCCAGCATGTCCACCGAAGAAGTTGGAGAAATTAGTTGAATCAAATCATAAAAAGTCTGGGCCTCAGAAAGCTAAAAATGATCACACACTTTTATATTATTACCAACTTTTGGGAATAAATGTTGAGGAAGATCCTCCCCCAAAAGTTCAGCATTTAGAGCTTGATTATCCTGATGATGTTGAAGTGTTTGATGAAAAGGCCAGAGATCCTTTCTACAAGCAATTGGAAGAATTCTCAAACACACCTACCAACATTTCCTTCAAATCAGATGTGATCTATAAATATGATAACTGTTCCGTGATTGGTGTCCCATTATTTTGGTTCATGCTTCTGTCATTTTTGGTAAGTTCTCATTTTCTCTCTAAAAAGTCATGAAGTATACACACACACACATGGGGTGTGGCACCATGAAATTAGTACTTAATAATGACTATTTCCAACAAGTTTCCATGCAGCTATGCATTTCCTGATCTACTCTCGTTTACATTTTCAGGCTGGATTTCTCATGTCTTTCCTTTGCACATTCATTTATTTTGCTCAATCTTGCAGTATTAAACTGTTTTGTACTGAATTTTTGGGTATGATTCGTAGGGGCAATTCTACTGCAGCAAGACGAAGGTATTTGAATAGGATTAAGAGTTTGAGTAGGGGTGAGAACTTCACTTCCTTGTCAGAAAGTGGTAATACCCAAGGAGAGGTGTTTTCACTGATTGACGAAAATGAAGATGAGCTTCAAAGCATGGGATTGACTACTCCCATCATGCACAGAGCAGCTGTTGCAATGATGAGAACTGAGACTCCACCACCATCATATGCTCAGCATATGGCTCTGCGTGCCATTCAGACAGATTCGTGAAAGATATGTGGAGCTAATCTAATCTACTGTATATCTTCAAGTGTAATTTTAAGTATGTTTTGCAGTCTGAAACATCAACTGAAGTCCTTGGCTCAAGTAGAAATCATGACAAGGAAATAGGTATTATTGTGGAATATGTTCTCATTAGTCTGATAGTAATGCCGAACAATTCAGTTGTCCACTCCTAGAAATTGATTTGAATTATTCTTCCAGTTAAAGTAACTTTATTTCATCACTCAACTGGGTCCAACTTAATTTTTTTCATCTACATAACAAGCAAGAATAGATTTTTATAAGATACTGTAAGGCTATTGAGAACAATATATCCTACAATAACATTGCTTCATTAAAATTCTTTTAACCCATGGATTTTCATAATAAATAGATTTTACCTAATTTTATTTGGTTTTCTAATAATGCCTTTTGTAAAATGAAGCGTTAAACATCTGTAATGGTTACTTTATATTGTCACAAATTGAATGAAGATTGCAACTACTCTACTATTCAATGAAGGAAATGAAGTACCTATATTTCGTTTCAACAGTTCTATGATTTATTATTTTTGTCTCGATATAACTCTCCAAAATAAACTCGCCTTTCGATTTCCACACAAGGAACAAAATTCATTTTCTGTTATGAATGCATTCATTTGAATGCGAAGCATGCTCTTAAAATTCTGAAATATTAAAACTTAAAATACTGGGACCGTAAACTTGGTTGGCACTAAGTAATAAGAAAGAAAAGGAAAAGACCTCTTTCTCATTATAATTTCTTATTCTTTTCCTTTCTTATTACTTAGTGCCAATCAATTTTACGGTCCCAGTATTTTTTGGTTTACATTGATTCACGACTGTAGCTATGTTCCTTATATATTTAAATTAAAACTTAATTCTGAAATCTTTTCCTGGGTTACCAAGTGAATAGAATAGGCTTGTACAAAAAAAGATGATACTAGTCGTTCTACGGGCCAGCTGCTCAATGGGTCAAAATTAGTGAGTTGATGCATCTGAGAGAAGGAAAACACCGCCCTACTTATACCCCTGTCTCAACTTGTCTCCACACAACAGCGATTCTTGTCTGAGCTTGCACATGTTTGCCATACAAATTCTTGTGCTGGTGAGAATGAAAGTGTTAGGGAAGAAGTATGTGTGCATCAAATTTTGTTTTAACCTGGGGAAAAGTGCAATTGAAACTTATGCAATTATTCAAGAGGTATTCGGCAATGAATCTATGAGTCGGGCACAGTGTTTTCGTCGGTACAACTGCTTCCAGTCTGGACAAACCTCGACCGATGAAGAACTGGGAAGCGGACAACGATGAATGTCAACAGTGTGAATGATTTAGTGCATGCAAACCATAGGTTAACCGTCAGGAAGATTACCTATGATGTTGGTGTTGGATCATGTTTCACCATTTTGACCAAAATTTTGGGTGGAAGAGACCACGAATGAGGAAAAACAAGTCTTGGTGCTTTCATCACTAAAGTGCACCAGCGCACACATCATTTATTGTTATGGAGTTTTTGGCCAAAAACAGCACACCTGTCATTCCCCAGCCACCCTATTCTCCAGGTCTTGCTCCAGCAGACTTTTTCCTGTTTTATAAGTTGAAATCAACCTCGAAAGGGTGCCAATTTGAAACTATTGAAGACATCCAACAAAATTGTACTACAGGCTATCCTGAAAGAAGCGTTCTAGGTGGCATTCTACAGCTGGAAAAAATGTTGGGAGCATTTGTATTGGCAGCCATGGGCTATATTTGGAAGGTGATAAGCATGATTAGAGGGTGACTAGTAAAAGTGAGTATTTAATTCAGTCATTTCCTTTTTTGAACTGACCTTGTACTTTATCAGGTACCTGGAATGTTTACTCATGTTAACCAAATTGGTTGTTCTTGCACTCTATTCTAAAGAGCAAGGTGATTTTTTCCTCAAAAAATGGTTGAAATCCTTGTTTCAATCTTACTACTCTTCGTTCATTTCACATGGCATGTCCTCAGTGTTAAACTATTTTTCCTATTCTCATATGCAAGTAAAGTGACACATTGTGTGCCCTCTGGTATTTGAATTCTGAAATGAACATTAAGATGCCATGTCATTAAGGAACACAGGAGGTTGCGGTCCCTAGTTTTTTACTCTTTTTCCTGTGTACATAAAATGTTTTAGCAACCAAATGGTAATAACATCATTTTCCACATATTTTGCTTGGTGAATTCAGGGGGAGATCTTAATAGTTACGTTGATTTTGAAGGTTGAATTTTAGCTTATTAGTTCCCAAATCCATATAAATGCTGTATTATAATTATTAGACATTGACTTTTATTTATGTCCTCTATGGTTATCTATCTTTTACTGGTTACCTATCATTCACAATCATAGGAACCATTCATCAAATCATTTTTGATTAGTAAGAAAGAGCAGCAACTGAGTATGAAAGTTCCTTAATAAAATTATATAAATTGAGCATGTCAAATCAACTAAATATAGGTTCTGAGGAAGTGGCTTAGTATGATTAATTGGGGTAAAAAGTGCCATGTATCACACAAAAAGCTTGTACCAGTAGAATTACTGTGCCATGTGTACAACTTAATTGCAATTGTTTTGGAAATTTCCTTCGTTAATATATTTTGCTATGTCATTCATCTTTTTTAAACAGGGTAGGTCCTGCAGGAAAAAAATATTTTTTTCCCAATATGCTGCAGTTTTCTAAAGCAAATTCATTGGTATATTATATTTTACTTTTGTAGCAGCTATTAAATTGCTTAGTGCTATTGAATGCGAGTCTACGAAGAAAAATAACACCTATCCTTTATTCCTTAAATGAAGCGATATACTAGGGAGCATGAATCAAATGAAATGCATTGTTAAGGTGCATGTTCAAGTTGGTGTTTGGAAACTGCCGTACATTGATCAAATTTACACCGTTGAATGTGGAGGAATGAGAGAGCCAGATGGCAGTGGCTTTCTACTTACGAAGCATTTCTAGAGGCGGAAAAATCGGCTTTTTGATGTATCAGAAAATGATCAGCCCCCATTCCATTTTGCTCAATGATGATACTAATGCGCTTCCGAAGATCAATCTACGACTTTTTTTTGTCTCTCGGGTGGAAGTGAGTATTTGCCGACTCAGCCAGGGTTAGGGAAGCTGTGCCATTAGGATATTATTAGTTAGTGCCCGGGAAGAGTTCGGTAGGTTGTGTAGTTTTTTCGATCTCGCCCTTTGAGGCCGCCTAGGCCTGGGGCACTCTCCGTTACGAAGACCGTAATGACTGCACGCGTTTTCAAAGGCGACGAACTAGGAGTCTGCCAGTTTTTTTTCGGGCGTCCTCAAATTTCTCGATCCGGAGCATTAAAAAATCTTCGTTCGAAGAACCTTCAACCATCAATCTACGCAGAAAGAGCATACTTCAAAAGAGTATGACTATTACCAAAAGAGCCCGAGTCCACTTCGTGATATTTGTTTTCTAACTTCCGTTACGGAGTTTATGAAATGAGCAGTAAGACTGCATTAGTGTTTTGCGAGACATATCTATACCACACAGAAATGAAGAGGGACCTGATGTAGTTGCTGGATTGTGTTTTGCTTGGAGTTACAAAATATTTATTTGATAGTTGTGTCCATCCAGAAACCTACCTTAACCGGTAGATTACCTTATAATAATCTAGTATAATCTAGACCGTGGGCCGTAATTTTCGTACCACTGGTCGAGGTACTTAGTAACACTTATTTGCCTTCGTGGATAACCATGCTGAAAATTAAATACTTTCCAAAGCTATGCGATCGAATTTCAGCGTAGCAAAATGGTCAATGTTATGTTCATGGACAATGTCGCATTTGCATTAGGAATCTATGGCATTTCCATGGTATGCCAATGAGAAACCAATCGCCCTGTCCTCGTCCTTTTGTGGGAGTTATTATTGTAGGATATTATGATACGATGTGCTCCTAAATCAGTGATATCTCTTGCGCCAATCTCGTCACATGCTACCCTCTATTTGAAGTATTTACTGATGTCTTTTTATGTATTTGTATAGAGTACCTTTCTATTATAAATTCCCTCCATTTGTTAAAGCTTCTTTCCCTACGACTATTGTTCTTACTTACCACGACGTACATCTTCCACCAAACTACTGCCCAATCGTATTTAATTATTTTTTTAATTATTTTAAATTTTAACTGTTCAATCAGCTCGAATGACGTCCTCTACCCTTTAATTTCAACTAAGTCCTATTTCTCAAGGGTGATTACTTTTGCTTTCGGACGCTATATGCATCTTCAATCATAAATTTGTTCATTCAAGAGTGACTAGAAGCTATTGGCTGAATGCCAAATTAAGGTATCATCCACAAATTTAGCGTATTCATCTCCCACCTTCATTTCATTCCTACCCCTATCTCGTCGAACGTATCACTTAACTATTTCCTCCGCGTGGATAATAAAATAACGGTATCGCCTGTCTTACTTCCCTGCATTTTCTCCATGGTTCGACAATTACCTTTGTCAAGAAGTTTTGAGTTAGTTCTTCAATCGTACGTGTAAGAAAAATATCAGTTGCCTCAGTGAAAATTTCACTTTTACGCGTAAAATGTTACGTTACTGTTACGATGGTTATTCTGTTAAATACGGGGATACCTGTATTGTTATGCTACAGATAACGAGTACGTCAATCTAATTGTACATCGGTTTTTTAATTTCTTCTTGACTTCTCCTATTGATGGCTCCATGGACCGAGTCGTTACTTGCACTTAAATCCCATTCCTACTTTTTATTAATTCCGCTATCCAAAATAGGTATTGTCAATTGTTTTCTACAAATCAACATGCATTGACAATGTTTACATTTTCCGCTAAAAACATGTTGGATGGCGAACAGTTATTGTTCTGTTTAATCACCTTCTGCTAGAAATATGCCCTCCATTATTATTTTTGGCTCCCAGACTCTTTTCCAAGTAATTGCTTCAACTGCTCGATGACGATGAGGATTTAGATCCACAGGAAATGTAAATTTAAGCTCCAAAAACTGCTGTTACTTCGGGCGAGGGATCAGCAAAAGGAGAATGGGAACTTGTGGGGAAGGCCTTAGCGGACGACAACCCCGAGACGTGATGAAGATGTACGGCACGAGAGCGAGCTGAAATTGTCCTTCCAGGGATCGTCGAGTCAACGACGAAGAAGGAAATTAGGAGAGGCTAGAAGAGATGCAGACGACGATGAGTCATCCTGCGTTGAGAAACGGGATGATCGGAAACCGCTCAAGAAAATACGCAAAAGGCAAAGGCCGAAAAGGAGACACTCAAGAATTCCATCTGGTTTCCGGAGGAGGATTAGTCATAGCTGGTGGACCAATGCAAACTTTTTGAAGAGGTAATGGTCGTTCATCTGGCATTCTTCGTCGGACACGCGACCGAGTGATGCCATTTACATAAATCACTATCGTTTCCGGAAGGGGGTAGATTACTTAGAAATCTTTGGAAGATATCATGTGGCCATTTTTTGCGAGAATAAGGTTCCTGATCTTCCAAAATTCCTCATGCTGTTCTCGTGAATAAACTTTCGAGCAATGTAAATGAATATCTTAATATGTGTAGCCCTGGAGAGCATTGTTATATTTTAAGTTTGTTATGAGGGTCAGAAAAAAGATATAAGAGAAATTTCCCCAATAAGAGCCAATTCTGGTAAAGCGGGAAGGTGATGCTCAATGAAACTGAAGCATCATGAGCAATCGCCGGGTTCTGTAAGCCATGCTGTTCATTCTCAGGGAAGATGAATTCTTTTTGAATAAAGATGGCAAGAGCCGTCCGTTTATGGCTAGCCTGAAGGAAAGATTTATGAGTAGGCTATTGAAATAAGGATAAAGTTTATTATGTATCTCTTGCTGTGAAAGCATGAGTGGTTTCACTGCCCATTTTGGCTGAAAGCAGGGAGAATCAGTATAATATTATTTGGAGAGTATCATAAATATACACGGGGGGAACCAAAATGGTTGCAAGAGTGTTACTTGAGAAATCTTTCAGGAAAAATTTATATGAAGCATGCATACAGGTGCGCTTTGAAAACGTGAGTTATGTTGAAAAAGTCACGATGTGGAAAGGGACACTTCTAACCACGACTTCCAAGCTACCAGTGTTAATGAAATAATTATGATTTAGTTTGTGCCTTGTCCGAGACGTTTGAGTGTTACCTTATTTTTTTCTTGCTACGCAAAACTTATTGCCATTATAGAAGACAAGAGATATAGGGAAAAGGAAGAATCAGCTCGAAAGTTTTTTGGCTAAGCATTCTTGAGTCAGCAAAGTTTTTATAGTCTCGTATGCGAAAGAGTTACAACAGACTTTTTAAAAAATTTCAAAAGCCTCTCCTCATGGTTCTTTCTATTTATTTGAAAGGTAGTTAAAAGTTATTGTAAATGGATGTTTAATAGTCCACATGCCGTAAAAAGTTATCATCTGTTTTCCAAGTTAGTAACAAAATTAATTACGAGGCATTAGATGTTTACATACCGTTCACGAAAACCCCTTTCGGGGTAGGCGGTTTCAATAAAACCAGAATTTATGTTATGAGACTTACTCCCTTAAACTAATTGCCACTATACTTCCCTATTCGTGTATACTTCTCTCCCTGTGCATTCATGTATGTGTACGTTCTTCGGTTCTTGAGACTAAGTATTCCTCGCCTTGAGGTCACGTTCAATCAAAACTTTCTCGTATACCCCTTCATCCCTACCCTGTAGTATATGTCTGTTAAGCGATTCGACACTCATCATGAACCCTGATACGTCGGTACCCTCGTCATGGTACCCTTCAAGCCATCACGAGGGTATGTGGCAGGGGATGATTAGACGCGACTACTTTTGACAGAAAATACTTTTCCACTGTGATGCGGTCGGACAAAGTTATTCTGTTCCAGTATCATTCGTGGGAAAAGTTACATCTTAAATATTTCATACACTGAATCAATCTCTCTGATTTTATTTACATGATCTCTCCTAGTGCGATGTGGGCTAATAATACATTTTTAACATCATCGCTAAAGAGGTATTCTTCCAATTTACGCAAAGAATTTAATCTGTAATTTAACCTTCGCTCCGTAACTGATTCCTAACCCAGTTTCTCTAATTATTTTGATACGCTACTCAGTTTATCATGACATTGTTTTACAAATCTAGCTCCTCTACGCTTTTGTGCGATCTAATTCGGCAATCAACTGCACAGGCGATCTTAACATGACCACATCAGCGTAATAGACTTCTTTAATAATTTAAGTTATGTAAAAGTTATGAAATTGTTACCTGAAAGACGCAATTAAGGGCTTAATGATGACATTTGGTGTTTAAAAAATTTATCAGACCCTCGAGTACACCGTATTTTGGCAACAGTTAAACCCCATTTCGGTAATGAGAAACAGAATTCGTCGTTTGTATCATATGTAAGATAATTCAATTATTTCTGAATTGATATTTAGTATGTACTTCCATTGTTTATTAAAAGGGATTATTTTCAGTATTAACTACGCAAGTACGATGAATCGATAACCACCCAGGTGAAATGGATACCAAGCCTGTGAATATGCTAAACCTCATTTTCTCATTAGTAATTAACCCAATGTATACCCGGCATTGCGATCGGGGGATGAATGACCGCGTCTTAAAGCGACCTAAGAAAACCGACGCTTAGCAAGGAAGAAGGATCGTTTTTCTATCGATTTAGCAATAACCTTTGTCTAATTCTGTTACTTGCTCTCACTTCCGTGCGAACCCCCTTCCCCGAAGGAATGCGTCTCGACCCAAGTTCAGGCGCGTCTAGACCGCGAGTTTCGAGAGGAGGTGGGGAGTCGACGCTTGAGAACCGAAGGGGAGAGAGAAGAGTATGAAAGACAGGAAACTCACGTGTTACAAAACTATTTTTTGTTAGCTTTCAAAAGAAAAAGGAATCAGGAGCAAAACAGAGCACGCATAAACTAATCCTTTCATTTTTTTCCATCTATCGTCATGTTTTTTCTGCGGTGTTATCACCACATTTCGATTAACTCTACAATTACCGTGTTCAGAGAACATGCGGCACTGAGCAAGGTGCGTGTAGCATGGATAGCGGTGATCTCTCATGCTTTGCTCTCTGGCAAGGCAGGGGGTAGGAATCGCTGGCTGACAGAGAGAGAGAGGCAGGAAGTGGTTTGTGCATGCGTGAGGCAGATGGCGGAAGATCCATTCAGTCTGAGTTTGTGGAACCGGAGAAGATCATCAGTGAGACCTGCACGCCCTGGTCTTTTCGCTTTCTAAGCTGAGAGTGGCGTCACACTGGAATTTTTTCATCGTTACACTGCCGAGACTTCCCTCTTTCGTTTTCTCTCGCACGCCTTAAGCGATATAAATCACAGGAAAGCCTAGCATGTTCCCAAGTTATCTTGTTGAATTAAATTTCGCCCTCGCCTTAAGGCGCATAAACTATCATGAGTGTAATGGCGTCTTTAAGTACCTATGTAAAAACACGAATAGTGCCTACGACACCGAGGTACATTACTCATTTTATCTTGTATTGGTCCCTGGAAAACATATCCCTTCTTTGAGCGTTTTCGTTAGTCTGTGGTCATCAATTACTATTTTTTGTTCAATTTGACTTTCTTTAAATACGCTAAACTATTGTACGCCTGACTAGTAACCCTGCGGTTGCACGAGTACCATTTCCGTCTTCTAATTTTTTTTAAATAGTGTAGACTCCTGTGGTCAGGATTTGGCATGTCATTAGTTTCAACACGTGTCCAACTTCCAAGCGGTATGCAACGCCGATACGAAGACCTGCGACCTTAGATTTAGCGTGCGAGCGGAATACCGAGTTTAACCCGGTCGGCTAAGTGATGCTATCGCATGAGTGGAGAACCGCAAAATTTTCAAGCTGCCAGCCATTCGAAATCGCCATTTCAAATCACCATTTCTCTT
The DNA here is from genome assembly GCA_037158775.1 of Hetaerina titia. Lineage (NCBI taxonomy): Eukaryota > Metazoa > Arthropoda > Insecta > Odonata > Calopterygidae > Hetaerina > Hetaerina titia. Next base: position 55,275,796 of record CM073770.1, on the reverse strand, counting down.
GATTTTTTTACCTTCTTCTCCCGCACAAGTCATCATGTGGTCAAATTAATTTTAGTGGTTAACCACATAATAAACAATAGGATGACAATGAATTTCACTTAAATGCATGATCAATGTTAACATATTTTCCAACCATACAGACATATGAACCCTAATCGTTCCCCACTACTCCTGCTCTCACCTGTTTTCTTTCACTACTCAGTTTCTGGTAAATGCTGTCGCATTTTCATTTTTCCGCCCTCTAATGTCCAGTAAATAACTCTTCTACGATTTTTTTCAACTGTGTCCAGAAGCTTCGCCTCTTATTGTCAAAGGGTCTAGCCTCTACGCTTAACGTATGAGATACTCGTATGTTCACGTTGCGCAGCATTTTAAAATTCAGTTTTAACAGTTATTGCTCATCTAAAATCATAGTCTAAATCCTCCTCTATTTAAAAAAGGACAAAAAGTGAATTTTTCATAATTTCTTTACAAAAATACAAAATTAGAGTTCGAGTTTCAGTTGATCTGATGGTAAAATAGTATGCAAGGCATATCTTTCGTCTTAAATTTTATTGGACGATATAGTTGTATGGAAAGAGCGAAAATGATAATTTTAAATATTAAAAAAAATCGACTGCTCGGGAAAAAAACGAAGTAAAAAGACAAAAGAATAGCGTATTCTAATGATATCTCATTCATCAAACTCGGTTCACCGGTTAAGCCACTACGATGGAATCAATAACCCCACATAGTACACGATCCATGAAAATATTTCACTCTCTTAAGGCAGTCGTGTAAAAACTGACTGGAGATACTTCATATTATTTAACAAACATCTTGGAGTAGTGTATACATCACATCATAATTGAATTTTTAATGAGGGAAAATACTATATTACGATTGATCGCATTAATTGCTGTATCTCAGGTACATACTATAATGTCCGTGACGTATGGCAATGGCTTTTGAAAGCGTCATCTGTCCTGCTTGGAGAGCTAGGCAGAAAGTAAACGAATGTCTCATCAGTCCATTGTAAGGTTTTGTGTTTCCAAGGGAAAATAATTGTCATCAAGATGTAAAACGCGTTATGGTGAAGCTGTATTGGTTCCTTTACCAAAGCGCAAAGTCTGAACGTACTCACCACGAAAAGTGACACCAATTGCTAGCTGAAGCTCGATGCTTTGTTCATTTTCATTGTCTTCATGTTGTTTACTTATTTCGTGATAGTTAGTTTCCAAGCATAAGTTTTCTCTGATTACGTGGTTGAGATTCAAAAAGAGTTGTCTTATTTGATGAATTTTATTGCACCTGCGTCGAGTCAAAGTTTAGGTAGTCAGTAATATGATTTTTATTATCAAGTACTGAATAAAAGTTTAACGCAGTCGCAAAGCGTGAGAACATTTTCTGTATATATCAACCGAATTTTCATTGTATTCAAGCCAGTGTCCTTGGTTTATATGCATTAATGCACATACCTAGTAGAAATTGAAATGGAATTGATTGTCTTGTCGCTGTTTTGCAGCATCTCGTACAGAAATGGGGTCCTAATTATTTATCTAAAGCGATAGTATGCATCATTTATGCGCATAATCATTCAAAGGAATATTAGGCAATTATCTAATACCCTTCCTGAAGGGAAGGTTCTTTTCATTATGGGTTTGAATCAATGAATATTGGAGCAGAGGAGGCTAATGTGTTCCTCCTTAGTGAGTGAGTCAAGTTAGGCGCTTGGCTCATCTGCTTGGCGAATCTACAGGTAACGCTGACAGAATAAATCAGGTCACGGACGGTCCTATATTAGATGGTTGTTCACATTTTCGATTGAATGCTTTCGTAAATGGCAATTTTGCCCAAGTATATTTTGTTTATCTTTTAACATCGAATACTAAAACTATCCTCAAACTTAAATGTTCATTCTAAATGCCACATGGTCCCGATTTATGCAGTAATTGATTGCAAAGCACCGGACCTCGTGTGAGTGCGTTGGCTTGACCGGCCTGAAATACTAGGTCATGGCCATTAAAGAGATATTGCTACGTGAGTGGTTGAAACTGTTTCCAATAAGCTACGATCAAGATGTTCTGTACCAAAATCAATACTCGTACTTTTTTACGTCAAGAGCTTTCTTCTCCGGGCGTTAGAAATGCATTAGCATTAGTATTACCGCCATTCCTCCGTCAGGTAATCTAAATCTCAAAGGGACCCGAACTTCGAATCTGAGAATTCTTCCAAATCTGCGCGCGAAAGGCTGTGGAAGAAGCATATGATTTTATTGTTTGGAGTTTGTATGTTATATCTTAAGCAGTTTTAATCTCAAATGACAAAAATAAACTTCAACTTTCAATTTTTTTGTATCATAAAAACGGTAATCAATCTAAACAAAGTTGATCAAAAAACGAGAGTTGAGCTTCAAGTTTACGGTCTCGGCATTTTTTGTTTACATTGATTCACGACCGTAGCTACGTTCCTTGTATATTTAAATTAAACGGTAATCAACCCGAAGGTCTGGTAGGAGATGGTAGAATTCATCTATTACTAAGCCCGACGACGTGTGAAATTATCACACCAGGGTTGGGGGGCCCAGATCCTTTCCCTGTGCCGGCTATGATTTCCCAGGAAGATTTTATGCCCGAAAAAACCACAGCTTGGGAGGAGCTGAGGCTGTTCAGAGAGGCGTGTCCGGGAATCGAATCCGAGTCTGTAGTCCAACGCTCTACCCCTGAACTACTGCTAATAATAATACATCTGCTCAGTTTCCTGGTAGTTTATATTTTCTTAGCAAAAGCTATGTGCGTTCTTAATTTGTCCCATCATGATTTCGAAAACATCTCTGAGGCTGTGTAATAAATGGTGATAATGTTAAAAAAAATTAAATTAACAACTGATTGGATTCGACTCAATTATACCCGTACCACAGATACGTTACACATCAGGTCAACAATACGTATAACAAAATAAATTTTCGCGCAGTAAATTATGCGATCAAAATTTTATGATTATTTATTGAACTGATCTCGTACAAAATGGTTGGTTAAAAACATGTTTACGCGTCGAAACCATGTCTTCATTTTACAAATGAATAGAAATGAGATGTATTTTTATTTTAGTATTGCCCAGCGAAAACGATTACGAAATTTTAAGACCATATGAATGGTATATAGTATCTGTACTCAGATTTCATAACATGCGGCTGCACACATTCCAGCGGTTATTTTTGTTTTTTTTTTAGCATGACATAACATAACATCACTGACCTTCCCGTCAATCCTCCCAGAGGAAAAAATGACATTACCTCACTCCTGCCGTTTCCCCCGATTTTTTTCCTGGTTGATCGACACTATGACTAACGCAACTTCATATCTCAATAACGGTTATTTGTTTCCCTTCTCCCTCTCTTCGAGAAACCAACTTGTTGGCTGTCGGTTTTTCCATAACACTTAGGTTGATGGTGGCAGGCGAATGCTCTTGAACTTATGTAAATATAAATGTACGAGTATGTGTTAATCACTCTGTGCGTGTGCTGTTTATCATTCCGGTATATTTCCTGGTTCCCGTGCGAAAATTAAAAAATACATCGCTGCTCAAACGACTGATTGGGCAACTTCTAGTAGACAGTTTTTGTGATTTAGTATTAGTATTTTTTAGTGCCTTGCAAGCCACCGCGAGGGTGTATGGCAGTGGGGAGAATACACACCAGACTAATTTTGGCCCGAATTCTTTTTCCCCGTAGCGCGGTTGGACGTTACCCTGATACCTTATCGTTCGTGGGAAAAATGGCATCTTAAATCTCTTTTACACTTAATCCCTGTAGTTTTATTGACATAATCTCGCCTACCGTAGTACGATGGGGCTTATAACTCATTCACAATATCACTGCTAAAGAAAAAAGTTACGAAAGAGATTTAATCTCGTTGCAACAATTTCAGAGCGTAAAAATCATTCGCCTTGACCGGGCGAATGATTTTTACGCTCTGAAATTGTTGCAATGGAATGCCTGTTAGCGGATGACCTCATTGAAAGTTACTGTTACGGCATCTCCTGCAGTTTCTTAAGATTTAATCTGTAATTTAACCTTCGCTCCTTGAGTGATTCCCAGCCTATATCCTCAAAGCAATTTTGACACGCTACTCAGTTTGTCATAACAATGTGTTATAAATCTTGCTCCACTACGCTACACGCGATCTAATTCGGCAATCAATCCAACTTTATTTGGAGCCCATATACTGGCAGGATATTCTAAATGAAGCTTAACCAGCAAAAGATAACTGTTTTCTTTGGCCTTTTCATCACATTTACCCATTACTCTTCTGATAAATGATGATTTTATTGTTATGAGGGTGGTTTCAGTGAGATAATAAAATATAAAAATAAGAAATCACTTCATTGAAAAGTTTTAATTTTATTAGTTGCCATTAACTTTTTAAAATAATTTTTACAGTCTTTTTTTCAAAAGAACATACGTATTTTCAAATTTCCCTCGCCCATCCTGCAAACATAGTCCCACCACACTTTTCACCCATCCCCACAGCAGCAGCCCCTACTTCCTCGAGAACCCTTAACTTCCACCATCAGCCCGCAAAGGGAATGCATGCTGGTCTCTCTTCCCTCTAACTCCCATCCTCTCCCAGCTTCTGTCCAGCATTGAAACTTCGGTAATGAAAATTTGGATAGGGCTTAGAGAAAAATTTTATTTGACCTGAAAATTACAGAGTTCTCTTTACAAAATTGTTGCAAGCAAAAATTGACTATTCTCCCTCTCATTGCAATTATCAGCAATAAACAGGACATGAAGCATTTTGCAAAATCATTAAATGCAGGTCATGTTCCGGGAGTAGTCGACTTCCACAGGCAGATATTCCGGATTGGTACAATTCAGTGATTTTAAATAAGAGATCAAAGAAGTCCTGCTTAAGCCACTAGATAGCACTCCTTCAAAATGTCCATCAGCAGAAGTCAACTGCTCCCAGAATACAACCTGTATTCAACAATTTTGTGAATTGTTTCTATGTTCTGTTTATTGTTGACAGCCACCTGAAGAGGGGGAACCAGTGTTCAAAATGATATAATTAATTTGGATGAATGCAATCAAAGATTAATTGTCCTCAGCAATGCACAGTTTCAATCCCTCTTGTTTAAGCACTAAGACTATTATTTACAATAATATATTTTGGATTTTGTCCCACTTGGCATAATGAACTGAGTGCCAACACCCATTGCTTAATCCGTATTTCTGGAAGCAAACTATAAGGCACCTAATAGTATTTATTGCAGGACAAGTCTCTTGACAGACATTCAATTGGAACAGGGTTGACTATGACAAACGATGATGACAAGTAATGAAAGGTAGAAAAAAGAAACACCATGGAAAGATGAGACAACTATCACGCCTCATTTTTTTAATTCCTTCATAGGCATCTTTTGTTATTTGAGAAAAATGCAATCACCCTTAAATTCTATGCTGTTGGTACCAGATGGTCAATATATAAATGGTATGTGATGTTCTGTGACTAGTCGAGGGTTATCAGGAAGATCTTTTAATGACTTTATTAAGTATGATGGGCTAGAGGAATTCATGAGAAAGGTGTCCTCATGAAATGATGTATTTTGAATTAATCCTCTGGGATGGCAGATGAAGCAACTTAAGGGAATGACTGTTATGATAGGAAGAGCATGAAAGTGTACATAGTGCTCATGAAGGGAATTTAAAATGAAGGAATATGCAAATATGTTGCAAACTATAGCCTCGCATGTGAAAGTAGGTGGCACATAACGTAACTATCACATTTTCCAAAATCTGTACTTGTAGGTGTCAGGGGTAATGTGGAAACTCTCTCCTATGGTAACGATACATGAGAAGATGAAATATATATTGAGACAGAGGATGATGAAAAAAATTCTGTGAAAAGGCAAACCTATAACATGTGAATAAGCACTTCAGAAGGGTGTAATATTGAATACATCAAAATAATGAAGAGGGAGTCAATTTTCAATGTGAGTACATCAATCCTGATGACCATAGAAATTAATTATGGGGAAAATGTAGATTTTTTTGGTTACGGGTAAATGTAGTTAAAACACTATCAGGGAGTAAAAAGGGAAGATCTGTGTTAACAGTTCGAGATAAGTCAGATAACATAATAGTTGAAACAGAAATGATCCAAGAGAGATGGAAGGAATATATAGAAGAACTGTATGGTAAAGAACTTAGGCCAGTAAGGTTAGACATCACAAGAGAATATGATGTAGATGAAGATAGCTTAGGTTCATGTATACTCAACAGTTAGATAGAAAAGGTATTGAGGGAGATGAAATCAAATAAGGCCGTGGGGGTAGACGTCATTCATGTAGAAATACTAAAAGATTTAGGAAAATGTGGTAGGAAGAGGCTATATGGACTGATTCGTAGCATCTATGAGGAAGGAATCTGGCCAAAAGATATTGTGAGATCAGTGTTAGTTCTTATTGCAAAAAAAGATAAAGGCTACAACATGTGAGGACTACAGAACAATAAGTTTGATTTGCCATTCAGCTAAAGTGGTTCTCAGGATCATTAACTAGGAGTTTGATAAAATGAAATGGGAAAACTAATGAGTATATTGCAGAAAATAGGAATAGATTGGAGGAACAGGAGGCTAATCCTCAACCTGTACGTGTCTCAGGCTGCTCAGGTGTAAGTGGGAAATGGAGAGTCCAGATGGGCAGTGTTAGGAAGAGGTGTAAGGCAGGGTTTCCCATTATCACCAGTGCTGTTCAATGTATATGCGGAGGAAATGATGAAAGAGGCATGGGAAGAATTGGAAGTTGGAAGGGAATTCATAAAATCAGTTAGGTTTGCTGATGACCAAGCTCTAGTTTGTTAGACAGTCAAGGGGTTTGCAAGCATTTATGAGTGAATTTGAATTTCAGTGCAATAGGTATGGTATGACAATCAGTATAAATAAAACAAAGGTTATGCAATTTTCCAGAAAGATAAAGGCTAAGGTTAAGATTAAAATAGGAGGGCAAAAATTAGAGCAGGTGGAACAGTTTCTCAGAAGTCTTTTGGTTAAAATGGTCAAAGTAGCATGGGAATAAGGAGAAGAATTGCACAAGGAAAATAAGTTTTCACTAGGAGGAGAGAATTGATGATAGGGAAGTTGAATAAGGATGTTAAGAAAAGATTCATCAAAACTTGGAAATGGAGCATAGCTATAGCATGGTTATATAGTAGCATGGACCAGTTATGGTGTGGAAACATGGTCACTAAAGCAGGAGGAGAGAAGAATGCTTTTGAAGGGTGGGTTTGGATAAGGATGGAGAAGGTGAAATGGACCGAAAGGAAAACAAATGAGGAAGTTCTAGGTATGGTGGGTGAGCAGAAGTGATTGTTGGGAGAAATCATAAGGAGGCAGGAAAAATGGATGAAGGGTGTATTTATTGGCAGTGGGATGTTGAAGACTGTAATACAAACAATAAAAGGACAGGAATAGGATAGGGATGTTAAATGGGATGAAGAGAGGAAGGAATTGCACAGAGATGAAGAGGGACTTGTAGAGTAGGATGTTAGGTTGTGTTTTGTATGGAGAAACAAAATATTTATTTGGTAGTTGTGTCCATCCGAAACCTATCTTAACTGATTGATTACCTAATAATAATAATTTGAAGATAATTCGCCTGAAACAACAATTTTTCTTCCTAGAGGTATATGGACTCTGTCAAAACGGGACTATATCACCCAAACACATATATGTGTTGAAAAAATTAAGAACTTCAACTGTAAACATTACATGATGATAAATTATTTTAATATTTTTCTTGTTCAAAATGAAATTTACAAACTTAATCTTCAATTTCACTAATTAGGACTCATCAATTCAGTGCAATTCCTTGACTGTAATTGTGACTGCTCAACCGTTCTAAATTCATCTTTAGTCTACAAAATAGTCCCTATGCTAAAAGAGACACTTATGTAAATCTGATGATTCTATGAAATTAGAATAGTAATTGCATTTAGAACATCAGGCCTCAAGCATTACAGAAAATAAAAGGAAAGTTAGATGTACTTCTCAGTTTAATTTTCACACAATTCCTCAAATACATAAATGTCTTGAAGTTATGATTTTTTAAAAAAATCAGCAAAGGGTAAAAATAAGTGAATTTTTATAATTAAAGCATATGATATACTTTTTATCAATCATCTGATTGGGAAGATAACAAATAAGATATATTTAGAAACTAAACAAGAGTTTAATAAATGACACAAGCCAGGGCAGGTATTAGAAATATTTATTATATAAGTATAGGCCTGATTACATTAATATCTGCGCAATAATTGTGAAAGTTTGATGACGGATACACATTTGAAATCATGGAACTTGTGTTATCAAAGAGTAATGCAATTTAAGATGGGTGGACGATGGAAACCAAGATTCTCAAGGATTAAATCTCAGGAAAACGAGTTTGAAATTAGTCCAAGAAATATGATGAAAACAAGGGGCAGATTTATGGAGAAAGACTAAGAGAAAAGCTAATACTCTTTCCTATCTCAGGAATATTATGAATTATGTAAGAATGAAATAAGTCAAAACCTCTATAGGGGAATGAAATTGAATTAAAATTAAAATTACTGAAAATTCTTGGGATAATGAACAGGAAGTAGAGTAATTAGATGTTATAAAGTCATGTGTTCTTTTTACCAACCCATATCCCAAATGAAAATAGGTTGCACCCATTACTCTAGGTTTAGTGTCAAAATATGATGCTTTGTGATATGGAATGATTGAGTCATTTCAGTCCAATGCAACTCTGCTCATTGGGATTATTTGCCTCAATGGCAGTTTGATGAGTGGTGAATGAGATGTTCTTTGCAATTAGAAAAGTTGGTGTAGTTTTTGCATACCATTGAAGAATTAAGGGTGATATCATTTGAGCCATTGTGTACCCAAATAGTCAATATCAATAGTGAAAACAATGTAATAAAACATAATAAAAGCAATAATTACAAGGCATACTCATAAAGTATGGGCCTTTTGGTCACAGGAAAAAATATACTCATATAAAACACATTTTATTGGCACTTTTAGTTAGCTACAAACCTACTCCACTTCCCTACATAATCATCATTCACTTCTAAGTACTTTTTGTATCGCTGCACCAGCTTCTTTAACCCCTCTGCATAGAAGCTTGCTGCCTGAGAGTTGAACCAATTGACATTGCCGTTCTTGAGTTCCTCTTTGGTTTCAAAATGTCCATCGAGCCCGTTTCAAGTGCAAGAAGAGGAAGTAGTTGCTAGGTGCAAGGTCAGGACTGTACGGTGGATGGTCGGAGTTCCCAAAGTAAATCTTGAATTTTCTTATTGGTTTTGGCAATTTGTGGTATCCGAGGTTTTCCGTGACAATACTGTAGACAGTAGTGTATTCAAGTTGAGGAAATTGTTCAGCCAGGCCATTAATCATCAATCGACGATCACATCACAGTTTTTTTTTCCACTTGCGGAACAATTTCATTGGCTAGAATACTGGGCCTCTCACTTCGCTCTTCGTAATGGACATTTGTTCGTCCATTTTTAAAAATCACTGTAAAATCACGGTACCATTGTCTAACTTTTCCTTTACTCATAACTGCAGGTCCATAAACTAGGCATAACTCCCGATGAATTTCAGAGGCCGACAATCCTTTTGCATACAAAAATGGTATGACAGAATGCACTTCACAGCTGGCAGGATCAACAATTATTGCGGACATTGTTATTTGCATGCACAGACAAGCAAACAACTTCTGAATTATTTGCATGCACAGACAAGCAAACAACTTCTGAAACAAAACAAATGCTGCTATTGCTTCTCAATGAATCGGTAGATGGTGCTGCAGGAGTAAAACTGTGTTCTGCAGCGCCAATATTTAAATATAAGCAAACGGCTCTTACTTTCTGAATATGCCTGGTAAAACATATGCAAATACAAAAAAAACACATAAACAACATGCAAAATATTAAAAATAATGCAAATCAATAGCATTAATGTCAAATTTTAACAAATGTGTACTAATAATATCAACTATCATCTTAATTCATAAAAATATTAATTTGGTCATTAAAACTTTTGTAAAATTAGAAAAGTATGTAAATGAGCCAGTGCTGGATTTGGAAAATAACATTTCCTCCCATTACTAAAGGAAAATGTGAATGGGACTCATTTGAGAGGTACCTTGCTGTCTGATAGTCATGTGCCCTCAAATGACAATGTGCGAGCCAAAAAATTGTTCCCAAGAATGAGTGAAATGCATCCAAATGTGTGGCAATCAAGGAAATATTTTAGTAATGTTGTGCGTTGAAATATAGGGCTGTGCATTCGCCACCAGTGAGTGCCACTACAGTATGACTAGGTGGCATTCATTGCATGAATCTCATAAGGATGAATCAATGTTTGATATATTTTCCAAATTACCTGTTTTTTCAATGTCAGATTGTATTCCAAACAAGAGCCGATTGAACTGAACTCACCAAGTGGGGAAAAAAATTTCCTGAAAAATCTATTTTCAGAAAGTTTCTTTACATGTTAGGGCTAGGAAAGAAGTTGCCATTCCAAGTGGCTAATCAAGGCAAGTTGACTCCACAGATGGAGTGCACTATGTCCAGTATATGAAATCTAACAATTAAGGGCTAAGAAGGGAGGAGTGGAGAGGAGGGGTGAGAGTGGGGTAAAAATCAGAGAAGGGATGAAGGAATATCAGTAGCCAGAGTAATCCTTGAAATTGATATGAATAGAATGAGGAGAATATGAATTTCAAAGGGGTTGTAAGGGGTAGAAACTCATATTACAAACAGTGTTGCCTAATTAGAAAAGAAAAATAAAGACAAAGGCAGGAGCAAGGAAATTGAGAGATGAGGAAAGGGAAAGATACCAGTAATAGATGGATTTCATCTCAAATGCTTGATGCAAAGTATTTTATTAAACATTAAGGTAGGGGAGAATGTATTAGAGCAGTTCTGGTATTTGCACAGAATTTTGTGACAAAATAGGCATCAGAATTTAGATGCAACATTTTCCGAGTGTAAAAATCATTCACCTTATCCAGGATCCCGGTCAAGGGGAATGAGTTTCACTCTCTGAAATTGTTGCATTGAAATGCATATTAGTGGGTGACTCCATTAAAAGTTAGTTGCGGCATCTCCTGTAGTTTCTTGGAATCAGCATTTAGTGTTAAGAATATTAGGAGATAAATTTTTTTTTGTTGAAATTAGTATTAACTAGAAGGGAATCAATGACAGATATGTTGATTGTTTTTCTGTACTTATTATAATTTCAATCCATTTATGTCAGTTGGAACTGTTTTACAGTTGTTGAAGGATCTTTTAAAACAGTTTCCCTTAATAAAAAGGCTTATTTAATAGGATTCACTTCATTCAAACCAAAAATGTATCAAATTGAACAGAATGCATCACCTACTAAAGTCTTTTTAGAGATATTCCTTATATTTTACAGGCAAGTTTTTGGAGACTTTAACAGTTTGTCAATAGTTTAGATAATGGCCTACATGTGTTTCAGCATGAACTCATTCTGCAGCAAAAATGAAAATAAAAATCATCACAAAAATATATATTTATTTTAAGAAATAAAATAGAAGATACAACTGTTTGACAAGAAGAGAAGCTAAAACAAATAATAATCTAAATAATAAGCTACAATACAAATAAATAGAGGAGATGTGAGAATTCAATGGCAAATGATAAAATCAAAGCAGAGAAGTCTTTTAAAACCATTTTTGCAATCCATTCAGCAGATGATATATTGTTGTTTGTCAAATTATGCCATCAGAATTAGGGCTAGTTATGAGTAGTTGAGGAGGAAATCCAAAACTGTGGTTGTACACCAATTGCAAGTACACCAATTGCCAAACAGGATCATCATAATAAGATTTTATTCATCCAATCTTCAATCCAATTCTGTATACGAGTAAGTGTGATGGAATAAATGCTCTTTTTTTACTAATCATCGAAGAAGCCCTTAGAAAGGTGGGAAAAGATAGAAATTGAGAAAAGGTAACTTGCACTGACAAGATTAGTTAAAGCAAGTAGATGCATGATGAAAATAATGATCTAAATGAATTTTATTGCCAGAGGGCTAAATAAGGGAACTATAGAAGTATTCTGAAAGTACAAGAAATAATTCCTGAATGCAAGTTTTGGAAAACATCTTTGTAAAAATATTAGGAATGATTGAAGGGTCGGCAGGGAATAGGGCAGCTCACGAGGAGGCAAGGTACCAAACTGATTCTCGTCATGAAAACTTTTAAATGAAGAATATTTACAATCCCTATAATGGTTTCCTTAGATAATTGTTAAAATTGGAAAGTAAAAACTAAAACAGGTAGAACAGTTTACCTATCCTGGAAGTTTTTTGGGCCAAGATGGTCTTAAGTATGCAGTAGGTACCCGTGAACAAGAATTGTGTTATGCAAAGAAGCTTTAGCAATGAGAAGGAATTTGATGACAGGGAGGTTGACTAAGAATTTATTGAAAACATCCGTTAAAACTTTTATATGGAGAATCGTTGTATATTGTGTATTAATATTGTTATTAAATTAATATTATATTATTATTAGGTAATCTACCGTTTAAGGTAGGTTTTTGGATGGACACAACTATCAAATAAACATTTTGTGACTCCCCACCTATCAAACTAATCTATATCAGGTCCCTCTTCATCTCGGTATACTTCTTTCCTCCCTTCATTCCGTCCAACATCCCTATCCTGTTCCTGCCCTTACCTCGCTTGCCCAACATTCTCCCCTCTATTACATTCTTCAACATTCCACTACTGCTCAATACGCCTTTCATCCATTTTTCCTGCCTCCATACGATTTCTCTCAACAAACCCCTCTCCTCACCCACCATCTCTAGTACTTCCTCGTTTGTTTTTAAATTAATATATCAGGTGCAAATAGGAGGCTTTCAAAAAGTGGGTGTGAAGAAGGATGAGTAGGGTGAAATGGGTCAAAAGGAAGAGAAACAAAGAAATGTTTAGCATAGTGAGGGAGGGAGGGTTGTTGAAGGAATTCCAAAAGAGACAGGAAGGGTGGATGCAGAGTATTTTGATTGTTGGTGTGATACTGAATACTGTGATAGAGGAGAGAACTTTAGGCAAGCAAGGTAGAAGAAGGAAAAGGACAATGATGGATAGAATGAAAGGTGGTAGAATACATGTGGAATTGAAGAAGGGCTTATTGTAGTGAAGGGTGTCAGGTTGTCTTTCAGACGGGAATCAGAAATGAAGCAGCGTTCAGTCTGTGTCCGTAGAAAATCTACCTTAAACGATAGACTACCAAGTTGTAATAATACCTTGGTGGCAGGTAGAAAACAGTCTAATGAGAAGGCTCCACTAGCCATATTGAGCACTAAATATTTGTTTAACTTGGATTCCTTGACACCCTTCTGTCTTCCTTCTAAAATGCCCTCTGCTTTCCAAGATCCTCATTCTTCAATTTCCCATCATACCCTAATGGCAAAAACGTTTTAGTACAGTCTTTTGAAGACTTAAAAGCCCCCAAAAGAATACACAGATCGTTTTTACTACTTACAACTACAGCCCAGTTACAGACTGTTGATTTAAACCAACCGACGACCATTTTTTAGCAACCAAACTCAACCACTGAAAAAATGTGCACAAAGCAACTGAACCATCATCCGGGCGGGTTTTGCAACTGTGATGAAGGCTATAAAAACGTTCTATTTATCGGTAATGAATAAATTCTTGCTCTAGTAATCAATTGCTGCTGTGGATTTATACGGGACTAACGTAGAAAATGTTTTTGCAAGAAGAGCAGAAAATGTTGACTAATTTCAAGAAACTGTAACAGTAACTTTAACGGAGTCACCCGCTATGTGTGCATTATAATGCAACAATTTCAGAGAGTAAAAATCATTCGCCTTGACCGGGATATCCCGGTCAAGGCGATTGATTTTTACTCTCAGAAATTGTTGCATTAGAAAATTTTGAATTTTTCAACGTTAGCAAATTGTCCATAACGCCATTATTTCAAACAATTACACGAAACTGAAAAATTATCTGAATATTTTCATGTTTATCTTTAAAAATGTCTCATTTCCACATCCGTAAAGTGAAGATATACGTATTGAAGGAGAGAACGAAAAGAATTACAATAGCATTTCCCAAGAATCATTCGTTTCTCGGTAGCTATCGAATGGGAGGATACTGGATTCTATGCCTTTGGATAACTTCATTTGATATTGAAGGGACATGTATTTATTATTGTCAAAACTTTGCAGGTGCACACAGGTAGCGTATGGAAAGGCTCCTAACCTTAATTTATTTTTTTTAAATTCAGCGATGCCTGTTTCTGCTGTAGTAAAATCTACCCTCTATAAAAAATAAACCTAAAATTATTGCGTCAGTCGATTTAAAATACGCGCATGAACTTGATGACTCTACAAATTTCATTTAAGACAAAAACACTACCGGCTCGAGTACTTGTCCTTTTTTAATGTTTAACTTAGCCTTCCTCTTTATCGAAAACCTAATTACCTTTTTAGCTTACATCGATTCTCGTCCCATACCTATCACAATGATTTTCTAATTCGTTCGAAAATGCTTCCATCCTCTTGGCTGACTGCCTAGCTAAAGCTTGATCATCCGCTAACCTATCTGATTTTATAAATTATCCACTAACTCTCATGTCTATCTCCAGTTCTTGCCATATTTCTTTTACCATCTCCTCCACATGTATGTTGAATACCACGGATGATAATGGACACCCATGTCTTATCCCTCATCCTAACACTGCCCATTCCAAACTCTCCATCCACCACTCGCACCTGAGCACTCTGTGGCATGAACAGTTGCGGATGAGTCGGCGACCTCTCCATTCTGCAACTATCTTCTGTAATACTTTCGTTTGTTCTACTAAATTTACTCTATCGGACGCCTTCTCGAAATCCATTAATCAAAAAATAACATGCATTTTGTTTATTTATGTACCTCTTTATTAGTGGCCTCATTACTGCTATGGTATCACTCGTCCCTCTCCCCTTCCTGAACCCAAGCTGATCGACCCCAAGTTATCATTTGCCTATTATCCTCACATACAGTTTCATTTCCCTCTTTTGAGACGGACGGAACTAAGGCCGATCTGACGGAATCCTTTGCACCAATTCCTCCCTATTAAATGCTGCAAATTAGTACATCTATTTCTTCCACTTTTTCCTAAACCCTAAGTAATCTCGCGGGAGTGTTATATATTCCCTCTGCCTTATTTTGATTTAAATTTCCTTAATGCCCTTATCTCACAAATAGGTACGCCTGCATCATAGCCAACTCCACCTGCATCGTATTATCTTTTATGTTCAAGTTTCCTAAGGTGTCATTACTATATAAATCCTCTATGTATTCATTCTATTTCTCTAGTCTTTCTTGGCTCAATTAATAATTTCACCAGTCGTATCTTTAATAGTGTGCAAGCATCTTCCCTTCTTACTTCACAATAATGCTTTCACTTTCCTGTGCAGCGCACTCATCTTCCCATTTCATATATAAAATATCAATATCCTCGCACTGCGTCTTCCACCACGCTTCCCACCGCGGTGGGAGATCACCTGGTGGTTTACCGCCTCAGTTTATCATTTTGTGATAAACCTTGTATCAGAGCCTTACCTCTGGGAGAAATACAATTAGGGAAACATACCATTATGTTTATCGTCTAACCGTGTTTTATTCCGCACGCAAACCTTTGCAAGTATGAAGTATCTTTCTTAAACATTTTTGCTTTAACGTAAATTATCAATAGCAATACTTTCGATATTTAAATACTCAGTGAAAATTTAGGTGGCCGATAATTAGATATATGTATGCTGAAGCTAAAGGTGCCTAGGGGATTCATCCGCAATCAAACCTGGACCTCTAGTCAGCAGCCCAGCAATATATCTGTTAAAATATCAAAACTACCCGAATTTATAAGCCAAATACCCTAAATTAACGATCCTAAAATGAATTTCCAGTCAAGGCAGATTATTGCATCATTTCAAGTTATCCGTGAAACGTTTAATAGCTACCTAACACTTAAAGCGTCAATCTAAAATCGACCTAGCGAAGTGGCTCAGAAACTGGACTAGACCAAATTTTAACTAAGTTTTTTCTTAAAAACTGATATACTCCATTGCATGCACTCAAAATACTAAAAGCAGAAAATCGTTCAAGAATTACCTCTTATACATCGTGAAACCTGAAATTATCAATTTAAAAGCTCGTCTCATTAGCTCACACTTATGAAACGTCTACAATTAAATAAAATAGTTTGAGTGAGAAAATGCCCCTTGATTGATAAAGTCAATTGCAATTACCTTGTCACGAAAACCACTTACCAACACCTCAATAGAAACAAGAACAATTGACAAAAAAGTTCAATTGTAAACCAAACGCTAATTCAAATAGTTGTAATCGAAAATCCAGCCAATTTACCCATTGTGAAAGTGACGCTTTCCTTAAACTAGGCGTATCGTACTAGGAGGGTAGTTTGAAAACGTGTGCACGCAACGCACGATTCCTGTTTCCTGAGTGGTTGGTTAACTATTTCCATACAAATTCTCCAGGAGTGGTTAATAGGTGTATGCATAACGTACACGCAAACACCACAAAAATATGGTTCGATTTTGAATAAGCACTTAGGATTCACCCTGGTTATAACGACCTTTATGGAACAAATCACATTGTCAAATCATACTACATACTTCCTTTGCCACTCTGTAATCAGGAAAGTATTGAAATTGTTTCACCCACTTGGAATGAACTTTGGCCTCTTCTATAATCCTCTTCACCCACCGAATTTACTATGCTCTTGAAAAGCAATCCATACCACCCGCCGGTCGAAATCAGATTAAGTGCTCCTCGAGCCGAACACCTGTGACCAAGTGTGGAAAGGCGGGTAAATGGGAAGGAGTTAAGGAGTAGATCAGTAGACAAGGGTAAGAAATGAACGGGAGGGAAAAACAAGAGAGGTGATTAAAAATGTGAGAGAACGTTGATGGGATTTCTTCAGCATGAAATGAAAATGCGAAAAAATAATGGTAATATATAAGAATGTTGTAATAGAAGATGGTTTAAGTGGCAGAAGCTTAGGTAGCTCAGATATTGACTCGGACGTTATTAGAGCCGTGTCCTACCAGCGCGTGTAACCGCAGCTTCTGTTCGTAATCCCGGGATCGTCGAAAACATTTTTCAGTTTATAGTTAGTTCGGGAAGAGGAAAATTACCTTAGTGGCTCGATATAACGCAAGAATGTTTTCGGCATTTCTACAATCCTCTTCGCAATTTAAGTTTTCGGTAAAATTTTGAAATATATTATTAGAGGCTGCCCCTGTCTCATTTTTCGTGGTAGAGTTAAGATGCCAAAAAGAAATAGTTTTTAATGTTGTCAATTCAGAGGTTACATTCGCCAAGATCGGGAACAAAGATGCGTGTGCAATTTAGAGGCAACCCGAAAACAGATTGCGGACGTTCGCTCGCCGACATTGGAGTGTGCGTTTTCAGCTGATTGAGAGTTTCGTGTGACTTGGCGGGTAAATTTAATTGATTGGCGAAGATGGGGGCAGTGACGGGAGAGTCAAGGTAAGAGCTGATGAAGTAATGTGCGGATGAGGGAATAGTTTAGTTGGCAGAAAATGGGAATGCTGTAGTTGGCGGGAGGAGAGCAATTGGAATTGCTTCGACTGGATTGGAAACCGGAGGGTAGGAATGGAAAAGGAAATTATAATTGGAGATAATAAGAGGTGAATTTGCTCTGTAGACAGATGGATTTTTTTTGTTTTAAGGTGGTCCTCTTTCCGGATGTTGTACACCACGTGCCAGTGCAGTTAGATAAAGACCACGAAGAATACGCGCTCAGAAAAAAAAACACTGTGAGTGAAAGGAGGTCATAGACTGTAACCAATCGTCGAGACTAATTTTCTCTTGAATAATTACATGTTTTAACACAATTACGATGCTATTGAAGAGAAAAAACATACCTAGAGGAGAAAATACAAACTATGTGATGAAGAAAACTAATGAAAAAATGTTCAAATTCATATTCCAAATATGTCAAATTTGACTAACAGACTTATACCGTCCCGTCATTATCAAGTCCTGCTTTTTTATTATGATGCCACGTGTGTACTAAAATACAACACTACATCACCAATAAGCAAGCACATCGTCACGATTGAAACTCATTAAAGTGTGCCCATCCTCCGACCTTGCAACCAGCTTTGATAAGGATTTTGACTCTATCCCTGCCTTCTGAATCCTCATAAGGATACTGACCACTGACCCCGGTAATTTTGTAAACATACTTGTAGTATCTTTCAGGTTAATGCAGTTCCATTGAGGAATTACATTGTCAAGGTCATTACTTGGTTGTAATAGGCATAAATCTGAAGATTAGAATAGACATTTTCCATGCAGTTATACCTACAAAGCTTTCACGTTGTAATATCCGAACTGAACATAATTGTTGGTCTGTGGTGCAAATGCTTTATTCATGTGTTCTTCTGCCTTACACATACAGAAGGGAGAGACAGCTTATAATTTTAAACAAATTAATTGATTTTTATACATTTTTCTCAGACGTACAAGAACGATGGGTAAAACGGAATATTTATTTCCAATAACACATTTGGCTAATTGCAGTGTACTCTTCAATTAGACTAGACTTTTACCTTATCTAAAGTACGTTTACTAAATATTTTTTTCACATTTACATGATTGCAATTACCTTCATTTCATTTAGATGGTATAGAAACGTAGAAATCACCATTATTGTTTGTACTTTTATGACGATTAATTAAGCTCGTAACGTTTTTCATGAGATGAAGGTGAATTATGCAAGTGCATGCTGTGGAGTTATAATGGCGATATAATGGCCCACAACGTGGGTGTATAGGGACCACCCATATTCGGCATATCAGATATCTCACTGGCTTTCCAAAGAAAGATCCTACGCTTGATTCGAGGTGAGATGGAGGATTTACCAGCACTGTCACAGCGCTGCGAGAAAAAAACTTCAAATGGACTCGAGATCACTCCAGATTATGCGTTACTGCGCAGATTTTTTCTCTTCCTTTCTTCCTAGCCATTGCTCTTTGCAGACTAGGTCCTACATACTTACCCATACGAGACTCTACAGAAGAGGATAACGGAAGCGTGATTGGACCAAGGTGTCTAACTTCCGGCAACATTTATATATTGTCATTAATATCTTATCAACTTATAAGATGGCGACGTATTTCTACGGTAGTGCTAACTATTGTTCAGTAGAATCAAGAAATAATTCCATGGTTACTAATGCATGAGGCAAGATAGCAAAGATGCTGAGTCACATGGATGCTGGTGATACTCGCTCATGAAATGGAAGGTTCTTGGTCGGTAGCTTCACGAAGGAGAACCGTCTGTCTGTCGGAAGCTTATTTCTTGGGAACACGTATGCGAAAATTACTTAAGCTGAGAATTTTCCCCAGTTGGAGCATACGTCATCATCAAAATGCTATGTGCTAGCTAATGAAAGCATGAGCATATTTGAATCGAATACCTCTCCTAATTTAGATTATTTGTCCAGTCATAGCGTGCAATATGGAAGTCGTGCAGGAGGAAAAAATTGAAAAGGGTCGACTTTCTTGAAAACGGGAATGGAATCGGTCGTCAAGGGCATACCAGTGCTTCACCTTGCAGATATTGGACCTTCCTGTATAGTACCACGCTACGGAGGTATATTTTCATACTTGCAAGTACAACTACAGTAGAACTCCAATTATCCGAATCGCTTTAGGCACCGTCTCATGTTGTAGTTTTAGAAACCGAATAGGCGCAGCGGAGGGGTGAGTGTGGTTACGGGCGATCTGCCACTGCTTGTTTTGATTGCGTGTTGATTATGTGGGGTTTTTTTATGCGCCGATTTGTTGTTTTCTTTGAGAGTGCGTTTCATTGTTCACCATGGCTTCGAAGAGAAAACGTGTTGTGTCCGATTCTTTGCGAAAAAGCTAAGAAAGCAAAAGCTCGGCTGCCAGAAAACGGGTTAAAACAGCCAAACAGCTTACTTTGACAGAGATGTTCAGTAAGAAGTAACTGTCATTTACTAAAGACTGTAAATTTATAAGTACATATTGTATTACTTAGTTGAAGTATTTTCATTGGTACATAGTTACGTTGATTTAGTTGAAGTATTTTAGTTGGTATTTACAAGCGATGTACGGTTAATATGCCAAAGTGTCACTTCTTTGAAATTAGTTAATACATAGCTTTTTCTCATTTTTCTTGTAGTTTTCTTTAAATAGGCCATTCCTCCGGACAAAACTCCAATTATTCGAATTTTCGATAATCCGAATTAGGTCCGGTCCCGATTGATTCGGATAATTGGAGTTCTACTGTATCTTGTAAAATTTGTGAAACTACCTCTAGCGATGTTTCCGATTAATGCCAATAGGATTTTGTGTATTTCTGGATTGATGCGAAATAGATGACGAAAGTATACTCTCAATGAAATACGGAAATCATAACTGAAGGCTAAATTTTACGGCAATTTTTTAATATTTTTTGCCCTCGCTCTTTATCCATAAATAGTGTGAATGTTTACCATGTTACAAGAAATTATTATTTTTTCATTGCTAGGTAGTATAAGAAAAAATCACCAGACACCCTATCATTGACAGATCCTACGAGTCAATACGTTGCGGTATGAACTGTCGCTCTCCTATATACGCTAGTCGTCCAACCCAACAAATGATAACAGAGTACAAGTGTTTTGATTATGACGAATTGATTGTGATTAGTGAGAAAATCAAGAGCATCTGTGGATTGAATATTTTACTTTATTAGGCACTCGTTTACTTTTTTTATGAATGAATCATTTCTATATTTAGCATTAACCATAAAATTAGGGTGCAATAAACGTGACATGTCTTAAAAGCTGCGAAATTCGGTAGTTCCTTTTAATCTTATTCCAATCATTACAAATAATGTATTTTACAGTTTCAAGATAACCGACCATGCAAAAGTTTTGTTCAACCTGAAATTAATGTGTGGGGAAAATTCACCATTTATGGTCAAATCTCACGTCTACAATGTTATGGGATATCTTGTTGTACTTGCTTTATCTTGACAAATTCAAAGAAATTGCGGGAGGTGCCGCGACAGTAACTTTTAACAGGGCCATCCGCTAATGGGTTTTACAATGCAACAATTTCAGCGTGTAAAAATCATTCGCCTTGACAAGGGAAGAGCATATGGGTATTTAAGGCAAATATTTACAATGCCTTTGGTTCATTTTTCGATGAACATTTAGGAGAGTGATTTTATTTTACTGTTTGATTGTGACGCCTAACTTTGCATATCCTTTTTTTATACTTTGATGCTCTACTTCATTTTCCGGGATCTCCTATCCGGCCCATAATAAATCCCAACGACTGACTGAACCACGGCTTATTTCATTTTGGCTGGCATTACATTTTTGTATTTTATTAATTTGTTTCATTTTCGTAAGCAATCTGGGCTATAAACAAAAAAATAGTGTATTGACGAGGGAACTACTGGAATACGGCCGCATGCTGTGGGGCGGATAGGGTTGTGGTGTAAATTTCTCGGATACAATTCTTCCTAAGGTCTTAAAAAATAAATTTCGGGAACCCACCGGGACTTCAAATTTTCTCTCTCGCGTTTAGTTGATTAAAATGAGTTTTCCTACAGCCCTTTTATGATAACTTTGACATCTCGCCGAGTTAAGAAAATGCCTCGTGTCCTAGGGGGATCTGGAGGTTGGAGTGTTCGCGTATAATGCAAACGGTAATCCCCAAAGGGTCCCAGAAGTTATTATTATGCAAAATATGATTAGATCGGTGTGCGTTTGTAATTGCATAAGGGAAACAAGCAAAGAACCTCAAAAAAAGACATGGTCGTAAGCGTGCTCTCTTGTAAGTTGTGGGGGGGACTAAAACGAAGGTTTGAATATGTACCTTCACGAAATCGATTGAGGAAAACGGGGATTACACAACGGAAGATTAGGTTCAACATTTAATTTCATATTCTAGCTTGGCTTTGGGTGAGACCTTTGAGAAAATACTAAATATCACTAGCCCATATGCTGGAGAAACGCGAATGCATTTCACGACGTCACGCATGGGCGATCACCGATTTCCTCTAAGGTCTTGTAATACCTTCGCAGCATAATTCCGCGAATTATGGGCGAGACTTGGTAGATACTTGAGGATAACTTGTTTCCCAAGAGTAATTACGTTAGAAATAGCAGCTGAAAAGAACGACCCTCTTGCTTGTTTTCCAGCTTTCGAAGCCAATGTTTAAGCGTACGTTATTATTTAATTTAATCTTTTCAGTGTTTCTTGCCGAAGTCCTAGGGAAAGCGTCCGGATAAAAACACTAGCTAAGGTAAAAAAAAAGCTCAATTAAAACAAATTTGATGACTGCTTTACTGGACTTCATACTAAATTATTTTGATCATTGTACAAAACACCTTAAATGTTTAAAAATAACACGGAATTATAATTACATACATCCTATTTTTGACACCTAACTTTGTGTTGAAATTTGACGCATTCCTTTAAATTAAGTAATATTTTTCTTTGACTTTAATGAAATTATTTATAGAAGTTAAAACCTGGGCAGCAAGATTTTCCAAAGAGCATGTACGTATACCGTTGCGAAAGGTTTACGAAAATTCGCACTAGTCATGAATCCGTGGTGTGAGGGTAGGTGCGCAAAGTGAGCGACCACCTGCTTCCTCCGAATCCTCAACATCTGCCTGGAATTTGACTATTGAAAGTATTGCATTAAGGTTTATTTATTGTCCATTCAAATGATTACTATTATGACCCCCTTGTAAGCGAATGCGGAAAGAGCGCGTGACCAACTTTTTCAACGCCCGAAAGAAATGATTCTCCGCGCGAAACGTAGTGTTGTGTAATGTAAGCAATGCCCCAAGATAAAATTTTCCTTTCAAGGTATTCTTTATATTAAAAATAGGTTTTTTATTTATTCATTTAGCCTTAGTCCGAAAACAGCACATTCTGGCCTTTACATCGGACTATTAACAGTGATAACAATGGACACGATTACAAACACCCAAGCCCTAGTAGGAAGAAAACCCACCCAGGCGGGAATCGAACCCATGACCCTTAGATTGGCAGACGGGGCAAACGACACACCCTGATGACTCTTATCTTCAATACATAAGGAAAACTTCCTCTTGATTGGTCTGCATTACTTCCTTCTCCATTTCCTCGTAATTGTTGTTTGTCTTAATGGTATCTAAGAAACCTATTCTCTTCCTTCCTCTACCCCAATTCTCATTAAATTCTCACAATATTTCTATGCTAACATTTTTACCATTTTTTTCTTTACATCTTTATGTAGCGTCTGTCATGAATTTCCTTTTGGGAAATGCTTCTTTCGTCAACACAGTTTTTCAATTGCCACCACTGCTAGGTTATGTCTATTTGTCCCTAAAATACTGCCCAATCAGATGAACTGCTTCCTCTGCTTTAGTTTATTTCCACCTAGTTTAATGTTTAATTTAATTTTCTAACTTCTCTGGAGTTTCATTAGTTTCGTTTTCTAATGTTTAAATGTCATCTCAAGCCTCTCGCATTGTACCTGAAAAGGCCTCAACAATAACTGTTACCCCTTGGCTGTATGATTCATTATTGCTTGGTCATACGCAAACCTAACTGGTTTCATCCCTCCTCTCAATTTCATTCCCAACTCAGGCCCTTCCCATCCAACCCTTAGTATTTCCTCAGCATGTATGCTGAAAATTTGTGTTAATAAGGGGCAACCATGTCCCATACCCCTGCCTATCTTTCCTTATCCTGACTATCGCACTACTACTGTTACGTTTGCCCATTGATTCACGCACAGGTTTCCAATTAGTCGCCTCTTCTCCAGACTACTGCTATATTCTGCAAAAATTTAATCAACTTTATCCACTTGTTCGAACACCTCAAAATTCACGAAACAAACAAAGAGTTCCTGATTATATACTATGTTCCAACCTAATGTTCTCATTATTGTAATATCATTGTGTGCATCTCTCCCTAATTTAAAATCAAACTTATCTTTGCCTAGGATTTGTTCGCCCCATCATGTAACCTTCTATTTATGATTCTTGGACCAACCTTTGTTGCGTATGAAATTCAGCATATGGACCTATGGTCTTCGCTTTGCTCATTTTTGAGGAGTAGGTCATTACTGATCTAATGAAATATTCTGAGCAAATTGGAAAAATCTGGGCAAGAGTAGGATAAGTTTAAAGAGTCTCTTCCTTCCATTTTTTCCTGAAGTCTTTTGTAACTGTAAGGAAATATTATCTCTTTCTATTTCTTCAGTTGTCATTATTTCACATAGTGCTCTTTGTAACTCACCATCCAGTTTTCTTGAACACAGGTTATCCTCATTTATATCATGATCCCTTTCCATTTCTAAGCTGGCTGGCCTGGTCTCCTTACCATTAGGCTCTTCTCTGTATCCTTTCTGCCTTTACTGAATCTCTTCTTGCCGCAATGATAGCACCTATGTCTGCTTGTATGATCATTCTGGATTTTCCTTTGCTGTACTCAATCATTTGCCTTACCTTTTTTAAAATATCACTTCAGCTCTCATGCCACTGAAATTTCTACATGTTCTTTGATTAAATTTCCACCACCTTTCCATAGCTATATTACTTTCTTGACTAAGTAAAATATTTAGCTCCACACATTATTCCTCCCCTTTTCATGTTTGTGTTCTTACATTTTCTTCTTTCATCCATCCAGAAACTCCTTACCGACTTACCCATCTAAATCTCCTGTGATCTTGGCTTCTTTATTCTTTAAGTTTTTCAATATTCCTATTGTTTCCTTTGCTATTTTGTTTTTAATCTCCACAAACTATTCTCCAACAGTTTTCATTCCTCCACATTCAATTAGATATTTACTTTATCCTTGGAACAGACTCCTTTTTACTCCCATTAAAACTTCAAAGTTTGGTACTTCACTTTGATACTCTCCTACTGTTCCCAATCCTTTTGAATTTTTAAATGCATTTAATGAAAACTAAATTATGATCCAGCACTGCATCTACTCCCAGGAAGCAATGATGATTGATGATGGAGTTTTCACACCTTTGTACAACAACTGTTATAAAATCCATTCCTAACCAGCCATTTCCCCAAGCATTTCAGTGTGTACCAATACATTGCCAATACTAATGCAATATATTGTCCTAGGTAAAGAAATGCTAGAAAACCCAGATAATTTCTTGCTTCCAATAGAAAAGTTATGATAGAAGAAAATATGAAGTAATTAAAAATATGATGGATCCGCTCGGATCAATATGAGGATCCGCTTTAAAGAAACTGGGCTTCATTAAATGGGTGGTGGGGAAATGTAATGAGAAAGTTAAAGAGAGGTGTTATTTTGCTCTAGTTAGACCACATTTGGAATATGCCACAAGTATTTGGGATCCTTGGGAGAAAATCTGGCAAAAAGTCCAGCGAAAATTGGCCAGATTCGTGAAAAATATGTATGACAAGAACACAAGTGTAACAGGTCTCTTAGGGGATTTAGGCTGGGAGCCCCTTGAAATACGAAGAGAACAAGCGAGACTTAAACTTTTAGAAAGATTCAGAACCAGCCAGTTTAGCGAAGACACAAAAGGAATAGTAATGGCCCCACATTACTTAGGTAGATCAGACCACAAAGATAAAATAAGGGAGATAGATTCCAATACAGATAGATTCAAATACCCATTCTTCCCCAGAACAATCAGAAATCATAATAGTAAGAATCTGAAGTCCATTTAGAAGTATTAAAAACATTTAAGTTACACGTTGGAACAAAATTAAAAACTCAAAGATTGTGCATGTGTATGTTTGTTGGTAGTTTGTGGGTTTGCATGTGTGTGAAAGGGGTGGGGTGAAAGGGTTCGTGCATGAATGCTTACCATGTTTGGCTTGTGGGCTCTAAATTTGTGGCTTCTGCATGCAGGTTTTTTTTCCCTAATTTACGGGTGGTGCCCTAACACCCCCCGCCACATGCCCTTGCAGCGGCTTGCGGGGTATTGAGTAGATGTAGATAACAAGTTTTACTCATAATCTTGAATTAACTCTTATATTAGTCATCACCACCTATATCAAGAACTGAGCCAAATATTTCAAAAGTATTTCCATCACTTTGTTATGTAAGTGATGCCATTAAATGTACCTACTCTTAAAACTTGCATCCATAGAGCTTTAGGATCTGATAGGATACTCTCCTATTGGATGAGTAGAAATATTACTTATACTTGTCAATCTCCAAAGAATGATAGCCCAGTTGCTTTATTTTCTTTCTTTTTCTGCTGCTATTTTCAGTGCATATGGGAGATGTATAACATCTTGTGGTTTTCCATTTCATTCCTATTTAAATATATGATAGTCCTTCTCATTTAAATATTTGTTAGAAAGAAGTTGGATTGGATATATTTTCTCTTCTTTGATTATGTAGATATCCTTAAATAAAAATGGATTATTGTAAATATTTTTATTTATGACAGTATCTGGGTATAGGAATTGGTTGACATGCCATTTTACAATATAAAAAAAACAAACAAAATATATAGTTTCATCTTCATCATACATCATCTAATACCTTGTTAATCATCACCAATAGAAATTAATTACCTGATTTATTTTAAAATGCATTGAAAAGTTTCAACATCTTCTCAATGTATGACATTTCTGATGCATTTAGGTTTCAGGTAGATTTTTATCTGCTCATTCAGATATTTAAACTTTTTGCTGGATGTAGGTACTCTTACATTCACGTCAAGTGAATTATATTTTAGCAAAATGAAAGCACTGGAGCTTGAAAACTTCAAATAAAAACAACATTTATGCTCTCCCACCAAAGTTTCAAACTGTAGGATCTATTAAAGTTTTAGGAAAATGAGCAAGGAACTAAAGTTGTCATCCATTGGTAACGTTAACATAATCTGTGACATGGTGACAAGTAATAGAGTATCATTGAGAAGGAAGACAAAATTCCACAAGGATTTATAATATGAGTGATTGAGCAAATTGTAATTCCTGGTTTTATGAAACACAAAATATGGTGCATCATCAGTTTCAAGAAAAGTAGGAAAATATTTAAAACTCTGAAGCTCACATTCTTCACCTGTTATTTTTCATATTTTCGAAACCCACAAATTAGACGGGCATAATTCTGAAAGAATAACAATCAATTTCCTCATACTGGACATTCAGAAACTATTGCAGTATTCACATAAACAGAACACTGCCAGTTGAAAACATAAACATTCTGC
Source organism: Hetaerina titia (assembly GCA_037158775.1). Taxonomy (NCBI): domain Eukaryota; kingdom Metazoa; phylum Arthropoda; class Insecta; order Odonata; family Calopterygidae; genus Hetaerina; species Hetaerina titia. The sequence goes on along the minus strand of CM073770.1, from coordinate 55,248,506 downwards.
AACAAAATGAAACACACAGATGCTCTTAGGAACTTACGCTTAGATACTGTAAAAGTAATGAAATTGCACTACTGTATTAGATACAATTTTTTACTGCAGTTTAGATTTTTCAAATTCAATGTTACCAAATAATGTTCAACCTGCAGTATTCTACTCACCAAATGCTACTGATAAGGTCGTACTAATGTAGTGAGCAATACGCTCTCTAATAATCAAACCCGACTACAGGACTTTCTGAAAATTCTTTTGTTAACTACACAAATATATGTTGATACCAACTTATTATGGCAAAGATAGGTATTTTATGGTATTGATAATAGTTACTAGACTGCTTAATACTCAGCCAGAGTCGCATTTGAGAAAAAAATAGCACTTACTCAATTTATGTAAGGAGCTATTTAGTGAATTCATGAACCTGGCATCATATCTCTAATAAATTTCAAGTTTTAACTGCTTGAGCACTATGCAACTACTTGGCATATTATGCCACAACCAAACTTATGGATATATTCCTGTTAGCTTTTAAAATTGGCACATCAGTGATTACTTTCCTACCTTTGTGGGTTTCATTTCCAGTTGACAAGGGATAAATCATTTCCATGTTGTTGTCGTTTATAAAAATATTACTTAGAGCAAAAATGCATTTGATGCAATTCTTGAAAACCATGCAGAAGTGTGTTTCATATTTTTCTGCAAAATATTTTGACAATAATTTTGTACCTTATTATTTTTAAAGGTTTTATTTATAGTAAAATAATTATCAAAGCTTATGTGTGGATCCCTTATTTTAATGGTTTACTGTTAGCAAAAAGTGATAGTTAAAAATCATAGTATTTGGCACCCCTTGGGCCAAATAAAAAGAAAGTGTTAACAAAAGAGTAAAACTCCACATTTCAAACAAACAATAAATAAACAATAAAATAATGTGCAAGTGTAATCTTTCCATTAACATTATATAAAAACAGTCTTCATACCAGATATTTTAATGTACCATGTTTAACAGGGTGACTCTCTGAAGAATGAGTCTTTCAACTGCTTCAACAGTAAAATAGCAGCATACATGTCAACATCACTTCTATTTATAACATTTAACTCTTTCTTCCACCAGGTGCACAATAATAAGAACATACTCCATTGTTTCCTTTTTAAAGTCTTGCAGTAGGTACCTATATAAATTCCATTTACTGAAATTTAATTAAATTCTCCCTTTGTGAGAAACACTTGTTTTTGTCAGCATAGTAACTATGTCTCTATTAATGTTGTTTGGCTGGATTTGTAGACATCATGCAGTGTAGCTGATTGATCCTCGAGGCTACGTTTTAGTCCCTCAATTGTTTGAAGAAGGATATGCCTTTGCAGAAGGACCATTCTATGTCCATACTGTTCATTTCCTTGTGCATCAACCATAATGTGATTGCTTTTATGCCAGGATGATGCACGCCTGCCTCGACAATGAGAAATTCTACTCGGAGACAAAGTCTCAGTCTTATTAATTCCAGAGTGGACATCATCAATTCCATTCTCCAGCAGACCTAAAGTAAAATTTTAATAAAAGCAAATGAAATAAATTAATATTCAAAGAGCACAAAATTAAAATACATGGCAAGTATAATAAAACAACTTCTATTTGTTTGAAAAAACATTGAGGTATTTTTTAAAGAGAGTGGTTTAGTTAATCAATTCAAATGCTTCTATTTATCTGAATAAATATAGAGATATGTGCAACATATGAATAAAATGTATGTTGTATCTGACAGAGAAATTTGCAGCACTGATAAAAATTATTAGATAGCAGCTGTTGGCATAATATGGCAATATGATGATAATAATAAAGGCAAGGAAAATTTTAAGCAAGCACATCTTTAGATTTGAAAAGTAATAAAAATTGCAATTAACAGACATGATCAAAGAAGCATACATAAGCAATACTCAAATGCAAATAATTTTATGAAGCTGCTGGCATTCTTTGCCATCAGGCTGTACTTTATTAAATAGTCATGTTGACCACTTAGAGCATAAAAATATAAGCAAAGCTTAGAATAAAAATATTAAATTGAAGAGTTACACATTACAGAAATAAAATTTGTCCTTTGTAGCTCATTCTTTTTTGGTGATATTCTGTGTTGGTGTAAAAGATGCCCAGCCATGAGCGCACATACTATGACTGCTGATATTAAAAAAAAATTAGTGTTTTTGGTGATTAAGTCAAAATTTATTAAAACAGCTTCCTTTAAAAAAAAAAGGTGTTATTTTCTTTGGAAAGTCGCTAGAGTAGAGGTCACATCGCATGAAGTCTGTTGGTATGAGAAGTTACACATTAATAGCTGATATAATTTCCCTCTTCAATTTATTTTCAAGATATAGTGGTAAGGAGCAACAGGACTAAGGTGTCTAAATGTATCTCCTAAATAACCTGAGGTACTCCAACCATATTAAAGTGTTCCACACAGTATCGTCGAAAACCATTATTTCATCTACATGAGTGCTTCATTTCTAAAACACTCCAAAAATTCATTACAATGGATTAAAGCCATTCGGTGTATGAAATTTTGCCCATGAAATTTTACCCACATATAGGAGCACCTGAAGAATCAAAGAGTTAGTCACAAGATATTCTTTCACTCTAATTCACTCAAAGTGTTCATACTGCTCCTTAAAAACTGCAATAGAGTGTGAAGTTGATGATTCTATTCATGCACGTAGGTCCAAATAATATCTTTTTAGGAGAAATATAACAAGCGAGTAAGCTGGTATGAATTATTCTGAACCCTCTTTCCATTTCCAACAGATTTCTATCTTAAAAACTTGATGTATTTATTATGAGGTGTTGTTCTGCAAATTAATGCACCATTTGTTTACTTAACAAATGATTTTATTTAAATTTAGGTTCTGACTAGTCTTAGCTCATAAGCTTTTCAGACATATATGTAACCTAGCATAAAACCATGGACAGCCTGCATTATTAATTTGTAATCATATTTTTAAATAATCTATCCAAGTTCAAAAATATATTATTAATTCTAAACTTACTTCTTAACCACAATAATGTGTCATAAACTTAATTTCCGGGGCTTTTTCATGGGAAAATTCTAGTAACAAGATATATACTCTACAAATATATCATCTTAAAGAAGAATTAATGTAACATTAATGTATTTGGACTTCCAGTGTGTCTTACATCAACCTTTGTAACTCTACCTCACTGGATTTATTAGAGTTTAACTCACTGCATGACTAATATTAATAGTAATCTATAGATATTCCAAACTGATAACTGACTATTTGATAGAGTAAAACATTCTGAGAGTCACACTGTAAGAACGATCTCTCAAGTTGGTTTCATGCTGCTTAAAAGTGACTTGCTGGTTTAAACTAATGTAGAAACATAATAAGTCCTCGACCTTTACCATTACAGCAAGCAAAATAGTCTTCAGACCATATCTATTAGCTCATGGAACAGCATTTGTTGACACTAAATGAAGTTTCTAAAGGCTCAGTTTCCTTTTGTGCACTATGATCTGAAAAAACTTGAAATTTTCAAAGATTCCTAAGTTTGGATTAGAAATGGGATTGTTGAAAACTCTACATGGCTAAACTTTAACTTTTAAAAAGACGGCTTATGAGATTTGGGCATATGGACATACACCTGTTTAGTCTTTCAATTTCAGATAGCCGTTTGTAAACGATTTCATCATCCTTTTCCAGACAGAATATGACAAGGACAATTCACATTCATGCTGATTAAGGGCCTACAAACATATATTTGAAATAGTTTCTGTATGATTCAGGTGGTAAAATGGATGGAATTTTAAAGTTGAAGTGGTAAATAAAATTGCTTGCGATTTTCAAAAGTACACAAGATATTATGCATGGAGGGAATGTGTGTATGGAATATCTCCTCCGAAGAAAACCAAGCTAATATTAATACACATTTACTGTTTGACTACATTTCAAAAAGTGTTTCGTGTTGTGGAGATAAGCTGAAGGCAAGCAAATAGAAATGTCATATCCAGATGAATGAGGTCATATTATACCATAGGTTTCTTGGTTCAAAGTGAAACACCAATTGATTATTAATGAGTTGGGTGAACCATTTCGTGTAATTTAGAGAATCACCCCTGACTATTGTGTGATACTCCGTTAACATTCATGGATTTTGTTTGGAAATGATAGTCTAAGATTTATCTCTACCTATGGTTGCTATGCAAATGCAAAACCGAGCAGTTCAACATGGCATTTTGATCGGAAGCAGCACACAAATGATATTTTCTGGCTTCAACACGGGTATCCCTGGAACAAAGGACAAAAATCACACGGACTCAGCAAGGGGCGCTTCGGCACTGGAGGACCGCGGGGCCCACCAGCCACTCCGGCCCTCACCGACCCCTCCCCTCCCGCCCGTCCTCACCTCTTCCTTCCACCTCCTCGTCGTACCTCCCCTCACTCCCCTCACCCATCAGAGTCCGTCGGATCCTCTGCAGCGCGGCACACGTGTAAACCTTCCTCTTGAGTGGCTCGCTTTGGGGGCAGTGAGGTCTGCCCTCCTCCGGCTCCCGCCCAACCCCCACCGACCTGAAGGTTAGGAGGCGGGCCTCGGGGACCGTGGGGGTGGGAGGATGCACCCCCGCATGGCTTCCCACTCCGTGGGGGGTCAGCGGCAGGGATATATCTGCGCACTCCAGCCCTAGGGTCCGCCACCGCCCCTGGCCTCGCTGGTGAAGGAGGGGACACGGGGCTTCAGCCACGTCGTCCTTCGCCTCCGGCCCGGAGTCATCGTCCCCTGCCACTAGGTTAGAACCGCGGGAAGCGACGGCCTTCTCGTCCTCCTCCAGGCTCCGGCTCCCCTGCATCCTCACGAGGATCCTCTCTGCCTGGCGGATCAGCTCGCGGTACTTCCGGTCCGCCTCCCGATCCGCCTTTGCGATCTCCCCGTCCGGGCTGAAGGCGAATTCAGGGAGCCTCTCTGGGGGCTGGGACGCCGCCGCGTCCTTGGGGGCGCCCACTGCAGCCGCCTCCTCCTCCCCCCGCTCCGCCACGGATTCCTCGCCGCCGTCCCCGCCTCCCTGCGGGGGCCTCCTCTCCCTCCTCATCCGGCTGCCTCCGCCACCCACTCCACGCCTCGACGGCCTCCGCCTCTGGCTCGGTGGCCTGGGAGCTGTGGCCCTCCTCCGGGCTGCCTCGCTGGAGCAGAAGAGGGGGTCCCTGGGACCCTCGTCGACCGCCCGGCGGGCCCTCGTCGACTCTCGAACGTAGGTGCAGTGCCCCGTGTTGACGGGGGTCCGACACCGAGCGTCCAGCTCCACGGACCCGTTGTCAATGAAGTCCATCTCGTCGTCCTCGTCCCGTCGGAAGAAGCACGACGCCTCCTCATCCTCCTGGAGGTCCTCCTCGTCGCCGCAGTCAGTGGGGTCGCTGTCGCTCAGGATGTCCGTCTCCTTCTCGTAGACGTAGCTCTCGTCGAACTTGCCCATCTCGTTGAGGGTGGCGTCCTCGTCCTCTTCGTCTTCGGCTGTGCCGCACCGGGAGCTTCCCGAGGACGAGGATGACGAGGACGAGGTGGTGTCCGTCGACCTCCGGCCCCGGAGAGGCAGCCGCCTTCCCGACAAGGCGGGGGACACCCTCTTGCGCGGGAGGGCGAAAGGGCTTCCGAAACTCCTGTGACCCACGCCGACTCCTCCGCCGGATGGCGCCGGGGGCGGCGGAGAGGGACCTCGCTCCCTTAGGGGCGCGTCGGTCGGGATGTCCCGGCCCTCGGAGGCGGCGGCGAACGAGGGGAGGCCGCAGAGTGGTCCAGGGCTCTGCACGGCTCCCTTGGTCGAAGTCCAGGGGTTGGTCCGTATCCTGGTCCTCTGGCGGGGGGAGTCAGTGACGGAAAGAGTGGCTTGGGAGATGAGGGAGGAGGGCACGACGCCGTTGGAGGCGTGAGGAGGAATATTGTGGTTTGAGATCTTCCGCCTCCTCTCGAGCGGCGTGCTCGTCAAGACCTCTGGCCTCGGGAGGCTCTTTTCGTGCGCGGATTCGGTACGGCGGTGGCGTCTTGTGAAGTCCTGCGAAACGAAAATAAACATTATATTATCAAGGAGAGTGACTGTGGAACAACTCGGCTCAACTCAAAGTGGGGGCGTGAAACTGAAAAGGTCACACGAGACAAGAGAAAATGATGGCGTCATGATGTGCGACGGCAAGAAAATTGTAAAATACACCGTAACGCATGCTTTTCACGCCGTTCTCTTATGTAGTACGCACTGCAAAGAAAATCTGCTTCTAAGATTACAAAGGGAAACTTTCTCTTAAGAATTTTAGGCGTCCAAGTATAGATCAACGTAACTGTTACAGGGAATATTACGAGTTGCACTTGTAGGAACCGAAGCGGTCGATTAACTTGCATGTCCAATTATTTACAACTCATTAATTTTAAAAAGAAAAACTTGTTTGATATAACTCTTATTATATTAAGGAAAATAAATGATGGACTACTGAAGAAGGTCTCAAATGAAATTGCAGAGAAAACGAGAAGAAACTTAAAAATTAGAATTTGAGAAGAAATACGTTAACTGGGAATTAAAACCATTCTACCAGATGTTGCACACAAACAATTGGTTATTAATAATTACAAGCAATCGTATACTAACAATTCAATAATACTACTATTATATGAAGTATTTTCAAATTATTATACGCAAGGAAAACCTGTGTACCATAACCAACCATCTGTTTATTTACAAATTTAGCGAACTTCTATTAGTTTTCTAGTCTAATTTTAAGCTTACTTAGCGGAATGAAAATTACGGCCTTTCAAGTCAACTGATATATTTCAGAATGCATAATTTTGTGTATTATTCCCGCAATATAACATCCACTACTACTGCGCATTTTAAGTTTCATCAATGGTATACAGGTATCTGGGACGGATTTGATCTTGTAATATAAATCCTTAAGAGAGTTCTAAGTCCAAAAATCCTTTCGACATTTAGTGCTCTTATTTCCCTGGAATTGATCAAGATGTTTATTCGGTGATTGTGTGCACTTCGGACAGTAATTAATCCCTTTAAGAGACGGACTCGTGACGTGTGAACTTCTAATAAGAATACATAGATATATCTAGTAAATATTTCGCTGAGCATGAGGGTGGAAGATATGGGAGACCAAAGGGAAGCGTCTTGACTCCGTCTCTGCCGCGAGTTCTCCAAGTCGATTAAAGAAATTTACGCGAAAGTGGATTTCGGTGATTTGATTTATTGCTTTCATTATGACCTGTTCAGTACGATTGTTTCACCAGAGGGAAGATGCGTTACAATCGAATTAGTTGAATATTTATGGATTGCGCATGCTTTCCTTTCTCAATTCAATCGACTGAACGCTATTTTCGAATTTTGGCAAACACATGTCCTATTGACAGACGAATTACGAAGCTTATATTCCTTTTGAAAAACAGGAAAACCGTGCGCTAGGGAGTATACACTTTCGAAGTTCTCTTCTGGAACCCCGGCTTCTAAGTGATGAGGTAATTTACTAAGCCATAAAATTTACCTTCAAACATTATGGCTTTTCCACACGAAACTGCTGGATCAAATTCCTATCCGTCCCCACCTCAAATAGCGGAACGTCTAAAGGAGGTTTAGACTCACATCAGCAGGTGTACGATTTAAGTTCATCTCTAGAATTTAACAACATCATCATTATTTTCTTATCACGAACGAAATATTTAAATCCAAATCATTTAAATTTTAAGTTTATTCATCAAATTCATTTGAAAAATCTACCCATTCAAAGGCTCTTCCCTATATTAGGCCAACTAATGAGCACAACTTCAAATTGGTCCAAGTTAGTCGTTTCAGAATTTTTACGCAGTGAGTCAACGTAACTCCGTGCCGGTTTTGTGATTTTCTCATTGAAAAATGGAAATGTCCGACAATAGAAATGAACTTTTGGCAATCGTATATTACATATGTGTAGGTAGTAGGAGCTAACGATCAAAACAGGGAGGTGAGATGGGGGATAACAAAATATTATATAAGCTGAGAGGATTAAGAGATGAGGTGAGGCGGGTTGAGAATCTTCCTAAAAAGTAATGTACACGTCGATTCATGGAAAATGATTTAACTCGCGATATTTCATGCACACTAACGGTTATAGCTGTCAGAGAAGTAGGTTATGAATATGCATAAAAATACAGTAATCAACCCGAAGGTCGGTTTGGTAGGTGATGGTAGAGTCCACTCAGTACTAAGCCTGACGGCGTGTGAAATTCACCTATCATGGAAAGGGGACCAGTTCCTTTCCCTGTGGTATGAAATTGGTTGGAAAACAATTGTATCCAGAATATTAACACCACAGTTTTAATTTTTTCTTAAAATTCGGATTGAAATCTTGTTTTTGCGAAAACGGCGGTGTCGGGTTTATGAAAAAAAGACGGTAAATTATCGGATTTCATCACTGCGCAATTCGCATTTAACTGTCTTGAATAAAATATTTTGTTAAAAGATTTTATAATAACCTTTATTTGTATGATTTTTATAAAAAGGATATTTTTATACGCAAAGGTTTAATCTGTAGCGTAATTTCTTTCATTCAGCAGTCTGTAAACTAAGAAAACATGAAACTTAACGCTAAATAAATTGATTATCCAAAGAGTGCTCACGAACTAAGATTCTTTCGAAATGAAACATGTCAGTGGATAAATGTCCGGCACGTATGTCGGGGTTATGAGAGCTTCAACAGTTCCTTTAAGAAGTAATTAGGTTAGATAGATGATTATTGTATAATCGAAAAAAATAGCTACACTATTTTTAGACAACTTGACCAAAGTAATAATGCCCTAACCGTGTCATGATTGCTGTCTTAGGTAGGACGCCATTTACATCGGATGTAAATGTATGTGCGACATAATGGCTGAGCAGTTAATCAATGGATTATGCTTTATTTCAACGTACTGTTTACTTGTATCAAGTTACTCACATAGATCGCCATATCTCAAAATTCAATCTCTTCCGACAATATCAATTGCACAAGAGTGTCATTATTATTTCAGAGACATTGAAGAAGAGATACTGGAAAACGTAGTGTTTAGCTGTTTTTAACAGAGCACGAAATAAGATTTCAAGATGACTGTTTATTCATATTATTGTCCTATTTCACCCATCCATTAATCCATGCCGTGACATTTATTAATAACCCCTCAACTGTGTGAGATTTCCATTGGACAGTTACAAAGAAATTGACCAGAAAACACCAAAGAAAAATGAGTTCCATTAACTCTACTCGAAGACCACAGTGTTTAGGATAGGAGGATGCTAGGATAGATGTAAAATAAATGAATACCTCGAAGTGAATAATTAAAATTGGGCTAATCAAGGGTAAGAAACATTTCAACAAGTGCGTGATGTATAGTTCTACAATGCAAATCATATTATCACAATAACCACGTTATATGTATTTGATTACCAAAAAACATCAATGTACTTAAATATTATATATGTGCCACCAAGGACCTATTGAGTTTTAAGGTGGTTTTATAAACTTTTAATGCCAAAGATTATTACTAAGATAGATTCCTACAGTTAAAATTTATCTCTGGTACGTTGAAGAAAACAGAACAGTCGATGTAGGCCAATTAAGCCCAAATATCGTACACACCGTGAAGCACATCTCAAGAACTATTATTTGCAAAGTTTCATCCTGATCCTAGCAGTTAGTCGCAGAGAATAATAAAAAAAATAGACAACATTTTTCTTCTGGTTTCACTACTCGACCAGATATCAACTAGAGTAATTCCCCGAATAAATCCTGTAAGGTGGTGTAAAACGTATGTCGTTTGACGCTTAAAATTAATTCATGATAAGGGGAATAAAATGAGTACTTTTGTGAAACTGGTCACCGTACACACAAGAATCGCTTTTGATTTCATAGGTTTCACCTAGAATTGAAATTCCAGGTGCCGTTCGAAACGGATTTACAGAAAATCGCACCTTAAATGGTCTAGGTCCCTTTAAAAAGAGCTCCCCGCAGGGCATCGCTAAACGTTCGGTGGGAAATTGAAATCTGTGACGGCAATTAGTACAAGTTCGGTAAAGGTTTTTTTTTATCCAAGTCCATCAATTTCTTTTTTTCCTCAAAGGCAGAGCAATTTGACGAATATTGATTTTCCTTCCTTTGGGACAGGCGGCGGCATTCTTTTGAATAGCAAGCGTGTGAACTCATAAATTTGTATTAAAGGTGAGCGAGCAAACAAAATTCTGGAACCATTGTGCGAGACACAAAAGAGAGAGTCACTTATTTTTGTATACGTGTATATATATATATATATATATATATATGTAAATGTGTGTGTTTTTTATATATATAATTTCTTCGAAGTAACATGGACGTATTAAATTTAAAAAATTGTGTGTTGCTGTCAAAGTTATATATATATATACATAAATATATGCATACATATATATATATATATATAATATCCTTCTTCAGGTCAGACTCAGACCTGAAGAAGGCCGCGGAGTAGACCAAAAGCTTACACAATATTCAATGTGAGTGTTCTTTTACGTGTTGTCTGTTTTGTATGTATATATATATATATATATATATATATATATATATATATATATATATGCATGCACATGATACATTTTTATATAATTATATACAAAACTAATTCTAAGCTATGCTCCTTTCTCATATGTTTTTGGAATCTAGTTAAATTATTATTTCTTATTGAAACGCATAAACATTAAAAAAATAGCCATGAGACAAAATGAAAAAGACTAAATCAAATTTAAAATGAAAATACAACACTCAACATAAATACCAAATAATGTTGAGTGCGCTGAAGTCAAAGATTTAAGGCATGACAGGTAACTGGCGAGAGCGTGAAGAAAAAATTATGACAGATTATAAGGAGGTGACGGTGACAAGGATTTTGGCCAGGATGAGCCAAATCCCTTAATTATCCTTGATGGAGATGTGGACCAAGATGAGAAGAAAGACGTTTGACTGATATTAAACGTGTGACAGAAACATGAGACTAAGAATTTGAAGACAGGTGCCGGCTCGGAAAATCTCTGCCACCAAATGAGAAAATGTTTCACGTGAGGTTCATTCTAAACCAGCATAATACATTAATCCAGAGGTCGTGGACATCGGAAAAGTGAAACGAATGAGATTGGAATCATTCGTGACGTGAGGCTGAAGAAGATTAATGAGGAGTCGATGAATGTACGAGATATGAGTGCTATAAATGCTCAGAGCGGCAGCAGAACAAGTAAAGCTCTAGAAAAGCTAAACCAGCCCGACTGATAAATGGATTGGACCCTTTCTGGACAGAACAGGAGCACATGGAAAAGGAAATTAAATGAACGAAAACTAGAGAAAGATAAAGGCTACGGCAGAAGAAATTCAGGGAGACAGGAGAGATGTTCCATTAGTGGAGCGGAAGTACTATAGCATTGACTTTCTCGATGATTTACAGCCAATTGTTCACAGTCGGAGGTAAAAAGCTTTCCACTAAGTTTCTGTGACCGCTTGTAAGGAGGTGCTAATTCTTCGCATGCATGGTAATGGAAGCCAAAATAAATTAAAACAACTCTTGGTTCTCCACAGCAGCCGTTTTTTCCAACCGTATTATGGTTCCCGTGCCAAGCCGTCAGTAAAAACTTTCACTTAGACAACAAGTCGCCAATTATGCGATAATGACATTCGATGATTGGAAAATGACAAGAGGGAAATGAGCTTTAAAAAAAAGTGAAATGAAAGTGAGTGCCACGAATGAAATATAGCAGTCATAATTATTAATGACCTTGATAATTCCATACCAAATAAGAGCTATTAATAAGGACCCCTGAATTTCACACTCGCACTTGCTTAAAGTGAAAACATGACAACATATCCTCGTTTTTCCCTAAACGTTTTGCCAATAAAACGGCTTCTAATCATGATTTTAACCGAAGTTTCCAGTTATATGTTCAATTCAAATGCAATCTTTTATTATGATTCTTATAAATATGTACTGCACGACTTTAAAAACTAAAATGAAAACTTTTGGGGAAGCAATATTGTTATGGGACTTCGAAAATACTGATACGCGCTGCATGTCAAACTTTTCTCTAGGTTTTATTATTTTGATTACTGAAAGTTCTATTTAATTGAAAATGAAAATATTATCTGGTGACAAAGTTTTAAATTATCCTTCATTTACATTCCGTATCGTGTATTAGTTTTTCATTGAAATCGAAGACGCCATTTAGATAATTTTTATCTTGGAAATTGTACACAGCGTACAAATATCTAGTTCGTCGCGGTGGTCCAGTGGGTAGAGCGTTAGACTACTGACCAAAGGGTCCCGGGTTCGATTCCCGGGCAAGGCACTCTGGGCACCTGCAGCTCCACCCAAGTATCCTGAGAAACCATAACCGGCACAGGGAAAGGAACTGCCCCCCCTATCCTGATGTGTGAATATTCACACGCCGTCGGGCTTAGTACATGGGTGAGCTCTACCATCACCTACTAAACCGACCTTCGGGTTGATTACTGTGTTTATGGTTTTTACTACTATCTAATTCCACCAGTTTTTTAAAGATAATGAATTTTTCCGTCCATTCAAGTACGTGTAAGGTATAGAACATAAGTTTTATAGATAACATTAGTGTTATGAGAAGCAAGATAATGTATCAATTTATAAAACTTGATAAGAAAACAAATAAACAATAAACGTAAGATATAACCGTAGCATTAGACGTATTTTCAAAACATAATTGCCTATAATTATGAGTTGATATTTAACGATTGTACGGTCATAAACTAGAGCAGGTGGAACGGAGCAGTTGGATCGGCAAGTGTTTTGGATCAAATTGGACAAAATAGTAGGGACGCACCGGAAAGTCAGGGCCATAGTTATGAGATGAGATGAATTATTAACAAAGCAAAGGCTATGTGGTTTTCAAAAAAGAGGAAGACTAAGTTATATATTAAAAAGTAGGAATTCATACACAAGAGCAGATAGAACAGTTTACTTATCTCCGTGTTGTAGACCAAAATAGTCTAAGAAGTAGGGACAAGGGGAAGAATTGCGCCAGGCATAGAAGCTTTCAACTAGGAGTTGATGCCAGTAACTTTGAGTAAGGTTATAAGAAAAAACTCTTCAAAACTTTGATTTGTAGAGTAGCTTTGTACTGCGCGGGAACGTGGTCATTGAAACAGGATGAAAGGCATAGATTGTAGGTTTTTGAAATGTGGGCGTGGGGAAGGATGGCAAAGGCGAAATGGACAGAAAGGAAAACAAACGGGAGGATTGTTGGGAGAATTCCAAAAGAGGCAAGAAAGATGGATGCCGAACATTTTGATTGGCAGTGAGATGTTGAAGACTGATGGAGGGGAGAATGTTGGGAGAGCGAGGAAGAGGTAGGAATAAGATAATCATATTGGACGGAATAAAGGAAAGAAGAGAATACGCGTAATTGAAAAGGGGCTTATTGCAGTGTTTTATGTCAGGTAGTGTCACTTTATGAGAGACAAGGAAATTAACATTGAACAGGTTGTAACTTGTGCCCATACAAAACCTACTTTAACTGGTAGATTACCAACAATAATAATAACATATACCAATATTACCCATAACAATGATAGCATACGGGCGTATAAAATGCTATTTAGCAAAAACAATGCAGAGGAAAACAATAGGACAACAACCTGTACTAATTAAATCATTGTTTCTGTAATGTCACTCGCAATTGTGGTAATGGAGTTGATGGTATACATTGTGATTTTGATACGAAACACCGCACCACGAGCTTAGTCATACAAATTAAAGTAGATAAGGAAAGGGTATGTTAACTTTAATAAATTTCCTTTTCGTCGCTGAAATGTACCCTAAGCTTGATAAAATTGAACTGCCAACCAGCGCGTCCGTTGTGGTCCATTTCGAATCACGTCAAGCACCTTTCACATTTCGGTTTTCAACCTCCTACATCCGAATGCTGGAAACAGGGCAAAATTTTTGCCAGGATGCAATATTTATTCTAAATAACCGCTGAATGATTGAAGAGATGTGCGTATGAAGGGAAAAATATCGGTATACCACTGACAAAAAATATTTTCGAATGCTAACGTCATTATCAAGATCACCTCAGTGACCTCAAATTTCATTTGTTTCACAAGGTTGGCTCCGTGTCGCTATTTTAGAAGATTGAAGTGTGATGCAGTGAACCGGTACGCAAATCCACAATGCTTGTATTTGAACGTCACACCATTTTAGTATTAGTAGGCAGACTCGATGTTCTCTTGGCGTTGCAGCAAGGTAGAGGCAAACCATTTCAAACTCACTGATATCCACAATGGCTTCTCTTTATGAGAAATAAGTCACTGTCCACGTCGTTCTCTATCTGTTCTTCCCCAAACAGAAGATGTGTCCCGAGGGTTTCGGTCAGAACCTAATAATGGAGTGATCGCAATAGAAAATGCATGAAGACAGCGCGTGTCATCGTGAGTTAACGTCGAATCTCAGAAACGTCGAAAAACATCTTCGTAAAGGGACGCGACAAGTGTCATCAACGAGTGAGACTCAGGAGCCCAAGGGGCGACATTTTCCACATCAAAGGTGACATAAGTTCCTCGTCCCTTCTCTTTTTCCTTCCGGGAGTGGCGGTAAATCTGTTTGACGGCGCTACTCACGCATCACCGCATGCATTACCCGTGCCTATCGTGCTTTACTAACTCGGTTATCACCTCCGGTAACCAATACTCAAGATTGGTTTGACGCAGCTCAACGCTCCCATCGTCTAACCCATTCATGTTTACGCATCTCTTCTCTTCGAAGCCTGCCATTACTTGTTTCATTTATTTCAACCGAGATCTTCGCCTGAAAATTTTTCCCGTTCACTTTTACTCCAATGAATGACTTCATCAGGCCTCAAAATGAATCCGACACGGTTATCATCGCTTCATCTTTTCTGAATTTTCATTTTATTGATTCCTCTCCCATTCTTATTACTATGGTCTTCGCTTGGCATTCGATCAATAATTTGATCTTTACTACTCCTCTGTGGCATTACATTCCCGATGCTTTCAATATTCTCTTTTCCGTTGATATCATTGTCCATCTCTCACGACCACCAAATAATAGTACGCTTCAAATACGATATGTATAAGTTTAAATTACGAGCTCCCTCATCTCCAGATATGTTGCCAGCTGCCAGCAGCCAGACTAATTCTTCATGTGGAATTGATTTTTGGCCAGACTATCGTACCAATTATTTATCATTCCTCCATTGTTGCTGATTAAGCTTCTCAAATAACAGAGCTCTTCCAAACAAAGGTAAAGATTCAGGCGTCAGTCGGTGAAAATTCGCGATAGCCATCATAAAACACCATTGTGTAAATTTTCACACTGTTATTATAATTCACCGACCATGATTTCGACAACTGGTAATTATGTTGTGAAAAATTTACACACTGGTGTTTTACTATGGAAAGCTTTTCCACTTCTAGCCATTGGATCTCCAGTTTTACATCAATGTGGCCTTCTGATTTCATGCCCAATATATCTTTTATTCTTCTCTATCTGCATGCGGCATTCTTTCTCTAAATTAACAAGCGACTTCTTCAAATCTCCACCTCTCTCTGTCATGCGATGAAAAGTTATCTCAAGCCGAAAAACGCGACATGTTGATCTTTACTTCGTGAATACGCACCCCGAAGCATTTTGTTCATTTCATGTACGTATTTATTTCTCTATGTTGAGACAGGAGACAATGTATTTAGAGTGTAACTCCTTACTTTAAAACTTTCTTTTTTCTTCACTATTCATTTCTGAGCCGAGATTTAAGTGCATCCACCTGCTCTTTTGCAAAGGTCGTGTTGACTTCTCGGTCGTTATGAGGAACTCCTTGAGTCTTCAAAATTAGAAGCAGTTTACTCCAGTCGACACTATGAAATATTTTTCCTAGAACCACAAATGAAATGAATTCCTGTTGGTTGCTTTCCCATTCTCTTCCCTCTAAGTAGGTGTTATAAATTTGAATGAATGCCGTTTTAAGGTATTTTTTTGGATGGACACCGACTGTGCACGCCTAAATTTCTTAGCCTTCCCTAAAAAGACAAATTCTGACACCCCACACTACAATAAAAAGCTTTTCTTCAATTACGCATACATTCTTATCTTCCTTCATTCCGTCCAATATGCCTGTTCTTTTCCTACCCCTACATTGTTTGTCTAACATCCGTCCCACTATGACAGTCTTCAGCATTCCATCGCTAATCAAAATGCTCTGCATCCACCTTTCTTGCCTCCTTTGGATTACTCCCAACAAGCCGCTCTCTCTCCCCACCATGCCTAGCACTTCCTCGTTTGTTTTTCTTTCTCTCCACTTCACCATTTCCATCCTTCTCCTGGCTCAGATCTCATGGCTCCAATCTACAGCTAAACTTGCCCAAACGACCAAGTTTCTGAGCCGTACTAAACCACGCCCCAATCCTAATTTTTCATTAGACTTTCCTTAACCCCCTTTCTTAAAGTCTCTGTCACCAATTCTCTCCCTGCGACAGCTCACTTGCCTAACGCAACCCTTCTTCTCATATATCACTGTCACCATCTTGGTTCAATGCACTTCCAAGATACGTAAACTGTTCCTCCTGCTCTAGTCTTTGCCCTCCCATTTTAACGATTAACTTAGTCTATTAAATTAATAACACATTGTATACATCCACTGTTCTTTATTCTCGTACAACTAGTTCCAACGCTTAGGCGTCATCATCAGGTACACCACATCATCAGGTACGGATATAGACGGTACCTGATGATGACGCCTAAGCGTTTAAACTAGTTGTATGAGAATAAAGAACAGTGGATTTATACATTGTGTTACTAATTTAATGAACATGAATTTCCACAAAGTTGTGCCTGAAACTATAGAAAGCATTAACTTAGCTCTCCTCCTTTTCGAACACTTCTGAGCCTTTGTTTTGCTTAAATTGATTCCCATCCCATACTTATCACAGGTTTTATAAATCGCTCAGCAATAACTGCAACCCATTACCTAATTAAGCTTGATCATCCGCAAACCTAACTGATTCTATAGATTCCCCACCGATTTTCATTCCGATCTTCAGTTTCGTCCTGGACCATTTTTACTTTTTCCTCTACAAATTACCTGAAAAGCGCGGGTGATAATTGACATCCCTATCTTACTCCTCTTTTAAAGACTGTTCATCCCGACTCTCCATTCGCCACGCTCGCTTGAGCAGTTCTGTGCCTCCGATTTCTTTTCAAACTCCAAAACGCCTTTAGTTATTTAGTTAGTGATATTTTTTTAGATGATTATTATCAAAATATTTTATGAAAGCGCTTTGTTTTCACGTTTATCTTCCTTTTTTTCCAGATTATGGACAATTGTATTCTTACAACAGTTCTTCGGTATTTTTTCCATAGAAATCAACATCAAAAGCTACACATCAGTGTTACTCATCGAAGATGGTTTCGTTCATCCTCTAAAAATTTTTCTCTCCAAAATTTTAATAAGCTCAGAAGCGACAATATCCAATCCGGGGAATTTACTTGAATTCAGGAACCATGGAATTAACTGCTGCGTCGAATTCCGATGAGTAATCTCCCCTGTTATCTTCATCAAATCCTCCACCGCTGCAATCATGCTTGTACTTTGACCATAATAAAGTTGCTCCAAGTATTCTTTCCATCTGTAAACTCCATCTTCTTTTACGATTAAAACATCCGCATCCGTGTCCAAAAGTGTATTGTGTCTTACGTCGTATTATTGGAGTGGGTTTTCAACATTCTCTGGGCGGATTCAACCTTTCCACGCGCTACAATTTTTTTCACTTCGCATAAGTTCTTCATTCATGTTTCTCTGGTTTTTCGAGCCGTATATGAGTCAAGCCGTTTCTTATTCCGTTATGTCATAACTGTATTATAAAACTTCTCATTAAATGAAACACTCATTCTCTTTTAAATAAGCTGCATTACTTTATTCACGATCCAGGACTTTCCCTAGACGCCTTTTCCTCTTCTGACAGATTGTTTTGCGGCTTCGGTTGGCCCGCTTTAAATTAATATTTCCCCATCTTTCTTCACATTTGCAACTACATGGGGCCATACAAGTCACCACTAGGGTGTGTGGCATGGGGAGCAGGCGTTCCACGCCAGACTTGCAACATCAAAGTTAAGATGATTTAAAGTGAAAAGAAAGCGTTCCACTGTACTTGTCAACATCTTCCTCCAGTTTCTCAATTCGTATTCTCCGATGGTTTTTCCAACCCGGTCTTCTCCCAGGATTTGCTTCAATATTCTTCACCTCTATTTGTCACCCTCGTGATATTTCGTCGACCACTTAAGGCTTTTTGCGTAGACTCGTCTTACACACCTGTGACAATTCTATCTGTTGGATTTATTGATATATTAGCTATAACTTTCCATTTTTTGAATCACAGAAAACTCTTCACACGCGTCCCGGCATCCTTCCTGAACATTTAACCTAAATATACATAGTACGAGGTCGTTTATTAAGCCTACAGTGGCTTATTTCTCGTAAACCATTGTTTACATCGCAGTTTAACTTCTACTCGTTTAATTACTAGAGGCAAGTATAGAGTAGATAGAATTTTAGCACCCTGCAAGCCACCGCTTGGGTGTGTAGCAGGGGGTGAATACACACAAAACCAATTTTGACCCGAATAAGACCCAACCGCGATCGGAAAATGCTACTCCCTTATTGTTCATGGAAAAAATTACACCCAAAACCCATCTGTTCTATGCTTAATCTCTCTAATTTTATTGACATGATATCTCCTACCGTAGTACGATGGGGGAAATAATACATTTTCAATGTCACTGCTATAGAGACATCCTTCCAAAATATGCAAAAAAATTAATCTGTAATTTAACCTCCGCTCTGTGAGTGGTTCCCAGTATAGCTGCTCTAATATTTTGGATACGCTACTAAGTTAATCCTAACAAAGTTTTACAAATCTAGCTCCACTACGCTGCGCGCGATCCTTCCTCAATCAATCCATCCCATATACTAGCGACATATTCTAAATGAGGCCTAACCAGCGAAAGATAACATTTCTCTTTGACCATTTTATCACTTTTACCCAGTACTCTTCTAATAAACCCTTATTTTTTGTTAGCTTGTGCGCATACTCCCCGTATACGAGGAGAGTATGTTTCACCCAGGAGAGGTCGCGATTAAGGGTAACGCCTAAGTTTTTAATCGAGACTGCACATTCCATTTCGGTGTTCCCGACGCAGTTCGGAAGGGAAATGCTCTTTTTCCAAAAATTTATCACTATGCACTTTTTAAGTTTAATTCTAATTGCCAACCAAGTGTCACACCAGCGTTGTAGTTTTTCATTTATGTTGCCTGGGAAAGCTGCTGTGTCCTCAGGGTTGCGGGTATCACGTTAAATCACTCTCTGCATCTGCGGAAAATAAAGTATCTTACTAGTGACTACGGAGTCAATGTCGTTAACGTAAAATGGGAAGAAAAGAGGTTAGAGTAGAGGCCCATCAACCGCAACCCGGTGGACGCCCTCGGTGACTTAAGTGCAGCCCTAATATATTCTTCTTCGTTGACTGTCCTCGGACAGGTATCGACGAGACAATATCCTCACTCTGTTTTGGTTCTGATAATTTTTTTTTCATCTTCCGGTAGCTTATATTGTTTCTGAAATCTGTTAACGCTTCAAATCGTCTTCATATTTTCCCGCATACCTTTCCCTGCTTCCTCTGTAAGTATTACCTTCGTTGTAAGTGGCTCAAACAAAATGTTTTCCCCTTCATTATCGTCTTATCAGGCTCCTCTCCGCTCCAAATATCTGCAAAACCTCATTCCTCACCCTCTCGGCTCATTTCAACCTTTTTATCCCTACTCATAAGCGCATTTCACAAATCCCAAATTTCTCTTTTTCCTCATTCTGAACCTCCACGTCAAGTCAAGCTAACTTATGTCATTTTTCCAATAATTCACTTTGCTAGGCAGCATGGCTAGCTCTACAAGGAGGTGCGTACCTAAGCTTAAAAAAAAAAAAAAACTGGCCCTCTATTACGAAACTTTTCAATGCAGAATTTAAGAGTGGAAAGGCGGTTTATTTAAATTCTTCAAAACACGATCGTCATTTCACCCCATACCTATCGCTCGAAAAGTTCTGCTGTATCAGTTACGCATACCTACGCTTTTTAGTTGGTCCAGAGTCTTTGAACTGCCAAGCGGAGTGCAAAATTTTGGTCAGCACTGATCTGGCGATATTAATGTTAATATCAACGCAAATCAGAAGGTAGTTACAGGAACCCTCTTACAAATTGAAAATTACGACATTTTACTGGTTTTTCCTCGTTTCCGCGTTTTGGGTTGGGACACACCCCTTAACCATTAGGTGTTGAAGTACGCGTTTGACGCCGCATATACACATATAAAAATATTTCCTTTGGATTCAACATGTGAAACTTAATACCCAGCGTCATTACAGAGGGATGACCCTGAATCCCGCGGACGTCTTGCACGCATAAGTAATGCTCCCGAAGGGCGCCAAAGTGAGCGTCCAACTTGCGCGAAGAAAGAGTGCCCGGGGAAGGGAGGCGCTCCGTGAAGCCTCTCCCCGCATCGTGTCCTAATGGGCCTCGGGGAATAAAGCAGGCAGTGCATGCATCGTCTCCCCCCCAGGCTCCTTTGAGACTGCTAGTTTCGGTTGAGTGCCATCTTTGATGGAAAGACGGAGCTACGCGGTGGCTCCCGTAAAAGCTCCGCGGAAATGGCTTCTTTAGAATATAAACTGGATGTTCAAGCGGACCGGAAATGGCCACAAAAGAAAACCCGGGAGTAGAAAGCGGAGGGAGAGAGAGAGATGAAAAAATAAGAAAAAGACTGAAAAAGTAAGATGTTACGCCTCTTCCTCCCTCCCTCCCACCCCTTCCACACCGCATATAGATTGTACATTTCGACGGCAGAGATAAGAAGGGCGCTTACCCATGAGATCGACATCGTTCCGCGCCAACCTCCGATATTAATATGTGAACTTCTCGGCAGTAGGCATTCCTTTCAGGGATGGGCTCCTGTGCCCTTCTCGAGGTGTGAGAGGGGCGGTCGTGAGCAGAAATTACACCACACAGAGGATATGAGATTATTATGGCGAGGCACAATATCTCTAAACGACACAGAAAAAAAACCAATAGAGAAATTTCCGGAAAGTTTCGCGGGCGAGATTACATCGTAGTTCGCACGCCCCCGCTCAGAACTGTCCCCCCCCCCACCCCGTGTAACCTCGTATTTTGCCGTTTTCTAAACGACTGGCGTAGAACTCCACGGTGGGAAGCTAGGATATTCATGGTACACCGAGTCACTAGCGCCCTTGGTTACTTAAAGTACCCCGGAAATGTTATTATTGACTATTCCGGTTGTGTGATACAAAACCATGTAGTAGGCATGTGCCAGACAGAGTGGAAATATCTAAATGCCGCTGCTAAATTAATTACAAAATGCTTGAATATATGCCCTAAGTCATTATCTTCGTGTATCAACAATGCAGCAATTTCAACTTATGAATTACAATGAGTGTATTGCAACGCGTGCATTACAATGAAACTTTGCAGCATTTAATTGGTGTGCATTCGTAATGGTTCACGGCAGGCGTCTAGTAGGTATGGAACCTTCGGCTACTGGACAAAGGGACTTCGAATAAGGGTTTTACCTTTTGGTTTTCAGTGGTACCAATTTGAAACGCATAATGGTTAATTATGAGATGAACCCACTCCACACAAAGATTCGGATTGGCCACCATGGCTGGTGAAATATTGATATGAGTACGCAATTGTGCATTTATGATGGGGAGAAATTTGATATTTAGTTTCCAAAATGAACGAATATTTGGCGAAAAAGCCCTTTAGTGGCAGCATTGAAAAATTAAAATGTTAAATTCGAGATATTCCCTATTTGAATGGAAAAAAATACCAACTACATGAAATAGTATATCCCCTTTCTTTAGTTAATCTTTTCTAGCAGTTTACCCATCAATTATGTCGAAAAAATATTTTTAAATAGGTTATGATTAAGCAAAACTCAATCACTTTGGTAACGGAGAGGTATACGTGTTAATGCGGCCATGGAAGTCATATGCGTAGGCAATGTTCACGGAGTAAATTTAAATATAAAATTTAAAATATTTGAACCCAATAAAATACGTGATGACGTGAGAAAGATATGTGTCCCTGTTTAAATGTGGCAAGTGAATTACTTAGTGCCTTGCATTTGTTTAGCATTTTTGTAATAACCTTTCCTTGAGTGTAAGATACTGCAAAAAATCGAGAAGCATATATGTTGTGTCTTGGTTTAGCTGGAGTTAGACTTCGTTTTTCAAATATCATTTGACAAACGAATATCGATGTCTCAATTTCTTCACGAGTTCATCCTAAATTATTATTATTATTAGCAGTAATCTACCGTCCCACGTGTATCATTGACATTTACTTTTATTCCATTGACCGTAGGCAAACAGCACGGATTCTTTCATGCTTGATGGTGATTCAATTCTTTATTATTAAGAGTAATTATATTGTTATTTTAAATGATTTTATGAAAATTCGAGTTAATTATTCGGCATACTTGTTGCTGTAAAATATTTATGCAAAAATGAAACTCTTCCACGGCCACAGTTGTAAACAATAAATGGCTTCCATGGCTACGCTAGATTGGACCATTGCATCGAGAGTATTCGCGACTATAGTTTCTTTCACAGGAAAATTTGGAGTGGCTCTCTAAAAATATTTGCAAATTTGTTACTGCAATCTCTATATTTACTGCCACATCTCCTTAGTGCGGTCCAAACGATTTTATAGAGCACTTAACTTTTTCAGATAACTTTTTGAATTGGTTGGGTACATTCGCGATCCACCCAGTTGTTTTTGCGTCGAAGTCGTGATGTCTACGTCGAGGGCGCTTATGGTCCTGGACACATCTCATGGGCATCTCTCTCCAGAGAGATAGAGACACCAACCGTCAATCTTTGAAAGTTTCAACTAGGTACTTGTAGCATTTTGCTCCTCTTCTTCTGGAGATTATTGTCATAGAATTAATTACAGTTGGGGTGCATCGAGAGCTAAGGTCGTTTAGCATATTATAGTCATATAATGATTTAAGTAACTTTGAGAATTTTTACCATTACATCCGCAAGCGCCGAGAATTGAGATGATTTTTGTGGAATACCCTCGATATTTTATTATTTCGATCGTCAATTAACTTCCCTATTTATACGATTTCAATACATGTGCATGCATATACAAATTAATGAATATCTCCTCGAGTGGGGAACCTAAATTAGAGTAGATTTAAGGGATCCCCTATCGTCCACCAACAGATGTTTCTCTTACGAAACAACCCAGATGCTTTAACGCAGAGGGAGGGTAGAGAGATGCTTAGGCGAAGGAATATTAAATATTTGAAGCGTGTACGATGGTACGCCAAGTAAATATTTGCGATATGTCATGTAGCAGGCTAATTAATATTCATAGTCTGACGTAGTTGCGACGACTCCAGCATCTTTTATGAAGGAACGATAATGAAGTCAATACAGAGTTCGTCAAATTTTCCCCCGACTTTGCCTGTTGCTAAAAATAACGTTTTCTTTGCATTACCGAGGTAGCTAATTAATCCTTGGGAATATGGATAATGACTTTGGCGAGATATAAGAAAACGGATGAGCTACGTTGTCAAAGGTGACTTTACTTCTTAATTAACTGGTCTGGTTTCAAATTCATTAACTTTAAGAGACGTTTCCCTAAGGATACTCACGAATGCCGCATTTCACATTTTCAGGTTGTTAATGCAGATATGTTTTCCATCATTATTATTTCCATCATCACGATAGACGTAGATTTGGAGGCTTTTGAAATGTGGGTGTGGAGAAGAATGGAGAAGGGGAAATGGACCGAAAGGAAAACAAATGAGGAAGTACTGGAGATGGTGGGTGAGGAGAGGAGTTTGTTCAGAGAAATCCTATGGAAGCAGGAAAAATGGATGAAAGGCGTATTGATCGGTAGTGGAATGTTGAAGAAGGTAATAGAGGGGAAAATGTTGGGAAAACGAGGAAAGGGTAGGAACAGGATAGGGATGTTGGACGGGATGAAGAGAGGAAAGAAGTACACAGAGATGAAGAGGGACCTGATGCAGATTAGGTTGCTGGATTGGGTTTTGTTTGGAGTTACAAAATGTTTATTTGATAGTTGTGTCCATTCAAAAACCTACCTTAACCGGTAGATTACCTAATAAATAAATGCAGATATGGGATAAATAACACGACAACCTTATCAGCGGTTATTTTGCGGTATAATGTAGTTACATATTAGAGTGCTCCACTAATTAGTATCCATAATCAATATGAGTTGGATTTTTAATCAACGTTTAGATGCCGGACACATTTGCACATGGTTTAACCTATTCAGCTTGAAAAGAGAGCGGCGCCATCACCATTTTTTTGGGTAAACTTGCTGAACTAACAACACTCAAGGCATGGCAACTGCGTAATAGAATCTTCACATTAAAAAAAACTGGTTTGATTATCTCCTTATACACTTTGCATCTTCGATTTTTACCCGGGGCCGACGGAGGGGAGTGATCGTTAACTGAATGGGATTTTTCTCTCGATTTTATCCGAGGACGAAACCTGTTTTTTGTGCTGCGTTGTGCGCCAGTACGAAGCTCACAATTATTCCCTTGTACAGGCTTTTTCGTTCCGTCAATTCCCGGCATCAAATATGGTCTCGTCCTTTCTTTTGAATGCAATCCCGGCTTCATTCATTCATTTTGAAAAAAATTCTGAGCTATCCGGATATTGGGGATTGAGCCATTTTGTCTTCGGTTCCGGATGTAAAAGTTCTGTGGATATTTCCACTGATCGCGAATTGTAAATGGATTTGAAGTGGGAACACAAGTACAGGAGCCAGACCGTACGCCACGATGGGATATATAAAGAGAACAATTTAAGGCTCTGGTCACGTTCTTTCCAGCTGAAACACTACTGGGTTTCAACGATTTTTGAAAAATATTGGTAAATTCTATTTTTTTAAATTGTTTTCCTACGTGTCATAGAACGAATTCGCTATTCCCAATGACGTTTAGGTTTATCCAACAAATATTGGGAACAGTTAATTTAGGAAAAATTTTTCTGTTCGCCGGATATGGATTGAGAATATTTATACTTTAACAATTATTTTTTAGAGCCCAGAGCGTTTTTTCCAGTTCAATGAATACAACGAGAGAAACAATTTATTTTAAAAAGGAGCCAATGTTAGATCCTTTAAGATGAGAGTAAAATGACAAGAGGAACTTAAAATCGTGTGTTTGGAGAAAAGTAGCTGCTGTTGAGTACGTTTCGTGTGACTAATTCGTGAATGGCTCCCATGAGAAGTATTATTTAATACGGATTTTCTGTTCCTCAACTTTATTCCAATTGCTCGACTCCAAAGAGGGCCAACGGAGGAAGTCCTACGTTATTCTACTGCATTCAAGAATTATGCCTTTAAGGACGCTTATTTTTAAAATTTGAGACACACAATATTTCCTAAAACGGGGATAAAAAAATTAAATACAACGAAGGCACAAATATTATATCATTAATCTCACCCTTGTAATATTTTCTTAATATTCTACTAGTTACAAATTAATTCTCCATTATGAGATTCGACTAATCATCATTAAGTATCTAATCCCATTCCAGTTTATACAAATTTACCTTTTTTCCAATTTTTTTGCTGAATGAAAATCGTCCATATCCCCTCTCGAATATCAAGGGATCCCCAGTAAATCAGAATGACATTTTCTCATCGCCCTACTTCCAAGCAATAGTTTTACAGGGAAAATTTAACCATTAAACCTGGAGATGAATATTGTATTGGGAGGGTGGGATAAAACACACACTGGGTGATTTTTTTACCAATAAATTAAAAAAAGGATGTTTTGCATTATCAGAAAGTATTTTTGAAAAATTCTATCTGCGGCTAAGAAAATTATTTCATCTTATTGATGAAGTTTTTTCGGGTCTTCCTCCGGGTCAGGGGTTCCATATTGGTCGACGTTTTGAAACTGGAATCGAGCATCGTCCTCAGGGCTGATGAGTGCCAAATATGCATTTTGGCCGTCTTATGTGGCCACGGGTTAGGTGGCTCGTGATTGGTCCGTGGCAAAGGGAGAGATGTTAGAGCCTCCCGGCTGGTGGCCGTGGCGACTTGTTATTTTCCTTCCTTCTTTAACCTTTATCAGCACCGGTTTCCACGCGTTGCTGAGGGAATAGCCGGAATATCTATTGCAATTACGTATTTCCAGTCTTGTTTCAATAGATTCTTTAATAATTCGGTCCCAGTAATCAACGTAGCGGGCAAGTAACTTCGTTCAGTAGAATGGCGTGGTCCATCCCGATGCTGTGTTTAGCGATGGCTGTTATTTCCGTCTGCGCCAGCCGTAGGTGTCGTTTGTCGTGTTCCTTTAATCTTGTCTCAATGTACCGCCCCGTCTCTCCAATGTAGGCTTCGCCGCATGCACCCGGGACCTGGTAAATGCCGGGGATCCTATTTCATCTCATATTTGGATATATCATAAAAAATGTAAATTTTATTACTTCTCTTACTCAACTTCAATAATGACGCCATTAGTCAATATGAACTCGATTTTACTCTGGAAATATCCAGGAAAATGTTAGTATATAATTTAATACTAAGGGACTACGAGTGATTCCGCGAGAATAATTTTATATGTTAGCTAAATACTGTGGAATGGCCAACCGTGGGTTATAAGATAATTTCGTCCATGAATATAATTTTAGACTAATATTTTAACATTACATTCAAAAATAAATGCATGGCCCAGAAAATATTTCATAAATATGTATTGCCAAAATTAGCAACGTCGAATACGTAAAGTCAGCCCAATCATACAAAACTCGAGAAACATAAATCTCCAAAAATTATGATACCCAAATTTAATGTTTGCGAGGGCGATATGATTAGATTCATATCTCAAGGAGGCCGATCGTAACTACTCATCCTCGTATAAATTATACAACGGATAGAAATAACTTTCACAAAACAGGCGAGCATTTACGAGGCATATTCATAAAGTAAGGACCGTTTAAACAATGGCGCTTCAGAACACAGTTTTACTCCTGCAGTGCCATCTAATGGTTCATTGAGAAGCTATAGCAGCATTTTTTTGTTTCAGAAGTCGTTTGCTTGTCCGTGCATGCAAACAACAATGTCCGCGACAATCGTTGATCCCACCAGCTGTGAAGTGCGTTCTGTCATACGCTTCTTGTATGCAAAAGGATTGTCGGCTGCTAAAATTCATCGGGAGTTATGCCTAGTTCATGCACCTACAGTTATGAGTGAAGGAAAGGTTAGACGATGGTGCCGTTATTTTAAAAATGGGCGAACAAATGACCCTTACTTTATGAGCATTCCTCGTATAACTGGTAATTCGTCGAAAGAATTACCAATGATAAAAGGCTTAATTCGGAAAAGTTTCTTTAATGCCATCACGTTAAAAAATGTACGCTGGAAAAAACAGTAGCACAGGTGGAAATATTCAGACCCTCCATCATTAAAACCATACCAACAGTGCCCCAATGCTGCGGACTTGTTTACAACTGGATCTCTTACGCAGTAGTGTTAGGCTGCTTTGTCAAACGAGTGCTCGTTGAGGAACGTGCCTAGGATCACGTTTCTGACCTCATCCCTCTTTCTTTGTCGAGGTCGAGTTTCGTTTCTTATTCATGAGTAGTTTCAAAAGACGACGGATTCACCTTTAAAGACCGTCTTAGTTTGCCCCGTCGGAGAGCTGAGGTGACTACCTTTCATTTACCTTTGATGTCATTCCCGTTTTTCAACCACCCCGTTTATAAAAATGTTGGTTGTTTACTCTTTGCAAGAAAATTTACGACCAAGATGTGAAAACTGAGGCACGCAAAACGAAGCAGGTCAGCTTAGACTCCCAGGGTTGCGATGACTCCTTAAAAGATCGACGCCAGACTTGTTGCTCGAGAGGCAGCCGCGCCTCGAAGACACCCTGCACCTCGATTGCTGCCCACTTATGCGCAATAACAACACGCATCGATCGCTGCAGCGGAATCCCCTTCCTCTCACCACTCCCAAGATACGTATACGCCTTCCTCCGACGGTACTAAAACGCGTGGGAATCTATATAAAGGCAGTCAAAGGAGTATGCATTTGTCTAATGAGAATTACGGAGCATGGAAACGATTTTATCTGAACGATTATGATGTCAAATCGGCATAATTCAGTCAATGCTTGACAAACCAGACCGGGCGGAAAAAATATGATACTCTGATGATTCGAGTGAATTCTTCATGGACAGTACAGCTGACGTTTCGGGAGCAACCTTTGTCTTCTTAACGTCTACAGAATATCTGACCTGGTGTGACAAGCGTAAGAACTACGGATCAGCTCTCCGATTCGTTTAAAACAGGAAGAGATAAACGATTATTGTAAGTCTAGGAACGGAAGCCGCTTGGCATACGATGATGCTTAAAAATAGCATAAATCTATTGAGGCTATAACCCAGCATTGAATTAGTTCCAAACAACAGTGTGAGAACTTATGGAGAATACACTGTCGTGCAGATAAATATACTCATAGTAATGAACCCAAGGTTGGTTCGATAGCTCAGGATTGAGCTCACCTCGTACCTACGGAGACATACGGAGTGCAACATCCACACATTTCCGCATATCCAAAAAATCTACACGCCATCCCGATGGTTTTCCTTTCCCTGGCAGCGGTTTCTCAGGAAGAACCCGGCACCCGAAAAATGACACAGCTTGGGTGAAGCTGAGGATTCTCAGAGTTACATGAATTTTGGGAAACTGATAGTTGCAAGGAATGTTATTTCCTCCATACGATTGAGTGTTCACATGAGATGAAAAAGAAAGAAGCGTCAATTCCCACCGTTAAAAAAATTACCTAATTGCATATTATATTCCATGATGAAATTCCCGAAGTTTCCCTAATGATAAAGTGCTTTTAAGCTTGATAACAGATATCCTGTGACGGCTTGCAGGATAATGCGTCAGGTTTTTAGCTGTTAGGAGATGGTTTAAGTAGTTCAACACTCCATTTCCGCGTAAAAGAAGTGTTACGTTTAATAATATTTTTGGAATGGTAAGATTAAAAAAAAAATAATGCTTCCTTTGTGAAAACAGTATGGAAACACGGCGCGTCGAGACTTAAAGAACCATTCACAGTAGTTCACAAAACAGAAAGGTTTGAAGTCACTGTGCTAAATTATTGATTTCAATTTGGTACGTGTAAGCACTTTGAATTATATTCGAATCCTCCAGGACTGTAACGAAGTTATCTCAAGCAAATTAAAAAAATATATACAGCATAAAATGAAAACCATCTAAAATAAAATAAAAGTTCAACCTTTTCTGCTTCGGGTATTATTTGATTTGACGCACATTCATAACATGGAACACGTATGGAAATGGATTTGTGTTGTGACGCTGAAAAATTAGCTGACGTGTTGTGGCGTTGTTATGGGAGATAAGCAAATTAAAACACTGCGTCAAATAAATCTTTAGAGCCATTTGGCTAACAAAACGTAGTAATTTGTCTTAATGAAGAGCATCTTTGAAGTTCTGACAATTGCGTCATTGCGAGTAAGCAATATAGAAATGCCCCGAAAAGAGAGTTATGATGATGCTCCTGGGAAATTGTTGGCAGGCAGCTGAAATAATTGAAAATGAAGAATCAATATCTGAATATGAGTAGGGTAAATAAAAAAATCATGGTTTGTATTTTCAGTCTAATTACTTCCATTACTGGCATTTAATGAATGATAAATCCTTTGAAATTGTTTTCAGACGCGACAGTAGAACAAATCTTTTACACACTGAAAACTCGTCGAAACGTTTTGGGAGCAATATGCACCATTTACAATTAGTGAGAATTTTGCTAATATTAGTTCTTCATATTTATGAGTGAGAAGATGGAAA
The DNA here is from genome assembly GCA_037158775.1 of Hetaerina titia. Taxonomy (NCBI): domain Eukaryota; kingdom Metazoa; phylum Arthropoda; class Insecta; order Odonata; family Calopterygidae; genus Hetaerina; species Hetaerina titia. The sequence goes on along the minus strand of CM073770.1, from coordinate 55,218,512 downwards.
AAATTGCGTATTTAACATGTTTGTTACATTTCATTGATAAAAAACCTTTTTTTTTATGCTTCGAAGAAATTATTTACAATTGAAACTTTGCAGATTATTCTTGGCTGAATTACGCACGTAGTGCCTATTATAATTTTTCGTAAGAAATTTATTGGAATTTTTGCTGATATTCCTTCATCTGTCATTGGCATGGGCGATGATTAAAAATGCATTTTGAGAATATAAGCTAAGGTCTATTGTGAATGTTGCCTCGAGGATCCCTGAGGCAAAGACGGGGACATGTCGCGATATCCAAATATTAATTAGAGGAAGGCCCCGAAGCCAGTATTGGAAAATGTCGATTAAATGGCGAATTCGTGACTCAGTTCTCTAATTATTTTGTACGTTTAATTCGCATACCATCAAGGGACAAAAACTCGTCTGAATAGATAGATGTAATGTTTATTTTCGGAGAAAACATTAAAAAGAGGATATTGCAACTTTCATTTGAGTTTTTATTCATGCTCTTTTTTAACCGATGAACGAACGAATGAACCGTTTAACAAAAAATATTAAGGTTAACTAAAACCCTTGGAGAAATGAGAGGTAAAATGACAATTTGAAATGAGATAGCGACCGGAGATATTTTTGATGCTCAAAAGCATCAGGACAAGCCCAAGGATATTGGACCAATATGCACATGCGCACAGCGATAAAGTATTTTATATTAGACAGTTACAAGTTGATTTGTACCGTTACTGTCAAGTCTTCAAGCATCAAAAATGTAAGAAATAGTTAAAACAAATATTTTTATAAAGGCGAACATATTGCTCGTTTAATTTCAGTAAAAAATGATCCATAGGAAAAAAACATTGATCCTTGGTGGTAAAAAATTAAGAAATTACTCATTTCTGCAACTCAGAATATAAAATACAGCGTTTTTTATCAATAAATTAGATTGAATACCATGTATCGCAGCTTACTTAAGAAAACTTTTCAAATGTCATTACAGTGTGCAATATTATGCGTGATTTTATGTCATTAAAGGTGAAAATTCATATTCAATTTGAATAAAACTTTGTACTTTGTAAATTTCTGCGGTATCTTTTTAAATATTTTTACACAACCATGGTTTTGACGATTGCCATAATATTCAGATACAGATACCAATGCTAAATAACAATATGTTTGCACCAAAAGATGACGTTAATCGTCGAAACCATGATCGCGTAAAAATACATAAAAAATTATTGCGGAAATATTCAAAGTACGAGGTTTTCCAAGTTCCATAAAGTCACGCCTGAAACCATCAACTTGAAAAATCATAATTGGGAGCAAATGTTTAGCTTCTAAATTAGGTAAAGAGTATAAGGGTGACAAATGAATATTTCTTGCAAAAAAATAATAATGTATGCATCCTAATAATTCTATAATAATTCCTATAAATACTTTCTATACTTATCACACAATACAAAACCATAAATACGAGAGGAATGCGAAATAATAAGTCACTCGAAATGCTGGAAATCTCACCGTTTGACTAATTCCATTTTGTGCGAAAATAATGAGCTCACGGGAAAATAAATTTCGCCTTTTATTCGGGATATTATAAATGCAAAAAAATTTTTTTAATAAAAAGAAATAAAAATGTCAAATCCATTCAAATGCTCCTTTACGACGAATGTACGAAATAATAAATCATTATAAAATCGCGTTACATAATTCAAACTTTTTTTACGCTGAATAGTAGAATGGTACATGATATTATGGCTCTAATCGCGAATAATAAATAAAAACTTTAATACCCAACTACGACCGCAGTGATAGGATGTGCAAAACCTCAGAGCGCTTTTTGAGGAGTTAAACTAAGCTTTTCATTGAAATAGGTGATTCACTTTGAAAAAGTAGACGGCGCTTACTTTTCTCCGGAAATATCCGAGAGAGACCAAAGCTTTCTTTGATGATTCCTCCCTTCATTAATTATTTCTCTATCGCTCAATGGAACGCGGCAAACCACAATGCAAAGGGCATATGTGAGTGTGAATTAATGGATTGAACTTCGCTCCGAATAGGATGAAATTTCTGAATAGAGCTTCAATTTCTCGTGCGAAGAGTGCTAGATATGGGCATTTGCTCGCGCCTCGAGTTCGAATCAACAGAGAAATATTAATTGTGCCGTTGATCCGTACCTTTATCACCTTAATTGATGCCTATATTCTTAAACCTTCGTACTTTAAATACTCCCATAATCAAACCGGTGCTCAGGCAATAAATTACATTCCGTCACTCAATTATTCCACTCATATTATTATATACGCATAAACCCATATGTATTATTACGGTAAATTTATAGTGAACTACCTAACGAATTTTGTTTAACGGAATAGGTAAACATTTGACAGTGGACAATGAATGCCTTGTTTACAGAAAAATATTCAAGGAATGGTGAAAGCGTGCTGCAATAATTCTACCAATATTTATGTAAAAGATAATAATTTCTGAAAGATTCTAAAATCAATTAACTTATTTAAAATTTCTTATTGAAAAATCCTCAGCTATTCCATACAATAATTTTATTTTCGTGGTGGCATTAAAACTAGGTACGGGCTGGTAAGAAAATTATATTTGTGTTTTATGACTATTATCTTTAAGAAAGTAGTTAGTATTTAATATCTTCATATCATTAGGTAGTTTATTAATACTTTGAATGACTGCTAATTTTTAAGGTGGGGAAACAAAAAATGTAGAGAAAGGGAAAATGTATTATCCTACAGCTAATAGAGTTAAATTTCTTCCCACAGTGAATATTTAATCATACATAAGCCGTTTTCCGAATCATTCAAAAAATAGTTCTTATATAAAAAAACTAGTATTCTCATTATCGCGCACCGAAAAATTAAGCACCATGTCAACTAAATTTGATTCATCACGGAGTAAAATCAAAATGGACGATTCAGCTTCGTTATCCCCAATTACCAATCTAACAATTTCCATTTGAAAATACAATATAGGTAATCATGTTACACAAAAAAATTCCACGAAACATATTCTGTAGTCAATGAACTTGTATTAATTTCTGATATATAAATAATTTCCATACTAATGAGTATCGCATAACATTCATATCTCTTTTTAAAAACCTATTAAAAAAACTACTACTTCCATTAGTTTGAAATCTCATTTAGACCACATCCCCCGCCGAATCGAGGGGGTTACATAAAAAAACCCCTCAGAAATAGATTCAAAAGGTTTGGATTTTTACTGATAAAAGGACGCAGGCACACAGAAGCGCCGACAGGTTGGAATCCAGGGAAGGGGGAGGCGGGAACAACGAAGCTTCCTCATTAATCACCACTCTCCCTTCCACTCCTTTTATAGGAGTGTTATGTTCTTCTAGCACATATTCATAGTAGGTTTAAATGGCCGGGTTAATACAATAACTAATGGCGCATCTGATATTTATGAGAGAGGTGACAATTCGGGAGGGAGGTTGGTTCTAGAGGAGGGGAGGGGACATTCCTTCCTCCTCATGCCTGCGCATAATCGCTCACGCAGGTTCGTAAAAATATAGATTGGGCTCCTGACGATTCAGGCGAAGAATGAGGTGCCCATTCGCGACAGTTTCATCCTCAACTCCAGAAAAAAAATCTAACTACGGTTTTATACGGGGACTGAAAATCGAATAGGAACTTCGACCATTCGGAAAGTTTTTTTTTTCGCGAAATTAAAAATTATTTACGAGAGTAACTTGGATGTTTTAACCTACATCCCTTGATGCATCTTGGTTACGCCTGATAAAAAGTTTCGTGGAGCACTCATAACATCTTTCAAAGAGCGTGGCTTTAATTAGAAAAAATATAAAACAAAATGAAAGGCGATACCTTAACGACTCTTCCGTATTTTAGAATTTTAGAAGTGCTTTGATGATTTTAGCTTCTCGTTCAACGAATTTGTCGACGCGAGATTAATACATACTTGAGAACAACTTTGAGGTAAATTTTCAGTGGATGTTGATGTGAAATAAATCAAATATTTTTTTCTTTTATAGTTTTGCAATCCAATTTATTGATCCCCAATGGTTCCTACGGTTCGCTTAATTTGAAACTTCGTTAGCATTGGTCACAGAATCGAGGCACGCTTGTGTGGACAAAAAGGCGACGTTGACATCATCATTTCGAGTGACTCGGTGTATCGAAACCAATAAAAAAAAATCTCAACTCGAAACTCAAAGCAAATATTTCAGAGTTACTTTTTTAACGAAAGAGAAGAAAACAAGAATGAACGTTTCAGTGGCTGAAAAACAGTTGATGTATTTGATGAGTTTGAAGAACGTTGGAAGTATGACGTAAATTGCTTTTAATCAGATTTTCGGTAGAGAGTTCAAAGAATTTGCTTCAAGGAAACCATGAAATTTCTTTTTTTTTACCAGAATTTTTTTAAATATATCAGCGAGGGTATACCAGTTGTTACTGATACTAAATATTCATCCATTTGAGTTATAAGACGATTATTTTGCATCTTTCACTGCATACTTAAAAGATTTATTAAAAACTCTCCTCCCTTCACGTTTCACGATTGGACACAAATAAACTATCGGAAGCTACTCAAGTGTTTGGATGAGTTTTCTCAACAAATGAGGTCTTTATCACCCTTGGTATGACGGTACGGATATAATGTGAATATAATATACGTACTCTGCTTTGGAGTACAGCAACTAATATCATAATACAGCAAGTTTTAAGAAGTACTGTTTTACGTCAAGCACAATGATGAAAACAACAACGCATAAAAGCTTTGTGAATAAATTTACATTTCATTCTATAAAGAAAAGTATTTTTAATTATAAAGGGCAGGACGCTGTTCGTTCAGGGTATTCTACCTAATAAGGCAGGTTTTTGGGCGGCCCCTAATTGCTATTATCGATTTATCACCAACGCTACCTCATTTTTACCCTACATCATTCCCTTAATTTCTTCGTAGCTTTGATGTGCCTTCAGGTCGTCTAAAAACCAATTCTCTTCTCCACTAACCCAACATTCTCCCTTCTATCACGGACTTAAACATCTCACTATCTGTCAGCATTTCCTCCGTCTGTGTTCTTTGCCTTTTCCTGATTTCTCTCGGCAATTTACTCTCTTCGCCCACTCTACATAAAACCTCGGCATTTGTCTTCCTCCCTGTCTAACGTATTTTCTCCATTCTTCGTCACACCCACATCTCAAAGGCCTCCAATCTCCTTTCATCCTCTTTCCTCAAAGACCAGGATTCACATCCATACAGTTCGCTACAGACGCTCCATATTAAATTTTTAACTAATGCTCTCTTCACATCTTAACTTTGTGTGTCTGTCATTAATTCTCTTCTTCTTTTAAATGCTTTTTTTTTGCGAATGCAATTTTTCTTCCCCTAAAATGCTACCCAAATACACCAAATCTTCCACCTGATTTATTTTATTCCCTCCTAATTTAACAAATACCAGATAATAGCACTTTTTCACTGGAAAAAATTCATTACCAAACAGGTTTCAATGCACTATAATACCCTCACCATGTAACGTCAGAAGTTGTGCTACAGTAGGATGAAGATGAATGGGAAAAACAAATTTTATCTCGTAAAAGAATACTAATATTTGATCTTCATAATCCGATCCCCATCTTATAACATCTGAAACTACGCAATAGGTTCTACTTTAATGTTTAACCTAGCTTTCTGACTTCTCGATAAACTCATTAATTTCACTATCCCGTAGTTAAACATCATTCCGTACAACTCGTATTGATCCTGTAAGCAAACTCCTATAAAAACTACAATCCCTAGGCTGTAGACTTAATCATCTCGCCTCTCACAGTCATCCTTTGCTCAAGCCATTTCCATTCCACTCATAGTATGCCTGTATGTTGAGAAGTATCGACGACGGCGGGCAACTATTCCTCCTTCCCTTGCCTATATTTGTTTTCTCCTACAATGTGATTATTTATCACTGGAATTCCATCTTTTAAGGTAGGATTTGAATGGACCCAGATTATACGACGACAAAACGACACATTTCTTTGCCTCTCCCAACAAAAAACCACCTGATATCCCAAAATATAATAAGCTCCTTTTTAATGAAATACAAAAAAAATATTAAACCTTAGCATTTCCGAAAAAACATTTACGTTATACGAGATGGTTTATGGAGTCATTTTGCTCTCAAATTATTAAAGGTGAAATAAAACACTCGATACTTTCACATTAAATGCTTTATTCGCTAAACCTATATCGTGAACAAGCACGAGAGTAAACGCAGATGTAGCAAAGTGTTTGAATTCATCATTACACTTAACAGTTCAAATGTAAGGTTGATGAGCATACTTCAAAGTCACTCTTTGCGGAACGCATCTTTGTTCTCATGAAGTGACTTCTGACGATACGCCGCCGTGGCAAGGCGTTGGAGAGCTTTCATTACTTGTCATCGAAAAGTCATAGATTTACATGAGATGCAAATTTATTTTCCCGGGGCAGTTAAAGTGACTAACTACGAGTGCACTGTAGAACCTGAGGGTAAAGCATTATGTAACAAGTCTTCTGTGAAGAGAAAAGCCTCCTATTCCTCGGGGAACGATGGAGAGGGGCTAATGCAGGGAAAAGGAAAGGTGCGAGGCCGCGCTCCTTTCGGGCCATCGCCTTCCAAACAATCGTTCACGAACCCCCGAGAGGGTCGATGGGATGACCCCGAGATGTTAACGAGGAAAATTCGGTTATGGCCTCTTCCAGGTCCCTCCGAAGAAACTTCGGCAAATAAGGGCTCGTGCTGAAGTGAGTTTTACTTTCACAGTGATAAAGAAAACAATGAGTTCAGTAATTCAATTGATGGACCCCAAACGCTGAGATTGAAAATTAGTCGCGACAAGACGTCTGAAAAGGACAGTATTATATTTTCTAGATAACATTGGAAGTAAGTCGAATAAGTGTACCTATAGTGTATGTACAGGTATGTGGACACTGTGGCAACCCGTATGTATTCACTAAAAACCACTCTCCTTAAGTTACGTTCGAAAACCAATCTACTATCTTGGATAATTAAGAACTAGCCAATGTTTTGGCACAGTACTCGATCCCTGATCCAATTCCTTTATTTCAAGCCATTATTGCGAAACATTTTCATAACATTTGATGACAAACGAGAAGTACGAATACCATGAGAAGTGCAACAGAATCCATCTGCGTACGTATGTTTTCTTTTTTATCGCAAAACTGCTTATCGCTTTGAACGTTTGACTATCACATAAAACGTTTTTTATATTACAGAGATAGGTTGATATACTGATATTTATACAATGATTAGGTGTCAATGACATATTTAATCAATGAAGCTGAATTTTATTCTCGAAAGACAAAAACCGAATAGTGTAGCAAAATCAGTCTGTATGAGTGAATCAGTGTATGAGTGAACGACGCATTTACACAGAGAATATATTCTTATATTACCGATATCTCTTAACATGAAATGAACGCAATGATACGCTACTAATCAAACCAAGGATTTTAATAGCTTACTTCTAAAAATAAATTACTACTAAAGATAATAAAAGATTACTTCTAAAAATAAACGGGAGCGTTCGACGGCATGAATTTCGACACTAATCCTCTCGAAATTTCCTGACCTCCTGTGTGATGACAACATTATAGACTTAGACTACGACTTAAATGGACGTGGTGTGCTGCCTATGCATCCACCCATTTACTCACTCATTAATTCAAAACTTCAAAGGCTTTATCCAACAGCGTTCGGTTCCCCCCGGAATTGGATGGGAGGGAATGGGCATCATTATTATTCAAAGGTTTTGCGAGAGGAAAAAGGATGACTCTCTCTTTCGGAGTGCCTTGCCATGACTATACGGACCACGGTTTACTCTCTTCGGGTTCATTATTATTATGGGGCCGTTGGATATTAGGAAGGTCCCGACGGGCATTATTACGAGCCTTTGGCGAAGGAGCCTCTGGGGCGCGCGGCTAATTTAGATGGGATGCAACGCACGGTTTGGGCCCATAGGGGACGCGAGAGCACTGGGGCCTGAGACCTTTCCGCCTCATTTTTAATTAATCGATAAATGAACTCATAATATCCATATCGGAAACCCAAGGGGCTAAAAGCATTGCAGGTGCATCGAAGAAGCAATGACGTCTTAGCAAAGCCCGTTAGTAAGTAAGCCATCCCTCGGAGCTTGGGAATGTTTCCGAGCAGTTTAAAACAAAGATCAAAATCAAATGTCGTTTTATAAAGTTTTTCTTTTAAAATTTATATCAGGAATTAATTAAAATAGTTCAAAATAATCACTAGTCAACAATCTTGAAATTGGTTTTTGTTACAATAAATTATTATGTCAGTTATTCTGTATGATCTAATGTCAACGCTTCCACGTTGTTCTTATTTGGAATAGACAGAACATGCAAATGGCCGCTGCATCCTTATTCTCTATTTCCTAATTCTCAATATCCTTGCATCCTATTACTCTGGACATTATGTATTCGTGGATTACTCCTGCATTGCTCATCTTTCTATTTTGTTGAGAAAATATTCATTATTTTTCCATTCGTTATCCTTCTTTAAAAATTATCAAATTGGTAGGGACAGAAGGAGAACAATTGCATTAGGCAAAGAAGCTTTCACAAAGGGGAGAGAACTGATGACAGGGACGTTGAGTAAAAGTTTTGTTAAAACTTTTATATGGAGCGTGGTTATGTGCATTATGAAGTTGAAACATCAACAGCGACGAAAATACGAGTCCACGTTTTCATCGATTGTTGATGTGCTGGGGCGTCCAGGGCGTTCGTCATCTTCAAGATCTTCACGGCCTTCTTGGAAACACATGACTCGTAAAACTCTTGATTTACTCGTAGCAGACTCACCATAGGCCTTTGTTAACATTTCACACACTTTGTTACACTTGATTTCATTTTTTACGCAAAATTTTATACAAATTCTTGGATCCATTTCTTTTAACAAACGAAAATCGCCGAGCTCATAGAACACGTCTAACCTTAGTGGCTGTCAACAGACAAATTTCACAATGAAAACAGCTGAAAGTTTTATCATACTTCAGGGGCATGAATACCAACATAATAAAAAAAGTTGGACAATCGGACTCTCCAAGCTGGCGAAATGAAAAAATTCTCGTTATGTTTTGAACTCACCTCGTACACCACGCGAGACACCAAAACGGTGTGTGGCAGGGGAACATTTTGGTTATTGAATCAGGAAGACAGGATTATTGGGAGAAATTATAAGGAGACATGAAAATGGATGCCAAGCATATTGATTGGTAGTATGGATTGAAGGGTTGTGTTTTGTTAGGAGAGAAAAGAGAATTATTTGGTCGTTAGGTTCAGCCAAAACCTACGTTAACCGATAGGTTACCGATACGTAACATGTCTTATTTATTTCGCATGTGCATTGGTATTTAGAAAGCGATAGTTTAAGCGCGTACAAAAGCTTTCACATCCGGTCCTGAAACGCACCTTTCTTCAAGCTTTTCATGTTAGCTAAGGCGTAGGGGTGCGCACAGGTCGACACCGACCCCTACCATAATCCCTTTTCCTTCTATTTTCATGGTTGCGCCTTCTCGCCCTTTCTAAGGTGCCAATTGGTTCAGCGAGGACTAGAATAGCCCTTTTTTTAATAGGTACATGAGGAGCTAAACATATAAACTGTGTTGACTTTCATACATCATTTTAATCACTTTGACGAAATGCTACTTTAATCTCTTTGGTGTGATCCTCACGCAGGTCACCGAGGGAAAAAAAATAACCTGGAACACGCCTGCAGTTGATAGCACGAGCCGCTTTGTTCGGGAATTTATTGTCTCCACCGAGGACGGGGTAAATTGTCCTCGCGGCCCTTTTAATAGCCGTTACTTGCGTAGGCACAGCGCGCGATGGAGCGTATGAATCAATCGCCTTTTCGCTTTAGGCCTGCGAACACGATAAATTATGAGAGAGCGAAAAAATGTTTCAAGGGGAACGCACTGCTAGTGCGGAAATTTCACGCCGTCGGGAACCCTCGGAAAGTTTTCCTTCTGGACAAAATTAAGGTCCACTTTATAAACCCCTGTGGCCCAAGGCGATGGTCTTCCTTACCTCATGACCTCCGGCAAGTCTCCGATCGTAAAACTCAGACACTGCCTTCAGTAGGTAAGTTCCCCTCCCGACTCCTTAAAATAGTTCCGAAAGTTCATTGTAGTCCATGCTCAAAGGTGTTAATGGGTCTCCGAAAGGACAAAGGGACCCCTTTCAAAGCACTCAATCCAAAGGGTTCAAGGATCACTCACTCGGGGGGGGGGGGTAGTGGTACCGAAAGTACGACTAAAAGTTCGAGTATGTACAGGATTCGAGGCAGTCAAAGATGAATTAGATAGTAATAAGGAAAACGAGCTTTGCTAAATTCGTTTAAAATAGCATATCGCATTAAATAACTCTCCATCGATACTTTTCCCATGATAGGGCATCGAATTTCCAAAGACCTTTACTTAAAAATTATCGCATAATAATGCCATAAAGTGTGGCTGTTAAGGCGAATACTTCAGTTTCGGAATCATCTTGATTCATGGGAGAGGAAAGATGGTGTATTTTTGCAGGAGCATCAGCATAAATTTCCCATAAAGCTTTAGCTTAATATCCCCTATGGTACTTATCTCGTGGGATAAAGCATCTCGACCAAAGGGATAAATCATCAAGAAATAGTTTTCATTTAATATTAAAGGGTAGTTTATTAGGCCTTCCGGCTATTGAATTTGTTAAGCTACCTAAAAGGATTCTATACTTAGCTGAAACAGCCCTCAAGACTTAGACGCCGTTATCGTCACAGAAGGATATAGGAAAATAGTTCATTTGGAAGAGAGACTGTTGGTCAGTAAAAAACATTCCGAATGCCCACCCTGTTTTGAAATAGTCCAACATTTTCGTGGCCGTTGAAAATGAGTAACTGTTTACGAGTTACCGAATATTTTTGACAGAAAATTTTCCAAAATGAGCTTCACTTTTTTATTCTTTCGAAAGGCAAAACAGTAATACAAAATACTGCCTCTTAGTCCTCTGGACACTGTATATCGGAACCGAAACATAGGGAGCAATCAGTGTCACGGCACTCAACCTTTCATTAAATAATCAATTCGATGACATCGACGATAGGATTAAGAGAGATCGGTAGATTTTACGAGTATGTTAAAGGTTCCGTCGACATTTTGTGAAGTTCGCCATTTTTCGGAATGTTGTGGTTTTAGCATTCTCGATTCTCGCGTCGCATTAAGCCAATAAATTATATCTTCAGGGGTGATTAAAATTGCAAATATAGGTCTCTTGAGCATTGAAGTTATTCCAGAGCCAGCTGAACGCGAATTTTAGGTTCAGTCACGCAGTATTCACCAATTTGTTCCAAACCGAATAGTTTTTCGCAATGCGTACAAAATTGTTTCAAACCATGTTAATGATGCCATTTAAAACACGCGGTAAGTTGAACTGACGGGGAAAAATTTCCGCACCAGCAAAACAGTAGCGACAACATTTTGGAGGCATGCAATTCATTTCGCGAGACATAAATAAAAGGGGCATTATTTTTATTTACCTTTGGGACACTCGAACTTTCTCTGGCTTCTGCTGAACCGTTTTCAGTTTTTTTTAATACATTTTGAGCACTCTTGGTTGAAAAAATACGAATTTATAACCCTCAGATCCTGTGATTAATGATACCTATGTAATGAATTTCGTTTATTATCCCAATGGTAAAACAAAAATCTACTAATCCAAAATAACCTTTCTACATTATTATGCTGTTTTTCGATAAAGGAATTAACGAAATTTAGCAAAATATCAGATAGAAAATTAAGGGGAGATGGAAAAAAATATTTTGCAAATCGTCTTCATGCTATGACTATTATCAGGCGTGAACAATTCTTCCGCTTAGTTTATCGGATTTTCGCGGACCGATGGACCTTATATTAATAAAAATTTATCAAGAAGATCAGCGATACATTAAATTGTATGAATATTCATCGCAAATCAACTTACACCTTTAGTATACAACTAGCCACACACCCCTCCATAGCCCACACCATACCCTGAGAAAATGCATCAATTGAGGTGCCTAACACTGCAAACAAATTTTAATGGGGGGTAACTTTCTCTTTGATTTGTTTCCTTCCAAAGTTTGAAGTTGAGGCTATCATGAACATATTTTGGAAATTGCGATTATTATTTACGTTAAAGTCAATATGACCGTACTGTATTTATTTTGCATACTTGATCTCAGTCTCTTGTATGTAACAAATAAGAACAAAGTCAAGATTGCGATGCAGTACTGCTGGCAAAGAGCCAAGCAAATCTACAGGATGTCCTGGTTAGCTTCAGGGTGGTAACAGAGAGATGGACTTAAAGGAGGGAGGACAGATTTTATCCTCCATCTCTCATGTTCTCAGGGAGGAGAGAGAGAGAGATGGAGGATGAAATCGCATAAAACTACATTACTTGTATTTGATCAGGAGCATGGGAAGACTGATTGGATGGCCATTGTAAACAGGGCGCATACAAATTAATACATGTCTACGACAGTAAAAATGTCAGTGCTTAATAATATGCATTAACCTCCCCTCCCAACATTATTACAATGAAGCGAAGCTTGGGTATGGGTATAAATACTGTGACTATAGTGTACTTGTGAAGAGCCAGGGGTAAAAATAGGAAGGTTAGGATGAAGAGCGAGTAGATCATGAAAGGATGTGATTTTGATCCTACTGATTAAAGCCATATTGAGAGATCGAGAGGAGAAAGAGAGTGAGAGCATTCTCTCAATAAAATTCAGGAGAGTCAAATCATCTAAAGATAGAAAAGGAAACTATCTAAGAGGAAGGAGCACATCGAGAAAGTCACCTTGACTGTGATCGAAGAGACTCAGCTTGATAAATATGGAATCGTCTGGAACAAAAGGACATGTAAGGAACAATGTATGAATGAGACAAAGACGAAAGAAGAAGAAAGAATTGAAGAAATTAGTGTACGGTCGTATGTTTCCAGGCATAACATAAAATGAGGATTTATTTTACTTAAACTACCGATGGACGAATAAACACTATCAATGTGTGGCCAGAGGTGTATCATTTACCATCTTGGGACGCATAGCGCACTTGCAGGAAATATTAAAATTAACAAAATGAATTATGATTGCCATTTGATTTCCATACTTTGCGGAGTTCGGTAGGAATTTGTACCACTACTCATACACGGCATAGAAATCAATCTCTGTAGATTGGACCATGTGGCAGAGAAATTACTCAAAACTCGGAGAATTTCTAAAAAAATTTGTAGATGCGATACTCAAAACTCACTCAAAAATCTTAACTGTGGTTGGTCCTCGTTTGGAAATTCCTTACATATCTGGAATGCTACAAGATTTCATTACGCCTTCATGCAAAACTATACGAACTGTCAACGTAGATGTCAACTAGTACCACGTTAGACTGTCGTTTACCAGTAAAAACTCCACAACGCCTAGTAATTAAATGATAATAATTCAATCCGCTGTCTGTCTGGCGATAGCCCTAAAACAAATTGTCTCTTATTTACGGTTTTATGATCCAAACTTTTAATTCGTTCATGTTACGTTATTGACAACCGTTTGATTGGGACTTGACTTTTCCACAAAAAATGCGTTATATATTTTTAATCCGTGACACTGGTAGGACCTCATGGGTTCAAGAAAATTTATTGAATACGGTGATGGAATTGCTGTTGTAACGAGGTAAACTCCATCAGCATCAACTCCCATCCATAGTGAGAGAGAGTTATCGATTTCACTACACAACAACCTCTACTCCCGGTGTTGCCAGGCTTAGAGGACTTTGAAAATCCTGTTGTTGTCCTCGCCTAAATTTTGTCTCCTCGACTAGAAGAAAATCGGATAGGTAAGAAGGCAATCGATTGAAATACAAAGAAAAGGCATCCAAATTAATGGACCAGCCAAAAAATCGGGACGAGCCGTGATTTTCCACCGTTACTGCTGATGGGCGTCAACTTAACTACCGCCCACCGAACGCACTGCAGGTAATGGCTGGTCCATTAGTGTGAGTTCTTCTTACGCGAGTTATTTTGCCGCGCGACATGATACCCATTCCCGTACTGCGACACGCGCGCGTTCGTTCGACGGGAGCGTAGTTGGCTGGTTGAACCGGAGTTGCACCCCAGGGAGAGATATCCAAGGAAGGGGGCATGCGCAGGGGGGTGGACGAAGCGGTCGGATCCCGAGGCCTTACAAGACATTCCTCCGCTCACAAATGTACCGCGATTTCCCTGATGCCACCTTTGGGGGTTGGGACGGGATCTCATCCGACGATACCACTCCACCACACCGGCGACGCCGCATCCTCTCCTTCGCTTAAACCCGGCAACCAACTCAAGCTAGCCCGACCCGACCTCAGGTGCCGCTCTAAAATTGATCCCTGACATCAAAGGCACGAAGATTAAACATCAGAAAACGAAAAAGACTTATCACTTCACTCGGCTACCTTGCGTCTATGGCCAAATGACCAATAGGTGCTTAAAATTCACCTCTTCACTTTAACCGATGACTTTAATTATTTTTAGTGTTCTCATTTTTCTATTAATATACGAAAAGGAAATTAATATGAGGTAGTTGTCCAGAGACTCTTATTTACGCATTTAAAGTAACCTTTTATACATATAGTATGTTTTTCAGGAATTCAGGAAATGGTCATGGTCAGCATACAAACTACAAGTGAATGATGACAATTTCATTATATCCGTGGAAAATAACATACAACCGGAAAATGCTCTCGTTCTCGTAACGATAGGAGACACAACTAGATTTGAAAAATACCCAAAAATGTCTTAGTAAACATAAAAATCTTTTCCCCTTTCATGTATCATGATAGAAAAAGGTTTAGATTTTTGCGATACACATTCGCCAACCCCGGTGGTAGCTCTAAGTACGTATTCCGATTAAAATTAATATTCGATGGTTCCGAGTAAAAGCCATGTTTATGGGTCCTAGGTATCAGTTCTCGAGATCAATCATAAATCCAATAAGTCCACTATTTCAGGCTTCACTTCGTGGAAGTATTGAATATTCAATGAAAAAGAACCACAGCGAATTATTATGCAGAAAATGAAAATTGGCATGAAATTTATCTGTGGATTAATGCTTATTTTTGTTCCAAGAAAGACCAATAACATTAAACAGCACGCTAATTGATCGACAAACCAAAGTTCGCGGTAGTGAAATGCGCGATGAAATGGGGAATCGGGCAAAGAAGGTTATGTGTACGAGGGAGGGGGATGAGAACATGGAAGGGGCGGATGTACACTCAATACATCCGTTTTGTATTTTACCTTTCCGTATTTCGATATTCACGCACGAAGTACGCGTACAATATTCAAGCACACATAGTAATTGAATATAGAAACCGGACCAGTAAACGGACCGCATTTTTGTTAACTTCGAATTTCGCGTCACGCAATACCGTGGACACTTCCAATTTAACCGCAGAGGAACCCTTTTCCAGAAAGAGATCCGCCCACGCAAGCAACCCTTTCAGCCATTTTAAGTTCTTGGGACCTACCTTCCTAAAAGCGCCACTCCTGCCCCCCGTGTCGGTTTGGTCCGCAATACTCTGCAAGCCGCCACAGAAGTAGGACATAACTTAGAAGACTATTAGTTATGATTACCTCAATAGGTCATTGAAAACTGAATGTCATATTTAGTACTAAAGAAGCGTTCAAACATTATTTACTGATGTAGAAGGTTATTTGATGAAATATGTGTGTGATAGAGTGGTAAAAGAAATGCAATGGAATTTTATTGGATTGTGAACTTAAACTCCATGTATTTATTGAAATTAGAGTGTTTCCCTTCACCTTTCACAATGGTTTTCCCCCTCTCTGTAATTTGAGGAGAGAACTAGTACCTCAATTTTAAGTACTAAACTAACATATATTTTTCTTCCAGATGAAGCGTTCCATGTACTCGTATTATAGGTGACTCGAGAAGGCACCATGTCTAGTTTTTATAGGAATTGAGATGCACTTTCTTATCCTTTTCTTTAAATTTCAACGAATTGGGGCAGTTTTATTAATATTTTTTTACTTTGCACTCTAACTCCCTTGGTAGACCATTCCAAATTTCAGAGGCCTTGTCCGTGGTGCAGTCCAACCACCGCGCGAATACCACTTCGCTTTAAAACTTTTCAGCGGACTTCTCTTCCGCTGATTAAACCCACTTGCTTTAAAGAAGCACTGCCCATGTTTGGATGATTTCTCCAAGTGTTTTCCTCAAGCTGGAGTAACAGAAAGACAATTTTCCTGCTCAGTTTGTGTTTATATCCAAGCTTAAACTATACACTCGTAGGGGTGATGCTCTAGTTTCGGTCATACTGTATCGCTATGCATTTGTTAACAACTATTGGCAAAAAAACGCTCTTTAATCATCCTTAATACAGATATGCATATACTTTAGTCACTTCAGAGAGAGAGAGAGAGGCTGTTATCCGCTGGACTAGTTATTTCTCTGCTAATCATTTAATCCCGAGAGAATGAATTCTGTCAGTCATTTTATAATTGATGTCAGTGACGAAAATTTTATTTGCATACATAACATGACACCAAAAAATGTACGGTGGGTCCTATGTAGAGTGATGGAGAGCAGGAAAGGGTGGACTTTTAAGGGATTAAGGTATTAAGGGTGGAGAATTTTAAATTGTTGCTATCAATTTTGCTCGAAGGAAAATGTAATCTTTAAATATGCACGGTTCTTTTATCAGTATCTCTAATTTTTCATTTGTGAACTAATCTACAAATATAAGTTTGGTCTACCGAATAATAAATTGAACCTCAGCAGTTTCGATAAATCTATTTCTCCCGACTTCAACCTTGCGCAGGAATTTGTTTTCTTTAATGACAAGCCAAGCGAAACTTCAAGCGCCGCCTTGACTTTTTTCATTCCATTCTAAACCTTTTTCAACGATTCGTGCTGCCCAACTCCGAATCTTCTCGCGTATGTAATAGGGATATAAAAGACCCCGGAGAAAGAACCTAGCTTCGGGTTCCCATCTCATCAATGGCGAGCCAAGTAATGCAAACGGCTTAAGTTCAAATTAACATGAGAACGAAAATACCGGAATAGCCTCGTTCAGCCTGGTCTTTTTTTTTCCTCCCCCAAGCGCCGACAAACTTGTGACAGGAAAAACTCCCAGCACGCCCATTCACGAGACCAACCCATGCGGACGGCATGCCATTTTTCCTCTGTGTGAACACCTACTTCATTCCGCGGACTTCCTGCGAAACGCCGAGTTCCCTACTCTCGTGAAATTCGATATGAAAGCGAGAGCATAGGAAAAAATGATAAAATCGCCCGTGGCGACCAAACATTTCTCGGCAGTCCGACATTTGCCCAGGACACGGGTGTGGTGCGGAGTCTGGTGGAGAGGGGGAAGGCAAGGGGTGAAAACCGCACCTAGAGCCTTGACTTGCCGGTGATTTTTCGGAGTATTCGAATTTTATGCGCGGAAACGAGTTTTAATGCCGTTGAACGCCACGCGTTCCGTAACCACTATGTCATCCGCCGCTAAAGAACTCTGGAGTGCGGGAGAGAGAGAGAAGGGGAGTACGAGCGGCGTGGAAACTCTGCAGGACGAATCGAGAGTGTTAGGGGTAATAATTAAAACGTATACTTTCAAAGGCGTTGGATCATCAAAGCGAAGTTTGACATTAGTTTTCATTGCACGGAATATAATGATTTAAAATGCGGAGCATTCAACAAAAGAGTAACATACTTATCTTTGATTAGAAAGAGAAGCTTTCTTGGTAACGTCTACAATTGCGACAGCATCCTTTTCGTTTATACATACGCATTATATTCATTTCGCGTTCATTTTCGTCGAGGCATCGTCATTATTAAGATTTTTCTACTAGTTTTATCTAACTTGCAACCCAAAAAAAAAAAATAAATTACTAAAGTGTTCATTCCTACTCAACCATGAATGTAGACTTAAAATGCTAGATATTTACGCTAATTACATACGAAATAGTAATCCACACTTAGCTTCTCTATTAGTTGGTATTCCATGTTTTTCATACCCTCCTTCCTATGCGGATGTTTCCTTTATGCAGTGGGTAAAATGTTTAGTCTTCAAGCTTCAAGTCTATAATTCTATTTCACTTTAATTAAAATATTTCCTCATTGAGACAAGGAATTAGGTGGAGGAGGAGGCTAAAAATTTCCAATCTAACACCAAATCAAAGACTTCCTTCAGTCTCTCAGTGACGAATGAGTGAAGGACAATTGAAACTTGAACAATTAAAACGCGAGAGCCTGTAAGTTTTTCCTGCGTCTCAGAAAAGAGAGGACGTTATGTTTTGCAAGGCGTTGGGCCGTCTTTTTTCCACGTAAGTACAAAAACGGAGTAAGATTAGACCAGGTCAAACTTCGTGGATCGATGGAGTGCTTCGGCCTCTGAGGAATCTGAAGGAAATTCACGGGGAGTGGTTCACGGGGATCCCAGAGGATAACGGGCCACAAGAGAACACCTGGAGATGTGAATAATTGAAAAGGGAAAGTGTGTAACTTGCATTAATAAAGCAGCAGACATTTAAAAATTCGATCATAAAATTACTTTTTATAAGTATTAAGAAATTAAAAGAGAAGTTTTGGGGATATCTGAACGGTTCAGTGGCTGGTGTAATGACTTCCCACCCAGAAGACCCGGGTTTTAATCTCGTTGGAGACCAAATTTTTCAGTGGTATCCCTACCCCAACTTCGAGTGCCCTATGGAGAACACTTTAAGTGAGTACGTCGTCCGTCTGACGGGACGTATAACTGTGGATCCCTTAGCGCCTTTCGTCAA
Source organism: Hetaerina titia (assembly GCA_037158775.1). Taxonomy (NCBI): domain Eukaryota; kingdom Metazoa; phylum Arthropoda; class Insecta; order Odonata; family Calopterygidae; genus Hetaerina; species Hetaerina titia. The sequence goes on along the minus strand of CM073770.1, from coordinate 55,199,645 downwards.
GAGTAGGCTAGTTCCGACGCTGGGTTTCTCTGTACCCTTCCTCCATTCAATGAATATCCTACCCCGTACTTAATCACCCACCGATCTCATTAAGTCGCAAATGATCTTACTTGTCGGTCGCCTCCCCTGATACATACTACAAGAGTAGTTTTACGTATATAATATGTATTCGATATATGATACGGGTCATTTATCCACAATATTTGTTAAAAAATTACACTGAATTAATTATTTCAATGCAAAATGATTTTTTTTCATTTAAATCTACATTTTACCCAAGAAAAAGTATGAATGATGAGATAACGTTTTTGTAATGAATCCACCGCAATGGGGAAACTTAGGTTATATAGCCTCACATTTTCTTGGGAATGAGTACTTTCTGGCGGTATGTTTGGAATGAGTATGTAAGTCATATATCTTAAAAACCATAATAATAGTTTATAAGTCCTGTAAACCCTTGAATAGCTGTTACTTTCGTCATCACTTCGTGCGAATTAAAATTTCATTTTTTTATATGTATCCGAATTTCATTTAAATGAATATACATAACTTTGTCTTGAAAAGCTGGGACTGAGACATTGAACTTTAGAGATGGGATCATATAATAGAAGACAAAATAAGGATATCCACCGACCAAATTGGTAAAACGCAAAAATATAATTAGCACATGCGAAATTTAATATATTCTATACAATTAATTCAATTAAGAAGCAGGTAGCAGGGTGTGTTTATTATTAACTGATCTTTAGTTAAACCATGCTTTGTCGAATTTTGGTTTTGATTAAATTGATGTACGAGTATTATATTGAGAGTATTTTTATTGAGTAAGATATTAATTCACCTTCCATATTTCACCCTTAATTGTTTTACGTATCATTTGGCGGTTTGCTTAAAAGTATTTCTTTAATTTTTTTTAGGATCGTAGAATAAGTGTACAAGATGACGCCAGTAAATGTTTTTGCTAGTACACACAGAAATATTTTTTGCCCCTTCCCTGAGTCATGCTTCTTTCGTCTACGTAACGTCTCCTTCGCGAAAACCAGTTTATGAACGCGAGCAGCAAATGGGTTCGTTCCCTCCACATCCTACACTGTGAGCCGCCTTCAGGGCGTGTGACGTGGCTACCCGACGTAATTATTACCGTGCATTCGGTGCTCAAGACTGTTCTTTTCCAGGCAGGCAGGGAGACCTCATGCGGGACAATAAACTCGGGAGATATGGAGGGGATGCAGGAAAGGAGCTTCCCAAGGAAGGATGGGCAGGCGAACGAGTGCTTTCGAGCCTTGGATTGGCCGCACTAGGCTGGAGCGCGATTCCCTACTCCTCTTAGTGTGAGAACCGTGGAGTACCCTTGACTGCCAAGCACTTGCATCGTGACAGAGTGTGAGCACCACCAGAATACCTGAAAGACCGCAAAATATCCCCATACTTCGCTTGTGGACCCTAGCTCTGTGAGACGCTCTGATTGTGACAGGGAATGTGCATCGTTGTTAACAAATGGTGACGATCTTATTTTATATCATATCAACATTTTTCGTCATGTAGAGAACTAAACGTCATGGATTTCACATTTCGGTTATCCTGTTTTAATTGATTGCCGACGATCGTCAACAGTTTGGGGCATTTAAATGAGAGATAAAGGAAGGTGATATACTCATTTAAACCGTGAGCGAATGACACAACCGGTTTGCGATTTAATTTTAATAATAAAAGAACTTTTCTCGCCGCAATTATGCTGGATAAGTGTAATTTATATTCCAATATCCAAAACATGCATTTTCAGGAAAAAATTCCTCCCCGTATCAGGAGGTACGTAAAATTGATAATTTTCTTTATATACATCACACGGTAAACACCAGTACCTTCATAATGTCTTATCTTGCAGGCCTTCGGAGACTCCTGCGCCATTTTTACCATGTTACTCGTCTATCACATATTCTAAGCTCTTTACTAGGTCGAGATCCAAGAATTTTTAAGATAATATTTTTGTAGCATAAATATTATGTAAACATAATTTTTTCAAATACTATTGATCCATGCTATAGACTCTAGCCCCTTCCATTATTATTTAACTGCTGCTTTATTTGATACTTATACTTTTTACACGCGTATTCCTAATGTTGCTACCGAATTTTATTTCAACTAAAATGCCCAGGTTTTGAAAAAAATTCTTATTTTTAATTTAACCATGAAAAAGAATTTGTGCAGTAATTGGAAGCTAATTTAAAAATAGCACTTATGACATGTATACTAAACGGGTTCAGGCTTAAATTCGTGTTAGTATTTGATATTTATATTAAAAGATTTTTTGTACTTTTCCACAGACATTATTTCATACAGATGCAACGCGTTTCACTGACTTGCGGTATCATCAGGTACGTGATGGTATGGTACGAACACGGTACTTGATTATGCCGCAAGTCAGTGAATCGCGTTGTATCATAAAATCGAAGTCTGCGAAAAGTAAAAATTAATCTTTTTATATTGGTTTAGGACATATAGTATTTACATAGTGCCCAACCAAGTTCATATTCAAAGAGTAAGGAAAGGATTTCATTATACATATACGTGGAGATCGAAGAAATCGAGGCACGGACAAAGAAAAGAACAACAGAATAGAGAAGACTGATACCAATTGAATCACTGGTAAATAACACCTTCAAATAGGAATCTATGAATATGTAATAGCTAAGAATTATTTCACGGACAGAATTGTAAGAAGATGGCTCATCGGGCACATTCAAGGCCAGTGGCTTTCAGCAAAGGAGGGTGCGATACCCATGAACCGTCATAATACCTTAGGGATACTGGGAATTATAGTGATGATTTCCGGCATAATGCATCTTGCATGAATTATTTAAAATATTAAAAATAAAACGTACTGCAAATATTCATCGATTTTAATAATATAAACTAATGATAAATATTATAAGTCATTTATGATTATTTGAAACCACAAATTATGCATGTGTACAATTTTATAAATGACGAAATAAGTGTATCTCAAGAAAGAGAGACAATGTTGGGGTTGACACTAATAAAAAGGTTGAAAATCGCTGCTACATGCCAAAACAGTCAGGTGAAGTCTATTCCAGAATGGAAATGATAGAATAGAATTGCGAGAAAAACGAAAAAATAGATGAGAATATGATTTGAGAAGCCAAGGTGCCAAACCACCAAAAGGCGGAGGAAGAATCTGAGAAAATAACAAATCATGATCATTGAGCTGCCTCCCTGACATACAGGGTTCGTCCGGAAAATAAGTGTACTGAGCTCAGGAAAAAAATTTATTACACTTTTACATTTCCTAAGCTAATATTCCTCAAAATAGGACCCTTGTGAGTCGATACACTTGTTCCAGCGGCGTTCCCATTCCTGGAACGCTCCCGCGAAGGCATCATCGGGAACCTCTCGAAGACACGTCGTCACGGCCTCTTTGACGGCGTCCAAAGTCCCGTATCGCGTTCCTTTCAAACTCCTCTTTATCTTCGGGAACAGAAAGAAGTCCGGTGGTGCCAAGTCCGGGCTGTAGGGCGGGTGCGGCAGCGTTGCCACGCCGTGTTTGGCCAAGAAGTCCGACACGACAAGCGCGGTGTGAGACGGCGCATTGACGTGATGCAGCCGCCAGATGTTTTTGATCGCTGGCCGGACGCGGGCGACTCGTTTTCGAAGCCTGTCGAGCACTTGGACGTAAAATGCAGCATTTACAGTTTGTCGTTCAGGTACAAATTCGTAGTGGACGACTCCCCTTTCAGTCCAATTTTCCCCAAAATCAGTACACTTATTTTCCGGACGAACCCTGTAGTCTTTATCTACCATTTACAATCGAAGGATAGCAAATTTCGTAATTAAGAAGTTGTAACCATTTCGAAAAATATTTATTTATCTACGAGGATGAATCAAAAAGCGAACGGAAGAACGGTTACTCCGTAACACCAACCCACAGACAATTGTTTGAAATTAGCGTATGGTAAACGGCTACGGACGCTTCTTTCGGGGGAGGGGGGCGTAAAAGTGGACCACGGAGAGAGGAGGGATGGGCGAGAGGACGTGTGAAGTAACACAAAGGGAGCATGATTTTTACAAAATATACATGTACACGACATAAAAAAATAAAATATGCTGCCACAATATTGAACTTGAGGAAGGATGAATAATTGTCAATATGAATCCAGATTTGAAACACTGCAGGTGGAGTATGAGCAATCATGATCAGAGCGCGTGGGTATGATAGTATTGAACGCTTTTTTAGCATAATTTTATGATAAGGCTTACGTGACGATGTAAAATTGAGTAAATGGGGGAGGTTGAGAATGTGCAACAAATGTAACATGAAGAGAGCCCATTAGCGAAAAAAATACAATAATTCAATAACATACTTAAAATAATTGGTTAAAGGGTTAGGGGTTGGTATTGATTTTACTCTGTTTTAATCAATTAACACGGAATACGGTTTTATTCACCCTGGTTAACTTCCACACACAAGCAGTAGGAAGGTTTTCAACCGCCCCCCCCCCCTTTGTACAAAAGATAACATGGAGAACTGAAGAACTAGAGGATAGCCAAACGGGCCAATTAAAAGGCAAGAGTGAGGGAATTTGAACAGGATAAAACATGAATGGATTGATGTGTACAGTAAGTGACCAAAAATGTCACATTACGGATCAAAGCAGATAATAAAAATCGGAAAGCTGAGCGAAGTGGAGAATTAGAGTTCTTCAATCACAGAATTGCGAACACCTAATGATTAGCACTGCGCTTGTCGGTCTACATGGAAGAAGTACATTGTGGAGCCTACTCGCATCCTCCCCATGGAAATACGCTGGTTAAACGTTCACTGACTACTTTCTTACGTCCAAATTCGTTCCGGCTCGAGTAATTCCTCGAAACAAGTTCCGGAAAGGCGTTCCGGCGCATTTCTCACACGAAACAATAGGAAACTAACCTCTCGGTCAAGCCAATATGGACTCACCGCGGTCACCTCGGCGACCCTCGCTGGCACCGGCGCCTCCGCCGCCATCCCCGCGAACCGCACCTCCGGCGGACCGCATCTCCCCTTCACGCGGACGCACGACGGCGAGTAGGGTGCGGCCAAGGCGGAAGGAGCGGCGTTCCGCGCCGGGTGCTGCCCCGAGTGCCGCGGCGAGAGGGCGAGGTGCCCCGGGAGGGGTCGGCGCGGCGGGGGCGGCTGCTGGACCGGAGGCCTTCGTGGCGGCGGCGGCGGAGGCGGGGGAGACGGGAGAGGGACCCTCCGTGCCGGGGGCGACGGTGGTGGCGGCCTCCTTTGGCCGTGGTGGTGGTGGGGCTGGTGCTGCGGGGGCTGCTGGTGTTGCTGCTGCTGCTGTTGGAAGTAATGCGTCCCCGTCCGCAGGTTGATGTAATACTCCGGCGGGAACGAAGCCCCCGGGGACGTGCCGTCCGTCGAGTAACCCGTGGAGTAGGCGGACTCGGGGGACGAGAGGTTGGCGGAGTAATCGGAGGCGGGGCGGGGTTCCTCCTCCGGCCCCCCGCCCGCCGTCGCCGCCCCGACCCTGCCCCCGCCGCGTCCCTCCTCGCCCTCCGCCTCGTCCCTGCGGCCTAGGAAAGGGGGCTCGGAGGAGGACGAGGAGGACTGGTCCCCGCCCCCCTTGGGAGCGGGCGAGAATCCGCCGCCGACGCCCCCCACCGCTCCCGCCGAGCCCCTCTTCCCACCTCCTCCGTCCTCCTTGCCGCCCCCACCGGAGCGTTTCTTTCTCGCCCGCACGATCCTCGCCTCCATCCACGACCTGAGCTTCATGCCGAACATCTTGCCGGCGGAGTCGCGGTCCCCGCCTCCGGACGCCGTCTCGTGTCGGGGGCGGTCCTCGAGGGGCGGCACTCCCGGTCCACCTCCGCCCCTTCCCGCGGGGGCACCGGTGGGAGGACGAGGCGAAGTAGACCCGGATTCCGAGTTTAAGGAGACCCGCGTCGGATCTCGTAGGGCCTCCGAAACCCTTTCGAACTGTTCAATTTTTTGTTCTTTCCTTTATATCCCCCAACTTTTCCTCTCTCCTGGGGTGACTTCTTAGGGTCAAAAGGTCCCTCCGGGTTGCTCCGGTCCGTTCCCGCTCTTCGTAGGACTAGCTATCGCCTCTCTCACCCCTCTTTCGGCGTCCCAACCTCTCTCTCTCCCTCGAGAGTGAGAGAGAGTCAAGGCCGTTCAAGGGGTCCACGCGCCTCTATTTATTTCTGCGGAGAATTTATTCGCATCTCTCTCCTTTTATCCTCCAAAATTAATCACGTCGCCCTTGCTTTGAGACTCCTTTCCTTTAACTTACTTCAACTGTTACCCGCCGGTCCCTTAGGGAGGGAAGCTTCCTTCCGGAGAGTTTCGGGAGTCAACTTATTTGGAAGCGCCCTCCTCGAGACTGCTGAGCCACCACATTACGCTGCCGGTGACATCGGGGTCGCCCGCCCGGGAGGAAAGGGGTTTCCCGCAGAGGGAGAAGGGCAAGGGGCTCGGTCAAGATAGGTGAAACGTCCCCGCAGCTTCCAAATGAGTGCTCGCTCCGGAGGACGAACCGAAAACCAACCACACTCAAACGTCTCCCTAGAGACCAGCGGGATGAGGTGAAGTAGGAGGGGTGTGCACACAAGTCGGAGAGATATATCGGGTCTCCGCCGACACGAATCTCCCTTCCTTCCAGCCTCTTCCCTTTCCCACACACACACAAATGCGCGGCGTTCGGAGGAGAGTCTAGTTCGATCTCGCGGGCGGTCATGTGGAGGTGCGAACCTCTCCCATTCTCCCTCCTTTTCCCCTCCCACTAGCGTCGAAAAGGTGGGAGGTCTCTCTCCCCTACACCTCTTCTCGGGCGCAAAAACCTCCCTCCCTACCTTCCCCTCCTCATCCCATCCCCCGAACCTTCCCACGCCCACTCACCCCTTCCGAAGGGAGTAGCGAGAGAGGAAGAACACCGCTTCTCCCCCTCAGGTCTCCCACCCCCACCACGTAGGGTAACACCCACCCTCAAACACAAACACACTCGAACACACTCAAAAACACCCCCTCCTCATCATTTCACCCCCTCCGACCCAACTCCGCCTCGAGCGCGCGCACACACACACACACACGAGCGCGACGGTCTCCTGCGCGAACACGAAAGCTCTCTCTCGCTCTCCCCGACCTGGGTACCTCCCCCCTCTCTCTCTTTCCCTACCTTCCTCCCTCTCTACCTCTCGCCTCGTCCAACTCCCCGAGAGCCGCCTCTCTCTCTTCCCGTGCAGCACTTCACCACCCACCAGGCGGCGTCGGCGGGAGGCGGTCTCCCGAGGTCGGAGCGGGGCGGGCGAGGGGGAGGCCTTGCCGGGAGCGGTGTGGGGGTCGCTGACGGTGGAGGTGGGGGCGATGGCTCATGATGATGGCCCGAGATGTTCGGGTCCCAGGAAAGAGATGGGAAGAGCAGCACCGCGCGCTGTTGGTAGCTGCGTCGGTGGTAGAGCGACGGTAGATAGTCTCAGCGGCGTCGGGGGAAGAGATGGAGGCGGTGATGGATGTCGGAGGACCGCCGTGACACGAGACTGTAAGGAAACAAACGATGAAACTTTTAGCGTAGAGAGAGAGAGAGAGAAGAGGATGGATACTCCTAGGGAGGGGTTGGTTGGGAGGGGAACGGAGGGGTTCCTTGGTGAGTCGGGGGTGTAGAGTAATGGTGGGCCATTAGTGCCTTACGGAGGCGGCGTTTGAACCTAATAAAGCGAGGAAGGCGAGCGTATTCCCTTCTCTTTTTTTTCCCCTTCCGTCCCTTCAACCTTAAAAGGAATTGTGGCTCCTACGACGTCATCGGGAGCTGCACCGAAAATAGCCAATTTTAATGTATCCCCACGTTCGTGTCCCCTAAGAGGAGGAAGGTTCCTTTTCGTGTCGCCCCCGCCCTCTGCGTCGAGAGAAAATTGCGGAGCCATTCTACCACTCGGGGATATTGATAGGGGGAGGGCGGCGAATTCAGAGGTAGCGATTGGGACTGAAAATCGAACGTGAGTATGGTGGAGCGGAGGTGAGGCACGTGCGAAATGAGAAACAGCAATGAGTTTTTTAAAAGAGTAAACAAAACAATTGATGTTATATATAACGCTCTGAGAAGTTCGCTGTGGCTTTGGCATGAAATTGCTGAAGAACGTAAATTTGAAACAATACACTGACATGTGAGGCATGCTTGGCAAGTGAAAGGTTTTGAAAGGAGCTATATGTCATGAAACCAGTCAATGTTTCAAAAGAACGAAGGTAAAAAATGTTTCGATATTCAATTGTGACCACAAAAAATATAACTTGCGAATGTTTGGCAAGTCCAAGGGTAATACTATGAAGTCAAAAGCAAGCGTACGAATCACACCCGGATGCTAATTAATGGTTAATTTTTGATAAATTATGGAGCTCTCATATTCCTGTCATAGACCTTATTTTCATTTCAATGAGAAGTCGCTGCATAGAAATTTAAAAAAAATCATTATGATGCATATGCATAAACTTTGATCAGATTTAACGATAGGTATTCTATTGAAACTTGCCGATTTATCTATTAATTTCCTCACGAGCTGATCTGAGCCATGATACAAACGCCAAATTTTTTAAGGTAAGCTACGCTTAGAGCTAACACTTCATTGGCATAATAAAAAGATAACATTCGGTAAATATAGCGCCAGGATTTCGCTTGAATAATTATTATTACACCGTATCCCTAATAATGTACCCGCAATTTGAGCAAATTTCAACGTTGATGATGCGCATTGAGTTGATTAAATCGCTCTTACAAAATGCTTGACGTAGAAACCGTCTTATGGCAAAATTTCAAACTTCATGCTCTTGTTAATTACGTTTATGTTTTCTATTAACTATTATGCAGATATCTGAATATAGTCGTGAATTACCAGAACATAATTGTTTCAATAGACACACCCCATTTATCCTCGATTGGTCATAAAAGTCTTCGATATGAGGTAAAGCTGGAACTGTGTGCGATCTATCTCGAATGCAAAACACGGTTATAAAATTGAATTTGCCATGCAGTGCATGGCAGCATTCAGGTCTTGGAGGGAACTGCTAGGATTTATGGCGCTGCAGTCAATGCTATAAAATCCTCCGGAATAATAAATTACTGCAAATATACAACCCTTCCGGATTACACATGTCATTCGATCATTTAATTCCATCACCAACTTTTCATTTAAAGGTAGACTGGGTGGGGATAATGAATTCTTAAGCTATTACTCATTTACAATGAAAATATTGCACCTGAACTTACGTGATTAATATTATTATCATTTAATGGTTTCACTCATCTGAAATAAGTGATCATGTGGAGATCCTTCAGCGATATCAAGAGTTTGTAATTACTGAACACTAGGGATCAAAATTAACATTACTATTACTGGTAAAAGTGCTTTATTCGAGAAATTACTGCGGCGAAAAAAAATGCTTTGTTTAGAGTGAATATAATAAGCAGAAGTTCTATCTAAAATATCTGTTGACCACTTTCTGTTTCGTATTCGAGTTGATGGATCGACCTATTTCCAAAAGACACTCTGCGAAGTCGGATGTATCGCAGTCGAACCGAAAAATGAAAAATCCGAATACACATCTGGATAATTCTCAACCAAGAAACTGTCTTACTAGCTGATAGTTCGCAGGTATATATTTTTTGCATGATGTCCAGTTGATGCTCAGAAAGACTAAAAATGCTTTACGTTGGTCCACGGTAAATAGGAAAAAATCTGGGCTGGGATGGGCAACTCGAGGCTTTGTGTGGCCATTTAGTGCAGCCATTTGATTTAACCAAAATTTTGCTGAACAGATACTTTTTATTTGATATATTTTCATTTTTATTCGTTTATTGTTTAAATTTTAATTCACCAACGACCACTACTTGAAACAACGAAAAGCAACAGAGATACAAAAATTGTGGAGATGAAACTTGGATATGTCAGGATGAGCAAAGAAAATAAAAGAGGTTGGGGTGAGGAATTAGGGGATTATGAAATAATACTGATTTAATTTACCTGTATTAGCCGATTGCGACAGAAAAATGTTGCACTGGTATGATCATGTAAAAGAGAACGGATGAAAATCGAAACCACCAAACAGATTTTTCACCAGACCAGTCAGAGACATCACCAGGCGGAAGAGTGAATGGTTTGAGAGGTAGGGGTAGTCGGAGAAAGTCATAGTTGAATTTCGTCGAAGAGACAAAGGCAAGGAGTAATACAAGTATCGTGCATAGAAGCGCATGTTTGTAACTATGTGCCAGAAACGAAAGAAGTACGATAGAATTACAAGTGAGGTTGGAGCGGTATGGATGCATTTAGAAAAATGGAGAGTAACTTGGTATATCCAGTAACCCTGGTATATCCTGCAATCATACTTGTTTAACAGTGCCTACTTTGAAATAGAACGCCGGGAAGAGTGCGTATGTTTGACTAATTATAACACGTCTAATCATGCGCATTCTGACGTGTATCTAATTGAAGTTACATCAATATGACCTTCTTTGGTTACGGCTAACTTGATACGATATTCTGGCATGAATAGATACTCTGCCCCTGCTCGGAATGTTCAACTCAGATGCAAGACCGTTTAGATAAGTAGCCCGCTCCTTAAGACCACCGTACACTACGACCGAAAGGATTATCAGCAAAAGGAGAGCGGAGAATCTTGTAGGAGAGCCTGCTTACTATTAATATCTACTTTTAAAGAACGTAAGAGTGGAAGTGGAAGTTCAACGTGGAAGTGATAAAAAAATGTACAACGTAGATATTCTATTAAAACTTTCGTTTTTTCAACCGTATCAGGGGTTTACATCAAACAAGAAGTAATGAATATAAAAAAAACAAGGGTACATAAAAACAGAGAGGTCAGATATCAAATTTAATATCGTTCGTTTCCATCCCCTTCCTGCGTGGTCGCACAACTCGGCGATCTGTCTTACAAACCATCAACCAACACGTGTAACGCATAAGATCCCCAGAGGAGGGCGGTTTTTTTTACGCATCCATACGGATTCTAAAAACAACCGTCAACGTGACTCATTTGTGTTTCGCCGCGGGTGACATTTGCAACTGCATCAAAGGGAACGGTGAAATACTTCACTGGATGAAGCTGGACGATATTGTATTTTCAAGTGAAAATGTTTTATACCATTAAATGATCCAAGGAAATGGGTTCACTTTAAAATGACTTAAACCGAGAGATTTTATAGCCCCCGTATACTCCCGCCTACTCTGTGTCATGTAATGGTCATAAATATTAACGATAAAAAAAATAATACGCCTTCCAATATTGATTGAGTCTCAGGTCGGAGCTACAAGAGCGATCCGCTCTGAATATTAAATATTTTTGCTGGCATCATTTATTAAGGGTGATGCCCTACTACTGCTAATATTTTTACATGGAATTTTTAATCTATTATTCATCGCTACTGACTGAGTAAAAAAATGCCAACTGCTGGCGTCCATCGTGAAACATAAATAAAAGGAGAAAACAAAAGGAGATTAAGGATAAAATAACCGAGTAAAAAATATTGAAAGTAATCCACGATAAAGAGATGTTATTCATTATTTCATTTCTGTGACGCTTGAATTATGTCGTAACATGGTTGCGTAAAATGAAAGTGGTGGATATGCGTGATAGATGATGCTGATAAAGTGGTATTTCTTTCAAAATCCCAAAGATGAGAGCTTAGAAGACAATGCTTTTTTTTTATCGCTACCTTCATCGAACTTGAGGTTTTCAAAGTTCTCATTAAAATACGAGATTCACAGTTCTCAATAAAAATGTACCGTCGAAACTTATATTCAGACCTGAGAATGTTGGATTGGGGCACGAACCGAACTGAGGGGCATGACCTCTCGGAATGGGTCAACTTCTTTTCTTCAAACACACGCATGGTAATTAAAACACAACACTAATTGGTGGCGCCGGTCGTAATGCGGCAATAACTTATCAAGCCAAGGTAGTCAGGCGGGAGAAATTTTCCTAACGACGAGGCTAGTTCTCTCTCTCTCTTCCCCCTCCCTCGGAATGTGCTATATTTTTCAAAACGTAAAAATGGACGTCTTCGGAACTTTTTCTACAAAGTTCCGCAGCGGGGAACTTTTGAGAAGTTCCTCCCTCCACATGACACCTCCTCCACCAAACCCATTTTTTCCTCCCAATACCCCAAACCTCCCCTCCCCCCTAACGTCGTACCACGGAGACTGTTCCGTGGCCTCTCCCGGAGTGCATTTGAGTCAATGAGCACAAGTGTTTGAATTAGGGACGATTTGCTCGTCGCCGTGGAGATTTTTTTTCTCCATCCTATAATTAAACAAAAGGGGCATTTCCAAAAAGAGAACAAACGAGCCGCTCCGCACCACTCGGGTAGGAAGGTTATAAAACCGTGGCCGTAGTCACATGTGACCTCTATCCCTGAATCAATACTGCGAGTTTAAAACGAGCGATTAAGCGGGAGCGGGCTCCAAACAAGGGGACTCACCCCCCGTCGCTACTGCAGATGTTGGAAATCTACCTAAACCACCGCGATGGGAAATCAAGTTTCAAAGTTTTACGGACTGATTGATCTTCCTTTTGACTATTCTTCGGACTGGCTCGCTTTGTATTCATCATGCGGGATAATTTCTTTGTCGTGGGCTGCGGTGACCATTGCCGTGTGTATAACCTGAAACCATGAAATCGACGGTTCATTAATGGTTATGCCGTGGCTTTCTTTCGTTAAGACGAACGCAACGTCACGACCCATGTCACTCCTGTTGAAAATTTCACGATAAAATTTTTAATTTCCAATTGTTTAAATTAATTATCAATCCATTGATTAATCTCGGTGTGAAAAATTTCCTGCAAACGAATTCATGAACTTCATCTCTTGGTGGTAATTATGTGCACGAAACCGTCTGAAACCATCAGATTAGACATTTGACAGCCTCAAAGAACTGCTGAGGATGATACTCCTAATTATCAAGTTAAATAACCTTAAAAAAAAGAAAAACCAAGGATACTTCAGTTGTTAACGAAAACTTAACTCTTTAGCATTCTTCATATGTTATATACAGTCCGAAGAAATTTCACGCAAAAAATAATACTTTTCTAAAAGTAATAAATACAATTTTGAAATTTTTAAGTGATAATATTTCGATAAATAAAAGTTTACTTCTAGCGGGAGTCCCATTTCACAATATTATATACTGTAAATGCTCACTATTGATAAAAGTTATATATCTGGACATATTAGTATGTGAAATAGGTATACGTACGTATATGAGAAAAATGGGTAATGGTCACTCGTTTTGTACAAAATGCTACACATAAAATGTGCTCTTCGGTCGTTGTGAACTAAAAAAAAATTACCCCACTCCCAAGACCCAGCGTGGAAAGGACAGAATTTGGGATCAGATGGTAGTTTTTGCTATAGTTCCACGAGATGACCTTTAGTGATCTGGGCTTTTAAAAGGGGTGACTCGCAGAGGACACCGGGGCGACTACTTTTTAGAAAAAAACAAGGGGTTGCAGAGCACTTAGTATCTCATTAATATACCATTACATTTACGCTCAAAAATTAAGGCTAAAGTAACTCACGTAAAAGGAACTAGCTCCGCTATTTTCCCGGCTGGTATCCAGACAGCACTTACTATAAAAGCGAATTTTAGCGGATTAAAAAACTTAGGCTCCTTACAAAAAAATATAAACTCTTTGACATGTTCCCCGTGTTCCCTATTCTGAGGTGGCATATGCAAATAAAGAACTAACCTTTGTGCGTCCGATTTCGGGGTAGGCACAACAGAATGAAAAAATCTAATTTTGGGAATTGGGTTAGCAAACGGACTTCCTTACACCATTTTTTCCTGAACAGCTCCGTTTTTCCTTACCTATTTCGTCTCAACAGAGTCATTCCACAGCCAGTGGGTCACTTTTTCCTATACTATGCTTTTTCTCTATGATATTTTGCGAATGTGACCATGGCTACTCGAGTCGATGATGCCAACAGCCTATCGCCTTAGACACACAAGTCAAGTTTGTATAAAATTTTTAAGTTTCCACCTACGTACCAATATTAATCGGTCTCCATGGTTTCCACCTGCACTATTTACAAACGTGTGGGAAAGATTAGAAAATGTTCAGGCATTTTAAAATGAATCCTCTGATCACTCTTTGTCGGAACGCGACGCTGAAAGATTACAGCCTTCGGAAAATGAACACGAGGTCAGGTCGAACTCCAGACAATTTTCCAGACGCACGATGAATTTCACGCCCCACCTCTGGATACCTATGCGCCTGCTTAGAGGTTCAAGTGTTAACGTCCGATCCCGTGGCTAGTGCGTTGAACTTTCAATACTTACACCCCGAGCAACGCCGCAGTCGGGAATGCATATCATATAAATCAATTTCCTCCGAGACTCGAAACTGCGGTTACATACACGTAAAGTCAAAGACTTAAGTATTTCACCGACGTGACGCCATACATAGTGTAGAACTGATCTGTTATAGTTATGAGATGAGTGCGAGTAGAAATGTTTTGTTCGGCATGCTTCATAAACAAAACTCATGAGTCTAATAGCGATCAATATTCTTTAGAACTTAGAAAGAAACAACAGTGGACAGATTATCATATCCAATTAATTACACTTCTTCATTTCGTGTAATATTTATTGAAGGTACTTTTTCAAATAAATTAAACCATCAAAGAGTGCGAATGTTATTAACACTAATCTGTAAATAACTGACTATTTATAAAGAGTTGTAAACCAATCTCTGTGAAATCTGTGGAAAAGTACAAATATTTCTTTCCTTTTTTTTTGGTATGGATATTAAATACTTCCACGAAGTGAAGCCTGAAACAGTAGAATACAAACTCTGTGAGTTTGTTAGTATTAACTACGGATCAAAATGTTTCTCATTCTTCTCCTCATATGACAGTTTCAATAAAACTACGATGCAGGGGTTGCTCGCAATAAGAAGTAAAAGATATGCAGAATGCTACAGCTAGAAATTTCCTGAAGAAGACTCTCTACTGTTATTTTTGTGCATAGTGTCCATTATTGATGGGTCACGGTAGTCCAGGGGGTAGAGCGTTGGACTGACGTGAAGGTCCCAGGTTCGATTCCCGGGCAAGGGACTCTGGGCACCTACAACTCCACCCAAGCTATGTTATTTTTCGGGTACCAGATCTTCCTGGGAAACCATAACCGGCACAGGGAAAGGAACTGGCCCCCCTACGGAGTGCGAATGTCACACGCCGTCGGGCTTAGTACTGGGTGAATTCTACCATCACCTACCAAACCGACCTTCGGGTTGAATACAGTGTTTATGGTCCATTATTGGTGTATAAAATTTATGGAAGGCTAGACCTAAAAATTTGGACCCTGGTGGCATAGTGAACGTTGTCTCTCCTGTCAGCCCATTCACTGGATTAACCTCTGAAGGTATTTTTCTCTATTTTAGGATACCTGATCTCTTCCACGACTCAATTGCTTAAAGTCCACATCTTTATAATTAGATTCTATAACCCATGTATCCGCCGACGCTGCAAATGATGCCATCTTTTTCGGCCTACCACCTCTCTGTCTCCAGAATACCAACCCAATATATTTCCCACCGGTTCCACAAAAACACACTATCTACTGCATCTCCTTTAACTTCTGTCCTGCCCTTCCTCGTTGAACAGCACCGGTGATAATGGGCAACCCTGCCTAACACATCTTCCTTAAACTACCCATCCGACTCTCCGTTCTCCACTTTCACCTGAGGAGTCTGAGACATGCACAGGTTGCGGATTAGCCTCATGTTCCTCCAACCTATTCCTATTTTCTGCAATATACATATTAGTTTTTCCCTATTCACTGTATCAAATGCTTTTTCGAAATTTACGAAACAGGCAAATACGTCCATCTTGTATTCTAAATTCCTCTTGTTTAGTGATCTCATTACTTTGGTATCACGCGTCCCTCTCCCCTTCCTAAGCTGAAACTGATCATTTCCTAAGTAATCATTTGCCCTACTCTCCGTCCTTTTGTTGATGATCCTAAGATACACTCTAGCTGCATGGGAAATCAAACTTATAATTCTGTAGTCCACCCATGATGTAGCCTTTACCTTTTTCGGAATAGGAACTAACACTGATCTCAAAAAGTATTCCGGCCAGATTCCTTCCTCATAGATACTACGAATCAGTCCATATAGAGCCTTCTTCCTACATTTTCCTAAACATTTCTATAGTTCCACAGGAATGTTGTCTACCCCCAAGGCCTTATTTGGTTTCATCTCCCTTAATGACCTTTCTAGCTCATCGTCGAGTATGCCTGGACCTAAGCTATCTTCCTCTCCGTTAAGTTCTTTTTCTACGTGTCAACTATTATCTTACCCCACTTATCTCTAACTGTTAGCACAGATCTTCCCTTCTTACTTCCCGACGTATATATGTATATATGCCAAAATCACGACTGGATCATTAGCATCTGAAGGTTTCACTGCTAAGAAGCCATCTGAGTTGCAATTTTGCTTCTGTTTTTTTTTTCAGGCAGACGTAGGATTACGTTCAGCTAATCCCACTGCATCGCATCCACACGTCCAATTACAACGGGTCTCGAACCGAGTCATTTCAAATTCAAGAGCGAGAGAGTTGGACCGAAATCAAGTTTCGGAGAAGGCGTTTGGAGAGAACTTTTTGCACGCTACAAAATTTCAACGCGACAAAAAAAATAAATAATGGGATATACCAAAATCAAACCCTCGCCGTGGACCCTTAATGACTCCCGCTTTATTAGCCGGGAATCCCACGGAATTAGCTTCCTAGGAGGGAGCCCACCGCAAAGAACTACGGCAAAGGGAGGAGCCAGCGCCCTGGCAATCTTCTCTCCAGCGGGTGGGGGAGGGGAAGAGGATGAGGGGTCGTCGGGAAGAGTCGTAGTTGATGCGGCGGTGTAGGGGCATGGAGCCTGGAAGGATTGATTGCACATAGCGTTGATCGTGACACCTTATCAGTGGAGACAGCGATTTTTTGGTCCTCCCACATCACGCCTCCCAAAGGCCAGCCGTCCTTCCATTCCACTCGGTGTGCTGGCTTCCAGTGACTAATTTTCGGTTCCCTACCATTCGTAGCTCCGGCCGAAGAAAAAAAGGAGGCCAGTGGCGACGGAGAGGTCATGTTCCGCGTCTCCTAAATCTTTGGACTGCGGGGGGGGGGGGGGCCTCTATCCTTCAGAAATCTCCGGGATCGACCGGATTTCCGACGAGGGATTCCGAAGGGTGAGAGGGGAAAGAAAAGAGGCTTAGGTGATAGTCCGTTGGATCTTATTTTTTAACGGTCCCATTCAGATGTTAAAAAAAAAAACAAAAATACCTTCCATCCACTCCTCTCCTCTCTCAGAAACGTCCATCGTATTAAAATTCAAAGCTTAAGATTCTATGGAAATCATTGTAATACCTTTTCGGGATCCCATTGAGTTACATTAAGTCCCCATTATTTTGGTGCGCGCTGATTGAATTCGCCTCTTAAAATTCCGTTGCCAAGAAATGAATCATTCATGCAGCTTTGTGTTTTCTCCGCGAAGGTCCCAGATCTGGAACAAATGTTTTATTTTATTATGAGAACAGAAGGCTATTTCAGTAATTTCGGAGACCTATCGATGTAGAGTCTATCATCAAAGACCTCCACGGACTTGCGAAGTCAATCGGTGATACTAAAGTCAGTGGGTGGGATATTAACCTCGGTCAACTTAAACTTTTGTTCTTCGTCATGGACAGACGTCAACCAAAAGACGGTATTGATAACTCAAATCGAACTTCACGTGACATAAATTCGATCTATTAATCGCGCGTCAACAAATTTAACTATAACATGTACTTATTCAATTTCAATGGGTTATCGTCTATGAGACAGAAAATTTCCGGTCAGTACATTTATCATGAAACGGAGCTTTTCAAATCCATCAACTAGGAAGCACAAGTAGGTATTGAAGAGTTAAAGTTGACGAACTTAAGTATAATTGCGCATTTTTTTCGTCGCTTCCTGGGAAATGGAAATAGTTCCAGCGGCTGGATACCGACTCAAGAGGATCCCAAAGCACTCGCCATTGTCTGAGACTCCTCTTTCCTCTCCATAAATAAGGCGGAAACGCCAGTAAGGGTCTGCACTTGGAGACGAAATAAAAAGTAATATTGAAGAAAAGTCAAACGAAATGAACTGATCAATCAACGATCGATAGGACAAAGAACTGACAAGGAACGATTTGAGGATTTGCGTAGGATTATCTCCCCCCCCCCCATTTCCTCCACTCATGCTCCTCTGCGGGAGCGGAATTTATGGCGGGAGGGGAGAAGGGGATGGGAGGGTGATTTTCTCAAAGAGGCGTACGTCGCGAGGATTTCCTTGCGAGGAGGGGAGAGAGGAGCAGGAGAGGTTTGGAGTGGATTTTTTAAGAGTAGAGGAGGAGGAGAAGGGGATTAAAGTGGTTTTTTTTGTGGTGCAAGACAGGAGAGGGAGCGGGGAGGAGACGAAAGAGAGAGAGAAGAAGAGAGGAGGATGGCGGGGACGAAGGGCAATGGGGAGGTCTCGGAAAGGATAAAGCCGCGCGAGTGCCAAGCGCTTGAGAGGAATTAAAGAGTGGGAAAGAGAGAGAGAGAGACAGAAAGAAGGAATCCGGGATCTTGCACGGAAGCGACTTAACGGGGGCGACGACGTGAAAAAGAAATGAAAAAAAAGGGGTCGGGAAAAAATAATAAACCTCGCAGATTGCTCTTTAAAGCCGAAAATTTAAAAGTCTCCGCGTGAGGGGGTTGAAGAGAGAGAGAGAGAGGGAATTGGCTCCGTCGATCGTTCCAAATTCAAGACGGCTGCCCACTCGGAATTTCAAATTTTTATTCAGCAAGTTGAGCTGAGAGGTGGAGTGGAGAATTTGACCCCACCACGTTTTCAAACGATCGGCCGGGAACACATCCCGCTTCGACCTCCGCGGTTGCGAGGGCCCTATCACGTACGCCAAACCTATTCCGTTTGATGCTCCTGAAAACGTACCTGCAATGATACTGCGGTCGCATCGGAAGGGAAATTACTAGTGCGCAAAGGCAAATCCCTGTGGTGGTATCAATGCTAATAAAGCATACCACTCCACCTCTTTGGAGGACTCACTGAAATGGTCTTTCTTTCCCTCTGTGGTGAGAAGCGTGAAACAAAGAGTCCTCACTGGAATTAAAGACGAACCATGCGACTCGCAATTTTTCCTTCGCGCACTCACGAACTACTCAAAAGCGAATTTTCTCGGCAGGAACCTCCCCTCTCGCATCTGTCTCCACCTGTCTTGACGTTTCGACAAGTGAGACAATGATAGCACTGGAATAAATTAGTGTCGAAGAGAAAAGATTCAGTCCACGCACAAATTTCTTCTGGAAACCAATTCCTTTAAAGCGAACATGACGTTTTTCCTTTTAATATTGGTGAACCAATGCATAATTTTTTTTATTCACTCCGATGGTAGGTTAATTTGCTTCAATTACACGAATTTCAAATTTTTCAAAAAATTGCATAAATTTTAACCTCCTTCGAACTTCCAGCAATGAGTAGAGTAATGACGACCCCAAAGTTTTAACGTTTCCCTTAATGCATTCCTTCCTTGCCCTAATTACAAATCCTCTCTAAGCGGTGAAAATGGTCCATCCCATTTTGCGCCTCCATGAAATTAATCCGGATAAAACAATCCCCTTACTTCAAAAGAAGAAGTCTAAGTTTCAAAATTGTCCCTGCTAATAATCTGGGTATTCTAAAGAGAGTGTCTGAATTAGTCAGCCTTCTACCCATTCCTTGAATTGATATTTTTAGATGAAATGGAATGTGCATGAAACTTTTGCAAGAAGAGGTGGGAGTTAAAGGCAGACAACCTTAAGTAAAGATTTTAAAAAAATACTAGTGAAAACTTTAATATGGAGCGTGGAAACTGGTCAAAATATAAACCATTTTTCTGCAACACGAGGGGGAGAGCGTAAGGGCTAAAATATATTAAAGAAACTGACCAGATAACCATTTGTCAAGAAAATGGAATGAGAATTAACGCGTCCGGATACATTAGAAATCAAAATTTCATTCAAGTCTAGAAGGCTTTAACTACGAAAACCATCAGCATTCAGCTCGCTTAAGGAGGAACAGGAAAATATAAATGAATATTTAAAAATATATAGCTGTCTCTTAATTAAAACTGAAAGGACATACTCAACATTGTGATTTAAGGGAATCAATTTTCCGCAATATTTTATCCCTTTTAAATTTCATTCCGGCTATTGCTTATGTTCGAAAAGATGAAAATACTGGGAAATGAACTCTGAAATTAAGTTAAGTACATTGAAAACAAAGATGAAATGGCAATATTACTTTATTTCATCGGACGATTAATTTTTCTTTATTTTTTACTATTTGAGTCCGTTTGGAATATCCCAAAATTATTCTATTTTTACTTATATCTTTTGCAAGCGCTGAGCCTCTGTAGTAGATAAAATAGCTCAACTGCTCTGAGATCTGTTCCCATTTCTGACTTTTACTGTAATAAAACGCGATACTTGACGCAAATACGCGTCGCGGGAAAAACGACGTCGGCAACTTTTCATTGGCTCAATTCATCATATACGACGATGCCTTCGTCCACGGTTTTAAGGGCCTCCGAACGCCGAAGAGCGACGTCTTTCCAAGCAAAAACACTATCGCGTCCGGAGAAGGAAACCTCGGGACGTGGAGAGTGAGTCCACGAGAGTCGCAAGTGAGATTGCCCTGCCACGTTCCAGACGCGAAATTTAAAAGGGACCATGGCGATGATTAACGGCTTTCCTTCGTCGCGGAAATTAAACCTACCGAGAATACGCCCCAGTCAGAAAATAGGGGGGGAGAGTGAAACGAGGACGATTAATATCAAATGATAAACCAACTCGACACGAAAGGACGAATCGTAAACGAGCGAGTGAAATGCTAGAATCGATTCGTGTGGCACGGTTATAAGTGGATCGATTCGCTTGGAAAATCGCATTCCCCATAATCGATTACGTATCAGTCCACTGAAATCACATCGCCGGATTTTTATCGGATTTTATCGTTTTCAAAATAGAGCTCGCGTCTGGACGAGCGACCGAAGTTTTGGCAGGAGGGAAGGCTGGAAATCGCCCATTTGTCTCGTACAAATTGGAAACGGGACGGGCTTTAATCAGATCGAGTTAAATTGAATTTATCGCCGTAAAACAATCCAGATTCAAATTAAAAAAAAAGAAATAATCGATGCACAAGTGAAGTGAATCAGATTCACCCCTCCCCCTCTCGGCTCTGATATATGAAAAACTGAATGTAATAAAGTCACGTGAAACGAGATCAAACTATAACTAACAGACCTTGACCTTATAACCTTTCGAAGAAAAAAAAACGCAATAAAAATATAAGTCGACGTTGTGAACGTCTGCGTGTGTGGTTGATGTCGGTGATGTTGGCTGGCAGGCGAAAGCACTCGGAGATGCGAGACGTGGCATTATTCTCGGATCTGCCTGTCGGGTTTAAACCCTATTTTTATTATTTCCACGACTTTTTTTTTTCACGGTGCTGACAGCACATCGCGCGCGCTGTGGGTAAGGCCGACCGCACTGGGGAAGAGGTCGAGGGCGATTGTCCCGGGGCCCGACGAAGCTTGTACCCTGAGCAGGGTGCGAAAGGGGAGGAGACGAAGAAAAAAGACGAGGGGGGGGTTGGAAAAAGAGTGGAACGGAAACCCGTCGAGGAACGGCGGAGCGGGGAGAGGGAGAAAAAATACATCCCGGAAACCCCGCCTCTCTCCTACCCACTCACTCTCGTCGTCCTCTCCCGAATTCCGCCCGAGCTGCACAAAAGACAGGGGGAATGGGGACGAAGGATGGGCGGGGTGGGAGGAAATGGCTAAGAATTCGCGGAATGAGAAGCTGGGGACCCCGTATCCCCTCGACTACACACACACCCAAAGGAACGCAAACTAAATAAAATCCACCAATTTCGCACGGAGTTCACCTGGAATGAGGGGTTCCGCAAGGAGTGTTAATCTGGCCCTCGGACCAAAAATGAAGTCACTCACTTTTCTCGTACTGAGTGGGGGGGGGGTTGAGGGTCTGGACGAAGACGATGACACCCCGTGACGGAGGGGGGTTAAGGGATGTAAATGGATATGCGTGACTTTAAGTCAGCAGGGGATCAAGAAATGTCCTAAGGGTAGGTGGAATTTATTTTTGTTTAAGTTTAAAATCATATTAAATTTTTAAATGATCGCGCTAATATAGAGACCACAAAGCACCCCATAGGATATAGTATTATGCTCTGGGAGACAGTGGGCAATCAAAAGTTGAGTCGGGAATACTGGTAATGTTAATTGTAAATGTTGCTAAGTATAAAAGGATTTCCCAAGCGGGAGGGCAATCCGGGTTCGAATCCCTGTCGAGGGGAACAATTTTTTTGCACTGTGTAATTCCTCACGTTTGTGTACACATCAACGGTTGACTCTGCTAATGTTAGGCTGTTGAGGAACCTCTCTCTTTCACTCGAAGTGGACCATTATTCTAAATGCGACGTCAGTGGCCTTCAATGACATCTTATTAATTACTTAATTGAGGCATAATCTGCCACCGCCAAATTTTTACTCGATTTTTCTCGATAGCGAGATATTTTTTCATTTTACGACCGAGGTGCAATGATTCGATATTATTTCAGGAAGCACGTCACGCTGGGTTTGAAGCATGAAATTTTAAGAATGGTGACATCATTTTATTTTACGATCGCGTTCATGAAAAGAGCGATAACATACGGGAGTTAATAAATCAGTCCCTAGATTTTTGAAGGATTCTTGTCATTTGGCTTCGCAGCTTTGAAGATTGGTGTGAACGTGCTTTCGGTAGACATCACAAAATAATTATATCGATCACGGGAGCAAGTTACAAAGATTCGTGAACCTGGACCTGACATTGGAAATTTTATTTTGCTCCTATGTAAAAATAAATTTGGTATTACAACAACCATTAAAGTTGCAATACCCACCCTGCTTCCCAATTTTACTCTTGGGAATAATTATTTTTTGCTGAACTGGTCCATGGGATCCGAAGACCATATCATGTTGGTATGATGACGCTTGCAAGAATGATCCGCAAATTTCAAGCATCACGCTAAACAGCTATTATGAGAAGCTCGATGTGCGCCACTCTCCACCTCTAATATTGGAACGTGACGGAGTGTGACACAGAAAGGACTCTAGTGTGATGGTGCGTCACACCGTGATGACTCTAGCGTTACCCAGCGCGACATCGTAAAGATGGAGTAATTAAATTGGCTCATAAGGGAGTTACGTCTTAATGGAAGGCATCTTGAGTATGCAGGGCTGTATATTGTGCGTGCGGGTCTCCTTTCGAGATCGCAAAAACTGAATTGGGGGAGAGAATTCATCACGGTAAAAAAAAGGCTTTTCATCAAGTGGTTCATTAAGTGGCAGAGAGGGGCGTGGGTTTATTATCTTCCAGAGGAAAAACCCAAAAACCTGAAGGCGAAGTCGTTGGGCATCGGTAAGAAACGCGTAATCGTTAACGGATCAATCCTTGGATAATTAGCATGCCATTTATAAGGACAGCGTTCATACGTCACGCTAAGAGGACGCTTGGGAGGACGTCACGAGCCCGCCCGCCGATAAGTGTAGGTAGTTTACTCGCCTTCCTCAGGGTTTGTAGGTGGGACGGGAGAGCGATGAATTTACGGGCTACATTCTGTGGTCACGAACAGCCGTAATTAAAGTGATGACTTAATTCAATGGTTTCTCTCAACCAGTAATGGCTTTTACAGAGGCCTTCCCTTTTCCGTTTGACCTGTTACGGTTCCCCATGTAACAGGTCTTCTTCGCTACTTGCGTCCTCGTTATTAAGTCAGTTTGAAAAAATATGAAAAAAAATTATTTTTTTAATCTCCCGTTCGTAATTCAGGCGTTTCCACCAGTTACGAGTATTCCATTCGAGTAAAAACTAAGTCGTGGAATAAAGAAATGGGAGGAGGAGTTTGGGTTTCCATTAATTCAATTTGGTACTTCTGTTGCAATGAATGTGTCGGAGAAATAAATCAAGGGGAGACTTCGATTTGAATTCCGAACAATTAATTCTAAAGAGTGCTACAAATATTTTTCCATTCCCACTTTGAAAACTCTTTGCGGTAAATACGGTGAAATAAATATAACTCGAGTTATTAAGCTAAATAAAAAGAAATATAATTCAGATATTACATCCAATAGTAGAATCTGCAGTTAAGCCTGGATTGCAAACAATAGTTTTATGTCCCATTCAGAAACTTATATTCAATAAAACTAATCTAATCGTGTAATCTGTTGAATTGGAACGTAAAATTGCTGAGGAAAACTTCACGAACAGCAGGAAAGAAGAAGACCATGGGTGATCAGAAACGCAGGTAGAAAAATGATTAAAAAAGGCAAGAGAAAAGTATAAATGCTTCCCTTTTCCCGCTTCACTTATTTAGCTTATTTCTGAAATAATTACCTCTATGAAATCACCCTCAGTACGCTTCAGCAACTAAAATCGACTACCAATGTACACACAGCAAAACGGGTAGATTTAAAAAAGATACGTATTTGTGATTGAATAATTAAACATTCTACCACCACTTCGAAAAAAAAAACTTTTATTAAGATAACGACTCATAGAAAAAACCCCACCAACAAACATCTCACTGAACATGATCCGTACTTGCATTTGATGACGGGGTCAGGGTAGAAGGGCCATCCATATATTACAAAGCCAAGAGATTCTAATGTCTGCGCAACTTTTGTGGATTTTACGAATCTATAAGCAATACCCACAACGTCCTCTGAAATTACATCAGGAATGAGTTGTGAATAGAGCACCGGATTTACAAAATGTAACTTTTGCTTGAAAAAGAAACCTTAAATAGATTCTTCCGGGCGATTTTGCGCGGTTTTAAATTTGGCAATTCATTGACAAACACCAAGCAAATTTACTATATTCCAGATGATTCGAAATATTTAAAGAAGAAATGAGGGGAGAGTGAATGACCTAAGAAGAAGGTTTATACCGCGGAAGTAATGAGTGGATGTGGTTGACGAGAGACCAAATAAGCATGCCAGACAGAGCAGGGCAGTACAGAAAAAAATACTGAGATAGCCGTTTTCCATTCGCACCTGAATACAGGGCTTTTCTCGACAGAAACTTCTCCGCAAGAAAAGGGTATGAACGGTAATCAAACACTTCCGATAGGTATAGCTATATTTTATGACTGGATAGCGGATGCGGTAGCGTTATGATTTTCAATGGAATTTTAAAGACTGGGATGGAAGGGAGAATTTTCATGTAGGCCTAAAATACTAGACACTATGAGGACAATAATAGGCACTATGGACTGGATGGAAGAAGGTAGAATGGATGCGGAATTGAAGAAGGGTTTATTGAAGTATGGGGTATCAACTGTTAGGTGGGGTTTTCGGAATTAAGCCGTGGTTTATCCAAAAACCTATCTTAAACGGTAGAATATCATTGATAACAAATATTTAAAAAGGATGGGATATAAGCTCAGGGAAATAAGCGCAACTATACTCAGAAATCCACAGATTTTTCGCCAACCTCTCTCGCCAATGTGCTCCTTTAAACCAATTGAGGGAGGAAAACGAATTCCTAGAAAATAATCCAGAAATTTCCAGGGGCCTCAGAATGTAACGGCCTGGTGGAGTGGGGGGAGGGAGGGAGAGGACAAGGAATCCTCGCGTTCTTCGGAGGTAGGCATTCCACGTGTGCGGACCTTTGACCGAGGCCATGGCACTCCCTGAGGTGGGGGGTGAGAAGGCGGGAAGGGAACTGGAAAGGATAGAGAAGGTCTCCAGGTAACCCCCGAGGTCCCCTTTGCCTCACTTCGCCCCTCATGAACCCTCCTCGCACTCGGCACACTTCCATTATACCCAGAGAAAGGAGGAAAAAATACATTAATTTACTCGAAAATAACCTTCTCTCCGGAGCCATTCCACGGCGAGTACGCACTCGAAAATCAAATCTTCCGCAAAAACCGAGGAAGGGACGGGGTAATTCGGCGGTGGCGGCGAGAGAGTACGGACATGATACGCCCTCTGCGAAAAAGGGGCGGAAATCTTGAGGATGAAAAAAAAATCTAGTAGTTCTATTCCGTTGTTACCGTCAGCTACTTGGGTGAGGATTCATTTTGACCGCTCCGAGCGCGCGCGGTGATCATCTCCTCTCCAAGGTCCCCCGAGGCGAAAAAAGGTCCAATTCCGAGAAAACCCGGAAGTAATTCCGCTCTGCCGTCCGACGTAAATTCAGGGCAGGAGGTTCATTTGTCAGATATTGCGCAACAGAGAAATATCCCTCTATGATTCGCCTCAAGCAATTATATTATGTATCACGTCATTATTTAGCACTAATGAAGTGTAGAGTCAGATTCAAGAGGATCACAAAAAGGGGGTGCGGTTGAAGAAACGGAATGTAGAAGCAATAACCGGCACGAAAAGGAATGAGTACATGCCTGCAGACTTAATAGAAAATTATGAGTGCAGACATGGAGACGGGTAGAGTTGAAAAAGAATGGGAATATGTCAAAATGGAATATCGAATTCTACAAAAAACTATCTGAACAGTAAATAGAACAAGGGCGAGGAAAACATTAATTACAGAAAAGATTATTATGAAGATTGACGAGGAAAAGGAAATGGAAGAATTGGAACAGTGTTAAGTAGAAGGAAGTGCAAATAGTTAAATATCAAACTTAAGCGATAAACTAATTAACATTCCCGCGGAACTACTTAAGAGTTTAGGAAATCTTAGAAATAAGAGTTATTATGGGCTAATTCATAGCAATTATGAGGGAGGAATTTCGCCGGAAGATTTTGTCAGGTCGGTCGGTGTTCTTTCCCAACCAAAAGAGGAAAACGCCAACTCTATTTGAAAATTATAGGACAAAAAATTTCATTTCGCACGCAGCTAAAGTGGTTCTTAATATCGTGAAATGCGAGGATGGAGAGGAGGAGAAATGATTGCTTAGAGGACAATCAGTTTGGGTTCAGAAAGGAGAGAGGCACGGGTGATCCCATGCGAGAAGGACTGAGGTCACTAATAGAGAGGTATATAGAATAAAATCTAAATGAATTCGTTTGTTTCGTAGATTTCGAGGAAACATTCGATACAGTTAATTAGATTGAATTAATGAATGTACAGCTGAAAATAGGAGTAGATTGGATGGACAGACGACTTAGTCGCAACCTGTACTTGTTTCAGACTGCTCAGGTGCGAGCGGTAGATTGGATTGGGATGGGTGTTAGGAAAAGGGTAAGATAGGGGCGTTCATTTTCACCTGTGCTTTTCAACGCATACGTGTGGAGAAAATGGTGAAGGAGGCATGGGAAGAACTGGAGATAGGAATGAAAGTTGATGGAGAATTCATACAATCAGGTTTGCTGAGGGTTGCAAGCACTGTTGAGCGTATTGCAAGTCAGTATCATAGGTAGGAGGTAAGAATTAATAGGATAGGTATGTTGGATGGAATTTAAGGAAGAAGAAAATATGAGGAACGGAGGAAGGATTTATGGTAGAGTCGGGTGTCAGGTGGTTTTGTTAGGAAAGGCAAAGAAACGTATCGTTGAAGCGTCGTATATTGAGTGTCCATACAGAAACGGTAAAATAGTTTAAACGGTAGAAAATCAATTTTAACAAAATTCAGAATGTCACAGAAATTACCCCACTCTTACATTTAATTATATATATGCATGACATGTAGGTGTACATGTTTATACACATTTATGTACATATATACATGTACAGCTTGGTTCGAGTTGTGAGAATGAAACCCGGATCCTCTGATCAGTATTCCCTTGGACTACTGACCGGAGGACCCGAGTTCGATTATATCATTTCTACACTAGCTGGGTGATTTTTCCGGTACGTCATGGGAAACCACAGCCAGCACAGAGAAAGGATCTGGCCTCCCCTACATTGATGTGTGAATTTCAGCCGTCAAGCTTAATATTGAGTGAATTCTACCATCAACTACCAAACCGACCTTCGGGTTGATTACTGTGTTTATGGTTTTATACATGCATCGGCCAAAGGAGCCGCCTACAGACCCCAAAACATACTTGAATTTCAAGTTTATCTTTTCCTTTCGTTTACCTTTTTTTTCATGCCACCTATTATTGAAAACTAATGGATATGGCCTTAATGGCGAATGTCTTCACGACCGAGTGCGTGTATGTGCATGTACATACATATAAAATAGTGTTTTAAGCATGGCGAAGTAATATTCCGAAACGAGAGCATGTTGAGAGCTGGCGCACACCTCGGGGCAATCCTTGACCGTTGTCCCAGCCGACTTTTTTCGACGCGTATTATCTGCACGGTTGGCACTTGTACGATGCCCTGGGGAGAAACGGGTCTGTAGTAAAAGGTAAACTATCCGCACTGCAAGGTTACCTTTCGCCATGGACAAAATAACTGATAGAGGGAGTGAAACAAAATATGAATATGACGTTTGGAGGAATCACCGTCATCAAATCTGATGTACCAATTACAGGTAGGATTGGAACAGCTTCTATCAACAAATACGAGCTACGTACGAGTCCTATGGTTTCCAATATTGTTTCCAATCCTACGTAATTTCCTCGTGTTTTTCATACCTTCGCCCTCACACCTTTTGAGAAACCTTATCTTTCGAGAAGCCTATTTTCTACCGCCCTTTACCTTACCCAATATTTTCCCTTCATTACGGTCATTAGCATTCCACTCTCTCTCCTCATTTTCTGTACCCCTGTTTTCTACCTTCTTCCAATTTTCCCAGCAACATCCTCTCTTCGTTCATGTTAGATTAAATTTCGTTGCTATTCTTTTATTTTCTCCATTCTTTTATTTTCTCCATTCTTTTCTTTGAGCACATTCCGAAATCCACCAATCAACGCTGATTCTATTTCCTTTAAGACCAGGTTTCAGATTCACTCAGGGCACTGCGCTCAATAAAAAGTCTTCGATGATGTTTCATTTATACTATAAATTAACTTACCTGGCATAATTTCTCCATCTTGCAAATGCTCTTTTCGTCGACAAAATTCCTCTCCCCATGTCGGCAAAACTGCACTCATTTTCCTCTAATATGCTGCCCAATTACGATAACTGGTCCACCTGCCCTGGTTTTTTCCCTCCTTCTTCATTTAAATATTAACTTAACCTTCACGCTTTTTGATAGAGCCATTACTTTCGTTTTTTTGTGGTTAAACTATACTCCGTACTTATCGTATTGTTCCTGAAAAAATTTAAAAGAATAGTTGCAAGCCATTCGAGTGTCCGACTAATTTTTGTTTAATCACCTTTTTGCATAACTGAATTAATCACCTGGTCGTCTAATTTTATTCTCACCAGAGGCCCTTCTTATGACATTCCTAATGATTACTCAACATTGAAATAAAAGAGTCGAATGACTTAACTATCACTCTGTAGAAATTGGCTGAAATTGACTTTGCCTTCATTTCCACCACAAGCACAGTTTTTACCTCACTTTCCAATGTTTTTATTGGAAATTGATATTGATTTAGTTTTACCCCTTATAGAAGTTTGACGGTACAGATGATCACGAAACCCTTCTTTCACAGTGCCTATTACTGCCCATTCCGATACTCCCTCCCTCTCCCCTCATTTCGCCTTCTGATTAGTGGATAGATTTCGAATATACTCGTTTAACCCTCCAGTCTACTTTTACTGGAAACCTCCTAAAACAATTTTCCCACGATAATAATCGGCATGGTAACAAATCGAGTTGGAGGAATTCCGCAATGTTTAATCAGGGATGAAATCTATTTTTGAAACCTCGAGAGTTAATATTATACTAGTGAACGCGGCATCTCAAAATGAGCAGCGAATAAAAATTTTCCTCCGATAAATTAAAATCTCACTCATAGCTGGAGATTACTTATAAATTATTTTAGTGGGGACGAAAGGAAGCGAAACTTTAATTAGTGAATCTGCTTAATTATTGTCCTCCGAGGACGCTCCTACTTTTCGATTACCTTTATTTCAATGAATTTATTTATAATAATAACAAAACGTTGGGGCGACATTGAGATTAGATATTCCATTCTTCCACCTAATCCCTCGTCTATTATATGCATAAATACATCAACAATGATTACAACAAGGAGTGTAGAAAATGTTTAAAGTTATTTATGATGGAAGACTCACTCTATTTCGATGCTCGCGCAAATTCTGAGGAAACGGTTGGCAATGGACATTGAGTACGCGTCCGTAGTACCGACGGTAACTATACACAATGAAACACATCAACAATACAAAGGCGAAACGTGTTTTGTGAACCTCGAACACAAATGTGCGAAAAGCGACCCGTCAGAGTGAATTTCAAGGATGATGGACTATATTTTGGTGAGCAATCGAAAGCTCTTTGGTACTGTTACGAGGTCGTGCATCCCTCGTGTGTGGAGCGATGAGAGTTCTCTAAAATACTTGTAGCACCCTACCGAATTCCACAGCAGTGACCTCAACGCCGCATAACGGGCATGTCATTCGCCTTGGAAACAATCATTGTGGCATGGTGAATTGACGCTGCTCTCGACGACACGACTCCATCTCGAGCGTGTGCAGGCAAACATTTTGCCCGACTCGACACTTAGAAGTGCGGTAATCTTATGTTACTCTTCAACAGTCGCAGGTGATTAAAGGTAATTAATGTGAACTCGGCGAAACTCACGACCAGCAGGATAGTTCATGTTGGCTAAGTCTTCCGGAGAGGGAGGGAGGGTGGTAGTATCACGGCAATTACATTATCATAGCGTTTACTGAACGTACTGAGATGGTCGACGTTTTAACGTCCCATCTGAAGGACTGTTTACTCACCGAAGGGTTCGACTGGAGTGCTCTTGAACTATCCACAAAAGCGAAGTTCACAACACTGCATTTCCCCATCGTACTAAGTCTCAACTACGACCAAAGTACACTCGTTAGATAACGTTTACTAAGCCAAAGCCAACCACTTCTCCGAATTCATACATTATCTAGTTCAAAGAGAACTCTTAAACATTTTTATTCGATCTCTCCTCCAGGTGACATCCCTTGTCCGGCGACACAGGACCGAAAGTGTCGTCATAAAAAACTTGGTCCAAATTCGTTTGGAAGCATATGACCATGACGTCAGGTTGAAAAATGACGCATCACATGTGCTGAGGCCACCCTTTCGATTAGTGGGATGTCTGAAAAAAATACCTATTCGGCTCTCGAACGCCATCAGTATTTATCCCTCCGACATGCCCAACTTGCCACACAAATCGACACGCCTTACATCTTGAGCTGTAAAAATGACCCACTCGCGACTCCCGAGCACATCTGGTTTGATTGTGCGCGTGGTGGCCTTTAAGTGACTGCAGCGACAGGAGGCACTTTGGTCATTATTGACTGCGTGTCTTTTGTTGATTCACACCGTCGCGTGACCGATAGAGATGTATTCCACGTACGATAACGAAACGAAATTAGTTATTGTGCTCGATGTTCTCTGGCAATGAAAAATGATATGTATCTTTTTGTTTAACTCACTCCTTCTATGTGGAGCAACTTCAGGAGCATAGAAAGTAGATGGAAGATTCCCATCCTCCCGAGATCGCTGCTGGAAAAAGAGTGAAACACTTGATTTCAAAATTCATGAATGTATCGCAGAATTTCCCGCAAACAGTCACCGTAATTGGTTAAAAAAAAACTCAGGGAGGGTAAAAAATAAGAGAAACTTTACACTTCCACACACTTTTAATGTTCAACGACCATGGTTTCGATGATGCGTAGCATTGAAACCATGGTCGTTGAACATTAAAAGTGTGTGGATGTGCAAAGTTTCTCTTATTTTTTTCCGTCATTATGAAGGAATTCCACAAAGTTAAACCTGAAACTGTTAACTTTAGACTCAGGGAGGTTTCAAACTTAGATGAAGTCATTATAGGATATTTACTTTCATTTCCATTATGAATAACGCAACATTACGTAATTTTAGGGACGATTATATATTTTTTTTACGATTTAAGTTTGTGCCTGCTCCTTTCATGCATTCGGATTTCCATAATAAAAGCAAACTCTTGGGTGAACTGAAACTGAGATTTCATCATGATCACTCATTTATCAGTATTATCGAAAGCTTCTTATACTTGACTACTACAAAATTTACGTATTCTCTTAACTCATCCATTTTAAAAATGCGCGTAGGTGAAAATTATGCAAAACAAAGTAGCACTAAAAAAGTTCATCACTCGTCATTATAGTTTAAAAGTTAGTTACAGATCTAATAGCATACATTGGAAACATTTATTTCTACGATTGAACTATTGTCATTATGCGCAGTTTTTAGACTGTCTGGATAACGATCTAATTTTCCAAACACGGCTTAATACTGTCATCTGGTTCATTTGCTATTGTATCCGTAGTCCTTACCGTGACTAGAAATTTTGCATAAATCGATGAAGTTTGCATTATATCAGAAATCTTGAAGGCTGCCTGGGATTCGTATTTATTTCACCAGGAAGACTTTTTCCCCCCTCGATTAGATTGGCGTGAGCATTATGGTCACTACCGTTGGTAGTTAATGGTATTCCAATCCACAAAAGCGTCTTCCGTTAATTAAATGCGTCATATAAATTTAACTACCTCATATAAAAGCCGCCTTATTTCGACATAATTTTCTCCGGATTTTCATAGCTCCTAAAATCTGCTACCGACGAATAGCTCCCGTAATTATTTCGGCAAATTTAATGCTTGGTTTCTATTAAGTGGCCTCTTAATTTCAGTTAGTTTCCGATTTAAATTCCCAATTCAAAATTTTGCAGGATGCAACTTTGTTTATGCCACGCCTACGACCATGCGACAAGCTGGGTCTCTCATTAAGGTTATTTAGGGCGCAATATTTTCATTTTTCCGGGAGAACTCATGGCCATTCCGTGCTTCAATAAGGGAAGTTACCCATTTCAGGGTTCCTGCGTCATCTGGTTTCCTTTGTAATAATATTAGGCACAAGTATCCCCTGCTTCCAAACTACAAATACTTTCTCTTTATTATTTCTGATTTCAGGCATTACAATAACCAAAATTTCAGTTAATTTCGGCCATTGGCTTCACTTGTTCAACACAGTCTCACTCTTCATCAATTGGCTAGACTAAGTGCCATGAGTTGGTGTGAAAATTAGTTTAACCATATTCCATTCTGCAATTATCGATCTCGTCCAGAATCACTTAGCCTTTGGAACTCTCCGTTTTACATCAAAATTTTTAGAGCTAGGCTGAAAACCATTCAATGGAGCAAAGGTTAAATTACAGATTAAACCTCTTGCATAAATTGGAAGGATGTCTCTGTAGCAGTGATGTTGAAAATGTATTATTGCCCCATATTACTACTGTAGGAGAGATCATGTTAATAAAATTTGAGAGATTAGGTGTAGAATAGATAGATTTAAGATGTCATATTTTTCCACGAACGATAAGGGATCAGAATAACATTATTCGACCGCGGTAGGGGTCATATTAGGGTCAAAAAAGCCTGGTGTATATTCACCCCCTGCCACACAACCTAGCGGTAGCGGCTAGCAAGGTACTAAAATATTTAACGCACAAGGTGCATTGAAATTGTGTCTACATATTTACATCACAAACTTCTTCGAAACGTCATAATTTGAGCGTCGTACACTCAACTTGACGAAGTGATTGTTCGCAATTAAATTACGCCAAATTGAAGCTGTTTTATGCGTACTAATAAAATATCAATAAGGTTCGCTATCGAGTAGTGATGCACAATTCTTACCTACTATTTTAGAGACGCTATGGAAAGAAGCGTTATCTTTCCATAGTTTCCGGGCTACATTAAGATAATTACAGTAAGTAAATTATTTTGAAAATTTTATTTCATTTACGTATTTTAGAATCCAGAAAAACGCGGAAGGAAGATTTTTTTATGGGCTGAATCGCAGCATTTATGAGGCGGGAATTTGGCCCAAAATATGTTGTTAGATCAGTGTTCGTTCCAGAGGGAAGACCAAATGATTGCTTAGGGAATGAACAGTTTGTTTTCAGAAAGGTGAGAGGCACTTGTGATGCCATCTGTAACAGTAATGAGGTCACAGAGGAACAGAGAGGAACGTAGAACACAATCAGAATGTTTTTGCTTGTTTCGTAGACTTCGAGAAGGCGTTCGATGAAGTAACTTCAGTAGAATTAACTAATTTATCGCAGAAAACGGGAGCATATTAGAGGGATGAGAGACTTATCCAGGGCCTGCCCTTGTCTCAGACTGCTCAGATACGAGTCGCGGATGGAGAGTCAGGATGGGCAGTGTTAGGAGAGAATAGTAAAATAGAGATTTCCATTATAACCAGTGTTTTTGAACGCGTGTGTGGAGAAATGTTAGAAGAGTCGGAAGAACCGGAGATAGGAATGAACGTCAGTGGGGAATTCAAAGAATTAATTAAGTTTTCGGATGATCAAGCTTTAGTTTGGCAGTTAGACAAGCAGTTGCAAGCATTTCAGAGCACATTAGAACGTCAGTGTAATAGGGATCTGATATGAATCAATGCATATAAAGGAAAGTTGACGTGGTTTTCGAGAAAGAGGAAAATTAAGCTAAATATTAAAATGGGAGTTCATAAACTAGAGCTGATGGAACAGTTTATCTATCTGGGAAGTGTTTGGGACCAAATTGAGGAAAGTAATAGGAAGATATAAGAAGAAGAATAACGTTAGGTAAAGAAGTTTTCAAAAGGCGGAGGGATCTGATAATAGAGAATTTGAGTAGGGATGTTAATAAAAGGGTCGTTAATACTTTAATATGGAGCGTGTTTTCATACAGCGCGGAAACTTGGTCGTTGAATCGCGATGATAGGCGTACATTGGAATAGAGCTTTTGCGGGAGTGGAAGTTGGAAAAGATAACATGAACGCAAAGGAACGTAATCAAAATGGTGTGGGAGGAGAGAGGGTTGTTTGGAGAATTCCAATGAGGAAAGAAAGGTGGACGCAGGGAAATTCGATTAGCGATGGAATGCTGAACTGTGGTAGAGGGCAGGACGTTAGGTAAGCGAGGTAGGGGTAGGAAAATGGTAGGCATGATTAACGGAGTCAAATGAGTTAGCAAGTATGAGGGATTGAGGAAGGGATTATGACAGTCTCTGGCGTCAGGTTGTGTTTTGTTAGGGGAGGCAAATAAATGTATCCTTGTTAAGTCTATTTCCATCCAAAATCTATTTTAAACTTAAGACTACCAAACAACAATACGTACATGTAGTAACGGATTAACAGTCGTCTTTCATTTATTGTAACAATAATATTAAGGTTGTTCTTGTATCTAGGACAAAAAATTATAACGTAAAATTTAAAATAATTTTCTTTTTAAGACTTACATCAACGGTCGCGAGCACACATGTGCCCGCCTCTTGAGTAACACCGACAAAAAAAGCAATAATATTTTTTACAACCTGCATCATGGAAAATTTCACTTTTTCTTTCATTCAATCTGATCGAAGTACACCATAACTCATTGAAATGCGAATTCTGATGTTAATCCTACCGTGTTTTCGGCTTAATCTGATCCTTAAGGGTCCCTCATGAAACTATATGACCTAATGAGGTACTCCTAATTTGATTTATATTAATCTCTCCAGGCATTTCTTTCACGGCTTACGGAATTGAATTTCCACGGCCTTAAGTGGCGATCACACACGCTGGAGTCAAACCGTTCCAGGTAAACTTGAAAGGTCGACTTTTACGCGCATCGTGCTCACCCCTATTCGTTCTTTATCGAGCGTGCGTGCGCAAACGGATTGCGTGCCTTAGATGATGGAGTGCTCGCCGTCCAACAGAATGAGTTCCGATAAGTGAATGAGATTATTCCGACCCCAAATCGTTCGGATCTGACCTCAAAGCATAACCATTGGCATTCATAGTTTCCCCCGAACATTAATTGAATATTTTATTATTTATTTCCTCCTCAAAGATCTCTTCAGTAGAGTTCAACTTCGTCACTGCTATTGTATCGATAGTGTTGATTGCGTGGACGCGATTCGACCTCAAAGTTGAGTTGATTTCCAAGGCGACTCGACAGAAATCAATCGCCTAAAGTTCGTATCCGGGGATTTAAAGCGTCTATCACAGAGATTTTTCATCAATAGGTATCGAATGAAGCGGTGTCAATTGATTTCAAGTATCCGGGTGTGCACAACGAGAGGGGTTCTCATTACGCAAAATTGTGTCATCAAAACTTGGGGGGAGGGGGAAAAACAAAAAACCGACCGATAAGTTTTACGACAATTGGATTTGCAGAAATGAGGATTTGAATCAATAAACTCTATTTATCACATTTTACATGAACAAAGCACTGTGATAACCCATATTATTTAGAAATATATATATATATTCAAACTCGAAAATCCCGCCATACGGCGAACAAAATTATTTTCGCACATGGAAATAGACATATAAGGAAAGAGGATAGGAAAACACAGCTCAATTGGTAGAGCATCCGCCCGGAAAGTGGAAGGTCCGTGGTTCAAATCCCGGATAAGGAAATATTTTTACATTTGTGATCTGCTTAAATCCGCCTTCCTCACCTTTCCTGTGTTGGTCTTTTATGTGTTTATCTACCCCCTTTTCCATATATATATATATATATTTATATATTCATATATATATATATATATATATTCATATATATATATATATATATATTATTTTTATATATATAGCTTATAATGCAGGAAAAGCTAACCTTTGGAGTTGAACGGGAATATTACCACGGAATCTGCGCTCCCTCTCCGCTGAAAGATTTCCATGAAATTGGGAATCCTGATTGACAAAGATCGTTCGCGTATTGGACCAGAAACTTCATAGCATGACACTGGTGAAACCTTTTCATGTGGCAATCAAATCCACATTTTTTATCCATGGGAGTTGAGAATTTACTTAGATGGTGTTTCATTATTTACATATATATCTCCTCCCACATTCGCCTGTATACGTGTATACATACATATATATATATATATATATATATATATATATATATATATATATATATATATATATATATATATAATATATATATTTATATATATATATATATATATATATATATAGCTTATAATGCGACAATACTCTTTGTGCAATACTGATTCATTCGATTCACATTTATTCGAGCATAGAGTTCATATTTAAGCAAATTAAGCCTACTAAAAAAACAACAAGTATAAGTTAATATTTTTATAAGAGCAGTGGGGCCAATTTTTTCGGTTTGAAAAAGGGGGATGGTTAAATGATTTTTGGTGACGTAGGTACCCCTGGTATATCCTCGTGTACATCGATTTTCTCCTCGAGCCAATGGCCACGTGTTGCAACATTCAATAGCACTGGACACCATTTCGCACAAAGAGACACGAATCAAAATTTTCCGAAATAAATGCCGCCTAACATGCCACCATCAATGATTTCCGTATTGCGCTGTCCAAATTTTGCGGACATGGAGCGACGCGATAAACTGTGTGCGTACGCAGTCCGACGTGGAAGGACCCCGGAAGTTTCCACATGGCTGCGGACAATTTGGGAGGAGGATCTTTCCATTTCGGAACCCGGCTCACGAAGTGGAAAATTGGGAAGATTTTTTTGCGTACTCGCATGCTCAGGCGTTTTGAACTCTTTTAATAACCACGCCAGAGAGAGAGGAAGGGAGGAGCGAGCTAGGCGGTCGAAGAGGGGGCGAGGAAGTGAATGCCATTAACTAGCAATCCCACTGGGCACGCCATTGAGAGAACCAGCAGCGTGCTGCATGGCCCGTCCACCCAACGATAAACAAACGAAAAAACAAAGGAAATATTTACATCCGATTGGAGATGCTACTGCCATACATCTTCAGACAGAACGCATCCACGGCGAAAGATTAACAAGTGGTAAATAATATGACAGAGGAGTGATAGGATCTACGATTAGCTGAATGGGTATCTCAATTCTGTCGACATTAGAATTCTTTTTGCAAATGGCCACATTTGCATTACGCATCTGTGTTGTGCCGATACTATCTAAGCATATTTCTAGTATGTCAAAATGCAATCCATAACCATATTTAAAATAATAATACTCGTAATAATAAAACGGTCTTTATTCTTAACGACGAGGACCGTATGACCCAATCTTACATTTAGCGGCATTAAAAATAGGAATATTATAAATTACACACACAAACATAAAAAGCATTACGTGGAGAAGGGGAATTCACTTGAGGGAATCAAGCCCGCGACCTCTGAAGCGAAGATACTCCCCTGTCGCTACCGTAGACAAGCCGGGGTATCCTACTCTACGATAGCTGTATAATACCATGTATTGAAATCAGCGATATTATCGATTTTTCTAGTCATTTACTCGATATTGCATCATCATATCTCCATACCCAAAGACATCTTGGGCGAACAATTTGCTTAGGGCCTAGAGGGTCTGTCTCGTCTCATATGCGTACGAATATCTTATTATCATTTCTTAATAAAGATTTCAAAAAATAATTGAAAGTATCTCGTTGAACAATGGGATAATCAAGACGTACGCATCACCGAACGTTTTTCAAATCCACAAGCTTGCAGGAAATCACTTAAAACCTAAGTACTCAATGGAGTCAATCTTCCAATAATTCTCGAGAACATCGACCTATATATATAAATATATATATACAATATATATATATATATATATAGAAATATAAATATATATATTTTTATGTATATATTTTTATATATGTGTGTATATGCATGTATGTATGTACGAGGCGTATTCTTAAAGTAAGTACCGTTTGCTTATATTTAAATATTGGCGCTTCAGAACACAGTTTTGCTCCTGCAGCGCCATCTACTTATTTATTGAGAGCATTTGTTTTGTTTCAGAAGACGTTTACTTGTCCGTGCATGCAAACAACAATGTCCGCGACAATCGTTGATCCCGCCAGCTGTGAAGTGCGTTCTGTCATACGATTCTTGTATGCAAAAGGATTGTTGGCTGCTGAAATTCATCGGGAATTATGCCTAGTTTATAAACCTACAGTTATGAGTGAAGGAAAGGTTAGACAATGGTGCTGTGATTTTAAAAATGGACGAACAAATGCCCATGACGAAGAGCGAAGTGGTAGGCCCAGTATTCTGACCGATGAAATTGTTTCGCAAGTGGAACAAAAACTGCGATGTGATCGTCGATTGACAATTAATGGCCTGGCTGAACAATTTCCTCAACTTGGACACACTACTGTCTACAATATTGTTACGGAAAACCTCGGATACCACACATTGCGTGCAAGGTGGGTACCGAAAATGCTCACCGACCACCAAAAAGACCAAAGAATGTCCAGTGGACGAGAGTTTTTGGGTCGTTGGGAACTCTTTAAACCACCCACCGTACAGTCCTGACCTTACACCCAGCGACTACTTCCTCTTCTTGCGCTTGAAACAGTGGTTCGGTGGACAATGTTTCGAAACCGAAGAGGAACTCAAGAATGGCGTTGTCGATTGGTTCAACCCTCAGGCGGCGAGTTTCTATGCAGAGGGGTTAAAGAAGCTGGTGCAGCGGTACGAAAAATGCTTAGAAGTGAACGGCGATTATGTAGATAAGTGAAGTAGGTTTGTAGCTGACTAAAAGTGCCAATAAAATGTGTTTCATATGAGTATATTTTTTCCTGTGACCAAACGGGCCTTACTTTATGAACACGAGAAAGAAAACCTAGAGAATTTAAGGAATTGCAATAAGAATGGGGGATAACTATCTTCCAAGGAAAGAACAATTCATGACTCATTGCACTTTACTTTTTATTTTCATTTAAATTATTTGTTGGATTAATAGGGAGGAAACTTTTGACTAATTTGGCCAGAAAATAATCTTCATGGTGAACTTTTTTTTTCGTATCCCATCTATCCTGCGGCATGCACTGCCATTAATCGTCCAGCTTCCAACCCCTGATAGATTCTGATCCCTCAGTTATATTTTCTTAAGTACGCTTAAGAGGTATAAACCCACTACGTGCATACACCCACGGGCCTCAACCCCTCTATTAATACCGAAGGAGAAGTGTTTGCATTTTTTATTATTGATCCATGTTAAGTACTAAATTAAAAGGCAAATGAAATAAAAATGTACTTTTTTATTAAAGTTATAAAACTTTTTTTCCCACGGCGAAATTCTCCTCAGGACTTAACCGCTTCGTTAAGCGAAGGATGTGTCATAATTACTGTAATCAACGTCTCGCAAGTTTATTTATTTTTTTATCACTTCCACTTTTCCCTCGGACGACAACGAGCATGTGCATACTACCCGCCCGAGTGCCTCGTCCCGCCCGGGGCAGTAGTTTCTCACAATCGTCCAACGGTTTTATTATAACGTGGTGTCACTTGAAACTCGATCGGAGCACTCAATTCCCTTGTGGGGGAGGAGTAGGCGTGGGTGGTGCGGAGTACCAAGTGCCAAGGGGATGGGGGTAGAGGGTGGAAGAAGGAATGAGTGGGAGAGCGAGGGGAGGAGGGAAGCATGGAGCGACCGGTGCAAAAAAACGTGTGAACGCCGAAGCATGTTCGTGGTGTGTGTAAACCAACTCGCCTCGTACTCCAGCCGCCCCTCCCGCACACACACACACGCGGCCAACCCTTCTACCCTCCCCCCCCTCGAGAGCGGGTGTGTGTGTGTATGGAAGGATAGGTCGGTTGGATGAGATGACGTCAAGGAGGGCATCCGGATGAAACAACAGACCTTCCTTCACCCACCCTTCCTCCCACCCCTCTTCTCAACAATCCCCTCCTCGACAGAAAAAAAACGCAATGTGGAAATTGGGAGTCGGGCTCTTCTCCAACCATGGACCGGACGCAAAAAAAAAGAGTGGACGTTACACAAAAAAAACTTAAAGGGCGAGGAATGCGAATGTGAGGTCCCCACGGGGGAGGACGGCGCCGCGCTTCTCGGGGGGGGGGGGGAAGGAGGGAGAGGAGGTCACAAAACATACAACGACGCCGCCTGGAATAATAGATGCCCAAGTGAGTGAACTCGATGAAGAGGCGAAGTCTCGTCCACATCGTGCACAATGGCCTGCGAGGCGACGCATTCCAAACCTATCGCCCGCAGTGGGAGTGAATCATTTGAGGAACTAGAGTAGGAAACACGGGCCGAAGACTTAAATTATGAACTGGCCGTCGTGCAGAAATTAGGATCAGGCCTCTTTCGTGTTGATGCTAAAAATTTATCGCGAAACGATTGTTAAATTTCAAGTGCGATTATGGTGCAAATATAACATGATGAATGAACGATAATTGCAAATGTACAGTATTATATATTAACTTATTTATTTCTATGATTAGGACCTGAAAGTGATTTTAAAAAAACACGGCAACGTAGGTGGTGTTAAATCATTCTCAAAAAGTGAAAAATTTTCATGTGTTCACTCATCGCTTGTTGTAAATCCCATCGCACACGAGGGGTATTGGACAGGAGATTAGAGCGGTGGCCTGTTGGGACGGATTTCATATTTTAAATTAACCTGAACTTAAAATTCCACTTTTTTTCGATAATCATGTGGGAAAAGAATAGTTCTTAACGGAGTCGCCCGGGAGTTATGATAATTCCATGCTCAAAGCAGCTCCGTTTTGTATCAATAATTCTATTTGATTGTTCCCGTGTTGTAAACACTACTAGCAGTTGCACTTGCATTCATGAAGTGCTAGTTAAACTTATACACAGCTGTGCCCGTATTATTAACCCCTCATTTCCATTTCTTTTATTAAATGACGTCTAAGCTCTAGTAATGTGTAACGCCATGTGAGCAATGTGTCTGCTGAGGAATGCCATACACCGCACACCCAAACGAAGGTTTACGATGCGTACCCTATAGTTGTGGGTTCCCAAGGCTAATTTAGGCCGCTATTTTTATAGAGGATAGGAACAGGGTTGCAAATGGAAAACGTTTTTAACATCCTAGCTAGTGCTTTCCTCTCTTTATGTTGTGGTTGGGAATGGCTCGAGGGTTAAAATGAGGCCTTGAATCTTGAAACTGCTCAGTTGCCTCTTTTATTTTGCCACTCTCATATGACTTGCCGATGCAATGCTGGACTTTCTTGGATATTTCCCAATCCGTCAAGGTCCACCATGTAATGACACAATACAATACTGAGCCTAATGATTGGGATTCGAACTTGCGACTTTCTGGTTGGTAGGATGGGTTAACCGTGTCGGATTAAGACCTTGCGTTACATCATCGCGTGAAATCATTAACTTTTTATTACTCGGTTCCCTTGTTTTGCAGCTCTTTTTCTCAGCCTCCGCCGTTAAATGTTCACACAAAATATATGCCTCATAGTCAGATAGTCGTCTGAAAATTTTCCTTACTCTCATCATCAAAGAAGGGACTATTTAGTCTCAACCTCGCCCAATTAAGTCGATAATAAATAAATAAATAAATAAATAAATCATATTAAATACTAGCATCTCAAAACTAACCTTCCCTTCCAAAGTCTATTTTCTTGCGCTAATAGAAAATGGTATTAGAGTCAGTTCCACCATGCCAAAGTTGAAAATCAATCCTTAGTTATGACCCCTGGGATATTTATATTATAGTGGTGGATATACCACAAGAGCAAACCATTTTAGCCATTAACATAGCAATTATTCCTCGTATTCTTTAACAATAAACTATATGAATACATATGTGTATACGAAATTATTGTTTATTTGTATGGTACAGGGTTTATGTATGGTTTATTAAGTATAAACAAGTACATATGGCAAATGTAGCTCGTCTCTTCTTCTGACTATGCGTGCCACGAAACGCACTGTTCCTATCCTTTATGATGTTGCATGATTGCTAACCTACTGTCCTTTCCTCTTGTGTGTTGTCCATTTCTACTTTGGTGGGTGAAACAGCTCCCTAACGCCATCTCTTGGCCAAAGATTTGAGCCACTTGGTTGCTTAAAAGATTGCAGATCTCAGTGTGAATTACGTTTCCTCGATAGTTCAAGTGGTTAGAGCATTGGCCAGGCCAGTCGAAAGATCTAGTGTTAAGGTCCCGGCCAAGGAAATATTTTTGCGCTTGTGTTCTGCTCAATTCCGCCTTCCCCGCTTCTCCTCCTGTGTTCGTCCTTTATATGTGTTCCTATCCCTTTTCCTTATATATATATGTCCATGTGAATTAATATATATGTGTGTATATATTATATGTATATACACACACATATATATTAATTCACATGGACATATGTATAAGGAAAGGAATAGGAACACGAAAAAGGACGAACACAGGAGGAGAAGTCGGGAAGGCGGAATTGAGCAGAACACAAGCGCAAAAATATTTCCATATATATATATATATATATATATATATATATTATTATTAGGTAATCTACCGGTTAAGGTAGGTTTTTGGATGGACACAACTATCAAATAAACATTTGTGACTCCCCACCTATCAAACTAATCTATATCAGGTCCCTCTTCATTTCGGTGTACTTCTTTCCTCCCTTCATCCCGTCCAACATCCCTATCCTGTTCCTACCCTTACCTCGCTTGCCCAACATTCTCCCCTCTATTACCCTCTTCAACATTCCACTACCGCTCAATACGCCTTTCATCCATTTTTCCTGCCTCCATAGGATTTCTCTCAACAAACCCCTCTCCTCCCCCACCATTTCTAGTACTTCCTCATTTGTTTTCCTTTCGGTCCATTTCACCTTCTCCATCCTTCTCCACACCCACATTTCAAAAGCCTCCAATCTACGTCTATCCTCCTGCTTCAGCGACCACGTTTCCGCGCCGTACATAGCTATATCCATATCAGAGTTCATATCAGTAGTAATATATCCATAGTCCATATCAGAGTTTTTACGAGTCTTTTCTTAACATCCCTACTCAACGTCCCCGTCATCAACTCCCTCCTCCTTGAGAAAGCCTCCTTGCCTAGCGCAATTCTTCTCCTTACGTCCCTACCATTTTGACCGTATTGGTCCAAAACACTTCCGAGATATGTAAACTGCTCTACCTGCTCTATTCTTTCCCCGCCTATTTTAATATTTAGCTTAGCCTTTTTCTTTCTGGAAAATCGCATAACCTTTGTTTTATTAATATTGATTCTCATC
The DNA here is from genome assembly GCA_037158775.1 of Hetaerina titia. Taxonomy (NCBI): domain Eukaryota; kingdom Metazoa; phylum Arthropoda; class Insecta; order Odonata; family Calopterygidae; genus Hetaerina; species Hetaerina titia. The sequence goes on along the minus strand of CM073770.1, from coordinate 55,155,498 downwards.
CCATATTTATCGCACTGAACCTCCAATTCACTCAACAATGCTTGCAACCCCTTGGCTGACTGAGCAACTAATGCTTGGTCATCAGCAAACCTAACCGATTTTACGAATTCCCCGCCGACTTTAATTCCTACCGCCAGTTCTTCCCATGCCTCTTTAATCATTTCCTCTACATATACGTTGAACAGTACCGGTGACAATGGGCAACCCTGCCTTACACCTCTTCCTAACACTGCCCATCCGGACTCTCCGTTCCCCACTCGCACCTGAGCAGTCTGAGACATGTACAGGTTGCGGATCAGTCTCCTGTCCCTCCAATCCATTCCTATTTTCTGCAATACACGCATTAATTTTTCCCAATTCACTCTATCAAACGCTTTTTCGAAATCTACAAAACAGGCAAAAACGTCCTGATTGTATTCTATATTCCTCTCGATTAGTGATCTCATTACTGCAATGGCATCACGCGTACCTCTTCCTTTCCTGAACCCAAACTGATCATCCCCTAAGTAATCATTTGCCTTACTCTCTATCCTTTTGTTGATGATCCTGAGAATAACTTTAGCTGCGTGGGATATCAAACTTATTGTTCTGTAATCCTCACATGACGAAGCCTTTGCCTTTTTTGGAATAGGAACTAACACCGATCTCACAAAATCTTCCGGCCAGATTCCTTCCTCATAGATACTACGAATCAGTCCATATATGGCCTTCTTCCCACCTTTCCCTGACCATTTCAACATTTCTACAGGAATATTGTCCACCCCCACAGCCTTATTTGCTTTCATCTCCTTTAATGCCCTTTCTATTTCATCGTCGAGTATGCCTGGACCTAAGCTATCTTCTTCTACGTCATGTTCCTTTTCTGTCTAACCTTGTCGGCCTAAGTTCTTTACCATACAGTGTTTCTATATATTCCTACCATCTCTCTTGGATTTTTCCTGGTTCATCTATTATCTTACCCCATTTATCTTTAACTGTTAGCACAGATTTTGCCTTCTTACTTCCCGATAATAACTTAACCTTGCTGTATAGAGCACCAATTTCACCCTTCTTCTGTAAACTTTCCATATCCTCGCATTGCGTTTTCCACCATTCTTCTTTCGCTTTATTTGTGGCCCTTCTCAATTTATTGTTTAACTCTTTGTACTTCATTTTGCCTAACTCTGTGTTTACATTTTTCCATCTTCTTCTCTCATCCATCTTTGCAATCATCTCATCCGTTACCCATGGTTTCCTTATCCTTTTCCCGTTAACGGTTCCTATAGTGTCTTTAGCGGCTTCCAATATCCCTTTCTTGATACATTCCCATTTTTATTCGATAGTACTCAGTTCTTTACCGTCATCCATCATTTTTTCTACAGCCTGCTGGTACTCCTTCCTCGTTAATTCATTTACTGCTTCTAAATTCCATTTTTTAGCCCGCCGCCCTTGCCTTATCTCCTTGAAACGAACATTAAATTTCATAACAACTAAATTGTGGTCAGAGTCCGCATCCGCTCCTGGGAAACTGTGCGAATTTATCACACTGTTCCTAAACCTGTGCCTAACCATAATATAATCTAACTGATACCTTCCTGAGTCACCTGGCATTTTCCATGTATACCTACGCCTTTTGTGGTGTCTAAACCATGTGTTAGTGATGACTAACCCCTGTCTCCTGCAGAATTCAATTGCTTTCTCCCCGCGTTCATTCCTCGTGCCTAACCCATAGTCCCCCACCTCACCACCATCTCTTCCTTCGCCTACCGTCGCATTCCAATCCCCCATCACTATCAAATGTTTCCCTGCAGGAACACTCGCGATTATATCCTCTAACTCATCATACATCCTATCCACTTCTTCCTCCTTGTGGTTGCTCGGTGGCATGTATACCTGAACAATGACCAAGTTCGTCGGCTCTGCTTTAATCTCTACGAGTAAAATTCTATCAGTCGCTTGCTCTATGTTGACTACGCTTCTTCCTACCCCTTTATTTAAAATTACGGCAACCCCTCGTTGGCTCTCGTCCCCGCCGCTGTATATTACTCTATAATTGTCACTCCAGTAATCCCCGCTATCCTTCCATCTCACCTCGCAGAGGCCTAAAACATCTATGTTACCTCTTTCCATCTCTCACTTAATATTTTCTAATTTTCCTCTCCTCAACATTGTCCTGACGTTCCAGGTTCCTATTCTAACTACTTTCGCCTTCTTCTGAATCTTCTGTCCTGCTGCAGTTATTTCTTCCCTGCAAGGGTTTCGTGGGATGACGACCGCGGAAGCCTTGCCTCTCCCGCTGCCGGGCACGACACACGGCCTCTTGGGCCGAGTCCCGTAGTTGCCAGGACTCATATTATCTATAGTGCCCATCATTATATTCTTGGGAATCATAATTGAGGTGGTTTCCCGTTGCCTTCCTCAATAGTGTTTTTAACGTGACACTATCACTTAATGGCCGCCCCACTGGGGTCAGACGCCATTGCAGCCGCCTCACTGAGGAACAGACGCTGCGTGGACTACCTTTCGTCTGGCTCCTAACCTTCGACCTATCTGGCATGGGTGACCCTTCCAGGAGTAATTATTATTACTCCCGCCAGCACAGCTCTAGGGGTCATCGGAACACACAAGCCCTTCCACCACGACAAGGTTGTAGTCCGTGGGAGGGTATATATATATATATATATATATATATATATATATATATATATATATATATATATATATATATAAACGTATCCTCATTTTCATGACCACTTCAATTTTTCACCCAAGTTTCGTGACCCGTGGACAGAACGCTCCGCATAAATTTATATAAAAACAGTAATACGTATCCATTATTATCTCTGGAAGAATGTGCAAATGCGAATGTTTCTATACAAGACCACATCTTCTAAGCAAATTTACCTTTTCTGAACACGATAAACATTTATCTATGGGCATCAGGGGATATGGAGAACACGCTTCAATAGACGTGTAGTGACTGAATTTGCGGTTGGCAGATGGGATGAAATGTGTTTGGAAACAAAGGCAGTGAGGTTTTTGGTAACGCTTCATAAGTGTCACGCTACACCACTCCTAAGCAACAGAAACTGTTTCAATGAACACGCCAGGAAATGTATAATAAATTTTATTCTAACGACGGCAGGAAAGAAATTGACATCGACGAGAAAATTGGCTCGTAGCGTCGTCAAAGGGTTAATGACAACCAACGACACGGGAGTGCCCGAGGCGTAGGAGAGTGGATTATTCATTTAAATCCCGGTTGAGAGGCTGCCGAGAGCTCAGTTGATATACAGTCCACCGTCTATGTCTCAATGAAAATTTTATCTGCTTACTCAATTGGCGCCGATAGTATGATAATTCCCATTGGCTCCCGCCACCTTGTCCTTCACTTACCCTGACTAAGCACCTTTATTCAGGGAGAGCTACGCACGCGTGTAGCCTTCTAACGGTTTACTGCTGCCTTTGATTAACAGTTTATTAGGGGGGTGTGATGGATTGCGAAGCTTCGCGGTCGAAACCGCTCGAATTAGCATGGGGGTGGTGTATTCTCTACGACTAACACAAATAAAAGGTCGAAGGTTCAAGCCGACCCAATTAACCCGTGAACTGTGCGCTCGCTAACTTATCCGAAGGTCGAACCCCGTTTCGGGTAGGTCTGCTGTTTCGATGCAACGTATTTTAATTACGTGTTAACCATGCGACGTGCGGCCTCACCCACACATCAGGGTGAAAAATGATCCCATACCCCACTTTCGAAGTTTCAAATCATGTTCGGGATAAGCACGTACGCACACACGGGCTCATTCATCGTGGGCAACGGAGTGAAATATTCCAGAGTATCTCGGGTGGAATCACATCCTACTGCAAAAGTACATGTCGACTAACCCCGTTGAGGCGTAAATAATGCATTTCGAATAGTTAAAAAAAAGGGATGAATTCAGATACCAAAACATTAATTAGAGTACAGATTTTAGGTAACAACACTCACTGATCTATTTACGTTCTATAGAACGAGGGATGGTCGAAAGAAGTATCATTCATCCCTCAATACCATTTTCTAGCTGAGAAATCTAATCGATATGTGGGAATACTGATAAGTTTTGGTTTTTCGTGTTATCAAGCATTTCTCTAACTTAGTTCCCAATTAATTTAAAGTTCAATTTGTTCATACATTGATTGCTATGCATGATTACAACAACCCCAACGACGAGTGGAATAACTTCTGAGAAATGGCTGAAAATATATATTCATAATATCTAACCCAAAATTCATCAGCTCTCTCCCAACGCCAATGATTCTCTCTTTACATGCATGCGAATAGTATTAGGGAAATAGGGGACATATTCCATCATATATTATTATTGACAAATTTCGTCATCATTCTTAATATGCTCTTAGTGTTATTGAACAAAAAGCTTGGCGATAGAAATGCAGTGGAATAAATGGAAAAAATCGCTTGAAATACGAATCTTGATTTCATATAGTATTACCATCGTCCATATCCATGCCTCGTATTCTGGTTTCCCATACAACCAATATAAAATATCAAAACTGTGGAAACTCATTTCTGTAAAGACCTCTTTGAAAATTACTTACACGTCTTCATCGATGCAGGGGAAATTCAATTATGTTTGGAGATGATTTTCATCTTGGAAGACAAAAGCTGAAAATGTAACCCGAAACACTAGCTAACTACCTTCATCGTATGTTTTCATTTCAAAGTAATGAAGAGAGTCGGAGGAATATTACCACTGAATTGATTCAACGACAATTATTAAAATGTATACATAATAAATAAGTTACTTTCATAAACTCTGATCTTTTCCCCAAGAAGCCCTCATATTTCATTTTTTCTCGCGATACTAATTTCATTGCGAATATCCACGCATGCGTGCTAGGTTCTTAGTATTTTAACAAGGAATATTCATCGGTCACCAATGGCGCCAATTCGAAATCGGAGAACCCACAGACCAAGTTTCACCGTTGCGTGGAAAGTGCGGCTAAAAAGACGATGGCTTGCATGTTAGGCGACGAATCCGCACGGTGCTCGACTAAAAGCAGTAAGTAAAACAATATCGACGGAAAGTAGAATGGGAACAAGATACAAAACGTGGAAATAGTACCGAAAGATTGCGATACTTTCGCGGCCGAAACTCACCAAATGACATGATGCCGCCGTTGTCGAGGCAGTCACCCGGAACCGGCTGAGAGCTCGTATTTTTTCTTCTCGTGTATCACGCGTCTGCGGCCAGCCCCCTGCCATATCACATGCCTATATAATTTACGTTTGAAACGAGATCGTCGCTTTCGAAATCGTCAGAGGGAAACCTCTGGAAAGCTTGAAAATAGCTCGCTCACTTAAACCATCCACTGACTCGCTCGGAGTCTTCTCTCGCGTGAACAACACCCGCGGGTCGACGAGGAGGAAAATAAAATGGATTAGCGCGTCGACGAATTTCCTCCCGTGAGTCTCCGTGCACCGCTTGTATTCCCTTCCCTTTCTCCCGCCAGTTGTCGCGTCCCGGAATGCTATCTCACTCCGCACGCGGGAGCAGGCGGCTCTGATGCGGGAAACGTATCCGTCTGGAAGCCGCGTGTTTGCTCGGGGTGCATTGTGTAGCGCGGGGCGGGGCACGTACTCTTTCCCATCGAATCCCCCCCCCACTCTCCCCTCCAAACGGGTCGGGATGAATGAAATGTTATCACCGTGCTTTGTTTCACCTCCGCCGGCGACAAAAGGGGTTCGACGAGGGAAAACATTTGCGCATCCCGGGTGGGAATGGGGATGGGGTTGAGGAGGAGGATTGCGGGCGGGAACCCCGTGGCGGATTCCCCCCCCCCACTCGTTTCCCGCATCCTCAACTCCCCCAACTCCTCTCCGAAGCATGGGAGTCGTGGAAATGCAAATTGCGGGCTCACCTGAGCAAATACGCAAATAGATTTCTTTTTCTTGCCTGAAATGCGTATTTATCCAACGGCGAAAAGAGTAATATGGTATTAGCTTTCTCGTTCTCGTCTCTACCTAATTTTCTAAGGGGGAGTCGGGATACCAGACTTTTTTTCAATGCATGCACTCTCGGGGTAATGAGTTTTATTTTGCGACATAAATGAAAAACTTCTCCGACTTCCGACTTTAAACGTTTTTTTGCCGCCTGACTACCGATGTTTTATCTTTTGGGAGAAATGATGCTTCTTTATCCCGAGGTACCCATGGATCTGTTCTTCTTGCATCAAACTAGTTTTGAGTTAGTGCACAAACACAGTGGGTGATGAAATGAGTAGTCGTAATATAAACGGATTCGTTTTTTAATTCTTTATGAAATATTAGAAAGACGGTGTGAAAAATGTTAACCAAGAATTGCTTAAAAATCGCCCAAGTTACCCAGACAATTCGTTTACGTTCAAATTTTGCTATAATAAGATATTACATGGCAGTAAAATTTATCAAACAAAATACTACCGTTAAAATAAATGGAAGGTCAGTATTGATATAGGTATTCATTTTCGATTGGAAATTTTACTGCCCAAACAGAATGGGGATTATAAATATTTGATATCTACTTGCATGTGCGATAATAATTGAAAGGCTTAAGCAGAGTTACTGTCACTGACTGATTTAACTTGGTAGGAGTGTCAAAGTGAAAGAGTGTATGCACTTTTTCCGTTAATCTTTGTGAAGGGTAATATAAAGCACTAAGGATCACAAAGAATGTAATTTTAGAACAAGTACTCTAGGGGCCTGAAAATTTATGCAAAACATGGGGAATAATCTGCGAGCTTCCTGATTAAAAGGGGTAAAATGGTCTGAATAGATTAAATTCATCCCTGACGTGAAATGGATTCCCAATCGATTATTTGGTATAATAGATACTCAGCACCCTTTTTTCATTAATTAGCTCTTCGTCGAAAAATCGGGCTATATTTATTTGTATGTATATATATATATATATATATATATATATATATATATACCCGGACGGGTTGATTACTGTGTTTATGGTTATATATATATATATATATATATATATATATATATATATATATATATATATATAAAAACACAGTAATCAACCAGAAGGTCGGTTTAGTAGGTGATGGCAGAGCTCACCCATGTACCACGCCCGACGACGTGTGAATAATCACACATCAGGGTAGGGGGGCGAGTTCCTTTCCCTGTGCCGGTTATGGTTTCCCAGGAAGATCCGTTACCCGAAAAATCAACTAGCTTGGGTGGAGCTGCAGGTGCCCAGAGTGCCTCGTCCGGGAATCGAACCCGGGACCCTCCGGTCATTAGTCCAACGCTCTACCCACTGGACCACCGCGACCCGCGTATATATATGCATATATATATATATATATATATATATATATATATATATATACACGTATACAGGCGAATGTGGGAGGAGATATATATGTAAATAATGAAACACCATCTAAATAAATTCTCAACTCCCATGGATAAAAAATGTGGATTTGATTGCCACATGAAAAGGTTTCACCAGTGTCATGTTATGAAGTTTCTGGTCCAATACGCGAACGATCTTTGTCAATCAGGATTCCCAATTTCATGGAAATCTTTCAGCAGAGAGGGAGCGCAGATTCCGTGGTAATATTCCCGTTCAATTCCAAAGGTTAGCTTTTCCCTTTTGCAATTAAATTCTGAAAATATCAAATCAATGCTAAATCTTTTGAGATTACTTTGGATAGAAACGGTAAATATTCAGAACAGCATCATAATAATATGGTAATCAAAATAGGTGTTTACAAAGAGGAATAAAATAATCAACGGGTATCCTAAGTAGTAAGCACAAAACGATCAGTAAACACTTCAATGTTGAGGAAATCTTTTTTAGTTTCAAAACCCAAGAGAAAAGTAAGAAATCGATTGGAGACTTTTTAGATGCACGCATGGCAGACGTGGAATAAAAAAGTCGTGGAGAAAGAACAACAATAGAAGACGCCAAAGCTCAAGGTTCAGTTGGAAAGATTGGATGTTGTTGAGGGAATTCCAATAAACAGATGTGGATGTAAAATACTATATTTTGAGAATTAAGAAAGTTAGGAAGATGGAGGAAGATAAAAGTAATTTTGGACGGGTCTAAAGAGATGCAGAAGTTATGAAGAGGTGACGAAGGAACTAATGAAGGTCATACGTAGTGTAGGTTATTGGGAGATAATTGAGAAGAAGAAGAATTTTCTTATCTTATCCTTATAACCACCCTTATATTAGTTTCCCGGAATCACTTCGAAGGAACCTGTTTAGATTGCTCATCGTTGGTATTAAGGAAATTTGCATAATTAACAGTAATCAAATCTGCAGAAAATATAATATATTCTCTTTTATCGCTTTGGATTGTTCTCCATATCGCGACCAACACATTACAGTGTATACCAAAGAGTGAAAATATAAGGCCACGCTGATTTTATCGGCGTGAAAAAGAAATAAGACCCGAAAGCGAGTTTGCAATCATTTTGGGAAAGGAATCTCTAATAAGTGCTTCCGTTTCCTTAAAGAACCCAGGCGGTTAGCAGTCAGAGGGCTGTAAAAAATTCTTACCGCGGAAGAGAACTTATTTCTTTGGATATTCTTTTTACGGTAACATCATGTGTTGACGCAGTGCCAACTATTATTTTTTCCACTACAGAAGTATAAATGGATAGGAACATTTAGACGTATTTTTGCTACCACTCCCTTGTGAGCACGCGGGATTATTGCATCGATGGAATCAGCTCAAATGGCACTTTGAAGACCTTTCACTGATTGATAATCTACGTAAAAGTTGGCACGCATCAGGTAGGCTCTGGAGAGAGCGACCCAGATGGGTATCTATTAGGTTTTGTATGGTGGCCATTTCATGGGGTCTATCTGACGAAGAAAAGTGGTCCATAGGCTTACGAGATTTTCGCGTGACAAGAACGGGCACGGACACTTACAGGACTGTATTTGTCATCCTCCCTCCGCGTCATAGCCGGGGCGCTCACGGCCCGATGCGTCGCTCACGCAAGACCTAGTTTCATCCAAGTGCACGTAGTGAGCGCCGTACCTACTCCCTATATCAAAGAGCACAAAAGTCAAGTTTCTGGGACAAGAAAAGTAAGACCAACTGCTCTTTCGGGGGTACTAGTGCCGTGATTGCATGCATAGCGCTATTTTAAGTTGGAGTAAGCGGGAGCGAATTTATTTTAGATACTCCGAGATAACATCGTACCGTAACAACTATTATAAGTGTTGTTAAATGCATCACGAATTTCATACATCAAGCTATTTCGAAACTCGAAGAAGTTTTTTTTTATCGGTCTGAGAGTCGACCAAGCTCCAAATTGGAAGCCTTTGAATATTTAAAAGCTTCCAGGAGATTTGCGTTTTCATTGATATTTAATCTACTTTTTAATGATGAAATGGCAACGATGCACCTTGAGATAATATTAAAGGAGAGAGGAAGAAGGGAAAGAGTCGAATTCACTTGGCTACAAGAAGAAATTATCGAAAGGAAAAAAATACTAAGTTTTCGCAGGGATGGGAGATATTAGGGAAGGGTAATCGGATAGTAGATCGGATTAGGTTATTGCAAATTTCATTTCATTTTCACATTTAATCCATCAATGTAACTAAACTTATTCCAAATCTCCGATGTTTTTAAAACCGCTGAACTGGTGCCTCCGTGACTGAGATGCTTGTTGCGATGCCGGAGTCGGGGGTAATCGAATCTTGCGAATGCAAAACGGGACACACTTGTTTCTTCGACTTTCACTTCACAGCATGAAAACTTTGCGTGATATCTTACAACCTCCCCCTAGTTCCACTCACTCTGAAAATCGAATTGAAATCCGCGGAAAAATTTCTCAGTTGTACCAAATAACGTAGCTATGGGGAATTCTTTCAAAATTCCCTTTAATTGTTTTGCTCATCGTTTTTGAACGTTTAGTCAAAATATAAGCGTTCCATCGAGCGTGCATCAAAAGCACAAGGCAGCTAAGCTCCACAGAAATTAAATTTGACAACAGCTGGTGTGAAGTGAACTTCAAATACTGTTCTCAAGAGCGTGTTTTTTTTTTAAACTTGTCGTTCCAGTTAATGCAACTCGTGACATAAATTGCGTCACGTGTCCCAGTCGAGTGACCTTCAAATAACCTGCGGCCGGCACTGCTAGAATTTTTCGTACTCGAATCGCACGGACAATCCTTTTAGATGCTGCAAACACGGCAATGAGGCGTTATGAACGATTACTGCGAACCTGCGTTGGTTTCTAGGAGAGGAAAATTGAACTTTCAAACTTATTCTTCGACCTGGTTACGTATCTGCCGTGCAATTGGACGATATTGATCTAGCTTCATGAATAGAAAATACGAATGTCTTCCCTGATGATTAAAAAATAGAAAAAATAGACCAGAAGATGATGTAGTGACATCGAAACCGGTCATATTAATAAAAAATTTTATTTGTGGAAAATTGCCAATTTTAATTTATTAATTCCCTGATGATGCTCTCGTGTCAGATGAAAACGGCGTAAAATGATAGCGAATTATTAACGCGTCGCGGTCGATTGATAAAAAAAATCAGTCTCCCACTTACTGTCTGAGTTATGTGTTTGATGCGATTCCGTCTCACCAGAAAATTACGCGTGTTAATCCTCATCCAAGAATTGAATACAATTTAAGTGATATAATAAAATTTCGGCATGCACACAAGACCTTTGAATTGCAAATCGGGAGTAAACGATTCCATCGGTTGAAGTAAGTAGCCGCATCTCGAAAAATCTTGAAGAATTTTAAGTTGGATAGAGAGAAACAGAAATTAAGTGCCGCACACGCTCTTGTATGGGTTATCACCCCTAGCTTTAGGGATTATTGGGGAACATTCGAACGAGACTTCTGAAATGGAATGGCTTCTCACTCAGCAGTATACTTCTCGCTTCCTGGAATGAGAAGAGATGGCAGTATGGGCGTGTGGGTGGAAACGAGTGGGTGCCAACATGGTAGGAAAGAAAACAGCAGGTCTGGAAGTTCTCCAGGAGGTCAAGCTTCTTATCGATCTGAGCCCCAAGGAAATCCGCAACTTCATTTATTATCTCAATAAGAAATATCGACAATGAGCGGACATTGGTGACGATACCAAAAATCTTCACTTTCATTAAACTGTCACGAATCAGGCAGGATGGAGGGATAGGCGAAACATTAAACTTCCCCCTTCTAAAAATTGCTTTGGTGATGGAAATAAAATCCGGAATACGCCGATATAATGAATTTTGTGACGGCATTGCAATCTGAGTACGGAACGCCGTCGTTAATCTGTCGAGGCAATCGAATGAATCTCGTACATGGGTATTGATGGCCACTCGATATAACGGGAGACGAGATTGCTCCCGGTAAACCTTGGGGAACAGATAATCATCCGAGTTTTACTCATTGTCTGCTCCAAAAATTAGTTAAAATATTCCACGTGATGATATTATTCTTCGATACAATCGTTCACGTTGGCAGTAGAGATCCGAAAGTTGGAGCAATTACCCAGAAATTAGCGGGTTAGTAGTCGTTCATCATCCCTCTGTTCCTATCGTGAGAATAACGTGGATGTGTTTCCAACGAAGAGTCAAAGGCGGACGATGAGGGGTCAAAATTGTTTTACGAGGACCTGAAACCGAATGTCACGTCACTCGAAGACAAGGCTGATTGGGCTCCTTTGACGCAAGGAAATTATTTAATTTATCGATACTTTCATGGATAAAAGCGAACTACTTCAAATGTGACGTAAGCAGATGATAGGAAACGAAATATCCTAAAAGGAAAAAATAATACTTGTATAACGCTGAGAAAAGTTTTCCACTGCATTTTTTTGACTGCCATCTTCAAATCTCACTAAAATCAACAGAAAAAAAATGGCAAAGAGGACGAAAATTTCGCCAAGTCTAGAATTCAATTCTTGCAAAAACCGGAATATGATCGAAATTTGCTTGATGCACGTGACGTTCAATGACGTTAAATAAAAAGAAATCAAATTATTATTTTCAGCATTACTCCAGTTCTACTTCATAATCCTTTCCTTATTTCATTGGTTCAATTCGCGAAATGTTAATTGCCTATTACTTGTTTGAACCGAATTTATTTTCGCATATTTCCTAAAGTTTGAAATCTGTAAAACTGTCAGAATATAAAAATAGTAATGGCAAAATTAACTTGTAAATTAAACAAATGTAAGGTGAAAATTAATCAGCAAAATAAGCACAGGTGGACGACGAAAATTAAGATGCATCAACGCCAACAGTTTTAATTAACCATACTTACACTCAAAGAAAATATTTTGCAAATATCCAAATTGTCGACAAAATGTTGAAATAATTGACTGTAGAATGCGTCAATATTTTGTGACGTAGTTAATCTCATGTTCCAGTATCCTTTCAGTTTACATCTTATGATGAAGGCGAACAAATTTCAGCGGTAACTTAAATAAAGTCTGAGAGTAGTGATACAAATGGACTACTGAATAAACCACGTGACTTTTATTTTAGATGTGGTACTTCTCTTATGCCAACTAATGCTAGGCAATTTTCCCTTCAGAGGAAACCAAAAATCGCTCACCAAAAATCCTACTTTTCACAGCTTGACATGCATTTTCAGTTAATTGTCACTGCAACGTTAGGGGCCATCGATAAAAAGCGATATGACGTATTTCTGAAATTATATTAATCTTTTGCAGACTTTTTACCCGTATCAATCTCGGCTAGTGACCTTTTACGTAATTTAAATCACATTGATGATAGAAACCGTTATATATTTCAAAGAGAAATCCACTGAATTCGCCTGGGATATTAATTCCCACCATAAAATGTCTACGTAGGTTTCGGACTGACACTTCCTTTTTTTTCAAGTATCCATCTGAGGACTTTTTGCATTTCTGCGACATTCACATTGAAGCACCACCGAATTCCTAATGATTTCTTAAGTGTTTTGAAGGTGACCTGGAAAGTTTCCGTAGGGAAATTGGAAAACCTACACGATTAACTGAAACCAAACCAAGTTTTTCCAATAAGCAGTCCAGCAACACCGCTTAAACATGATGGTTTCCCTCGCTTATTTTACGTCCGTGTTAAGCATGTGCGAATTTAAAGCGGCCAGACAAGATTCCATTCGTCTCCCCTTTCACTATAACAAGTGGAGCTACTTTTTTTTTAATTCGATGGATAAATTCGTGACGTAAACGAGTTAAAAATCAAACTCGAGGTTAGAATTAAATAGGAACGCGTGTTTCTTTCGGCGCGTCAAATTTTTTTTGGAATTTACGCTAGCTGGAATTTACGGATACATCCCCTTAAAAATTATATACACGTAACACGAGTACTACGGAGGACGATATTTGAATTAATTTATACGTATGCATGGAAAAAATGTCCTAAGTCATTCATTAGCGGAATAAGAACTCGCGGGGTACATGTGCGGTTGCAAAAGCGGATAAGCGAAGAGGTTTATGGCATTTCCGCCCGGGAGGGGCAAGGTTGACCATTTTCGGGGACGGAGAGGGGTACCGCAATACTAGGCCATTATGCGGACCGAGGGTATTTCTGTCCCAATGATGACCGAGCGACGGAATTAATTTCACTCCTCCCTCGTCACATGACCTGTTGTGCAGCCTGCCATAAAATTACAAAGTGGTATAAAATTATTTCCAATTGCATTTACATAAGCGTATTCTTTTCACTGCTTTGCATACCCGCCCGCACTTGACTCGCATATGGGAAGGGACGTGGTGCGAAAGTCACACAGTAATATTTCCCAACGTGAAGCACCCGGCGAACAAACCAAAAGGTTGCACTAACGGGGATTTCAGAGGGCTTGGATCTGGGCAAAGTTAAGGGTTTGAGAAGGGGTTCTATATGGTAGGAATGAAATCCGACCCAAAATGCACATCGCAATGATGCTCTTTAGAAGCTTATGCCCACAGTAGTAATTCATCAAGAGAGACGGGTACAGTACTGAAAGGTAGAGAAGAATAAATGCCGGCTTGAAGGCTTTTTTATTAAGGGGGTGAAAGCTGTCGATAGAGCTATAAACCAAATGCGATAAGAGATAACTTTGTAATTCTGATAATAAAAGGATCCAAAGCGAATATATTAATGATTCCAACGGTTAGGCTCTGTGTTATTTCCAGGAAGAAGGATCTTAATTATTCGGCCAATTTTCCGAAGCATGAGCTCAGAGGGGATGAAAAAGTTTGCAATAACTGTAGGGAGGTGTGAAATATGTTCGGGAACTACTAGAGTGTAGGATGTGGCTTAATCAACGATCAATTTTCAGACCACAAACAAAAATTACTTTAAAAATTATTACCGGGTGTACTTATAATTTTGACGTCGTAGAATACGTAGAACTCTATTTCCCTTGAATGAGTGCTGGCCACTACATTAATCTTTTTAGACACAGAAATCGATTTCCCATTTCAGCAATGGAGTATTCATGTCATCAAAGTTTCAAAACAGGACAACGATGTCTGGGTGTTCGTTGAGAAGAGAATGCCTATTCGGTCATATTTTGAGTGAAGAGTTAAAAAGTATAATCTGAATTAAAAAGTATAATAATGGGACGAATAACAGAAATGGAATTATGCTAATGGAATTGTGCTGAAGTTAATCATAGGAATGTTCAGTTTTCAGAGTGCATTCATTACTGAATAATTTTTTTCAAACACATAATACGTGTGTATAACTTTTGAATATCAATTCAATCCAAACCGTTCTTAACCTCTTGAGGAAACTGGGTTTATTAAAAGTGAAAATTATCGCCAAGTTTGATTTATTAATGTGAAGCGGAATTATTTTCATGACTCCATACGTATCCATTATTGATTTTTTAGGATGAAAATTAGCCGAACCTGATGAAGATAATTTGAGCAAGCAATACCCTTTTATGCTTCACAGACCGTCTCCCTCATGAATAGTTAATGAACACTGCTTAAACTGAAGGACACAAAATGATAATCAAACATCTTCAAAGAATTGACTCCACCTAAATTGACCCCCATACCTACGAGTATGATACTAACGCAAATTTAACAAGTACTCGTCTCAAATCCAAGGCAAGTTCTTAGTCTAGCCACAAATAATTTTTACGACAAATTTTCGAGGATTCTTCACCAATCTACGTATACCCGTAGCCTTGGCTTTATGCACTCCAACAAATATATGCGATTTATATTAGTGGCAAAAGTCATTCAATTTTTCACCCATGGTTACTGTGGAGGAGATATCATACTGTGATTATATTCCTCATGGGGTATAGTGTTTATATACAGGACGAAAGTAATATAACGGAAGTACATCATAACCGTTAATGCCAATTTTAACTCATGTAAAATCATTATTTCCTTCAGTAAATTAAGACGTGAAACTTCCGTTATATAAGGTATTAAGGATATCTTATTCGCATGCTCACCTTATGAATGTCCATGGTGGTATTTGTAATTGTTTTTATGGAGGTTTAGATTGAAAACAACATTTCAATAAAAGCAAGTGATTATTGAAATTATTTTTGGAGGAAAACATCGGTAAGCCTATCGAAATCAGTCTTAATGGCCAGTGATGGAGTAATAACAATGAAAAACAATGCCAAACTGCGAAGCGAGCTTAAACTTGAAAATGCGAGAAGACTTCACCGACCACCGAAATTACCCATCGCAAATCCTTCTCCATCGTATTTCTCGATCTCCGAATGTTCCATTTCGGCCACGCAGAGCACTAGCATTCTAGACCGCCTAGCCGAGGGCGCAAGCCATTCCTGTGAGCTGCGTTGCGTACGGTCCCTGAATGCCAGGAGATTATGGAAAGTGGGGACAGGGAATGACAGGGGAAAAATACGAAGACGCCAGGGTCGCGCACCGTGCGGAAAGCCTGAGGGAGAAGACCGCTTACCTAAAGGGAGGAATTTTTAATAAAATCGTCGCCATTCCCTGCCGACCTGGTCCTGTGGCTAGGTTCCCCCAAAATGTGGTTAGAATTCGTCGCGATAAAGGCACGGGCCACGCCTCAGAGATGCCCCGCTTTAAAGGTGAGCTCAAATGATTCATTCGCCTGCGGAGCATTAGACTACTACGCAGTTAGACCCGCGGTAAGCCCGACCATTGTTTTTATTCATTGCATACCACTCTACTTGCTGAACTGAGCACATGAATGTTACAATTCTTGAATGTAGTGATTCTCTATTCTTTACACTACTAAATCTCTCAGTTTCGCAGTTTAAAACATTACGATTCACGAAATTAACGTATTTCAACATGAGTATTCATGAAGCGCCAGCCATTTACGCTATGGTTCTGTTCGTCAGTAGAGAAAAAAACTAACAACGTCATAATCTTGACACGTTGTACACCCGCCTTAATATTCCCCACGAAAAATATATGTACATCATTTAACTCTTAATAATAATATTAGCACATATTAAAATTACTGGTTGCGTTTTGCACCCAGATTTATAACTATTATTTTCGACCTAATTTGCCGCTTTTGAATAATCATCCCAGCGATTTAAATATTTACTGACCTTTTATTCAATTTACGATGGGAATTTGGCTCTTCATAATTTACGTACATTTGTCTTTTTTTGTGTGCTTCCTTGCATACTAAAAATATTAATACCGCGATGTAGTAACGGACATCTGAACAACATGTGCGACCTCTCTACCCTTTAGGCTAAGGATATGCTGCCATCCGATCATATTCTCAAGCCATGGTGTTTATTTAACGGGTGGAATGATTTCCGGATCATCCCCTAGTCCCCTGCAGTAACTTTTAACGACGGATACAATACGTCCATCGACCTCGTCCATAAAGCAGCATCTATTATTTACGAGGACTCAACTCAACAGATCACAAAGGTTGTATATATATATGGATGAGAATAAAAAACGCTAAGTCGCTAGGAATTCGACAAAATACGACCACGCAAGCTTACACCCAGAGTACAAATCAGGGGGAAACTACTGGCTGTTTGCTCACTCGCGCAATGCATTATTATGTCCTCTTCAAGTGCGACCATGAGAAGTCATTTAATACATTTCCAAGGGATTTACGACCTTGCACGGCCTGTCGCCGAAGTCGGCGGGAGACCAACAACGCCGGCCGAATCGCGCCGAGATCTCATCCTCGGGAAATGACACTCGACGCCCTTCATTAACAACTCTCAGGGGACTCAACGTGAAGAAGAAGAAGAAGGGAGGGAGAGAGGCACTACGTATTCGAAACGTGAGCACCCTAAAAAATGAAGAAACTGCATTAACGAGCGGCGCAACATATCACTCCCGTGACCCGTCATTTTCGTTTGTTTATTTTCATTTTCATTTTTTTTAATCCTTGCCCGAGTGATTCACACCCCGTGCATAGTTGCAAGGGGCAGAGAGAAAAAAAACACGTAAAAAAAATGAGAAACGAATCCCGCGACGTGTGGCGCTCCATTTTTGCGGAACCAATTAACGAGACCCTAGCCGGGTGATGCTCAACTTAATCGGGAGACCGAGAGAGAAAGAGCAAGGGACATGTGGGGAGGAGAACGGAGGGAATGGGGGCATTCGAGAGACTTTCCGCGGGTCCGCGCTCACGCTGACAAGGAAGAAGGGATGGTGGCCGCGCCCCCGGCCACCACCCCATCCCCAAAACCCCGGGTGCATATCGTTAAGAGGACGGTGCGGATAATGCCCTTCGGCCACCCTCCTCGTCCTCTCCCCACTCCCACGCAACATCCAGCACCATCCCGACTCATCCTCCACCCCCATCCCCCTAACGTGATTGGCCATGGCTCCACTCCTACGCGAATTTGTATGTAAATGGCATATCTCCCGTGGTGCTGGTGTCGGTAGGTGAGCGCGCGTTCCCATCTCCCGAAGCACCCCGGCTCTAACGACCGTGCCACCCCTCTTGATCTCCCTCTCACCACTTTGGTGTGGTAGGGGGGGGGGGAATGGAGAGGAGGGAGAAAAAAAAAGAAACGGAAAGAATTAATATGGTTTAAGGGCACCCTCACACAGCCTCTCTCGCATAGCTCCGTGTGTGAGTGGGTGGGGAGAAGGTAGGGGATGAAGGGTTGCGGGTGTCGTGCCGTGCGCCATGGACGTGGGGGCGAAGGGAGGGAGGTGGGGGAGGGGTCGGAGGCGGCTCGGCCGTGGTGTCGGTTGGCATTGACGACGGGGGTGGAGGGTGTGAGTGTGTGCACCGGATGGAGAGTGGAGCGGGGGTGGGGTGGTAGAGAGAGAGACAGAGAGAGAGAGGGAGGTTTATCGTGGAGTTACAGTCGCAGCGGGGAGGAATGGGTTTACGGCAGGCGGGGGCGCCTAAGCTGAGGCATTTAAAGGGACTTTCTATCCCCCACACTCTCTCCCACACCTCTCTCCTCTCCTTCTCTGTCCCTCTCGCCCCCGAGAGTCAATTCCGGGCGGCTGCGTCCATGTGCCGCCGCCGGAAAGGGCCGGTGCGAGGAAGGGCGGAGGGTGGGGGTGTGGGGAAGGCGTCGGGAGTGAGAGACGGGTCCACGGCGCGATCCCATGAGCGGGCGCGATCAATCGTTCCGTTTTCGTGGGGCCGAGGAGCGTTTCCGTGCCCACGGGATCGAAACGGTGGGCACCGACAGCGGGTATATTTTCCGCGTGGGTCAGCGGGTGTATAATCGAGGCCTTCGCAGCGTGCAGGACATCGATTTCTCGGGAGACCTCTTCGAAAACCTTCTTTTGACACGTTTTGTCTAACGCATACAGGTAACATCATAGAAGACCTTCACCTATAAGTTTTATTTATTTTAAGTTTCAGATTGTTTGAAAATTTGTAGTTTAAACATTTCGTGTGTTTTTCTTATACCGGAATTCAGTGGAAAAATTAAGGCTCTTAGTTACACCATTATGGTCACCCAAAAATTCCACTTTTAGTGAATGTACATCCCATCGAGTACAATACTGACGTTTTGGAAGGGCTTGTGTCTTCCGATGACTCCTAGAGCTGTGCTGACAGGAAAAATGATAACTGCTCCTTGTAGGGTCACCCATGTCAGATAGGTCAAAGATTGGAGCCCAGACGTAAGGAAGTCCTGCTTTTGCTCCCAGTCGGGCAGCTACGTAGGCGACGCTGGGGCGAAAGGGCGTTGATAATTTTACCAATGCCATCACATCAAAAACATTATTGAGGAAGGCAAGGGAAACCAACTCAATTTTTTACCGCAAGGACAAAAATGGACTTAGAACTGAGTATGAGTCCTCATAATTAAGGAATGCGGCTCTCTGGAGCGTATGCCGTGCCGGTTAGCGAGAGAGGCAAACCTTCTGCGGCCGTCATCTCACGAAGTCCAACGAAGCAAAGCGAAATCGATCGCAAAAGCAGTGAAGAAGAAACGGAAGAGGATCCACCCATTTAGAATAGGGACTTAGAATATTAGAATGATGTTGTGGATCTGAAAATTAGACAATATTTAGCGGGATGAAACGAGAGACAATACATGAAGTATTCTGCATATTCGGGTTTTCACCGTGTTGTTGTTTGAAGCCGACAACAGTTTCGCCGAAGTTGCATCCGGCGTCTTCAGGTCGAAGATGAGGGACTCGGATTTTGGCCGTCCTTATATAGGTGGTCCCGTCCAGGTGCTGCTCTCTGATTGGTCCTTTTTTCGAAGGATTCTCTTCCACAGAATTATTATGAAACTATTGTCGGCTTCGAACAACAACGGGGTGAAAACCCGAATATGCAGAATTCTTCAAGCCACCGCCGCGAAAATCTACGCAGCCGAGAGACAATACATATTCTATGGCTGTTCAAAGTGAAATGGAAAGATAGCAGGGATTACTGAAGGAGTAGTTATGAGTTATATACAATATAGGGGAATAGAGCCAATTAAGATTGGGAACAGGATCGAACAGGATGGTAGGAAGAAGCATAATAAAAACGGGGCAGGTGAATGATAAAATAGTATTAATAGGAGAGAAAGATGAACCAGCAAAATTGGCCATTGTTCAGTTTAAATACCAGAAAGCAGGCATTGGGAAGAAGAAATTGACAGGGTAAACGATCAGTTGGAGGGCATAAATGCGGTCGTACCTAGGAGGTTACATTTGATAGTGATGAAGGTTTGGAAGTGACTTTAGGTGAATGGAGAGATGCTATTGAGGAAGGGGACAAAGGTTTAGGAACAAGAAATGAACGCGAGGAGGAAGCAGTCGAGTTCTTTAGAAGATATGGTTTAATTATAACGCAGTGAAGGTGAAGCCGTGTTCAAGAAAGATGAAAATTTAATTTGAATACTAAAATAGGAGTTCATAATCTAGAGTAGGTGGACCAGTGACCCTATATCGGATTATTATATTCTGGAGTAAAATGGTCAAAGTTATAAGCACAGAAGAGGAAGAATTGTGTTACGCAAAGATGCTTTCACAAAAAGGAGGGAATTGATGGCAGGTACATTTGAGTCAGGGTGTTAACAAAAGGCTCGTTAAAACTTTGATAGGGAACGTGGTATTTTCGACGTGGAAACATGGTTATTTAAAAAAGATGATACATCTTGATTGGAGACTTTTGAAATATGGGTGTTGATAAGAAGAGAAAATGCGAAACGGAGAGAAAGGGAACAAACGAGGAAGTGCCAGGGATGGTTAGAATAAAGACAGCATTTTTGGAAGAAATCCAAAGGAGGCAGGAAAGAGCAATGTGATATATATATATATATATATATATATATATATATATAATATGAATGTGAACCTATATATATATATATATCACATTTCTCTTTCCTGCCTGCCTGATTCTGATGACAACAGTCGAGCCGTCGAAACGTCAATACATACGAGAAGTCAACAATATCTCTCCATCTGTAACAAACGTTCATATTTTCATCAATATCGTCCACGATACATCAATTATATCCTCCATTGTTTCATATCGGCAAATTCATCCCTATACTCATACCGGAGATAATTATTCACCTTTAATGCATCGAGTTTTTAAAAATTTTCATCATTGAGCTAATCGATATAAAAAGATATCGTCATGGTGGCACTGTTTCGCCAGATAGCTAAGCCCTAAGAGGATTTAAGAAAGGTAGGAATGGTTAAAAACTTCCATTAGCGGATGTGCGAATAGCATATTTTACTTCCAAACTGGACTTAGCCTGTGACCCAATGCCCCGTAGTCTGTTCGCGGCAAACGGACTCATCCGGGCATAACGCCAGAATCTCTGTTGAAAAATCGCAGAACGTGAGCCATCAAGAAGAGAAACCGAGCACGCAAGAATTGCGCTCTCAATAGTTTCTCTTACGATTATCACCAGATTTGAGCAATCACGACGTTCAGCAGAAAGGAGCTTGAAGCTTGGACACGAAAAAAAATAAATGAAAACACTAAACGTTTTATAGGGGCGTTAAAGCTTGTCGATCAGAAAATTCAATAATTAAATCAATAAAAATATTGTTATTTTATTGTCAACAATTTTCAATAAGATATTAATGAAAAATTAATTAATTTTTGTCCCAAAATGGTACTGGGCGAAATGAAAACCAGTCTTTAGGATCGTGCTTGAAAAAGAGAATGCCAAAAGGAGGATTTACAAATGTTAATGTTTGACCCTGGGAATGAGTTGACTCGATAGCTCGAATTCACTATCGAAACATTCCTCGTTTGCTTCGTCGAATCGAACTTACTTTTTCTACACGCGAAGGACATTCTCAGAGAACTGGTAGCGGTAAATGGTGCTTATAAAACGCCATTCTTGTGCCATTCGGAGACGAAGGTGGCTTTCGAGACTTCGTCAACTCTCTCCAGAATATAGTACTTTTCGAAGAGCGCTAAATGGGGGGAGAGTTTTGCAACTGCCGCGGTTTTACTATGGTATTAACTGGCTCCCAGTAACAGTACAAGAAGAATCTATACCTGGACGAAGTATCAAATTTCAGAAAAACCATACCCTAGCCATTGCCCCATTTTCCACAAAGCGACACGTGAGACTGTTGAAAAATATTCGAAACCCCAGAGAGAGAGAGAGAGCAGTGGTTTTTACCTCCGAATTGAATCTTAAGACGGTTAGAATTAAGAGAGCTTCGAGAGTCACAATTCATTTCATCCAAAGGAATGAACTTTATTCATCCTCATCACAAAAGGGAAAAATACCTGCTTATTTAAAATACCATTCAGGACACTCTGGCGTCGAGAGTTTTCTCATGACAAGGAGATGTATATTTAACTAGCGTATTCTACTTAAATGCCTCACATAATTAATGATCACTCGCAAAAATGACAAGGGCCGGCTAACGTATTGGCTTCCCACCCAGAGGGCCCAGGTTCGAATCCTGGAAACGGCAGGAATTTTCATTGGTATCCCGATTCCTGCTTGAGGTACTTAGTGAGGATTACTTTGAGTGAGTACGCGGACGGTCGATTGGGAAGTAAAACTGCGGATGCCTTGGCAACCATCCTTAAGAATCGGCTAATGCCGACGCTGGGTTTCTCTAAACCCTTACTCCTTTCCCATCCATCCCTAATGGTGCAAATGACTCCAGATGTCGGCCTCCCCCAAATTATTGCTATTGCTATCACTGCTACTATAAAATTTGCAACCATTTATTTTTTTCCAATATTATTTAATTTCAATTCGATGCACTTAACCGAGTCATCGGGTACTGAGTCACGACCAGCCTATTTTTTTCTGCCGACCTCAATTGACTATTTTTGGGGTTGTAACTTGTGCCCAGGGCACAATTTGCAAAAAATGCATAAAGTCTCAATTTTTCCCTAAACTTGCAGACTATTAGACAAACCGTTCACACATGAGAAGAGGGATATATATCTTTATGCATAAAAATAGGGACGAAACTAAAGAGCAACCGCTTGTTCTCACTGCCAAAATTAGTACCAATGTTATCGCCGCAAAATTATTGCCGAAAGATCGATTGGATTTCATTTTTGCTAATGATCGTTCGTTTCAAAATATATTTTAATGCACCGAGAGAAATCAGGGTAAGAATTCGAAATGTTCTGTTTTTTTTCCAGTTCAAACATACTACGCTTTCGAGCAATCAGAAAGCGGAAAATTGATGGATTACATGAATCACACACGAGATATATGCTTAAAGGTAAGGTTATTGTGGAATCACGGGAAACCAAGCTTAAAATAACGTAACGAAGAGAACTCCTCACCATTTTGAATTGATATTAAATAATTACCACCTTAAAAAAACTTTTATGTTTTCAAACACATTAATTTCGATTGATGCATACTGATTTATGGAAAACATTGAGGGTTTCGTAAGGAAATAATGATTTTAAACCAGGCAAAAATGTATTTTTATAACATGCGAACGGACGGGGAGCTAACAATAAATTACAGTCGATACGCTTAGGGAATGCGTATTCATTGGAAATGTATCACGAGTTTTCAACAACATAACTTTTATGATGCGTGCAAATTTTCCACACTATATGACAGCTCAAATAAGAGGATATATTACAATATAAAACTGTAATCGTTTCGCAACTGTAGACTGAATGCTTTTCAATCAATATACTCTCTAAGAAACCGGGAGAATTTCAGTCAAAATGGCAAAAAAACACGTTTTAAATTGGAAGATAAAAGGATCGTACACACATTCGATTCTTGCTTTTATAATCACTTCGATCAGTCCAATGAGTGATAACCGTTTCATTGGGTAACACACATATGTACTTACTCGCAATCCAATGAAACATTTTCTTTTTCGAATGGAAAAGGAAGTAAAAAAATTGAAAAACTATGCGATTCATCCCAGCGTTAAAACCAGTAACTGCCAGCTACCTTTGGTCCAAGTAACGGAAGTTTACTTTCGGTCCAAGGGAAAATGAAGAATAGAATCGGATAGACGATGACTATTTTCCTTTGACCTTAAAAGACAAGCGGTTCCGTGATACCGACGACGTCACTGCTAACCCTTTCAGGAGGAAATATAAATGCCAACGAATGGGAGTCGACTGAAAAGGACGCCGGATGACATCCACGAAAAACATTGCGGCGTGAACTCTGTAGTCTTAAAAAACAAAATTCTTTTTTCGCTTCCGTTGGGAGGGGCCGAAACCAATTTGACGCCAGCGCAGATGTTGTTTTCATCACCGTCCGCGACAAAACAGCCTCTGTAGCGATAAACAAGCGCGGGGGTGTACTATCGGAGCGAGGGTTTACTACTTGTGGATGGATCTCGAAAAAGGATTGAGAAAGAATACGAAATCCTTTTCCAGATAACCGGGTCATTGTCACGAGTGACCGCGATGCATCAAACGGCAACATCGAATGAACGCCTATGAGATGTCTCGTCTATGATTGAAACCTATGGTTTTCGGGCTTTTTCTGTGATGCTAACGAAACAATTATTTTGAAACTTTTGTGAGTAGAAAGACAATGATAAATAATTTATTGATCATAAGACCTATGATACGCTATTTACCTGACTCGTCAAGTTAACAGTTGCAATCGGATATTTATTATTCACCGAAGGCTGTGATCATATCGTACAATTCGATCCTATTTCAGATTAACTCCATGCTTGACAACGTAGTACTACTCGAGAGTAATCCGAACAGAATTCGAAACCTTATCGCTAGCGTGGTAGCACACCTTGCTCACGAGGATAACCGAACGTGGACCTGATCCACAGAGATATGGAATTATCATTTTCCTTTTTTAATCGTATTATGTAACTACTAGCACTACACGGTAAAGTGGAATGATCTCAAGCTTTGCCTTCCCATAAACATTTCTCAATCATTTTATACAAGAAAATGGAGATTGAGAGGTTTTTGTATACATGATAGCAGTTTACAATAGGGCCACATATATTTTACTTCGCAGTTTTACTTTCCTAATTATTGTTTTTAGTTTCCGGTAATACACCTGTAGAATATGCGGTAATTAGCACTTTTTGTTGTCGTCTCAATTTATTTATTGCACTAGCAATCAAGAATATATTTGTCATATATTTTCTATCTTTCACTTTTGAGCTTTCATTTTCTCGATAATTTGAACTAGGAATGGAGAATTCAATTAAGTAGATAATTTTGTAATATTTGATCACTAAGTGTATTGAGTTTAATTTCTGTAAATTGTCCATATTCTGTGATACCTTTCTCTCTCTCAGTATAACCTGATAGTCATATTTTTCTTTAATATGCCGACCTGATATTTTTGACCAGGTGGGTTGTGGTCTTTACCTAAATTATATATTTTTTTCAAGTTCCACGCGCATTCTACTGAGAACATCTTTATTTCTGCGTATGTAGTTTCCTTTACCTAGTATATTAGAGACATGAATTAAGTGTCCTGATGTCTTTTTTTTCAAATACTCTACATCCGTCATGTGTAATTGCCTTTTCCTTAATTACATCGTATTATGATATTAAGCAGTCAGAACAATATAAATAAATAAAATTTAAGGGAGAATTAATGCGGAGGTGGTATATTAAGTGTTTATCCCACAGCCCTTGGGAATGTATCATTTTTTTTTAGCTAGCTACGCCGGGAAACCGCACGTTGGTGGATATTAAATTAATTACCTCCATGGCTTTGCCGCCCTCGCTGAAGCCGTTAGTTAGCATTTTCGCCTTTAGCGCCGACAGGCTGCCGGCCTAACTGAACAAACTATGTCGCGGTTCAAGCAGAAAGTCGGAAAGCCCTGTGTCGGGATTTGGATGCAATTAACAAAGAAAGCAAATGAGAGCTCACAGTCCTTAAATCCCATCCAAAAATACAGTGCTCTTAATATTTAGTCCGTTCTCGGCGACGCATTTGTAATATCACAGACTATGGACCCCGTCGCGGGAGGTTGCGTCCGGAAACCTAGTGCATTCACTCGATTTCTCACCCATAAGAACTCACTTTCGGCACTTAAATTTTTGTGGTGTAGCTCATATAATAGCAGCAGCTGAGTAACGAACATCAAAAGCATTGGAAATGCGGCGCCACAAAGGAATTTTGGAAATTTGAATTGGGGACGAAGGGACCTAATGACAAGGCCCTTCGAATAGAGAGGAAGACGGAAGCCAATTAAAGACACAAATATGGAGGAGACAGAGGCGAAGATTGAGCGGGGGAAATTTAATGGAGATGTTCCGAGGCCGAAAGTACAAAAAGTATCTACAAAGGAAGAAATGGTACCGAAGACGACTTAATGAATGAGTAATATTGCGTTATTTACTTTAACATTGGCATTGACATTAACATTCATTGATGTAAACCTCTGTGACGCAATATAGGAATAATCACTTTGCCGAATGAGTTGGTGAGATACTGAAAATCAATACTCGTATCATTAATCAATGCGCTCATGATCGGAACGCTTTCACACCTTTTTCCAAAGCTGACGACCTTATATGAGCTCGTGTTTTCTAGCTGAAATGACATATCTCATCATTTGAGCCTTTTTGAATCCTTACGACATTTTTCCTGTGAAAACATTTCCTCTGAAGTGCGCTCTCAGCCTAGTTCAGAGAAAAATATGCAAGACAAGTGCTAATTCACGACTCCGAAGACGTGAAAGTAAACAAATGCTTGAGCACCGATTAGCTAATTAGGATGTGAGAATTAGCGTCGACGTGGACAAAATTCTTTGGCTGACCACGATGGATTCATCATATTTCATTTTAACTATTCCATCTGGGGGAGGAGGTGGTTATGGGAAAGAGATGGGGAAGACGGAAACCGTAATATTCAAAGCGTGAGATGCTCGGATGATTCCAGAGATTCTGACGGAAAACGCTGACGCGGATCAAGTTCGAGTTTTCCCTCGACCCGGCGATGAAATAGCAAAATTACAGTTAATTTATTTCCTATTATGCTCTCCTCATGCATTCCTAATTCGTGCATATCAGTCATTATATGCGTGGAACCCGTTTGGCTCTGATCCCTCGCGCTAAGTAAACGAGCCGGGGCACACGAATCAGTCGGGTGAATAAAGTGGCACGGCAGGGAATTAATTTGAGGACGTCCCCTCCCGTCTTTTCTCGCGGAAGTGAAAGAATGCCCATTTCCGTGGAAACGGCAGAAAGCCTTCCCCAATCCCCCATCTCCTCCCCATCCCATCCCTCCCTCCCACTCACCTCACCCCCTCCCTTTTCTCCTCTCGCACGTCGACGCGAACTCTCGCGGGACTTGGGAGGCGACCGCGCCACGGGAGATGGGGCGGTGAAACAAAAGGGGAATGAGATCAGTACTCCCTCTCACAAAAGGGGCTGCCCCACGCCGCCCTCCCGCCCATGACATTCTAACCCCCCCCACGCCCCTCGCTCCGCCTGGAAGAGACTGGTGAGACAGCTGAGGGAGAAAGGCGAAAGCGAGAGAGATCGAGGAGGAAGGAGACGAGGGAGGGAGGCGGCGGGGAAGCAGATGAAAGGAGCGGGATTTCAGGAAGAGAAAGAGAGACAGAGAAAGAGAGAGAGAGAGAGCAGGTCGCGGAAGAACGACGCCCGGGCGAACAGCCGTCAGCTGCCATCTTTTTTTCCTTTGTGTGGGGGAGAGTGGGTAACAGAGAGGGGTCGCAAGGGGTGGGTTGAGGAAGAGGGGGAGAAATCCACCAAATGGTCACAAATCGCTCCGGAGGATGGCCCCTCGTTTTCCGTTTAGTTTCCATTCTCTTCGCCTCGACCACCCCTTCCCCCGCCCCGCAGGGTGGAGAGTACGGCAATCTTGCCCCGGAGGGACGGGGTCGGGAGGAGACCCATCCACATACGTATATAGGTATAAAATCGCTCGAAACTTCTCGCGGGACCCGACTAGCTAAATGAGCAGGGGACAACAGCTTGGGATATTGAAAATATTGGATTCCGAGGGAAGAGGGGAGGGTTGAGGGATAAAAACGACGCGGGGGGGAGGGGAACAAAGGCGGTCAGGCGAACAGACTAGCAATTCTCTCGCACCATGAATGAGTGAGCGCGAGGGAGCGGCGGGAGTGATTTATTTATCGACCTATCGATGAATAAAAAAAAATACCGATCCCCCTCACAGTGCCACGCGGCGGAAGGGAAAATAATGTTTCGACGTTTGGTGAATGCTGGAATAGGAATCTGGATGTCGTGCTCAGAAATTTTTATCCTCTATTTTGACCAATACCGATAAACGAGGCGGCTCGTGATCAAACTTGACGAGGACGACGGAAAAGAGTGCAAATAATATTTCACATTCGGTGGACGTTTTGCTTTTTTTTCTAAAATATAAATATTCCCTTAGAATTCATTCTAACGAGTTCCTCAAAGTTTTATTTTAATCGTTATCGTGATCATTATTCTAAAAACGGTTCCGGGAGGTCCTTAACCGTAAATACCTCGTTATCCAAGTATATTGGTGGGTTTCGCAGCATTCGTCTGAATGCCATTTCCAATATTACGATTTCCTCTAGCGTTATATACATTGCTGGAGAAGTATGGGAGCACACCAGATATTACAAAACTCATTTTATTGAAGCCTCCCAATTCCTGATTCCTTTTATGCCGAGAGATTGTTGAAAAGGAAATATTTGGGAACAAAAGGAAGTCCGCCATGGAATCTCGCTATTTTTAAAAGACCTCAATATTCTCTGAACTTCAAACATAACAAAAGGTAAACGGTGGAACGAAGTTTCCAATTTTGATTATCCGCTCTCTTTGGACCAATGTGTTTCCTGCACACCATCCACCGACGAATCCAGCAAACGTGTGAATTGAAATCTAATATTTACATTTATCCTTCAATTATTAATTAATTTGTGACTTCGCGATTACGGCCTTGATTGTAATTCAATTAGCAGTTTTTGGTTCGAGTTATTGGCGTTTTCTTTATGACCATGGGTAAAATATAGACACCCGTAAATTTTCATCATACGTTTGAATATATTTTTACTTTTAATTACTGATAGCAGCTAAAAAAAAACAATTTTTTCTCTACCTAATAACATGGCTGAGGCACAAAGAGAAGTTCCCATATTCAAGTTTAACTACAGTTCTGATCTCATGACCGTTGAAATTGGGACGAGTAAGGAGGAAAGCTGACCATGAGGGGTCAAATTAGAGGCTATCGAAGCATTCATCTCTAGAAGATAGCACGATCCTGATACTAATCTGATTCATTCGTTAGATAACCATGAGATTTCAAATCACTTTCGCTCCGCGAGCATTGGAAAATACACCCACGGTTAATTTACGTGTCCCACATAAGTTTAGCACCATACCACTAATGGACCACCCTTATGAATATTAAAGCAGGGGCGACGGGTTGGTTGGTGCGTTTATCGTGAACCCCTGACGCCTTCCAGGGAGGAGTCGTGGAGAATCCGCCGCCCCTGGATCGCGATGGTCGTACCCAACCCCCACGACTGCGGTCTCTGACAAACGACGAATTAATGAGAAACTCACCGAGGGATCGAAAGGAAGGGAGTGAGGGAACACGTGGAAAGCGAGCCTTGCGACGAGAGAATCCTCTCCGCGTTATCGAGAGAGATCGCTTCGCGGCGTAACTACGCCGGATGCGGGGTGGTAGTGAACGCGGGGTGGGGGGATGACGGGGATGGGGTGCTCCTAAATTTGCACCTTCCCCGAGAGAGGAAGGAAAAAGTACGTTCGCACGCACGTATAAATTAAAAAAAAAGATGAAGAAGAATAAAAGCGATGAAAGCGAACGTTTCGACCTGCCTCGTGCGGGACATTTTTTAACGATCCCTCTCGCTGGTGCGCGGGAGTACGTCCTCCTCCCTCCCTTCGTTATCGGTGCTTCGTCCTGTGCACACGGAGAATTAATAAAAAGGGAGAGCGGCGAAGGAGGAAAAGTAGGGAAGGAAATGAACGAGGAAACCGAATGAAAGGAGTAGAGCGCAAGGGGAAAAGAAGAAGCGAGAGAGAGAGAGAGGATGGCAACCATCATCAACGTTACCGAATCCTCCCACTGTTGGCAGGAGGGGGGTGGGGGAGAGAGGATGGGTAGATGGGACGATTCAAATAGGCGAGGCAGGGGAGGAGGGTGGGCGGATGAACGCCGGGGATATTGTGGACACGTTCGTATTGCGCGAGTGAACGACGCGTACACGCGCCACGTTCCTCTCGCTCTGCCGAGAGCGGTCCGCGAATTTATTCATCTCCATTATTTTTTTGCGGACCAGGTGCGGTGGTGGCGCAGCAATCCCCCGGAGGTGGATGACATCATCTCCGTAGCTACAGTCGACGGGCCACCAGTGTATCGCCATTCCCTCTCTCTCTCTCTCTCTCTTCCTCCCGCCCTCTTTCTATTTCGTGGTATCCAAAGGGGGATGCGTGGCGAGGTGGCTGTGTGAAGGACGAAGTGCGGAATGGGGGGGGCGGAGTAGGATCGTCAAAGTTTACGGCAGAGATCGGTTATAACGACTTCCGAGGGAGTGGCGAAAATATCGCACCAGGCGCGTCGAGGGGGTATCGCACCCGTATCCGCGAGAGTAGTTCTTTCTTCGGACTCATGGCGCGATGAGAATCCGGATCCATTGGGCATCTCAAGCCTTCTCCCTCGTCCGACGCAAATGGACATCCTTCGAGAGTTCTTCCAATCCATCTCCCCTTCTCATACCTTCTCTTCAATGGGACAGCCTATCTCCAAATATGGGTGTCCTTCTGTCGGATTATTGAGTCCCAGTAGGCTGGTGAACGCGACAATATCGATGGAAACAAATGACCGAGGCGGGAACTATTCATTTGTTCATTTATTTAACAACTTCATTGAGGCGAGAATTAGACTTTCCAGTCCCGTCTTCCCCCTATCTCCTAAAAATTACATTAAGGACAGTTGCGAACAACCATGCCTTAGATGTGGAAATCCACGTAGAAAGGAAACGAACCCGCGATCTCAGGGTTGGCAGGCGAGGATGTTACCCCACTGCCAACAGGACCGGTAAAAATTAAACCTGAGAGAGGAATTAAGGATAACGGCGGATTCTAATCGTTTAGTACGGTTGGTAAAACTTTCAGCAGGTAATCCGAAAGGTCTTAGGCTCGAAAACTAATCACAAAGACATGTGTATTGTATTGACTCCAAGGAGTTTTTCCGAGGTGTAATATATTTTCAAGTGGCAATATAAACTCAGGCCTGGGAAAGTTATAGAACGCAGTTACTGCCCGAAGACTCGGGATCAATTGCTTGTTGGCGCAAGAATAGGTATAGCAGGAACCTTTTTTATGACAATAAGGTACATGGTCGGGAAAGTGCTAGCACAAGGAAAAATCGAGTGAATAGCATCATTAAACGATTAAATTATTATCGCATGAGGATTATTTAGACATTCTCTTCATTAATTGTGACAAGAAAAACTATTTTTGTAATGGATCGGACGATATTAAACCGTAATTGACCTGAAATTAGGATAGAGCCCACCTCAACCCACGATCTAAGGGAGCAGATCCTTTGAATATACCACTTGCAGTTTCCCGGAATGATGTGATACCATAATGAGTCCCCCGGATGTAAATCCGGGTTCTCTGATCAATAGCCAAACGCAGTACCCTTTGGGCTACAATGATCCTGACCGGGTAATGTGATCGATATTTGTGGGCAATACCGCAGACTGAAAAATGCGAAAGAGCAAAGATATCTGGCGAATCAACCGAGTTGCTCAGTGCCACACAGTGGAAGTCTGTTACGACAGCAAGCTAGTGATACGTGTAAAACGGCTTTCATACTCTCACTCAGGCTGATATCTCATTCGTCCGTATCGTTATCAAGTCTTCCTATCCTTCCGTGGCAGCGAATAACGCTGATGATTAGGAGAAATAATTGGAAACTATGGCCCAGCACTGTGAAACGAGAGAGCTTATCCCAGATAAAACCAGGATATTTTTTTAGTTTCATTGAGGCCAAAGTTAGGAAAATGCGGAGTGAACTGATTGGTGTGGGAAAGCATCGATCGTGCACTTTTATATTCCAGAGGGATTTAAGGGAAGGATTAGCGTTAAGCACTTCACAAAACGCTCTTCATTTTTTTGACTTTCAGGGAATGTGTACTCTAAGGCAGGAATCAACTGGGTATGAAAGAGATTACTAGTAAGCCCACGGATAAAATATGCCGGATGTAAAATACAAAGTCTCGGAGATGTGTCCCCAAAGTGGCGCATGCAATTCTAGTGTATTTCAAAGAATCAAAATACGTACTCCCACACCTAATTGGGACACGACGCGGCGACGAATGAAACTGAAATGACTATGAGAAAGTACTCCGGGAGAGAAAGATGGAGGGGGTTAAGGCGAGTTTTACTTGTTTTTTGGGCATGATTTCAATTGAAAGGATAGATAATATCGCATTAACAACTGTTGTCTGATAATTATAACAGTAATTAGGGCGTGCAAGGGAAGAAACTCGCCTTCAGCGCGAACAATTTTCAAGGCTGAAAATAGATGGAACCAGTACGAACTCTACTCGAAATTTTTTTACAAATAATTGGCGAGGTATAAACATGCATGAACATAAATTAAAGCATTACGACTGAACGACACCATCAGTTAAACTTACTTGATTAATGAAATAAAATTTCAAGGCAAGATATTTCAGGATAAATCGCATTTTCACATTCTTACTACTTATATACCACTGATGCACGTTGTAACAATTCTTCTTTTTCTCCTCAGCAAAATGTTAATCGAGAGTCGTTCACAATCTACCTACTGACGGGCATCTGAGAACTCCCTTTAAGTCTATCGTCGCGCACGGCCAAGCTTGAGGAAATTCACATTCTTCTGTTTATGAAATTATGAACATAACAAATCCCGTCAAAACTACCTTATCCTACGTCCAATTACATAGATCCAAAGTTCAACTAGTGCTCTACGCGTGCAAAACGAGTTGCTAGAGGTGGTCTGGACAGAGTAACATTTATGTAGAATAATGGCTGCAAACTATATTATATTATTACCTGGTTTAAAAAGGTATCTCCTGAGTGATTTCGTTAACAATTATTGTTCTTTTATAGTTTTCAAAAAATATCATCCTCCGATTCCTCAGTTTACCTCTTTAATCTTATTTTCAGATCTTGCTCACTAACCTGATAATATGCAATGCATTTTTAGCATCATCGTGATGAAGGTCGGCTACTACTTTTCGTAAGATAACTTTCGGCCTGTGGGTGATTAAAAAACTAATTCTCCCGGCAATCTATTCACACTAAGATGATCAAAGGATCGTTGGAAAATATTCCCCTTCGCTGAATTCGAACTAATACGGAAATCAAAATGGCCTCGAAAGGACCCAATCCACTAGAAACGCATTCTAAGTGAGCCCCTAAGGGATTAAAGATAAGATCGCCCTTTTACCTTCTTATAGCATTTCTGCAGCATTGTTCTACGAGAATTTTCAGATTGCTTTTCCGCTTACTTCAGCGGTGCAACAATAGAGGTCTTGAGCGAGAGTTACTTACGTAAGAAATTAATCAATTTAACACTTACCCATTCGATATACAGGGTTCGTCCGGAAAATAAGTGTACTGAGCTCAGGAAAAAAAATTTATTACACTTTTACATATCTTAAGCTAATATTCCTCAAAGTAGGACCCTTGTGAGTCGATACACTTGTTCCAGCGGCGTTCCCATTCCTGGAACGCTCCCGCGAAGGCATCATCGGGAACCTCTCGAAGACACGTCGTCACGGCCTCTTTGACGGCGTCCAAAGTCCCGTATCGCGTTCCTTTCAAACTCCTCTTTATCTTCGGGAACAGAAAGAAGTCCGGTGGTGCCAAGTCCGGGCTGTAGGGCTGGTGCGGCAGCGTTGCCACGCCGTGCTTGGCCAAGAAGTCCGACACGACAAGCGCGGTGTGAGACAAGCGCATTGCCGTGATGCAGCCGCCAGATGTTTTTGATCGTTGGCCGGACGCGGGCGACTCGTTTTCGAAGCCTGTCAACGTCCCACTTGGACGTAAAATGCAGCATTTACAGTTTGTCGTTCAGGTACAAATTCGTAGTGGACGACTCTCCTTTTGTCAAAAAAGACTTATTTGTCAAGACACTTATTTTCCGGACGAACCCTCTATCTTGAATAATATCGTATTAGAGGTCAACTTGTTATTTTCAATTCATTACTGAACACTTTTTAAATTTTTAATTTATTCAATATTAATTTTTTCAAATTAGTCTTTACTTTAATTTACTTATTAATACTTTAGGTTGGTTGTTAGTACAGCTTTTAACTTCTTGAGTGAGTATCTTTCAGCAAAAGTACTGCATCGTTAGTTAACAAGCGTGTCTCCATATTAACCGCGGTATTTATGTCATCGACGTGAAGGAGAAATCCCCCGCCGCCGCCGCGAGTTGTTTCTCACGCCAAAGTAGAATCTTTGATGTCGGATCAAGACCACCAGCTTCGAGTACGGAGAACGGCAGTGATTTACTTAGCTTAGGTGTACGTGACCTGACGTCACGGATAGCCAATCCTCCCTCACCACTCCTCACGGAACGTCACTCACAGTTAACCACCCCCCCCCCCTCTCCCCACAAGTGCCTCCCGTCATTTGTGCGCGGCGTCTTCACTGACAGTGCGCCTCTTCGTGAAAGTGTGTAGGTTTAAGACAAACGGTGAAAATCAATGAAGCTCACCAGTTCGCTCACTGCTTCACTGAAGGTTTGGGAAAATTTCCACGACCAGATTAATGCGTCTACAATTCTGTAATCAACACAAAATATGTTGAGTGGCACACCAATTTGAGCGTCAAACAATACTCCCTGAGTTACACAGAGTCCATTATTGCCCAATTTATGCCGAGGAAAGACCCGAACTGGAAGCTATCCTTGGATATTTGCACAACGTCCGACAAATTGGGAAATATCCACACAAGGAACCTATTAGAAAAATACTGGGTAGAGTTATCAACAAAAGAAAAAATGAGAACGGGGAGAACGACGGAAAGGAAGGGCATGAAACTCATATTTTGTATTTTGTAAAAATTAACGAAATTGTATGGCGGGTTTAAAAATAAGGCACCCCAAAAAATGGAAACAATTAATTGCCCGATTCTAATCGAACGAACAAAATTATTATTATTGTTTATACTACTTGGCTTACTTTAGTCTTTCTCCCAGAAATATTCTTAGACACAGCTTTCAAACTTCGTCATGGAGTTTATCAATGTCATTAACGATGGAGAATTTTTGAGAGAAGTGCTAACCGTATGAACAGGAATTTAAAATGAAAAAACCATGTAATCGGAGAACAACGGAAATTGATAAAAGACGACAAAGTAAAAGTAGCAAAACTATCAATCGAAGAAGCGAAAAATAATCAACACGAGAGGAGAAACATTACTTCAAATGATCTACGCTCAATTTCCTCGGAACATGGGTTACTAGCTTGCGATGCAATCATTTACTGGAATTTTTTTAGCTGTCATCAGATTGAAAAAAAACACTACGAAAAATAATCACGATAAAATATAATAATCAAGGTTTTCTGCAAATTTTTCATTAAAATCAGAACGATATCTTCAGCGACTCATTAATTACAACTTTCATGAAAATGCGTCAACCTTACAGCGCTTCCACATTGAACCCCACGTGTCAAATCTGTGAATGACATATTGATTGTTGACCATCCCTTATTAATGGAACGTACGCTAATTAGCAGAAGAGTAATAAAATTGCGAGATGGGCTGTCGAAGAAAGATAACAATGATGGAAAAACATGGCGGCACCGTCATCTGGAGAGGAAGATCCTGACGCAGCAATGGAAATCGATCAGCCAATACCAATTACCCCTTCAAAAAGACCCTTAGACCACTCGGGATGACTAGTGCCTTTTCTACGCAACACGGTCACGCCATGCTCGATAAAAGATGCGGTGTGTCTTGGGGCCACGAAATAAATGGCATTTCTTTCGTTTATCATCAAATATAAGCAGGGAGGTCGATCATCTCTTCATTACTGAGCATAAAGTTTTTCACGCTCCTATTGTTAACAAAACATCCTAAAATCATTATATTCCATGTTTTCATACTTAATAAATCCATAGCTCGAGTTTAGTTTTCCTATGCTGGAAAATGGCGGGCAATCGGGTCTGGCGCGATGCGACGGACGGGTCCCTGAGGGAGAAGATTTCCCCGGATGAGACTCGGCTTTGGTGATTTGACGCAGACGTATTGGACGGAGAAATCGAGGATCCCGAAAAATATTGGATTGTTCACGGATTGCGGAGCAATTACAGTTTCCATTCCTCCGACGCTCTTTTCCCAATCAATATCCGTATTCCATTCAACTTCGAGAACGGAAAACTAATAGCCAACCGAGGACTCGCGGGATAGATACCTCTTCCCCCAACACTTCCCCAATAAACACCTAGAACACAATTACCGGAGATGATGCACGGGAAGCAATCCCAGCTGCTAAAAAGTACCATCTGCGGCAAACACTGGGAGAGAGTGGATCTGTGGGGGAGGGGGTGTGGGGAAAAGGCTTTCATGTGGAAGAGCAAAAAACCAAGTTACTCGGTCGTAAAGGAAGTTACTGTCCCATGGAGGTACCACTAGCAGGCACTTAAAGCAGGCAAGAGCCCACGCGGAAAGAGCCAAGGAATTACGCATATAAAAGGAACCTAAGAGGGACACAGAATCACTTCAACTTTACTGCCATCACTTTTTCTTTTACTGCATTCCATTCGTGCACATAAAAACCGTCATAATTATGCCATTGAAACACTCAAAGTGCGATGCGTCCTCCATGAGAGTAGGCTTGCACCACCAATGGAAAGAAATGGTCCTATTTGCGGGATTATCTCGCACAGAAATTTAGACTCGGAAAAACCCTCGCTAAGTAAGTATTGGAGGGCTAAGACGTTGTTTCAATGAACATTAAATGGCCGGGAACGAACTGGTGCTTACGGTGAAGGTTGGTAGCATGGCGTGCGTGCATTTACAAACTCGCGGGGGGGGGGGGGGAGCACATGAAATGGTGACGGATGAAAAATAGCACCCCTTGCCTCGCCTCCCCGAAGGACTTACTTTTTCTTCAACATAAAATTTTAATCTCTCAAATCAGAGCGCTCTCACGATGCGGTGAAACCAATCAAAATAATGGGATCGCGACACCGAGGTAAGGGGTGGGGGGGAGAGAAGAGGAGAACGGGAGGGGTTTGACCGGGTGGAAACTGGCGGAGGGGGGGGGGGAAGGGGGAGGTTTAACGAAGGGAATGAGGAATACAATGAAGCCACCGTGCTGGAAACCTATCCGGATTGAGGAAATGGTACGAATTTCCTCACAAAGGATCTTTTGGGAAACTTCTTCTCGAAAAGACGACGGCGTCAAAA
Source organism: Hetaerina titia (assembly GCA_037158775.1). Classification (NCBI taxonomy): domain Eukaryota; kingdom Metazoa; phylum Arthropoda; class Insecta; order Odonata; family Calopterygidae; genus Hetaerina; species Hetaerina titia. The sequence continues at coordinate 55,118,275 of CM073770.1, read as the reverse complement.
CCTTTTTTTTTTTAAAAAAAAAGGGAATGCACGGAAGGCGATAGCCGATTGGGGCGAAATGACATAGAGAGAAAAAAAAACAAGGTGGCAGGCAAAAGTTTTGAAAAACGCAAAATAATCGTATAAAATAAAGGCACAATTCGAGTTATCGGGAGAGCGGACCCACACGAACCGGAGAGGAAGCGTAAATATGGAAACTTTTTCAAGAGCGGGAAAAGAGAGAATGGGCGGAGGGGGTAGAGGGAGGGAGGGGGTTGCTGTGTCGACCCCCCGCTGCGCACCGGAGGAGGAGGAGGATTTCGAAAGAAGATAATGGAGTGAGTGATATAGGGCGGACGGGTAATGGGGTGAGTGGGTGCGGATGGGGAGGAGGAGGCGGGGGAGGGGGCTGCGATAAGCACCGTCACCACAAAAGGAAAGGGCGTAGCTGGCTGGCCACGCCACGGAACGCACGTGGAGATTCCATTCCGATCCCATCCCTTGATGGCGACGATTTTCTCCCGTTCCTCCGCGATTCCCAGTCGGGAACATCGACGTTAATGACCCCAGGAGCCTCATACAACAGATACGCACATTTGAAAAAAACACATCGTTTCCTATATGATGTGCTTCTAACCCATTCCGTCCCTCCTAAGGAATAACCAACGCACTGGCTTTTCGTTGAAGAGCCGAATACTTACTAATAATATGAGAAAACTAGTCGTTACTTCTTCAGCACTGTCGTCATTGTTCTTTTCAAACTTGTATTAACTCATCTCTAGGTAATATTCCAACGACAGCATTATACTCCTATTATATTTCGCTTAGTTATTATATGTATAAAAATAATAAAATTTTAGATTTTCCCTATTTCGACGATGGAGAACAAAGTTAAATTAGTGAAACGAACCTTTGTTGTTGGTAAGTTACAGTTAACCACCTCATAAGAGCATTACGGAAAGAAAAAATTGCATCTTTGTTTATTCCGCTTAATGTATTAATCTTACGACCCGAATTTCAGTTTATACTCATAGTATCATCTCCATGATACTATGCATTGAAACCCGGGTCGTAAGATTAAAACATTTAAGTGGAATGAACAAGACTGCATTTTTTTCTTTCCGTAATAGATAACTTCCACATTGTCATTTTGCCAAAATTTGGTAATATTAGGCCAAACATGATTTTACCAAATTTATCCAAATGGTATTGCTTGACCAGCAGTTTTCGATTACAGTTTCTCAAGTCCAGGTGCACAATTTGGAAAATATTTCAGTTCCAAACAGTTCCTACAAGGACCATTCAATAAAGAGTGACCATAAAAATGTCTATTTACATAATTATTCATTGTGAAAAAATTAATTTTATTGGATATTTTAAACTTCATGTTCAATGTCTTTTCGGTAAAATTTAAATTGTTTTGACTTCAGTAATGCTTTCGCAGTAGATGTTGCGAGCTGGACATCTTCAAGTCACTTGTGACAAAGATGGAGGTAACACGCGACGCTACGTTGAAATTTTGTTTTCACCTGACCAAATCTTTAGCCTAGGCCTACGTAATGCTACATCAGGCATACGGAGAGTCCGTTATTCCCTGTAGCAGAGCGAAGAAATGGTTTCTAATGTTTAAAAAGTGAAGACAAAAACATTTCAAAGAAAGTTAGTTGCACCCGGAACTTTAGTCACCGTTTTTACGGAAGTAAACATTAATACCACTGTTACCAATGTGAGGGGATATTGTCTTATAACGACGAAATTGATATAAACATTGAAAATTTCAATGGGTTCCAGCAACACGCTGGTAACAGAAAAAAATTACATGAGACGAGTTTCTGCGCGGTGTGTCTTGGGACTGCTCATAACAACAGGGCGTTCGCGTGTAGGTTTGTTCGGAGTTAAAGCTGATACTACAGAAAGATTAGGAGAGTGTTTCGAAGATTATCACTGTAGATGGAAGTTGTTTTTTTGTCTAATTTGATCCTGAGAGCTAATAGTAAAACTCTGTTCGAAAATCTCCGTTATCGTCAACACCAAAAGAAGCCCCAAAGTGATTTCCGCCGGGAAAGTTATGACCATATCATTTTTCGATATTCAGGGAGTGATGCATCAGAATGTCGTACGAGCACACACAACTGTAAATGGCGCGTACATGCGCCAATCTCCGAGCCGACATATCCCAAAAGGCCGCATTTCAAAGCAAAAGGATAAATGTTGAACTACGAAAATTTACGACCGCAAATCTCAAATGTTGTTGCAGAATATATCACGAAAATCAGATCCACCCTCAAGTGACTTTTTTCCCGTCTCTCAAAGTGAAGAAACACTTTCGTGGAAAAATTTCTTCAACATCAGACAAGCTGATGAAGGTTCCCAGGGATGATTCTGAAGAACCAATCAAAAATAGCTTCCAGAATTACTCATGCGATTAGAAAAAGAAGTGGCTCCATTACATTGCATCCAAAGAGGGCTACTTCGAGAAGTGCCATAAAATATTGGAGGATGAGTAAAAGATGTGATGTTAAAGAAATTATGATCCCCCTTTATTGAACATCCTTCGTGTTTGAATTGATGCGAACAAAAAGATAGTCCTTTTATACGCCATAAGTTTAAGGAATGCATTAAGCCAAAAGACAACTCCTATTGTCTCAGTTGATGACCTACTATAGTATTACAGTTAAGAATTAAACCATCTCGAGAATCCACGCGATAAGAAGAAAAAATGCACTCGCCGAACAATATATAGGATTGAAGAATAGAATGCACTTCATCAATCGCAAGAAATAAACTTTTTTATGGGTGCAGCGATGGCAGCAGCGGAAAGAAGATAGGAAACAATGGAAATGAGGTGCTTCGGGAGGATGAAGAAGATGAATTGGACAGATGGAGAAACTATCGAAGAAGTTACGCGAAGTATGGGTGGCGATAGGAGACTTTGAAAGACACTAAAAAGAAGAAAGGACACCCATCACACGTATCTTGAGCTGCGATAGCTTGCTGAAGGCAAGGGTGAAAAGAAAATTGGCTGAAAGGAACTATATAGTAGGGCGTCGGATGTGTTAAACACGTGAAAAAGATATCGGGAAAGAAGACAGGGAAGCGAAGAAATGTAAAGAATTAAACCAGAATGAAAAAAATGAGTGGAAATGTATGAGAACAGAAAATAGCTTTCAGAAATGAATGGTGTTCCAAGACGAACTATTTACTGCCTGGAACCATCATTGCCGAGTTACGTGATAGTTTCCCGTAGTAATAATAATAATAAGGTAATCTACCGGTTAAGCTATGTTTTTGGATGGGCATACATACCAAATAAATATTTTGTAACTCCTAACAAAACACAATCCATTAACCTACTCTACACCAAGTCACTCTCCATCTTGTGTACTTCCTTCATCCCTTTACCCTGTCCAATATCCCTATCCTGTCCCTGCCCTTTCCTCGTTTGCCTAACATTCTCCTCTCTATTACCTTCTTCAACATCCCACTGCCGATCAATACGCCCTCCGTCCATTTTCCCTGGCCTAATAGGATTTCTCCCAACAAACCCTTCTCCTCGCCCACCATACCAAGTATTTCCTATTTTGTTTTCCAGATTCGGTACATTTCACCTTCTCCATCCTTCTCCACACCTACATTTCAAAAGCCTCCAATCTACGTCTATCCTCCTTCTTCAATGACCACGTTTCCGCGCCGTACATAGCTACGCTCCATATCAAAGTTTTTACGAGTCTTTCTGTCAGGTAGTAACTACCGAAAATTCCATTAAAACTGATGCAGACTTAGAAAATGTTTGTGAAAAGGTAGGAAAATACGAATCGAAATATTTTATTTAGTAAAAGAACCTTTCTTTACGTGCACAGGGTGAAGTTCAAGAGATTTTTCGAAGATGCAACCGAAAAATATTAATAATTGATTTTTGAAAACCCTAAAAAAAGGTTCTATTGTTTTTATTTCAACCAATCACATCAAAGAGGTGTATTTATTCATTGAATTTAATTATAATGACATTTTCATGAAATAATAACACACTTTTTATTTCTCAAACAATACTTCCCGGAGAATTTTGGGTTAACTTTTAACAATTACTTCTATAAACCTGAAACTGCGTTACCTTGTCGCATTTTCAGTAGTGTATTTTTTCGATTCGATACATCGAAATATTGACAGATGTAACTCAATGAAAATCAATTTCAAAAGCGGTAATTTTCGCAAATTTCACTAATTTCCCCTATTTCTGAGATTTCGACAGATAACTGCTTCTTCCATGTTGAATTGCCTTGGGAATATTTTTGGGAAATTCGATGAGTTATAATCAACGTGATGTGGGTTGCGGTAGTCTTGGGGGTAGAGCGTTAGACTACTGACCGGAGGGTCCCGGGTTCGATTCCCGGGCATGGTACTCTGGGCACCTGCAGCTTCACCCAAGCTAAGTGATTTTTCGGGCACTAGATCTTCCTGGGAAACAGGAAAAGGAACTGGCCCCCCTACCCTGGTGTGTGAATTTTTGCACGCCGTCGGGCTTAGTACTGGGTGAACTCTACCATCACCTACCCAACCGACCTTCGGGTTGAATACTGTGTTTTAATCAACGTGATGATAAGTATCCCTTAAAAATACCAAGTATCTTTGTACGGATTAATAAGAGTAGGCATAACGAAAATGATGCCAAGCCCACCTCCGACTGGTTAATATGAGAAAGTGGTCCGAATGTTCGGTATGTTCCAACTATGATATCAAAGCCACATTTCGTAGCGTCATAAAATCTAAATGTTGCTTGCGAGGCCCTTTTCTTTCCATACCATGACGATACTTGGATAGGGTTGAGTTCTTTACCTTAGATGTGAGCATGTATACATCATTTTCATGAATACGATAGAATACCTGCGCGAGACATTGAACAAGTTCCAATGCATTAGTTTAATCTTCATTTGCTAGCTTCCAGAGTGACAGACCCTCCGAAAAGAATTAAAGGTGATATACAGGGTGCGTCCCAAAAGTAATGCAATTATTAATTTGTGATTTATTTAACATATTTGCACAAACACTTAAAATTCTTTAAAATACCGTCCTTGGACCTCTACATATTTCTTCCAGAGACTCTGCCATGACCGGTACGCTCCCTGGAAGGCGTCTCCGGGGACCTCTCGCAAGGTCTTCGTCACGGCTAATTGTATTTCTTCTATGGACGACAAACGGGTTCCTTTCACGGCTGTCTTAATCCGAGGGAACAAAAAGAAGTCTGCTGGGGCAGCATCAGGATTATAGGGGGGGTGGGTAGTGTTGGCACTTGGTGTTTGGCCAGTAACTCGCGGACCCGTAGCGTGTTGTGTAAACACCTTGGGCACGAGCTTGGCGTACACTTTCCTCATCGCTAAATCTTCAATAACAATGCAAGGCACAACAGTGGACCACAAGTTTAGTTTACTGGCAATCACCTTGATGCTCAATCGACGGTCAGAGTCCAACAATTGTCGAACACGAGCAACATTGTTGTCGGTTTTGCTGGTGGACAGCCGCCAGAGCGTTGTTCGTCGTGATCCTCTTCCCTGCTCTCCTTTAAGGCGAACCACCTCGAAACTAGTGAGAGGACAGAGCAGAGTCCCCGGAAACCTCATGAATCATTTTATTAGTCTTTTCAAGAGATTTTTTCAGTTTAGCGCAAAACTTATTAATCGCGTGATGTTGCTCGATCGTCCATTCCACTTTTTTCGTGACATGGTCGGGACGCGGAAGTTTACAATAACTGACGTTCTGCCGCTTTCACAGCTTGGAGAGCACTGGGACCGGTTTCACGGCAAAGCGTAGCGTCGTCCCCCCACCTATTCCAAGGGGTTTAATCCCACGCCGACCAATAGGAGTGGTGCAGGAAATTCAATTGAATTACTTTAGGAACACATCCTGCACATCTTTCTAATTCACATACTGTGTACTGTTGTAAGGTAAGAAGGGCTCTCTCATTCATTGATACCAAAAGACTGAGAATAAGCTAACCTTCAGTTTTCGAGCAACGGGCCCTAGATCTAACTTTTAGAAAAAATTTGGCACTTGATAGATTGAAACCTGAACCATCCTTAAATTATTTTATGTCTAGTGATAATTTGCAGAAGACGAAAAAATTATTCATACGTTCATTTCTCTTCCCTCCTCCCACGTGAATATTCTACAGTAAAATGCTCTTTTAAGCGGAATTCTTACATATCTCGCGCATAAAAATACATATATTTTTTGGAGATTTGAAAGCATGGTCACACGAATATATTCCTGGACTTCAAAGATCATGCCGCTCAGAAAATTTCCTATTCAATCTGTAGCCTGTGCAAAGAGCGCCTTTGACTAACATTACTGTGATTTCACCAACTTTCAACTCAAAGATCCGCGTGTTTGAAGAATTATTATTCGAAGAGTACTACTCACGAAACTTTCCGGGAACACAGCATTTTTGAGCGAGGAAGATTCCTCGAGAGACTGTATCAAAACAAAAATGGAATCCACAAAGGAAAGGAGAACACAAAAATATTACATAAGGAAATACCCCGGGATAAACCTCAATATTCCAGGACGATACGGCTACCCACGGGAAAAACAGGTTATAAATCTTTTACAGTCGACGAGTCAATGATAAATACGCACCGGATTGAAGTAATCCTTTGTATTCATTCGGCAGGTAGTATTATAACACAGTTTGCAAACTATATATAAATTCGAAGAGTTGGCTCACAGTTTTTAAGATTGAAGAGGAAGGTTACGTGATAAGTCATTGCAATTCGCATTACCAGGGGATCACCGGAGATGTTGCCTCAAGAGACAAAAAAAAAATAGGAAATTATCAAAAATACACGTGCCTATATGGTCCATTGTGAAATTTCTGCGCATGATGATTTATTTATTTCTCTGGAAAAAATAGATTTATTGATCGCACTTGTGCATGTGCTTAAAATTCTTCAAAATACTCTCCCCCTGCATCGGTAAACTTACGGAGACGTGTCTGCCACGCCTGGAAGGCACCCTGAAACTCCACGACGGCAATGTCTCTCGGGAACATTGTAACATGCTTTTGGATGTTTTCCACGGTATCCCAAAGCTTACCTTTCAGCTCTCTCTTTAGTCGGAGAAACAAAATAAAGTCGCACGGACCCAAGTCGGGACTGTAAGGGGGCTGGGCGACCACCGGATGCTCTAGGGAAGGAAATTGGTATCGATGAAGGACGTGTGGCTGGGGGAATTATCATGGTGGAGCCTTGCGCATTTCCAGATCCTCGGTCATGTACCCCAAATGTGGATATGGGTGTCATCAATTTGCTGGATGTTCAATGCAAATGACACTTGACAACGAACAGTGCTCCGGTACTGACCTCTTCTCGCTGTCAAACCTTTGTCTCTCCCCGTTGATGGTCACCGGCTGCCCAAATTACATTATTGGAGCTTTCTAAGTTTTTTGTCATTGACTATAGAAATTTACTTAACGCCAAAAGATTTTTGGATTCTCCAGGTTTACATAGGGGTAGAGAGTCCTCTTCAAAAGCACGGATCTGACAGTATGTAGATTTTCTTCGTCATGTAGTCTTTATGCCACTATATTACAAAATGCCGCTTCACGAAATTCCCTACGAGCATTTTCATTACTTGTGATTTGGGAAACACCGTACGGATATGACTGTTCCCCTAGCCATGCGCTTTATCTCGATTTCCAATCACTTTATGCATTAAAAGAACGCGGGATCAGAACGAATTTCACGTACATTATTTGCAAACTTTCGCATGACCCAGGAACTTTCCGCAAGATGCAGGGAGGGAACCTTCGGGAGAGCAGATGAATACGTACAAGCAAGCCAATACCACGCAAGCCATTTTATCGATTAGGCATTAAAACATTTGAAGCAACATTTCAAGCACCATGCAGGCTGGCTAGACAACAATCTATGGTATACTCGTACGTAAGTATCTTTCTGAATGAAATAGATACGGTGAAAGAGAGCGGGGCAGAAGGCCAATATCGAGACCAATGGACAGAATTACGAAAGCCTTAGGGCGCGGCCCCGAAGTGGAAAAATTGAGAAAGAGCTCAAGTTCGAAAGAGGGAGAAGCGGCAGGGCGAAACGTCTGATCCAAACTTTCAAGAATCCTCAAAAGCGAGGAGGGCAATAGTGATATTATCTTTGGAAGCTCCACGGGTAGTTTAATGGAGCAAGTTTAGAGTTATTGCGGTGTTTTGAGTCGTCCGGGAAAAAGATGGTCAGATCTGGGGGATCGGTCGTGCAAAAATTCGTACACTTGTACCATATTCCACGAGGTCATGTAACTGAATTTCTTAGAGAGTCTCGTTATTTTCTTTTTATTCCATTCTTTTTTACGAGAGCGCTGCCCGAATGGGTAGAGGAATCATTTAATATTTCATGAGGCCGTTGCTATTTCTGCCCTACGCTTTGCTATCGCTGGAAGGATTAAGTAAAAGGCAAATACTCATAAAGCTCGATAAAAACATACTACGACTGAACGAAATAAAGGGAAATAGAATCCATGATTTTCCTCAAACCGAACGTGTTAACCCTTTTATTTATTTTTATTCCTGTATATGTTATGGAGAACAGCATTATTGGATGAAGAAATTTCAAAGTAACCATTGCATTACGTGACCGAATAGAACAAGAATTTCACCGACCGAAGTCCGTTCGCGCCACTGACGAACGAATTGCAAACATAAGCAATTTATTGTGTCCGTGTCAATTTCATGCGAGCTGAATCCATGTCAGTTAATGAGGATTATATAAATGTCTACCATATGAAGTAGAGATTCAGTTGGCATATATCTAGGCTCAATATACTATATGAATGTGCTTATCTAGGGAATACTCATTTTTGTTTATTTAGCTTATGTCATTATTTTTAGAATAATATGCATAGTGCAAAATTTTTTACAATTTATTCTCAAGATATCTGGCAATTTAGTGCTAGATTAAAGTAATATATTGTTGTTAAAGTGCTACTAATTACTGGTAGTACAGAGACAATACAACGATAAAAATATATGATTATTATTTAATTTCCGAATGAATACAATTTGATCAAGTCACAATGGTTACCTATTTTTGTTGACTTGATGCTCTCGATATTATTCTGATTGCAAACATTTTTATAACAAAATGTATACACGTCTAAAATAATTACAAACTTCTCCGAGTTAGAATATTATGCGTATGCAGCAATGAAGATGATCTAGAAGCTGGAGCGTAGTTAAAATGAGTTTTTCAACAAAAAATGTCGTTTCATCTTCATTTGCTTGATAGTGACAGCGTGCATGGCTCCTTTTCGAAAATATCTGAAGAACTTAGGACAAGTATTAGGTGCTCTTATGCGACAGAAACATCTCCAACAACGAATTATTTGCTCAGTAAATCAATGTAATCAGTTATTGTTTCCATTACCTTATGCGATAACGTTGACGTACGTATAAAGGGAAGCGTTCGACGGCACTAGGAAAGAGACACGACGGATTCTTTCGGAAGAAAGAGACACGAAGAATTGCTGAGCTGAAAAAAAGTAAACAAAGAATCCGAGTGGTTCGCGTCACGTACTCGGACCATTTTTTTTTAAATTTTCGCCATTCAATGTTTATTGCGCCTATTGGACGGAGACGTTGCCAGTTCCTTTTCATATTATATTGGCGGCGGCCGTCAGACCGCGAGCCAGACGGCGTGGATCCAAAGGAGACGTTTCCCCGCACGCTCGACCGTGCAATCAAAGGAACCCGAAATCGAGAGCCAGAGGTCATGCCGAGCGGAGTAATCGATAATCCCAGGAAAAAAGGCTCGGGTTTTGACTCTAGACGAGTTTTCCGTCTGCCTGCAGACAACAGGGAGCGAAATCGAATTCAACTGGTGAGTTTTTTCACATAATTTCATCTCGGAACGTGACGGAATTCGGGTTTTTGAACTGATTTGGACTCCAGTCAGCACCGTCATAATACAAATAATATGACCCTAATGGTCCGACATGAATATAGCTTTCAGCGGAGGTGGCCATTGTGAAAAAAAGCTCTCAAAAAGAAATATTATTAAAAGCCTACCAAAAATCAAGGGGTTCGAAAAAAAAATTTCATATCCAAAAAATAAATGTGCTCGTGAAATTCCTTCAAGGTGAAACTCATTAGTATGATGTTTTAATGATGCTCTTTGATTGAACTGATTATTGATGAATTTAACCTTTTTGTCGCCATTCCATTTTTTTTTTTTTTAGGTAATCTACCGGTTAAGGTAGGTTTTTGGATGGACCCAACTATCAAATAAACATTTTGTGACTCCCCACCTAGCAAACTAATCTATATCAGGTCCCTCTTCATCTCGGTGTACTTCTTTCCTCCCTTCATCTCGTCTAACATCCCTATCCTGTTCCTACCCTTACCTCGCTTGCCCAACATTCTTCCCTCTATTACCCTCTTCAACATTCCACTACCGCTCAATACGCCCTTCATCCATTTTTCCTGCCTCCATAGGATTTCTCTCAACAAACCCCTCTCCTCCCCCACCATTTCTAGTACTTCCTCATTTGTTTTCCTTTCGGTCCATTTCACCTTTTCCATTCTTCTCCACACCCACATTTCAAAAGCCTCCAATCTACGTCTATCCTCCTGCTTCAGCGACCATGTTTCCGCGCCGTACATAGCTACGCTCCATATCAGAGTTTTTACGAGTCTTGTCTTAACATCCCTACTCAACGTCCCCGTCATCAACTCCCTCCTCCTTGAGAAAGCCTCCTTGCCTAGCGCAATTCTTCTCCTTACGTCCCTACCACTTTGACCGTGTTGGTCCAAAACACTTCCGAGATATGTAAACTGTTCTACCTGCTCTATTTTTTTCCCTCCTATTTTAATATTTAGCTTAGCCTTTTTCTTTCTGGAAAATCGCATAACCTTTGTTTTATTAATATTTATTCTCATCCCATATTTATCGCACTGAACCTCCAATTCACTCAACAATGCTTGCAACCCCTTGGCTGACTGAGCAACTAATGCTTGGTCATCAGCAAACCTAACCGATTTTAGGAATTCCCCTCCGACTTTCATTCCTACCTCCAGTTCTTCCCATGCCTCTTTAATCATTTCCTCTACATATACGTTGAACAGTACCGGTGACAATGGGCAACCCTGCCTTACACCTCTTCCTAACACTGCCCATCCGGACTCTCCGTTCCCCACTCGCACCTGAGCAGTCTGAGACATGTACAGGTTGCGGATCAGTCTCCTGTCCCTCCAATCCATTCCTATTTTCTGCAATACACGCATTAATTTTTCCCAATTCACTCTATCAAACGCTTTTTCGAAATCTACAAAACAGGCAAAAACGTCCTGATTGTATTCTATATTCCTCTCGACTAGTGATCTCATTACTGCAATGGCATCACGCGTACCTCTTCCTTTCCTGAACCCAAACTGATCATCCCCTAAGTAATCATTTGCCTTACTCTCTATCCTTTTGTTGATGATCCTGAGAATAACTTTAGCTGCGTGGGATATCAAACTTATTGTTCTGTAATCCTCACATGACGAAGCCTTTGCCTTTTTTGGAATAGGAACTAACACCGATCTCACAAAATCTTCCGGCCAGATTCCTTCCTCATAGATACTACGAATCAGTCCATATATGGCCTTTTTCCCACCTTTCCCTAACCATTTCAACATTTCTACAGGAATATTGTCCACCCCCACAGCCTTATTTGCTTTCATCTCCTTTAATGCCCTTTCTATTTCATCGTCGAGTATGCCTGGACCTAAGCTATCTTCTTCTACGTCATGTTCCTTTTCTATGTCTAACCTTGTCGGCCTAAGTTCTTTACCATACAGTGTTTCTATATATTCCTTCCATCTCTCTTGGATTTTTCCTGGTTCAACTATTATCTTACCCCATTTATCTTTAACTGTTAGCACACATCTTGCCTTCTTACTTCCCGATAATAACTTAACCTTGCTGTATAGAGCACCAATTTCACCCTTCTTCTGTAAACTTTCCATATCCTCGCATTGCGTTTTCCACCATTCTTCTTTTGCTTTATTTGTGGCCCTTCTCAATTTATTGTTTAACTCTTTGTACTTCATTTTGCCTAACTCTGTGTTTACATTTTTCCATCTTCTTCTCTCATCCATCTTTGCAATCATCTCCTCCGTTACCCATGGTTTCCTTATCCTTTTCCCATTAACGGTTCCTATAGTGTCTTTAGCGGCTTCCAATATCCCTTTCTTGATACATTCCCATTTTTCTTCGATAGTACTCAGTTCTTTACCGTCATCCATCATTTTCTCTACAGCCTGCTGATACTCCTTCCTCGTTAATTCATTTACTGCTTCTAAATTCCATTTTTTAGCCCGCCGCCCTTGCCTTATCTTCTTGAAACGAACATTACATTTCATAACAACTAAATTGTGGTCAGAGTCCGCATCCGCTCCTGGGAAACTGTGCGAATTTATCACACTGTTCCTAAACCTGTGCCTAACCATAATATAATCTAACTGATACCTTTCTGAGTCACCTGGCATTTTCCATGTATACCTACGCCTTTTGTGGTGTCTAAACCATGTGTTAGTGATGACTAACCCCTGTCTCCTGCAGAATTCAATTGCTTTCTCCCCGCGTTCATTCCTCGTGCCTAACCCATAGTCCCCCACCTCACCACCATCTCTTCCTTCGCCTACCGTCGCATTCCAATCCCCCATCACTATCAAATGTTTCCCTGCAGGAACACTCGCGATGATATCCTCTAACTCATCATACATCCTATCGACTTCTTCCTCCTTGTGGTTGCTCGGTGGCATGTATACCTGAATAATGACCAAGTTCGTCGGCTCTGCTTTAATCTCTACGAGTAAAATTCTATCTGTCGCTTGCTCTATGTTGACTACGCTTCTTCCTACCCCTTTATTTAAAATTACGGCAACCCCTCGTTGGCTCTCGTCCCCGCCGCTGTATATTACTCTATAATTGTCACTCCAGTAATCCCCGCTATCCATACCAATTAAAATAGAGCACAGCTGAATTAATGTAATCCTTAGAAATGTCTGTATAAATGTTAAATAGGAATACAAATTTTAATATTCAAGAAAGCTAGTTAGTACTCATAACGAAGTATAGTTAAATAAGTAAACATTAAATTCCATATTTACTTGTCAAATATGAAGATTATTTAGTAATTTACAGATGGTGCCAAATGGTCACTTGGTGCACGGCTATTTAATGCAAGAGAGTGAAAGAGTGGGGCATACGCATAACTGAGCATAACAACTAGGTCTCTCTTATTTGGTTAAGTCCTGAGACACTCCCAAAAGATCGGAAGACTTAGGTGAGGATTTTAAGAGATGTAATTGAAATTTTCCACACCTCCAAAGCATGTAATGTAGAAACTGATAAAAGTGAAGTATTTCTTACTTTATTGACGCTGCTTCAGTTCAATTTTCAGAGAATACAAGTGACGTCTACGGTCTTCATTAAATCCATTAACGATAAAAATCAAGCGCTTCATTGAGCATGGATTTTTGAACACCGAAGAGCTCGATAATCTATGGAGGAGCAATCGGGGCAGCTAAAACTATGGTGATAAGCAAAATCCCACAGTCCTTCCGTCGACTTGGGTGTAATGACTCAGCTACTGGTTCAGGTTAAGATTTTTGCCCCGAGGTAAGAGTTTTCATTTGATTGTGTTGACGGTGACATAAGATCGATGGCTTCCGAGCTACTAGTTACTATTACCTAGTCTCTTTGACGATATATACCATATTGTCCCTACTAATAAAAAGGACGCCAATAAATTCTTCTATCCTGGACCCCTCTGTCCGGCACTTGCACAACGCTCCACAATTTAAAATGATTCCGTCATCTCCAGACTTGAATTGTCACACAAAGGCGTAAAACCTAACGAAGAACTCCACGTTTAATCCTCCAATTTCACGCAGGGCTCGAAAACACATTTGTCTGAGTGCCCGAGACTGCCCACGCACTCACATACGCGGGAATATCCGTATCATTCCAACTCAACGCGGGGAGAAATGCGTTCTTTGAGAGGAAGAAGGAAAAAAAATAAAATTATCAGATTTCCGCAAAAAAAATTCCGAAAGCACTCACTCCTTGGGCTAATGGCCCGACGAAATCCAGCGGTAAACGAAATGAACGCCCGGATAAAATATTATTATTTAAAAAACGCTTTTTCGCCACACCTTCCCCTCCGGGATGATGAGGGTCGATTCCGTGGGGGACCGTGAAAATAATAAAAGAAAAAGTTCCACGGACCCGTTTCCCCTCACCCGGTATTCGAGAGCGTTCATTTGGCCGGCTATCCGGTCCCACTACCCGCGAGCAGATTCGGGATCTAGTCCGAGAAAAAATAAATCCTCTCTCCACCGCACTCTCTCCACTCCCATCTCCCCAAAACCCTACCCTCTTTCCTCCCGGCGAGAGATCCGCGACGTCAAATTTCGCGACGGGGACTCCGCGCTAAAAGGGACTACGGCGGGAATACGCGTCTCCCCGAGGGAAAAGGAATGAGGGCGCGGGGGCGAGGGGGGAGTAGACGAGGGTGGCGGGCTCCAGTGGGGAGGGGAGTTGGAACGGGAGGACACTCCAAGGACTCGCTCTCGCGGACGGACGGACAGACGCCGTCGTCTACCTCATCAGCCATCCGCTCCGGGAGAAATTACGCGGGAAAAATACACTCAGGGAAAGGAAAAAATTAGAGGGTGGAAAAGACAGAGAGAGGGAGGGCGGGGATGAGAGGACGCGGAGGGATGGAGGGGGTCGGGAGAGGAGGGAGGTTGGGAGTTGGGGGGCATCCGCGTGGGAGGCGCCTGATGAGAGGCGGCGCTAGGAAAAGGGCCTGGGGGAGGGGTTGTGGGGGACGAGTGGGAGGAACGCTGCTGCACGAGACAGGCCCCGTCGGTGGAGACGGGAAAACAGGGGATAGAACAGGGAGTCCACGGAAAGGGTTAAGAGACGAGGGGCATGGCTGTTGACTTTGTGCGGCGGAGAGAGCTTGGGGAACGATAGATGAGAGGGCAGGGACGGCGCCGACGATGTTATTATCAGGGAATCTCCAAAATGGATAGGCAGCAACAATCGTCAGGTCCATTGGGAGGCAAGGGCAATAATCAGCTACGCAATAAGTTAGTTGCTCCTACATTTTATTGGAAACATTCCCGTTTTATCCCAGTGCTTTCGTTTCTTCCCGGATTTTCCAGCGATTTACCTTCTGTTGCAGAAGTTTTCAGCCTGCACGCATCGAGTGAAATCGCATCCATTTTATGCCACATTTCTCCTCGGAAACTCGTTTGCTTCAATTGCTAAAGGCCATGGAGTACCAACTTCGGGCGGAAATTGACAGCAAATCCCTCCATATGATTGCATCGACAACTCCGTCAATACCACAAGATGGAAGATCATGTAAAACCGGAAAGGAATGGATGTGGAAGGAAAAATCGAAATTTATTAATAGGGGAAAACCAAGATACTTAATTTATTATTAAACAAATGAATACTAAATGGTATTTTAACGACTATAATTGGGTTTTGGATTTCCCTGAAAACTATTAAGAAACGTCTTGAACTACTAGAACATTCAGCGCAGAATAATTTACAATGTACTCTCTTTTTGTGCTATATTATTTTATTATGTAACCTACCGGTTAAGTGGGGAAACTACTAAATATTTTGCGACTCCTAACAAAACACAATCCAGCAACCTATTCTACATCCTTCTTCATCTCTGTGTAATTCCTTCTCCATTCATCCCGTCCAACATCTCTTTCCTGTTGCTGCCCGTTCCTCGTTTGCCTAACATTCTCCCCTCTATTACATTCTTCAGCATCCCACTGTCTATCAATACGTCCTCCATCCGTTTTTCCTGCTCCTTAGGATTTCTCCCAACAAACCCTTCTCCTCGCCCAATATACCTAGGAATTCCCAATTTGTTTTCCTTTCGGTCCATTTCACCTTCTCCATTCTTCTCTACACCCACATTTCAAAAGCCTCCAATCTACGTCTATCCTCCTACTTCAATGACCACGTTTCCGCGCCGTACATAACTACGCTCCATATCAGAGTTTTAACGAGTCTTTTCTTAGCCTCCCTACTCAACGTCCTCGTCATCAACTCCCTCCTCCTTGAGAAAGCCTCCTTACCTAGCGCAATTCTTCTCCTTACGTCCCTGGTACTTTGACCGTATTGGTCCAAAACACTTCCGAGATACGTAAACTGTCCTACCTGCTCTATTTCTTGCCCTCCTATTTTGATGTTTAGCTTAGCCTGTTTCTTTCTGGAAAATCGCATAATCTTTGTTTTATTAATATTGATTCTCATCCCATATCTATCGAACTGAACCTCCAATTCACTCTGCAATGCTTGCAACTCCTTGGCTGACTAACAAATTAAATCTTGGTCATCAGCAGACCTTTCTGATTATTAGGAATTCCTCTCCGACTTTCATTCCTACCTCCAGTTCTTCCCATGCCTCTTTAATCATTTCCTCCACATATGCGTTGAACAGCACCGGTGATAATGAGCAACCCTGCCTTACACCTCTTCCTAACACTGCCCATCCGGACTCGCCGTTCCCCACTCGCACTTGAGCAGTCTGAAAAATGTACAGGTTGCGGATTAGTCTCCTGTCCCTCCAATCTATTTCTCTTTTCTGCAATATACTCATTCGTTATTCCCAATTCACTCTATCAAAAGCCTTTTCGAAATCTACGAAACAGGCAAGTACGTCCTGATTGTATTCTATATTCCTCTCGATTAGTGATCTCATTGCAGCAATGGCATGACACATGCCCCTCCCCTTCCTAAACCCAAACTGATCATCCCCTAAGTAATCATTTGCCCTACTTTCTATCCTTTTGTTGATGATCCTGAGAACAACTTTAGCGGCGTGGGAAATCAAACTTATTGTTCTGTAGTCCGCACAAGATATAGTCATTATCATCACAAGATAAAGTCATTATCTTTCTCGGGTTAGGAACTTATACGGATCTCACAAATTCTTTCGCCCAGATTCCGTTCTCATAGATGTTATGAATCAGTCCACATAGTCTCTTCCTACCACATTGTCTTAAATCATTTCCTAAACCTTTTACTTTTTTAAGCCTTTTTCTGTTATAAATAAACCTGAAAGTTGTCCCATATCCTTACTCATTTCACCCGTTTTTCCAACTTGCCTAACTTCCTCTCTTTTATTGCAAAGAAACTTTCCACAAGTTTTCATTAATCACCTCTAAAAAGCTAACGAAACGCCTCAAGTCATCAAAAAAATCAGATCGACGGAAAAATCGTGTAAGGAATTCTTAGATTAAATTGTAAATTTTTAATTTCTTGATGCCTTTATTAACTTTACCTCAACCTTAATCGTTCATGCATTAATTAATACAGTTGAATTTACATGGATTGCATGTTTTTGCGTGATGCCATCTTGTGGTCGGGTGTCTGCTGAATATATTATCACGGTGAAATACTTTCTATCTGGTATAAATTGACACGTAAGTCGTTCAGCTTCCACAAAGATTACTTCAATAGCAGAGAAGATATATTTCAGATAAACTGGCATTATTGCCATATAATATTAAGAGTTTTTTGTGCCCCGGAAAGATTGGGGTAAAGCGACAAAAAAAAAACAAAGTAATGGCTCCGGGATCACCATAGTGCAGGTGGAGGGCCACGTTGGAATAGGGAGAGGTCAGTGGCGGGATCGAGAGTATATACAGGGGCGGGCTGGAGAGGGCATGTACGGTACCGGGTGTGCGAGGGGGGCGCCAAGAGGCGGCGGGCTGGAGTGCAGCGGTAGACGTGGGAGGGCAGGGAGGCGCTCAGGGTCGGGGAGCAAAATGGTTGGGAGGGCATGGGGAGACAAGCGAGGTGATGGAGGGAGAGCAAATGCGGAGGGGAGACCTGGGGAATGGCTTTGAGTGGGAATACGGAGTGGTCCGAAGGACGAGAGACGGGAGAATTGCGGACGGGAGAGTGAAGAGGAGGAGGCGTGGGAACCCGGGAGAAATGACGGAAGAGAAAGGCGGGGGCGGGGGAAGGGTGTAGACTCGGAGAATGAGGTGCAAATGAGAGAACTGGGGAGGGGGTATGTGGGTGTGGGGAGAGAGAGGGGGGAGGGGAAGGAAGCCGCGCTCACAAAGGAAGGAATCCCAGGGCGACGGCGATGATGCGGGCGAAATTGCGACCGCCCACTCCCTTTCTCTTCCCCCCACCTCTTCCGCTCTTGCTGCTGCTTCCATCCAGCCCACGCCGGGATGAAATGCTGAATGACCGGTGGGATGGGAAGGAGTGAGAGGAGGATGGGGGAAGGAGGGTGGGTGGGGGACGGCTGGAAGCTCTGAAAAGTCGAGAGGTCGCCTTGAGTCAATATGAACTTTTGCGCGTTCTCTTCTCCTTCTCCTCGCGGAAGCGGCGGCGGGGGATCCGTGGCTCCCGGCGCGGGGGTGTTCTAGGGTTCAAGGCCCCCATCCCCATCGCCCTCCACCTCCAACACCACCCACGTCAGGGTCACCGAGGTGTGAGCATCTCTTAATTTAAGCATAAAGCGCGCCTATTTTCGGTGGGCTTTGGATTTTGAAAACTCTTTCATCAAAGACGAGCCACATCCTGTGCGCGCGCGCACACACACAGATACACATAATTTTATAAATAAATGCTATTTCTCATATATATATATATATATATATAGATGATGCGGAAGTACTCACGAGAGCAATATAACTTTTGGACGGCACAATAGAACACAGAATAAAACAGATAACACGTAAAAGGACACTCACACTGTAGATGATTTAAGCTTTCGGCCTACTCCGAGGCCTTCTTCAGGTCAGACCTGAAGAAGGCCTCGGAGTAGGCCGTACTATTCCGTGTAGTAGGCCGTGTACTATTGTGCCGTCCAAAAGTTATATATATATATATATATATATGATAAATAGATGCCCTTTATCATATATATTTTTTTTATACATACATTCACACACGCGTACATATACACACAAATCTACCTGTAGATATTTCCGTCCCAAACTAAAAGATATTATTTTCACCCAATATAAACTCCCAATCGGATTATTCCAACGTTTGGCCATTCTGTCATATAATATTTCCAAGTACTTCGAAAGGTGAAAAAAACAAAGGCTTGAAACAGCTTGAATCAAAAATTGAAATAAAATCCTTTTCCCGAATATTTCGGATTAAATATTTCGAGGACTTTGACATTGGAAGGTTTCAGCTTTGGTGACTGCGATTTTCTTTTGGATATTTGAACGAATGTTTGCAATGGCGAATATTTGACATGGTTGTCAACAATCCGGCCGTTTGCTCTGAAATTTACGAAAATAACAATTAACAGACGGATATAATTAAATTCTGTAACCATAATTGTAAACTTAGAGATGGTTTAATTAACATCGGACCAGCGTATTCAAAATTTACTCTCATGGACTAATTTTTCTAATTAAGGAATCGAAAGGTCTTCCATGAAAACTTTGGTTAATTGATTGTAGAGCTACTTTTCGGAATAATTTTTTAGTTTAGTACTAATAAAACGTTTTTCTAGGCTAACTCCTCCATTTATTGACTTTTAAACTTGAAGATAACGTAATATGTCAAGACGTGCTATTTACAAAGCACTTGGAACAGCAGATATAAACTGGATAATATGCTTAATTTCTATCGTATTCCTGAGATGACGAAACTCTATTTTTGCTTTTTATAATCACTTTTAAACTCCCCAGCATTGTCAATATTCGAGGGATTTGTGTAACGCAGATCTCCAATCAATCCCCTTTACAACTTATTCTTCATATTTTAAGAGTAGGGTAGCTTTAAAAAAATTAAGCTGAATTTTCACTTTAAAATTTAATACCCTTTGATTAGAGTTCGCCATCGAAGCAGGATCAGCTCCTGTCGCGAGAGTGATATTAAAAATCTCAGGCTTGTTTGACAGAATATACTTGATATAAAATATTCCAGCGAAATTATGCAAAATGTAGAACTCAAAATCGAATACTCTTCCTACGGAGCAATCAAAACCCACCAAATAAATATTTCGTACGTTTAACCTGGCCTACCATTTACTAACCTCTGGGGAGTCCTTTAACGTAAGATGATTGAAACGAATAATTTGCTTTTTCAGCAACGTACGAGGCTGATTCCGCTTTCATTCACGCACACGTATATACCTATAAAATAAGCCTTCATCGCAATCAAAGCGGCTCAGGATAGCCGACTCCCAAAGTGATAATATTAGATCGCAAATCGTGCGGCCACGAGCAGGACGTTTACCGCCAAATGAGGAAGGAGCGTGGCGGAAAAGGGGGGGGGAAGGGAGAATTCCGGGGGGATTGACGGGGGAATCAGCTACGGTGGTAAAAACCTGACGATGGCCCGACGTATCCATTTTCGTGGGGGAGAATCTCTGAGCTCGCGACCCCCCTTTCGCCTCCCCCGCCCTCGCGACCAGGGGGTGGAGAGAGTGGGTGAGTTCATAAACCCCTCCAGAAACGGGTGGTGGGGTGATAAAAATCTGCAAAGACTCAAGTCGAGGGCAAGAGGGAGAGATAGAGATGGGAATGAGGGGGGAGCAGGAATCTTGAGGATCCGGTGGAATCCGCAGAGCGATGGAATATCCTTGAGGGAAAGTTTTCCGGAAACAGACGAGGACGAAGAAGAGGGAGAGGAGGATAGGAGGATGAAGGGGAAGACAGGGATGGCTATAGGGTGCCGTGAGATACGACGTGAATATTAGACGAAGGCGGTGGCATGGGTTTATTTAAATTTTCACGTATTTTTTTGCCAGAAAGGGATGCCTTTTATTTTTTCTCAGACCCCACCCCCCTCAGCCATCCCCCTCACCTCCAATTCTCCCGCTCCTCCACCTCCTAACTTCATATTTTTATTAAAAGGGACGGCACCTTGACATCCCCTGCCTCACTTCCTCGTAATAACTTTCGTGCTTCGATGCGCGGGGAAAAGAAAAACGAGACAAGGGAAGAAAATAAGGAAAGATAAGGAAGGGAGAGCGGAAACTCTGAGAATGATACACGGAGGTAGGGAAACATAAGATGAAATGATGTAAAGACTAGGTTTCCGTCCAATTTTTACCCTTATATGTCCACTTAATTAACTAAGTTAGTTATTGGAACTACTTGAACACTTGCTAGTCATTGTTTGGTAATTATCTTTGCAAAGTTTCTTCAACATCATTTTAACATTGAAGAGTAGCTACTAAATTATTCTGTAAAGACGGAATGAATCGATCCTATGCAATTAGTAGCAAGGCTTCCGTATTATCTATTTTGCACGAAATAAATGGAGATGGTACAAGACTTGTGAAACATTGCCCGAGTTAAAGCAATGGCAGTGTCTGCTTATCATTATCAATAGAAACCACCTCCGACTTTACGGAGCATTTGGTTACCGCTTTCTCCCCATCGTTTTAAAACAATGATGTCATTTTAATCAGAACGTAAAATGGCATTTCCATTGGTGCCCATGTATTGAAAACGAAAAATAATTGTTGATCAACCACTTGGACACTGTATTTTATCATTATGCTCTTCGGAATTGAAAAAATGAATTAATATACGAAAAAAGGCATTAAGTGCCAGGATAATGGGAATGATTAGGCACGCTACTCTCCAAACAATAAGAGTTTTTAATGCTAGGAGTATCATTGAAGTCGAATATACATGTAGCTATGGACCAGGAAATATTTTGATCGCTGAATTCAAGAGGATCGAATAGATAAACATAAGATGTGTGATGTTTGTTGATTAATAAAAGTTTATGCTTCAGATATACATTGTCACATTGCGTTTAATGAGCATTAAGAGAGAGAGATAAAACAGGAACGGTAATAGAAAAAAGAATGTAAAACGGATAGATTCCCCTGATTTACTCACAGCAAAGCTTCATTTCAGGGGACCAAGATGCAAAATGGATTGGCGCGAATGAAATATTATCCAATCAACAAAATCCTGACATTAATACGTGCCGAGTAATGGCTTTATTTGATCGCCAATTTTGCTTGAAATCTGCACCATACGTGGTTTCGGACCCTCATCTCGAAGTGCTATACATTTCCCCTCATTTTTTAACGCCATCATTTTTATTACGGGCATGCATTGCTCTTTCCAGTCTAATTATATCCGCTCCCCATTTTCACTTCGCCGAGGGATGGTGCATTCACGGCCGCAGCTCGTGCACCCCTCAGATAAGGGACACGAAGGAGAGGAGCGTGGGAGGGGAACGTGCGGGTGTCGCCGGTGGGACGGTTACGTAATGCAGATGCTGATAATTACGTGGTGTCGTATATGTGAGGGCGGGATGTCACGTTGGCAGAGAGGGAGGGGGGTGGGAGAGCGGGGGCGGTTCCTGTCGTATGTGGGTGGAGAGTTCGGAGGCGGTCCAGAGTCGGCGGAGGGGAGAGAGAGGGGTGAAGTTAAGGCAGACGGGCGAGAGCAAGGCGGAGAGAGGACCATCCGCCAGATTTGACCTATTAATAATGAAACGGGAGGTGGCAGGGGGTGGCAAACGGTTTTGGCGTCCTCTACCGAAAGTCGTACCCGCCGACACTGCACTCCTCTTCCCGACTGGCCGCATGGGATCGGGGTGGGTTTGGTCGTGGGTTGCGGGCCGGGGAGGGGGGTGAGGGGAAGAGGTGAAGGGTTCTCCCTGGGGATGCGAACCCGGAGCTACTGCGTCCGGCAAGGCCTTCCGAGGGAGCCATTACCCTCGCCTCCTGTAACCCTTGGGAGTGGAAGGATATGGCGGAAGCGAAGGCCAAGTGGAAAGGAGGAGATGTAATAGAAACAAAAGAAGATTGTGAAGGCGGAAGAGGGAAGCGGAAGAGGAAGAAGTACTGAGGAAGGGACGGGTTGAATCGGAAGAATTGGGCCAAGAATAGGCTGACTCGGATTCGCCGTTCCTCAAAATTTTTCTTCCGGTGTCCCGGATGTCTTGTAACACATCGATTTCCAGAAAAACTAGAAAATATATTTACATATGTTAGGGTGACGGACAATTTCCGATTCACACCACTAAAATCGCAATAAAAAAACTACGTGCGAGGATCTGTATTCGCACTCAATCTGTAGATTCATCTCATTTAATGTGATGTGTCAATTTATAAGACATTTGAAACGAGTACATTCCGGTCAATAAAGGGAGAAGGCATAACTAGCTTGAGACGTGGAGAACCAATCGTTCTATCAATTTTTGTTTCAATGATGCTCATTTGCAGACGACATAATGCCAACATTGTAGTACAGGGTGCGGCAACATAACTTCCCATTTTCGAAAGCAAAAACCCTTTAAATTTAATATTTTCCATTCCATTCTTAATTCGTTTCAATTGACTTGTTACCCTAGATAATGACGGAAAGAAAATTTACCATGATAATGAAGCGGAAGTTTCTAATTCTATTGCTTGCGGAAAAATACATTTTACCCTATTCCAGGTTGAAATTATGTTTTTTTTTACTGTTTTCAACGCATATCATTTGACTTACTCCCGATAGAAACGATTTTACACTTAATCCAACCATTTGATAAGTATTTCACCTATTCCCTGGAGATAATTTTGATAGGAACAATGCAGTCTTCTTATGAATTCCCTTCATTAAGTAGGGCGAATTCCATTCCTCTTTCTTGAAGGCATAGAATTCGCCTCTAAATAATCGGATAGCCTTCTCAACATAATGCTATTCATTTGAACAATAATTACTGTAAGCATCCGTTCCGAATAGCAAATCTAGAGCAACTCTAAATGCCGGAAGAAGAAAAATAAAAAAAAATATACACTAATCCCTGAGAAATCCTCGAATAACAGTCAAGCGAAAGATGAAATAAGCAAAACATTATAAACGAGTAAAGATCCTAAATAATAGGATCAGAAGATGAGGTCAAACAATGAATTATAACCTGTTTTAATTGTCATCTTGCAGTCCTCACATTAATGGGAATTCATCCTTTTTTGTTGAATCATACAAGAATGAGGCGGAAGCATCCATACTACAGAAGTAATTTAATATTTAGATGTTAACAACCACCGAGAAAGAAGGAGGGTACTACTGGCGGAAGTTCCACATTGAACAAGAACATCACCAAACGATAAGTCTAAAGAACAATGAATTACCTTGATTCCCAAATCAAGTGTAAAAGTCAGAATTTTAACAGGGTAGAGATGTGATACGCAGTTCAAACTTCTCCTCACGTTGCAATTCTGATGCGATATCCTCTCTATCCCCAGAGCACCCAACTACTTCTCCTGGAGACGGAAAGCTTGTTATTCACCAATCGCGGGAATGGCATTAGAATTGCCGACTAAGAGGAACAGAGTTTACGCATATAAGACGAAAGGAAGGGCCAGGAATTAATAGGAAATTTGCCAGCAATGAAATTACTGAGCCATCGGCATGCGGAGAGTGAAGTGCAGATGAGTCGAGCAGTCTCTCCTACCCTTCGAATTACATCAACATCAAAGCGACCGACTAAAGGCCACGACAAACGCAGAGGTAAGTAAGTTTACCCCCGAAGCGGAAGAGAGAGCGGCGGCGCGGAGGGGTCCGAGGGCGAGATTAAGAGGAAGGTAACCACAGAATGAAACTGCGGACCCAAAGGAGAGCAGGACACCCCGTCCACTGGGATGGGGAAGGGAAGTAGGATGACCGAGGAGGAAACGGGGAAGGGAGCGGAAGAGTAGGAGGAGATTAGGGGGAGGAGTCCAAAAGAAGGGAGAAAGATCCAGGAGGGGTTTGAAGGCAGGACAAATGGGCCAGGGGTCCAGCCGAAAGGAATGGAAGAAATTGGGAAGGAATCGTGGAGGAGAAAGGGAAAGGCATGAGATTGGAGTGCTCGAGGACGGCAGGGAAGAGAGTGGGATCGAACAGGGGGGAGGGGAGGTGAACGGGAAAGTAAAAGGAAAATGGAAAGGAAGTCGGGAGGAGATTAAGAGGATGGTGGAAGGAGGGGATTGAGGGGACGGGGGACGCTGGGGGTGCAATGGAGAGGGCGGTAGTACGAAAGAAAGTTGGCGGGAAGGTGGTCGCACGGGGGAGGGGGGGGAAGGAAATAAGGTGGGGGATGGGAGGGATGAAGGGAAAAGGGACGAGAGGGAATGGAAGAGGACGCCTGTCGGACGAGGCGGGAGAAAGGAAATCGAGAGGGGAGACGGCTGAGGGAGATGAGAAATGAGCGGAATATGGGCAGGGGGGGAAGGAGAGGGGGAGAATAAAAACGTGCTGGTGAGACGCGCATGAGAAAGCTGGCGGGGGAGGAGAAATGTCTCCCGTTCGCGTATCCGTATGTATGTGTGCGTGTGTGAGCTAGGGGAAGAGACGACATGAGAGAGAGAGAAAAAATCCTCAAGACTGAGATAAAGAAACGGATGATTTATGAGCGGAGGATAGAAGGAAGAATGGAAGGAAAGAAGGACGCGAGAGAAGAGTGGACGGGAGGGAAAAGCAATAAGAGAGTGACGAGGCAAGAGGAGGAGACCGCAAAGAAGGGAGGGAGGGTAAGGAGAGAAAGAGAGAGATAAATAAATGTGAGGAACATGAATAATTCATGAACTTAGAATTTGACTATAGATACCGGAGGCCCGACTTCAATTTCTACGTAGTAAAGACGCGCATTTTATTCATGTGTGTATTCAGTTAAAGCGGGGAAGAAACGGGAAGGAGCGGGGGTTGGGATGAGGATGGCCGCGGGGGAGCCGCATGGGAGGGAGTGGGGATGTGGAGGGGGGCGGAGGCGGAAGGAGGAATAAGGGAAGGAGAGAGGAGGACGCGGAAGGAGCCGGAGAGGATGTTATCGAGCGCTTTGTTAGCGCTGGAAGCAAAGGGGTTTAAATGCGAAAGTCTGCGATGGACCCCGAAATTTCGACGCGTCTGCAATCCCCTGTGTCCTGCGGAATGTAGCGGAACGAAGGATACGGCACACATAAAGAAGGCGTCTCCTCCATAAGTGACACAGCGGAATTCGTTAGCGAAGAGGGGCTTAGCCTATTCACTGCGTGGGTGAGACCGATCTGAATAAAACAGAGCTCCCACGTCCCATCTGCTGAGCCTGAAACTACAGAGGTTACTTTGAAGCGAGCATGACGATCGGCTACGTTTTGCTACGAGAAATCACATTCTACTTTCTCCACCCCCGTGTCCAACATTTCAATCATCGAAGACATGTTTCGCGTCCGACTCTTTATTCTCCGGGCGTCGCGGGAACGTCTCGCGGGCGCCATGCCGCCGCCCGCAAGAAGAATCAAGCGGGCTTCAACCCCAATGGTTAAAGGCGAGGGAATATCCTGCTAAATAATGGGGGTAATGAAAACGACGCGGTGGCATTTAATGAGGGGAGTGAGTGCGTTCACTCTAGCGTGACGGAGTGCAACAATGGGTGGAGGATGGAATGGAGAATCGGTAGAAAACGGCGGGCCGTAAGTTCTGGACGGCGCCGAAGATGCGTCGGCGTCCCTCCTTACGGAAGGAAAAGAGTTTTATCCTTTTATTTCCCCCTCGTTCCCATTTGTTGTAAACCGTCTTCCTAACCCCATTTCATTCTTCCTTTTCTCCGGATCCCTCTTGGTTCCGGAATTTTCAGTCCGTGCTTCATCAGAGCCATCGCTCCAAGTTCAAGGGTCACTCGCATTATTCCCCGGCTCGCGAGAAACACGCTGCGTTTTTTCTTCTTTCCCCGTCATGCATTATTCAGACAGGAGAGGGAGGTGGGACGCATTGAATGCGAGCGAGTACGAGGGAATATCCCGCGTTTCAGTGACAAATGAATAGGAGGGGGGGGGCGAAGAGGGCGAAGGGATTGAGAGAGGGTGGAGGGAGGGGCGGAGGGGAATTAAAGATATTGAGCGCCGTCGCTCTCACAGATTTCCGCGCAATTCTCGCTCTTTTTGATTTTTTTTACAGACAAGAGTTGAAAAGACTAATAGGGCGAGCAAAAGATATCCGGCATAATCTTCCGTCGTTCATTCGTGCGGCATTAAAAAGAAAAAAAAACAAAAGATATGAAGAATAACTTTCCTCAAATCAATTCTTAAGCGTGGAAGAGAAATGAAAGGGAGGTAAGAATAACTGTAGATTAATATTTTTACCGATAATTAATACAGTTTCCGATTTTTTAATGTTGTCACCCTGAATACATTATGTAAAGAGCGTGATAAACATTTTAGTAGCGGCACAGTTATAAAAAAAATGGAAATAATCATTTTTTTTTAAAGATTGAGATTCAGCACACAGAATGTTATCGCTTTACTATTCATAATTAACTCTTTCCCCTCAAAATCGCCGTAATTTTAAATAATATTAAGAAATCCGACGTTTACCCTCATAGTTTCCAGATGTAAATGGATGCGAATAATGCTATTAATATATTTCGTGCATGGATACTAAAAATGTTGGGTAGATATTTTGAACTATTGAGTATTTAACTGTAAAAATGTAATGCTTCAATTGAACCTTTCAGTATACTATAAATCTATTCGGTAAATGATTTTGAAAAAAAATTCTGCATCTACACCTCAAAAATAAGTCCCATTAAAAGTAACACTTAGGGTGTCACCCACACAGGAAAACTGGAAAAAATAGGGTTATGAGTTTTCTGCATCGGATGAGTAAGTAAATTAATTGCAGTAACATGAAATGTATTTTAGTCTAGCATTTAGCTTCGATCATACGTAGAAAGTTACACAATTTAAATGTTGACTTCTTTATTTTTATTAAATCGTATCAATCAATTGTGATATGTTAATTAAGCTTGATCAATCAAATTCTGAAATACTTGAAGCGAGTCAAAAACTGATAAGCCACTTCGCTGACCTCGGTTTTTCTTTTAAGTCTTTCTAAATAATGAAATGTTTAAAAAATGAAAATTATCTATGTCGATAAATATTCAATGTAAAAGTAAATTTGCAACATTTTTCGTAATTTTCATCCCGTTAATGAACGACCAAATAAATGCAATTGATACGGCACATTGATTTCAATTAGAACTATTCCACAAATCTTCGGGAATATAGTATATTACCTTACTGTCAATAAATTAGTTTTTAGTGGAAATTTGCAATCATTTTGACATTCTTATTGTTCCACTTCCACTATAACACACCCGAAACTTCACCAACGGTAAATCCAGGTAATACACTCCATGTTAAGGATTTTTGGATTTTATTCCCACAAATTCGTTGATAGTTTACCAATTCAACCAGAAAACGTGATGCCGCAAGAACTACGCAATAAGGGTTTCATTTTGGGCGACCGGACACGTTGGCAGGGGCCCAATGTGAAAGAAACGAACACACGAATCCGACGCATTACCCCGAGTTAACCAAGCACTCGTACGTACCTACACTGAGAGAACTATGCACACATTAAAAAAATCAAACGTAACCAAAGACGAAAACCAAACTTTCTCATCACTTTGATAGCCACTCTGCAATCTAAACAGAAACGACGTAACAATAGGCACGTTTATCCTGTAATGACGCGCAGGAAGACCAAAAACGATGAGGACCTATTCTCGCGCTCATATCTAAGGCTGTCAAACAACTAAAAAAAAAAAAACAAGGTTCGCAAGCGTCAGTCATCACACGGGACATTCAAGAAGTGCCTCTGTGGGTGAAAATGGTATTTAAAAAAAATGCTTCCAATATTTCTGAGATGAGAAAAACCATTTTCTCATAAATCGGATTCCGAGGCGCGTTGAAAGGGAGGCAACAAAAGCACTACATCAACTTTTTGTTTTCTTTTTTGAGGAAGCAAAAAGAGGTTTTGCCTTACAGATCGATGTATTCCCTTCCAGTGGAAAGAAAGATTCATGCATGACCTTCCGGAACGGCTCCAAACTCAAAAGAAACCAAATCCTTTCCATGACACTAATTTGAGCCAAAATAATTTACGAAGGAAGCAAAAACAACCGTATTCAACTCAAAATTCGTTCATGGGCGAAAAGGTTTAGCATAATGGTTAATTATAGGGCAAAGTCTAAAAATGAATGCAGAAACCACATATTTTTATCGACCCGATGGAGCTTTATGTTCCATTTTTGACCAATAATTTCCAGTCATTCTTCTATTAGATAAATCACTCTACATAAATTGCCCTATTATATGATCGCTTATTTTTCCATCAAACGTGGACAAATTTTGTGGAAGTGGTGCATTAGCAGAAATGGAACATATTGCGTTGTGTATATTTCTTCATATATGTACATGTATATCCGAAAGTGTGTCGGAATGCATCCTTGTACGAATATACATCGCTACAAATGTAACTATTAACCGATTTTTCTTTTCCTTAAAATTTATGTAGCTTTTGGCGTGAAAAATAAAACGGTCGCTCAAGTTGTACCCAACATTGTCGGTCCTTGGCGGAAATATAGGTTCATGTGTACCCTTAAGAATGCTCTGATGGTGTCATTATTCTTCTGTTTTCCTTTACCAGAAAAAGTGTATCGTATACAACCAAAACTGGGTAAACGAGTATCTCCATTGATCAAATCAAAGATAAGGTTGTCGTAATTTTAATGATAAAATATGTGGCGAAATTGATAAGCAACTCGTGGAATGGGCAAGAAAGTTTCGAAAGCCGATTTCGTAGATTAAATACTTGATATTCTTCAACGGAAACTCTCGAATGAGAGCGAACAGGGATAATGATCTAATTAGGTATAATTTTCCATTCTCTTGTATTCATCGTCCGGACAACAGAATACAGAGCAGCTTTGCGAACAGGACGGCTGAATATCCCCGTCCACGTCGGTTTTCACTTTTAATCCACAGAAAAGAACGGCTCATTCCGAACAAATTCCGGCTGGATTCGCGGATTGAAGAGAAACCAAGGCTCCGGTGAAACAAAACTAGACAGCACACTGGATACTCGAGATAAAAGGTCTCCAACCTCCAGCGCTGAGACCCCGTAACAAAGGACTCAAGCCCACCCCTAGCCCCTTGGGAAGCGGGGGATGGGGAGAACGTCCAATCCTCCCCCCCCCACACAAATCACCGCCGATTTAAATCCCGAGCACCGGGGATAGCAGCGGAGAGAGGAGTATCCCAAAGCCAAACACGGGATTGGGAAAGCGGGGAGGGAGGGTAATCCCTTCCGCATCAATGACAAATCTACGCGCGGATCCATCAAAAGGCAGGTGGAGGCAAGGGAGAACAGGACGACGACGGGTAGGAGGGTGGCGGGGGGCAAAACGAGCTGGTCGGGGGTCGGACGATAGAGGGTTGAAGGAGATGAGACGAGATACGAAGACGTAACCAGCAGAGGAGTGAATAGATTTAAAATCTTACCTGCGACGAGGTGACAGCTCCGGCGTCAGCGGCAAGCAACCCTCCCACAAGGCTGATAGAACCTCCTCCTCTTCTGGAGGAGGGGTCAACGGAGAAGCTCTCTCTCTCTACCCCTCGGTGAACTACGACGCGCGGCGTCGGACGCGAGGGCCGAGTCACGGTGGGTGCCGGTCTGGCGGAGAGCTGCGCACCGACCCCGGTCGTCGTCGGAGGGGAGCCCGGGGAGTGGAAGCGACGCGGGGAGTCCCCCTCGGCTGCTCTACCGAGAGTGGCAACTACCGAAGTCGACGTTAGAGCAGGCGGCGGCGGCGTCCGTCCACGGTGAACCGGCGACGACGCGGTGGGGAAGAAGACGCCTCCACGGAGACCGCAGAAGAGAACGACTCGTGTCCGTCACTCCAGGTCTGCAGAGAGAGGGGAATGGGAGAACCTTCCAGCACCTCTCTCCTCCTCCACCGTACGAGTGCTCGCGACCGGTTGAGACCCAGAGACCGGCGCTTGAGTGGAGGGAGGGAAAGAGCGAGAGGGAGGGATGTGGAGGACGAGAGGAGAGGGAGGTCGGGAGCCGGCGTGGAGGGGGGAAACGGGAGGGATAGGCGCGGAGGGAGGGTCCGCGAAAAACCAGCGTGGAAGGGAGGAGCGATAGGAGGACGAGGTGGAGGTGGTTCAGGTGATGTGGGGAGGCGAGCGAGAATCTGTAGTGGTGACGGCGGAGGAGACGGCAAGAGGGGGGGGGTGAGGAAAAACCACGCACAAACAAACACGAGGAGGATAGCTCGACCTACCCTCTTTTATTTAACCCGCACGCGAAGCGAGGAGTAAAGGTGACTGCCCACTACTTTTTCTCTTTCGTCTATTTCTCTCCCACTCTCACAAACTCGAGTGTGAGAGGAGGACCCTCCGCTAGGAAAGAAGAACCCTCCTCAACTGTCCCTCGATCCCTCTACCTCACGCCCGAAAAAAAGCCTCTTCTCTCCCCGTGAGAGGGTTCATATCGCCCTGTTTTCCGCGCGGCTTGTGGCAGCAGCGTTTGATGAGGCGATGGCCTCGTGGGGGCAGGGGGGCACAGATGTTTTTTTGCAGGCGTGAGACCAACGGAAGGTCCGATAAAGACGCTTTCAAACATACATGTAATACGGGCTCCACACGCGAAGGCCGAACCATAACACCCGTAAACAAACACACACGCACACAAACTCCTAAGCACACGCGCTCACCCGCGCTACGCGAAGCTCTGAAGCCGGGGACGGCGTTTCAAACCTCTCTCTCTCTCTCCCATACCCTCCTCTTCTGTTTCGCGCTCTATCGCCCTCCCGCTTTCTCGGCCACTGTCTCAGTCACCGCTCGAACGAAACAAAATTTTTTTTACATGTGTGCGCGGACGAACACGATAAAAAATCGAGTCGGAATACGTCGTTCAAAAAAGGACTACAACACGAATATGGAAAGAGAGAGATACCCTCCCGCTCACTCCCTCTCTCGCAGGGAGATCACACACTGCGCATTCGGCGGAATTCACACGGCTTTACACGGCTTGTGTATAGAAATGTGTGGAGGAGGAGGAAAAGGGGGGGGGGGATGGAGGAGTGGGGGAGGGAGTACGAGGGTGGTTTCGTTTCGGGAAAAGAGAAGTCGGCGAAGGGGTGTAGACAGCGATGATGGGGGGGGTGGAGAAGGAGAGGGGTAGGAGGGGTCTGAGATCGGTGAAAACAGGAGGGGATAGGGGATGAATGCAAGGTGGGGGGGTGGGTCTACGGAGGACGAGGTCGAAACGCGAAGGAGGGGGGACACGAGAGGTAGCGAGCGGTCTGTCAGTTGCACACACGCTCGGTAAAAGAGGGGGCAAGGTGGAGACTCGGGGGCGGGAGTCGAAGTAGGGGGTGGCGCAGACCACGGCGTGGATTAGGTGCTGTGTACTACAACTCTCTCCCCTCCATTCCCCGCCGTGCCCTTCCGTCGAGAGCAAGAAGACGCGCGCGGGAGAGAGCGAGCGAGTGGCGGCGTCGGCAGTCGGCGTCGCGGCGGCCGGGGACGACGTTTCCACGGACGCGGGCGGAAACGCAGCATCCGTTGGGGACGCCACTGCAGCTACTGTGACTCTCTCTCTCACACACACACACACAAACACTCCTTCCCTCTCTATCTATCTCGCACACACAGAGGTCCCTCCTCTCCCGTATCTCCCAACTCCCGCGCGCACCCCGCCGACTTCACCCGGGACCAACACGGAGCGTCTCCCCTCCCCGAGCGACCCGCCGCCGTCTCCCCACTAAGCCCCGCATCCTCCCCTCACACCTCCCCACACCGCTCTCCCTTCTCGAGACGGCCTCGCCCCCACCCCTTTCCCCCCGACGCCGTCCCCTCTCCCCACTCTCCCCTCCCACACTCCCGAGCGCCACCCGGACCCCCTCCTCCACGTCGCCGGGATCACCTCGTTCACCCCAACCCCTTAACACGAACCTCGCCATTCCACCCCCGGGCACGCGCAGCTACGGCCATGCGTCCGTGCGAAAGGGGAGTGGGGGAGAAGAGGGGAGGAGAGAAGACGGGGTGGGGTTGAGAGAACGGGGGGGTATGGGGGTCTCGGAGGGAGGGGGTGGGTGGGAAAGCGTGGGCGGCAGGGATAGGGAATGGAAGGGGAGTGAGAAGAGGAGGGGATGGAGGGCATCAGAAGTGAGAATAGGGGGATGAAAGGGTGCGGGGGGGAGGGTAGTCAGAGTGGTAGTGGAAAGGGGAAGGAATGGACGAAGATAAGACGAGGGATGGGAGAGGGATAGGGA
Source organism: Hetaerina titia (assembly GCA_037158775.1). Lineage (NCBI taxonomy): Eukaryota > Metazoa > Arthropoda > Insecta > Odonata > Calopterygidae > Hetaerina > Hetaerina titia. The sequence goes on along the minus strand of CM073770.1, from coordinate 55,085,198 downwards.
ATGACAAGAGTTGAATCAAGGAAGGGAGAAGCGACGGGTGGTGGTTGGGAGTGAGAGGGGTTAGAACGTCTATTTTTGGGGCGAAATTAAGACCGTTACGTCCCGAGACTCAAGGAAGGTGTGGAAGGGGAGGAACTGAAGAGGCTTAGCCGACCCCTGTCGATCATAATTTATAGAACACGAAGGAAGCAGAAAACTGTTCCAGGGTAAAAAGCCAAGAAGTCTCCGGCGCATTAGTTTCTGGATTCGCTAATAACAAGGACCCTTCACCGTTTAGGGTTAGTGGTTGATGGAAGGGATTTATCAGGATGCGTCTGCAATAGGGGTCTCCTCACCCCATTCACCATCCAGGCCATCGCTAGGGACGAAGTATAAATTTTCGTAGCGGTTAAAGCCACAAGAAATGAGGTAGGAAGGGACGAAAGTCAGTCGTGTTGTTGAATTATTAGAAATATTTTATTAAAAAGTACGTACCTGAAACGATATAAGATGGACTAACGCGAGAAGGAAAGCTTATTGGAGCTAGAGGCTACGGGATGGAGCCAGAAGAGAAAATACGAACAAATAGGCAGTAGATTGGAGGAAATAAGATGCGATTTAATGCTGGTGGAATAAACACTTTAAGAGTGCAATGAAGAAAAGAGCAGAGATAAAAATGAAAAGTGAAAGGCAGATTGAAACCTCACACGTGATTGAAATTTTTTAAATAAACTTGCTTAAATTACGAGGAAGGTTGTATTCTAGATCATCTCTACACATCTTTGACAAAAAAATGGAGGAAAAATTGGGGGCATGGTTGCCTAATGGGTAGAGTCTACTGCACTGTGGATTCTGAGATCAAATCCCGGGACAAGTCTTTGGACACCCCGATCCAATAGTCCAACCGCTGCGATTATCTGACACAAGCCTTTCTGGGGAAACCGAACGGTGAAACAGGGACAGGAACTGACCGCGCCCCCCTTACTACTCTGTGAATTTCATAACCCTTAGGTTTTAGTCCGCGGTCAGCTGTAGCCTCACCAATCAAAATCGACCGTTGGGTTGATTGCTGCGACGAGTTCGAAAAATTTAATTTAATCCAGAGAATGTCGAAACGAAGACCTGGAGAGGTCGAGGCTGACCGGCTCTGCGAACCTCGACACTCATATTAGTGAGACCTTCACCTTTCCTCTTCGCGCGGCACAGTTAATGACATTGCGGGAAGATGGAGGGAATGACCCGTTCGTCGTTTAAATGGACCTACCTCCGGCCCCTGTGTGATGGGATGTTTTGGCCCTGCGAAGCCTCCTCCGCGCATCGTCTACCTTTATCTCCCCTCCGGACCACCGGCACGAAACCTGGCCCCCTGGCCGCCAGACCCGAACGTCCCGTTCCGCTGTGGCGGAGGGCTTCATCCGGCGGACAAAGCGTGGAATAAACCCGGGAGGTTTTCGGGGTTGTGGAAGCGGCGCTGGAGGGGAGGCGATGCCGAGGGAAGAGAAAGGGATAGCCCGGGGGAGGTGACCAGGCACCTCGGACGAAGTAGCGGGATTCAAGGGGTTTTTGATGGAGGAGTAAGGGCATGCCGCTGCAGGGATGAGTCGAGACCCAATTTGTGAAAATAGGTTTCGCGCAGGTCCTCAAAACTAATAGGGATCCTTCAGGATTTTCTAAACACTCTCATTGAAACAATATAAGCAATATTTGAGCTGCTCAGTGACCTTTAGCTATTCATAGTTGACATCTCCTTTCGTCTAGCATGTAAATTTCCTCCCTCCTACTGCCTTAATATTCCTGTGTACATACCATCCGTCTGCAGGCAGTACATCTACATCTACATCTACATAATACCCCGCAAGCCGCCGCAAGGGCGTGTGGCGGGGGGTATTAGGTCACCACCCAAAAGGAATAAATAAAATACCGCATTTAAAACCAACACATACATGCAAACCCCAATCCACAGCACTGCACAAATTCATAGAAACATCCCATCATTCCACGTGCATGCAAACACACATCTACCTCCCTTCACTCCACAAACATGCAAGTACATACGCTTAACTACAACAAATAATTGTACCCCAGGATGCAGCAAGAAATTTATCAGGAGCGTGTAAGCTAGATTTTAGTAAGTAGCTAGGCGAAATACCACCACCACAAGAACGTGCTACATAAAACTCTCTCCTACCCAAGTTGAGGAATCTGGCCCAACGCTGCAGGTAGGAGGAAGGGCTCACCCACGGAGAGGGACAAGGGATGCAGTAGAGCGGGAGGGAGATCTTTAGGGCTTCCTCTATTGACAATCTTCTTGTTATCGCTCTTAACAAAAAATGTGTATGTAAATTTGTTTTTAATTTTAATCCACAATGCACGCATAGGTATACTAAGTTAAAATGCATGCATATTAAATTTTAAGGGCTCATATGTAGTGATAACGAAGCGTCTAGAACTGCAATATTAATAAACATTTCATGAAAACACCTCCGCAAGAAAAAAAAACAAATCTCGGGGATCTATGGATTGAATCATTAAAGAACGAGCAATCAACAAACAAATTGTTTTTAAGTTATACACAGGTTTTGTCAAGACAAAGTGGTGCGATAAAGGAAATGAGTAAGAATACGATGGCGGTGGATGGAGTAGGGAGGAAGACTAAGGAGGAGGAGAAGGCCAAGATTGCGTTCGTATTTGCGTGGGCGGGTGGAAGCGGCGAAGTGATGCAAGGCGATAGTGGGGCGTCGCAAAAGGGAGAAGAGCCTGGATTGAAGAGGGTCTCTAAGGGGGCGTGGAGCGGAGGGAAGGGGTGGAGGGAAGAGGTCTGAGAGGCTAGAAATTCGGGGCGAGGGGCGACGGTTGCGTGGAGGAATCGGAAGGGAAGAGGAGCGTCAGAGGAGATGGGGGAGGGAGTGAAGAAAGGGGGAAATGAGAGGGGAGGCGGCGGAGGGGGGAGAGGGGGGAGAGAGGGGTGTTAGATTCGGAAATGGGAGGGGAGTAAGTTGGGGTGGAAGGGCGGAATGGCAATCGGGAGGCGGCGGCGGGGGTGGGACGGGAGCGCGCCTTGGGAGGGTGGGGAAAACGTCTGAAATTTTCCGTGGAAGGGGATCGAGGGAGAGGGGAGTGTCGAGAGGGGTTGGAGGGGTGTATTAGGATCCTGGGGGGGAGGGGGTGCGGGCCGTATGGCTTGGAGAAAGGCGGGAGGAGGATAGGGGAGGAATGGAGGATTTTGCGGGGTGCAGTTTGGCGGGGGTCTGGGGAGAGGGAGTACACGACAGGAAAAGGGGGGGGGGTCGAGAACTGGAGTTTGGAGGGATGATGGAAGGGGTTGAGAGAGCAATCCGGATTTGGGTGAAAAGCAAGGGCGGGGAGCAAACTCAAGGGCGTGATACCTATTCTGGGAACCTAAAGCAAATTGAGAGATGAACATTGAGAGATTCAGAATTTGAAAATAAATCGAAGTGAAACAAGCAATCGCCGATCTAAAAATCTCAGAATTGGAAACTTAGCCTCAACATTTGAATGCCGTTTGTGAACAATGGGAGCATTCTCCTGCACAAAACTGATGTGTATCAAATAATGGGAAGGAATAATTTATCAATAAGCACTTTGAAGACCACGAGCAGAGTGAAAAGGTTGAAAAATATATTTTAAATAAAGAATAAAATGACGGGTTAAATCTTGTTACAATAGTTTTCGTGAACAACTTGGAGAAGATAATACCTTATTCTTTTACCTATGTTTTTACAGCAAAGAAAATGTTAGTAAATGTTCATATCGAAATTATAACAGACAGTTTTTGGCTAAAAGTATTTCACTGCCCTTCTAAATACAAATACAGATCTCCGTAACCATCCCCTGAATACAGACATGGTACTACAAATGAAAAATTTAGGCCAGTGGAATAGTTTCTATTTTAAATACACTTTAGAAATTCCTTAAAAGTTGATAACTGGAGTAATTTACCGCCTCGAACAGCGTCTACGAGCTCACGCATTACTACTTTGAAAAAATATGTGTGTGTGTGTACCCGAAAAATCACGTAACCCAAGGTGCCCTGAAAGACTTGCCCGGGAGTAGAACTCTCAGTAGTCCAACGCTCTACTCCTGGACTACCACGACCCCCATGTATGTATATATTTATTTATTTATGTATGTATTTAATAATTTAAAAATGTAAGGAATAGAAACTAGCATTAAGGAATGAAAGGACGAAGCGACTCATTTCACTGAAAACCAAGAATAAAATCCGATTTTTAGACATTCTAGCGTGGGAACGCATGCGGAAAAACAACAGCGCGTATTTTAAGCTGTCAGTCATGGAGTAGCGCGGAAAGCAATGTTCGCAGAGCCGAAGGAACCCAAACCTTCTCTTAAATCGGTGGTGGAATAACATCGTGTCGACTCGCCCCCCGAAATTTTCCTACAGCGAAAGACAAATAGTCAGTGTGTACGGACAGCGGAAACGTTTTCCCTTCAAACCGCGGACGGACGGACGAATCGGCCGGAACAGACCCCGGGAGCAAAACTTTTGCTATGAAAACAATCTACCCACGTCGCAGCTCTCCGAAATATTGACGACGTCACTTGCCAACTAACAGAGTGACGAACACACGATTGATAACCTATGACGGCGAAACAGCCATAACAAAACGACTCTGAGAAGGAGGAATGGGATGGGGTTGGTGGAGCTGGATGAGTTGGGGCGGAAAGAGGCGAGGGTTGTTGAGGGGAGAGTAAGAGGTTACGGAAAGTGTTGTGGGGGGAACTGGTGGATATTGGTGGGAGGGGGTGGAAAGGGAAATGAAGATGATGAGAGGGGGGGTGGAGGGGGCTCTGGGGTGTGAGATGGTGGGGGAAGGGGGTGGGTTGACGAGAGGAGGGAGGAAGGCAGGAAGCGGAAGATCGGTAGACGAGACCGAGGCGGTATTGAAGGGGAACGGTCGAGGATTGAGGGGGGAAAGGGGTGGGGTGGGGAGGGAGGCGTGGCAGGTGGGATGAGAATATTGGTGGGAAGTAAAATGGTATGGGAGGAAGCGGAAGCAATGAGGAAAAGGGTTGCGGCCGGGGAAAGGGTGGTGCATAGACAGACCCCAAGGGTGGTGGGGGAGGGGCGAGAGGGGGTAGGGATACTCTTGGGCTCCGCGTGGGGATCCGGAGTGGGGTTGGAGAGGCGGAGGAATCGCTGAGGTGCATCGGAGGTAGGGGAACATGTGCTGATCCTAATCCAGAGCTGCACCTGACTCGACCTAAGAATAACACGCAAGAATTCACCCTTTTGGAAATACACGCGGACTTCGAAATTGATTTGGGAGCAAGGGGAGGGGACCTGGGGTGGAAAATAACACGATCAAGAAGTTAGATTTCGATTTTACGGAAGTGATAAAAACACAGCAGTTATCTGCAGTGAATCTGCAGATTACTCCTGCGTGATCCAATGCATCTTAAACGGCAATATATTTTAATAACTGCTAACAGTAATTTCAGTCGGGCTCACCAGTTATTACTCAGGAAATCCTGTAATTTTGCATACGCGTTGAAAAATATCGCGGATTTCTCGAAATGTGACCGGGAAAGCATAACTTTCGAGTTAAAACTGTATCCACGCGATATATTCTGAAATGAAACTCGCCGAATGGAACTGCGCTTGGAGGAATTCTTTCATAACGACAAGTGCTTTCAAATTTTTTTCTCTTTTTTCAAGATCTCCTTAATGTAAAAGTAATGAACAGTAGTTTCATAACTATAAATCACCTATTATAACTCTCGAAAATGTATTTTTATCCCTGAATGGGCAAACGTCATATATTTTGTCATTCATTATTAAAGGCAAAACCGCCATGTAATCTTTTGAAAAATTAAATTAAAAATATATTTTTTTGTGGGAATGGTTATGGTTACCATTTGTGACCAAGAGAAAAAATGAATGCGTTTATCTGTGGCACAATAATCGACTACTCCGTTTAGGTTAGTTAGATCATACTCTAATTTTCTATCTGTTTATTGATACGTCATTATTAAAGAAACCCACGGCGGCTTGAATCTGTGAACCTTAGATTTCAACCATGATAAACTCAATGATTTAGGGGTAGGTGTTAGCGGGAATGTGTTAACTAGTTAGTTAGGGGTAGCGAAATTGAAGAGAGGAGAGAACCACCTTTAAACTAAGCTAAAGATCACGTGAAATCACGCATCCTTAGCCTCTAAAACATGAAATGAACTACCTCTTTACCACAATATCACCTACACTGCGTTTCTCGACCATGTCCAAAGCCATCGACTCAGTGGGAACTTAGACCTTTGCGGTCGTCAGCCAAGTGCTTCGTCTATTAGCTTCTCCTCCATCACTATTATCCCGTCCCTACTAATATTCTAGCACTGTACATTCACTAACATTCTTCGATTATTTTCGCTTTAAGTATCTCCACACCGATTACCCACACTTTTCTTTTCGGGCAATGAAATTTAATGCTTTTAATGTGGAAAAGGGGTGCAATTTTCCTTAATTGCCTTTCAATATCGTCCAGGTGTGCGAGCAAACGTTGTCATCGAAGGAACTAAAGGGTTAATTTCTACTCAGGGGTTAGTGAAAAAAATGTGCGTAGGAACAATAAAATTATCCATGAAATTGTATCTACGTATGGTACAATACGAAATGTGATATATATATATATATATATATATATATATATATATATATATATATATATATATATATATATATATATTTGTGTGTGTGTAGCAGTCTGACCTGAAGAAGGCCTCGGGTTAGGCCGAAAGCTCAAATAATCTACAATGTGAGTGTTCTTTTCCGTGTTACATGTTTTATTCTGTGTTCTATTGTGCCGTCCAAAAGTTATATTGCTCTCGTGAGTACTTCCTCATCATCGATATATATATATATATATATATATATATATATATATATATATATATATATATTCATTCACATAGAAATAGAGATAAGGAAATGGAAAAGGAACACACATAAAGGACGAACACAAGAGAGGTGGGGAAGGCGGATGTGAGCAGATCACAAATGTAAAAATCGTATAGCGGGATTTCGTGTTTGAACGTATATATATATATATATATATATATATATATATATATATATATATATATATAATCTTGAAAATGACGCACTCCGGCGACGCACAAACACACAAACACTAGGTTAATAAATATTAAACACACAGAAACATAAAAGAAGGACACTTACAGTAGATATTTACGTTTCGACGGCACGGCCGTCGTCATCATATTCATACTCGAATATACAATTTTCACTGAACTTCATCCGTATTTACGACTGATTCCATTGCTTTTGAAAACAACTTTCATAACTGCAATTATATCTAAATGGAGAGAGACAAAACAAATAATTAAAATACAGTTTACAGCGGAATCTCGCCATCAAACAGATGTGCCGATCATACAGCAAAACTGTAACAGATGATTGTGCTTTATAAATACATAAAAGGAGTCCTTAGTATGAAATAAATTTATAAACTATGAAATTGAAACTTCCAAATTCATATAAAATAGTCGGGTTTTCATATTATTTCGTTTTCCCTGAAAATTCAGTATTTATAAAATTTAAAACGATAAATAAACAGAATATCATTCCGAGAATTAGTTTTTAAACCCCTTATAACCCTCATATTTCAAGCTGACCTCATCACTCCTCTTTTTCGTCACGTCACTTCTCATTAGTCATCCTTAAACTTCCTCTGTTATGCACGCATCCTTTTTCTTTTATTTTTTTGAGATATTCAGCAAATTCTTGTGCAGCAGCGTGTCGTCAATTGCCTTACCCCTTCTTTCTTTGGACTGTATCCTGTGTCCCTGTTCTCTTCCGATTACTTTCAATAGCCTCGTTTCGTCTGAAACTAGTCTACATACACGTAAAATCTGTCTTCATCCACTCTTATAAAAAAGTCAAACCACACATTCAGTTGCATGCCATTGCTTTACAGCATAATATTCCCACCGCTGTTAATCTCATTTTCTCGGATGCTCCTATCTTTCACCTCGTACAAACGCAGAACATTAACCTCCAGATATGTTTTTACGAGCCGCTTTGTTATATTCCGGACAAGTGTCACTAGTTATGGTTAAGAATTTGTCCATCTTGATAGATTGCCGTCGTCGCTTGCGCTATTCTCCTCACAATCTTCTACCACTCGTTATCCTTTGCCCATATCGTAACCATCTTCCACTTACTCGAGCGTGCCCTTCCCTAGTTTTATTTGAAAATTATCTTTCTCCCTTCGATTGTAGGCTGTTAACTTTTAGTTGCTCGTTCTTGCTTTTCCTGAGGTCGTAATTACGCCGTTATATACGCAAGCATCCTTGCCAAGTCTTCTTCCTTATCTGCTAGTATAAATATATCGTCCGCTAACCGTAGCAATTTCATTATTTTATCCATGCATTCCTATACCGCATTTTATCTTTGCATATATCTTGATGATGCCTTACTGATCCATACTTAGCGAAAATGAGAACTCTTATCTTTGAAATTCTAGATTAATCGTATTCGAAAATTTTATTTGCTTCTAAGTAGAGCGTGCATCAATCTTCTGTCGTATTAGTTTTTTTCAATATCTTTCAAGAAACGGACCATAATTCCTCAACTTTCAGATGTCAAAACTCTCTCCAGACACTCTAGGGGGTAACAGGTCGGTAGGCTTTTTATTAACTGTTTTTTTATGTGTTTTATAGAAAAGAATAGCTTTCCTCAAATTCCAAAACGCTCTTCTATTAAGTATCTATTCATACGATTTACCTTTTCTCTGCTAAATTATTCTTGCCATTATTTTGAATGCATTGGCCAGACTAATTGTTTCACATTGTCCGTCCTTTTCTGAGGCAATGAATCTTTGTTCACATTCACTGTCTGCTCTTATTATTTTGCACTTCCAAGAATATGCAAACCTTGGTGTTTGTTACTAAGAAAATCCATTGCATGGTCCAGAAAAGGTTTATTAGGCTTAATTAGTCTAAGTATCTAAGAAGTCATGCCATCACTGAATGTTTTCAACCTAAAATTGTTTTCTTAAATCTTTGATTCCAGATAAAAATCTCATTATCTGGATTCACCAATTATTTTATGCCCTAATGAAAAGCTTTGCAAAATGAGGTGCAATGTTTTTCCTTGGGTGGAATAGTACACAAGTATTTTGCGAACTCCTGTATTGATTCTGATGTCATATCACCATTTCATTGAGCCTTATTTTCCTGCAAGACCTTCAGCGCAACTTCAAATTCGACCTTGAGTGCTAAGTTACCTTTCTCAATATCATAATCATCAATTATATCTTGCTCTTAGGGTATTTTTACTTGCATTTCATGTTTTCCATAAATATCATCCACATATTCCATCCATCTTTTCCATTTTACTTGAATTTAAATTTCATCATTCGAATTCAACTCCATTTCTATCTCGTATGTCACTGACCTTTGCTATGCCTTCGTTCAGAGAGTGTGTCACGATCCTCAAAACTACTTCAACTTTTCCCAGCCCAAGGTCACACTGGATCTCCTCATACAGGTGCTCCATCACTTCTGCTCTAATCTTAAGTGCCCTTTCGACTGATCTAATTCTCTTATTCCATAGTTCCATTGCTTTTGGGGTCATGGTAGAGCGCTGGGTTACTGACCGGTGGGCCCCAGTTCGATTCCAAGTGACACCTCTGGATACATTTCAGCTTCACCCAAGCTGTGTATTTTTCGGATACCAGGCCTTTCTGGGAAACCACAAGGGTCCTACTCTCCCTCCTATCCTGATGTTTCACGCATCGCTGGGCTTAGTAATGGGTGAGCTCTATCCCTACCTGTTAAAGCGACGCTCGGGTGGATTCCTGTTGCCATTAAACATGGTTGCCCTTTTTCAATTGTTCAAAATGTGTACCTTTCCATTTGTTCTAATAGTGCAGGCACTTTATGTATAAGGCACTTTATGTATGTTATCCGGCATGCAGCATTCTTTTCAGTTTTTAGTATTCCATTCTTATATTTTGCAATACATCTTAGATTCATCTTGTGCTTCACGATCTCGCTGCTCCGTTTTCAGTATCCGCGGGAATACTTCTGTTTTATTCAATTTTTCTACCTACTGTTGGTCTTCATTGTTTTTTCTAGCTTCTAGAAGTTAGTTATGCACTTCCTTAGTATAAGGAGTTGGTCCGTTCGAATATTTCCTACCCTCACCCAGGCGGTCCTATCGGTGATTTTAAGATATCCAATTTGCAAGGGTACTGAAAATCGAGCAGTACCTAATTTTAATCCTCCCTGTAGTTCCTCTAGTAGTTCAAATTCCCCCGGGCATCTTATCCTGAAATGGTTTTCAAACAGCGTGCTTGCTATAGATAATTTATATTGTTCACTGAGTCTCATTTGATGATAATTCCAGCAGCATTCCTACTCTTTTGTTTCGTTTCCCAAGTCCAACACTTCCTACTCTGCCCTCCTCGTTTTATCCGACGATTCCATTGCAATCTTCCACAATTTTCTTCTTTCACATTAAAAAAAATATTTCAGCGATATCATCACACGCATATTCTACCTCTTTGTTAATTTAGTCTGTTCGAGGCATGCACACATATATTATTCTTCCGCGGGTTTCGCCGTTATCTTCAACATAAAGATTCTTTCAGTGTAGCATACCAGGAAGTACTTATTTCTCATTGTAACACTCTGCTGCAGCATTAATACCTACCTCACATCTTGTATGATGGAAAGAGAATTCTGAATGTGCATATCTTCAATGAATTACCCTTGGATATGATGTGAATGCCTCTCCAACAGTCCCGAAACGTTATGTCAATAATTGTACGCAAGGCAACTAAGTTAAGTAGTTAAGGCTGCTCCCATGCGGGTGGCTCATTTCGGAAATTTTATAATATGAAAATTTTAGATTCCAATATTTATTGGAGGGAATGTGTCACTGAACATCCAACACCAATCCTCAGGAATAAAACTTACTGAAATGTTATCGGAAACCTCATCATTAACATTTCAACATGATTAAAACGTCTCGCCTAAGAAGTAATGGAGACGATTAATTTTTTATGAGCAATAATGACGATATGGCCGCGGAAATCTTGTTATTTCTATCCAATAAACTAGTAATTATATTACTATTCATCCGTAACCCATCCTGAAACGTATTTCTAGTTATTGTCAGGTTGATATTCCCCAGGAAGCTATAGACGAACTATGTAGCGACAACCCTCTCGTTAACTACGAGAATTATTTTCTCCTTATGTGAATGAATTTTAATGGTGACAGTAATTTTCCAATCCAAAAGATCCATGAACAGATGACTGAATCAGCGTCTTATAATTAGTATATTCCAGGAGGTTTTAAGCTCCAGACCAAGCTAGGTTCGGGGAGATTTGTAACTATAGCTTCCAAATCGGGAGACTAGCGAGAGGTATTAGCTTCTGGAGATTATCGGAATCACGATTGGCGGGACTGAGTAAAACCTGGTCATGGCCTGTTTATATGTAAAACTATTTAATATGTGTGAAGTAACATGTTCTGCGCATGTTGAACCTATGTAGTCATCCTATTTCACCACGATGGCTGTCTTCTACCACATATAGTAGGCTAGGTACCGATTAACATCATCAAGAAGTAGGCAAGGAAAGTGCCGGTTCAAGGTTTACGAATTAGGATTTTACTGCTCTTTTGGTAATTCATAAACAAGTATAAAAAGTGTGAGCTTTCTTGCCATGAAGGAAATTCGAATAACTGCGGGAAATGCTGTGACAGTAACTTTTCACGGAGTCATCGGATAATCTGCATTTTAACGCCTTAAAGGAGGACAAAATGGATGTATCACAAAGCGTAAAAACCTCGTGAGCACATAATGATGAAATGGAATAAATGGCAACTAAGGTAGTTTAGAAAAGAAAAGATACAAAAAAGTCCAAGGGAAGTAATGAGTTAAATATAATATTAACTGCTCGAATATAATTCAAGCAAAGGTATATTAGAGTGTGGGGAAAGAAAGAGACGACGCCCCGAGAGTGAGGGAAGTAATTATTACAGGTGGTGCTTGAGGGTTACAAGATGAATGAGAGATCGGCGTATAGATCAACAGAATGAAAAAATGCAGAAAAATATCTCAAGGATTGCTAACTCATAATCATGATTTTGAATTTTAGACATACACAAGTATTACACGAGGATCGGATTTCGAATGTTCTTAGTTAAAATATGATTATAACTATTAACCTCAAACCTATCAATGTCCTATATCTTTTCAGTTTTTTTTAACGGGATAGCGTACCAAACATTCATTTTTATATGCCCAAATTTTCGGATCAGACAAATTTTTGATCAGAGCCATTCGGAATGGACACACCGGCCAAGTCGTAGTACCAATCCAGTGTAATCACAACGTAATAAGTATTCACTATAATTGCACTTATGTAAAAAAAAATTCACATAATAATGGGTGATCTACAATTTCTAAACATCACGTTTACGATATTTCACTAATGAATCATCAATATAATTACGTATTTTCAGTCAAAATGTGGGTTAAATGAACTCTATAGTTTCCTCCTATCTTATGCTAATTTAATGGTTGCCTAAGGTTTCAAAGCTGGAAGTCAATTCGTAATTTCTACAAAAAATTGTAAATTTAACATAAAATATTCTAAACCATCTCTTGAGAAATTACGAAATGGTGGTTGTCGTGAAATATTCGTCATTATTTGAGGGATTTATAAAAAAATGTATAGCTTTGAGAAACGAGTCACGAATAGCCATTCTTCCTAAATTTTGGCTACGTATTTCCCCTCCGAGTATTCCTAAGACAAATACTCCACATTCTTATGTGATCAAACCGACCTTCGGGTTCAAGTCTGTACTTGGGTTTATCCGATGTAGCCAGTTTACTCTTCTACACAGTCCTTGCTACTGAAGGGAGAGCATTTTAGTTATTTTGGTTTCTCATTCATGGAGTTCTCTCCCAAAACGTTACTTGTGTTGTCTTCCGCGAGCTGTAACCAATTACCTTAATTCTACGGCCGGAACAGTCCTCCGGACTTTTCGGAACCTTGTCAGAATTACAACAACTGGGCTATTTGACTTTGTCCTCTATTAAGGGACCCCCCCGGAGTACTTTTTTCACGGTCTACTGAACATCAGTTGAGAGAGAAAATAGTCCAAACAGCACCATCGTCTTCCTTTGAACGGGTGGGGGGGCAGGAGGAGGGAGACGGTCAAAAATCCATTAAGTCTGATGCACCGTCTGCCTTCGGAAACGAAAAAAAAAATCACGTCGGAGTACTCGAATTCCTGCGCTAAAGAAGAGGGGTTGCGTCTATACGAATTCCACTGAAAACGAAGGGGGTACGAAGTACGGAGTATTGTGGTGGGGAGTCCGTGAGTAGTAGGGGGATGGTAGACGGTGGACGATCGGGCGTGAGAGGGGGAAATGAGGGAGGCGTAAGGAGGGAAGCGCCACAATCGACAGGGAACGCGATTGTTATTCGGGGCCGGCGCCACCTCGCGCAGAAATTGGGGAGGAGGGAAGAAGACCTCGTCGGCCCACTGATGCACGATCCCCCTCCCCGCCCCCCCCTGGTTCGTCCCTTATTTTTTTTACAAACACACACACACACACACGCAAACGTGAGACCGAAATGAGTTCAAAGGCACACGAGGGACGAAGTGAACAATGGCGAATAAAGTAGGCAGACGAGTGCTTTAAAAGCGTGTGCTCTCCCCCATCCCTCCCCCCGATTAATATTCAATGAGACATTCCGACGGAGGGATCTCTCTCCCTTCCGAACGCTTCCCAGCTTCGCCCGCGCGAGAAAAATAAGTGAAACAAAAATAAAAATCCGGTACCTCACTCTCTCACAGCACCTCGTCTCCAGTCCTGTCCCATCCCACCTCTGTCACCACATCATCCTCCTTTCTTCCTCCCCCTCCCGCCCTCTCTATATATCTCTCTGTCGCAAAAACAAAAGAAAACTGAAGAGTGCGCGCGCCTTCCTCTTCGTTTGCCATACATATTTTCTTTTTTTACCCCCGCTCGCCCTTCCCGCCGCCAATCCCCCCACCGTACGCGCGTGGTAGTAGGAGTAATGTAGTAGCGACGGGGACGGCGGCGTCTCGACGCCGGGGAACGAACGCCGACGCGCGAGGGTGTGTAAATATGTACACGGACGCGGAGCGGTGTACCTTTGCGTGCGTACGTGTGTGTGTGTGCGCGCGCACCCGCGTGCGCATGCCTTTGTTTACGTGTCCGCGTGTGTACACTTATGTGAGTGCGTACTACGCGGGCGTGTGCACTGCTCACTGTGCAAGCTCGGTGAGGAGACTCTCAGACGCAACCACCACCGCGGAACGGCGATAACCGAGTCTCCACTTCCTTGGCCACTCGAACACGTTTATGCGGGTGAATCGCGTGTGTGGGGGGAGGGAGAGAGAGAGAGAAGGAGGAGGGAAACTGTGGTAGATAGGGAGAAAGAGGGTTGGGGAAACACGGTGAATGAGGGGAAAACTAAACGGGATGAAATAATAAGAGGAGCGCGAAACTGTTTTGATGTTGAAAGAGACTGTTCTCGTGATTAGAATCGATGAGAGGGGGCATCATGGCCGTGGCTCATGGCAGGGGGGAGCAGGAAGAGGAGGGGGGGGGAATAGAGACTGGCCTGGGAAGGAGGGAGGGGATCGGAGGAGGGAGAGGGCGGGGAACGTGGGGCGAAGGGAGGCGAGCGAGGACGGCGAGGGTGGAAGGGCCGAGGGGTTGGTTGATGTGTGGCTATGGGTTTTTGGGCAAACGGGGGTTGAGAGGGGTCGTAGAGGGACCGGGGGCAGTGAGCTTGAGAAGGGATGTTGTGTGGGGGAGAAGAGGAGAGGAGGGTATGTGAGGGAGAAAGGACGGCAAAATGGGGAAGGATGAAAAGGGGGAGGACGAGTGGGTCCGCAAAGGGGTTAGGGCGGTTATAAGAGCCCCAAAAAAGAAGGGCGTGAAAGGGATGGAAGAACCAGCGACACGAGCGAGAGATAGGATAGGTAAATAGACCACTTTACTCACAGATAGACTGATGGCTCCTAATATGATGATGATAGATTTCCTATTAACATGACCCCAAATGACAAATAGATTCAACATCAATGTTTATCGTTACCATTCGAAACAATGTGCATACAGGCAGAAAAATAAATTCAGGAGGTTAAAATAAAAACAATTTTTTTTTAATTTGGTTGGATGAAGGGGTGTTGAGAACATCATGACTCCGACCACGCTCTAAAGAACGACCCAGAGCGAAAAAACTCGCTTCATGAAAATTCTAACGGCGAATGAGTGGTGCAGAAACCTGCGAAACTCAATAGAGAAATGCCTAATGACTTCGGCGGAGTGCCAAGTCTTTAACATTGACAATACCTTCGAAATTACATTTTGCCTTAAAGAGTGAGCACTGCATATATAGTGCTGCTAATATTGGTACTTAATTATTCGGAAAGTTTTCCAAGGAAAGGGAAATGAATAAAACCCCCGTTTGGAAGCTAACGAGCTCGCCGACTGGCCAGTAGGTCCTGGATCCTAATTTCGGCTCGTGAGGAATAATTTGGGACCATTCATAAACATAAGATTCGCATAGGTTCTTCTGCTATGAAGAAGCTCTTTATTTGAACTTATTGAAAGAAGTTCTTTTATGACATCTTGTTTGAGAAAGTTGAAATTGTTTAAACAAAGAGAACTCGTCAACAAAGACTCACAGATGGGTGAGATGCTGTCCTCGAGGGGTTGGCAGGAAGGGAGCGAGTGAATTATTACATAGTAGAAGGGGGGGGGGGATTTGTGTGTGTTTATACGTATGCGCGCACAGAAATAGGATTTTCTTGACCGGGTTTGCGTTTCAATGTAGCCACAGCCATCAGGGCACGATTAAAAACCAACCACTGCTGCATTTGGAGGATTTTAGAAACAAACTATTGGGGCAAGAAATAAGATCATGCGAATGTAGCTCGAAAATCCGCATTTTTTTGAGTTTACATAATGATTCCATGAGGATCACCAGGTGGATTAACATTTTATTTATTTCTGCACTGAATGGATATGCGGAGAATTGATATGGTTTTTTTAATCGGAAATTTCATTTGGGAGAGCTTTATAATGAGGTTTTCACACGTTAAGGGGTAACGGAACCGTATTTCAACATCATAAAAAAGAGTTCATAATGCTGCGTTGTAGCAAAAATTTCTAGCGAAAGGTAGGTACAGTACTAGAAATAATGAGCGTCATTTGTTATCCCGATGAGTGCTACGTCACATTGCTCTAAATAGTAGGCAAACCGAAGAATAATGTTTCTATATTGTTTATCGTGCATTGTTCATTGCATTGTTCCAAATTACGCTACTGGTTAAACAGCTGTTTGCTGACCTTAAAAACTGATTTGATGCAAATTCCGATTATTCGGACGCTATTGAGTGGAGCCATGATTTCTAAAAAGAAATATATGCAATTTTCAACGAATGACCTATTTATTCACGACTCAGGTTTCCATAAGAGGGCATCATCCTCATTTCCTGAAGATGATAACATGCACATCGAAACATGAGTCGTAAATAAAATATTATTTTTTTTTAATGTTTTCCTACTTTTTAGCAAACTGATTTCACAGGTGAGGCTGGTTATCGACCTCATATCTGTAGATATATATATATATATATATATTTATTTATTTATTTATTAGGTAATCTACCGGTTAAGGTAGGATTTTGGATGGACACAACTTTCAAATAAACATTTTGTAATTCCAAACAAAACCCAATCCAGCAACGTAATCTACATCAGGTCCCTCTTCATCTCTGTGGACTTCTTTCCTCCCTTCATCCCGTCCAACATCCCTATCCTGCTCCTGCCCTTTCCTCGCTTGCCCAACATTCTCCCCTCTATTACCTTCTTCAACATTCCACTACCGCTCAATACGCCTCTCATCCATTTTTCCTGCCTCCATATGATTTCTCTCAACAAACCCCTCTCCTCACCCACCATCTCCAGTACTTCCTCATTTGTTTTTCTTTCGGTCCATTTCACCTTCTCCATTCTTCTCCACACCCACATTTCAAAAGCCTCCAATCTACGTCCATCCTCCTGCTTCAGCGACCACGTTTCCGCGCCGTACATAACTACGCTCCATATTAGAGTTTTTACGAGTCTTGCCTTAACCTCCCTAACTAATATATATATTCAAATACGAAGTCCCGCCATACGGCGCACAAATATTCATTCAAACATAGATATTCAAACATAGAAATAGGTATAAGGAAAGGGAATAGGAAAACACATAAAAGGCGAACACAGGACATGTGGGGAAGGCGGTTTTTGAGCAGATCACGAATTTTAAAATATTTCCTTAACCGGGATTTGAACACCGGACCTTCCACTTGCCGGGCGGATGTGCTACCGATTACACCACCAAGGAAACCTAATTTACAATATATTATATATATATATATATATATATATACATACATATATAATACACAGAAATATAGATGAGAAAAACCTTTATACGGTTACGACCACCAGCCATTTTCCTTGATCCCAAGTGCTGCCTCAGAGAGATCTTCCCTCCACGGCCCCCACGCGACTCAAATTGGTGGCACGGGGCCATGTAAGGGTCTGGAAATCATTGTTCCCGTTTCTTCAGTGCGCTTCCGCCCCTGATTAACCAAGAGGGGAGGATGGAGGAAATGTTTGGTAGACGGAAATGGAAAAAGGGTGGGGAGAGAGGTTTGGTGAGAGTAAGACGCGGGCGATACACGAGGGAATCACCTCATGACGGAACTACCGCACGTGAAGGGGATACCACGCGTGCGAAGAGAGATTTATGAACGGGCGGACGAGTCACTTCATCGGACTCAAATGGAGACAATTGGGAATGGGGGTTCGCTTCTTACATAAAACAGTGGGGACGGGAGTGAAGTGTGGCCGGCAAGGTTTCCGCCACCCCCTCCTCTTTCTCCCCGGTCATCCCCTAGAGATTGATAGGGGGAGTAGCCCGGACGAACGAAGCGGAGAAAGGGGGACGGAACTGGGGAATCGGGAAGAAACATGCCCGGGAGGCATTGAGATCATCAAGTGCCCTTAAACTTTAAAAAGATCGGGAAGAGAGGGGGTTTGGAGTGAGTATGATGACAGGTTACGCCTGAAGGGAGGCATCCGTCCTTCAAAAAGAACCTATTTCGGATCAATAACACAATAAATATTTAGATTTAAGGCAAAAAAAAAGAAAGCGATTTTTTATTATTTATATAAATAAACGCATACGTATATATATGAATACTATAACGGTTTTTGCCTATTTCCAAAAATTTACTTGATATGAGAGAACGGCGTACCAATTTAGTGTCTTGCTTCTCTTTCATCAGTCTTTCGTCTTTAGGGCCTAGCAATAGGGATCCTCGAAGTTTTTAGACGGTCAATAGAGATGGTGATTTCACTTCACGATAGAGTTTTATACATCCTATATCTATGGTATGCTAATATTATCCATATGTACATTATTGAAAACATGTACTTCCATAATAATTATAATGATGAACAGATTATGACAGTCGCTAAACGTGGGTGGTCTGAAAATTTTCCTACCTAAAAAATTTCAGAAAAAATGTCTGTCGGAAATTTTTCAGACCATCCTTACATATCACATTCTTTAAGAGCTGGGAAAATCGGCCTGTCCTGTTAAAATCACCATCTTATCCGACCAACCGCGTACCCCTGGAGCCTATTTTCGCACCATTAGGCACTTCCCACATTTCAGTTGTTCATACACACCCGAGAGTTGTATTCATCTTAAACAAGAATCTATTTCCTCTTGGATAGGTCTTTTTTAATGCATATGGGGAAGGGTCGTGTGAAAAAATATTTAATCGAAGTTTTCTCCTTGATGCATTAGCCACAGAATTCTCACTGCACTAACTCAGAAAAAAACTACCTTAAATCCGTAATCGCGTGTTGCTTCAGCCACCACGGGAAGAAAGATAAGAGTTCAAACCCGAGGAAAATCGTCAGCTTAACTTTTTTTAGTTCTGTCATTTTCTGGACACCACCAGAACTTTGTTGATTACTGAAACTGGTATAGCGGAAGTAACTGGCCACCGTACCCTCAATGTGCGTGAGAATTTCACACGACTCCTGGCTTAGCAGGAGTTTAGTCTTACCCCCACCAATTAAACTTTTGGCTTGAAGACTCGGAATGGTTTATTTTTTAACAGAATACAATTGCTACAGGGAGTATGTGAGAGCGAGATCATGTGAAGAGAAAATATAATGCTGGGATGTGGAAATGCAAGAATCATAAAATATAAAGACTGTTAATTGTTAGGAGAACTAATTAAATCACATAAAACAAAGAATAAACGTAATTATTAGCATTTTATCCCAATCGAATTATTGATCAGTGAAATGTAACGTTTTTCAATATTTAAGTAACAATTTTCACAGGAAAAGTTGTATAAATATAAAATTTTTAGCAATGCATTATGTAATGCAATAATAAAGATTGAATTGATGTCAGATCCGACTGTAATTAGTGATTAAACAAATGCACAAAAAGGCATTTACATGGATAGCAGATCATTAAAAGAAATTCATTTTTTAAATAAATTCAATTCAATTGACATTCATTTGAGGGCAAATTAAACCATTTTCTGGCCTTTTATTTGTTGAATTATCACTTGTTTAAATGATAACATGATGAAACATTGCTTGAATGCTTGTATAAAGGTTCAAGATTTGTATAAAAAGTTATCTGTAACATTTTTTTCTTGAGGTGTGCTTGAAGTGGTGAATTCAAACCATCGATTAAAGACGCATGATCGCAGATCGTATTGACATTGATAAGATGACAGTGCACACCATTGTCACAAAAAACTTGGCGATGCGAAAGATCTGCGCTAAACTTCGAAAACGAACTTCGAAACTAAAATCCGAAAGTATTGAAGGACGACCAGGAGCATAGTCGAGTCTGATTGCGAAGACCTTCTGCGACATCATCTCGACCATTCCCCACCCTCTTACAGTCCCGAATTGGCAGTAGCAGACTATTTCCTATTCACAAAAGTGAACTTCTCCCTCAAAGGACACCCCCATGGGAACCTAAGTGCCGTCGAAGAAGGTTGCACGTACCGTCGGTTGCGCCGACAAAGTATGTCTACGCTCAAGGGATGTACTTTGAAAAATTTTGCGGCATTGTAGCAGTATCTGAAATAAATCTATTTTTCCGTAACTTTTTCTGATACTTTTTATGCAAACAATGTATATGTATAAACTTTTCTATTGTCTTATAATGATTCCATGGTTACATAACAAATTAGATCATTTGCTATCAAGATCGATTTGCTATACCTATAGATCACTTAAGATGTTTTATCCTTTATAAAACAATCAAAGTATTGGTGCCGAGGCCCTACCTGCAAACAATACTTTACCCCTTTCTAAAACTTTAATGTGGCAATGCCTATGTTTTTTCTTGCGAGCCGAATGGCACAAACGGCCAACCTAATTAATTCTAGAGGTTCATCTTAAGTGATGAGTCCTTTGGTCGACTTGAAACACGTCTCCGCACAAACCATCGTTCTACGAAATTAGCCATGTCTCATTTTAATGCTTTTCTTTACTTAATACAAAACGCCCTTGACCTAAGGTTTTTCTGCCCAACTGTTAGCATGTTTGATGTTCGAATTTACCATTGAGTAGCCATAAAAAATAATATTCGCAAAAATTGTCGATGAATTAACGTTACGTTGAACATTAACGAAATTACGTTTAATCGCTTGAATCTGTGGCGGTCGCCAATCCAGAGATCGAAAATTTCATTCCTGAGTTTTTTCTCCACCCATTTCTTGGGTAATCGTTAATACCCTTACTATCATCTCTCATGAAAAATATTGTAATTTTGGGTTATTTTTTAAGCACATAAAAATAAGTAAATGTCTCATATCGTATTCCAATCAAGACTATACAATTAGACGATATTTTATTGAATCCAGATTGGTAACCCGGAGGTACATGCTATGGACGATATTGGCGATAACTTTACTTTAAATAAATCGAAACATGTATGTGCCTTAAAATCTCATACGCCTACAATTACTGATTAGAACTTAATTTCGGCAATAACATGGTGTGATTAAATTTGACATTTCAGCGTCCTGAATGCTCTTTTGAGTGTACAGCACCTTAAAGGGTATCCAAATTCATTAATATCAATTGACCACCGAATTCAGGTAACATGTACTCTCGTCAGAGTGTGAGACTGTAGCCTTAGGCGACAGCATCTCGCAGATTATAATACCAATAATAATTATTTGTACAGTCGTACGTCTTATATTTGTGGAAGCATTGTACGCCTGTCCTAACGCGCAAAGAGAGTACAATAATGTGAATAGATTCGGATAAGTTACTTCCACTACAAAATATATCTCCACATATACAAGTCTTTCCTCGTTTATACTATATGAAGTCCCCACGCTCCAATTCTCAGCATTTGAGACTCTCCTCCAAACCCATCCTCCCACGAACCGTTGGGGATTCAATTATCGCCGACGGTTATTGAAATACGACAAATTCTGCTCTCAGGCGTATTCGAAATCAGCGAAGCGCCTCCTTTCTTGGCAGTTTGAAACCGTATTCCGACATCGCAGGTCGTAGTCGACATTATAATATCACAATGTCCTGCATTCGTGACTCTATTCGTGATTCGCTAAGGCGCTGATTAGTCACCCACCGCTTCTGCTGCATTTGCGAGAGCACCCAAAGGGGAAGGGATGTTTTTTGTAGACGACATCCTTAGTCCAGTAGAAAGCAATGTTACAGTGGACGCATTTTTTCTCGATTTTAAAAAGCCTTTCGACAAAGCATCTCATATTAAAGTACTCGCAAACCTAGAAGCCTATGGCAGAGAGACAAATATCCTGGTTGGAATAAAAAGAGACGTTTCAGGCGTGATATGGTGGAATATCATGATTAATTAAAATTGGCAATTTTCCATAAAATAATTTTTTTTTATTAACACGACCGGTTTCGATGTAACTGCATCTTCCGGTTGACCAGAAGATTATGTAGTTACATCGAAACCGGTCGAATTAATAAAAAAAATTATTTTGTTGAAAATTGCCAATTTTAATTAATTCTGGTTGGATTTTGAATGGTCAGGTACAAAGAGTCGTCATAGATGGGGTTGGCTCAAATTCAGTAGAAGTTACTGCAGGTGTTCCCCAGGGAAGTGTTATCAGCTTTTATTCCTTATTTACGTTAACGACATTAACTCCGTAGTCAACAGTAAGACACTTTTATTTGCCGAAGATGGTTTAGAGATATATCCACAATCCGGAGAATAAAACATTTTTAACAGATTACCTAATGGCTATATATAACGGTGGTTCGACACATTGAAATTAAAACTAAACTTAAAAAAGCTCGTAGTGAAGAATTTTTGGAAAAAGACCAATTTCCTCCCGAACGCCTACTGCATCAGGAACTATAAAGTGACGACTCTATTAAATGCTTCGGAATTACTCTCATTCACGACCTCTCCTGGGTGAAACATATACGAGGAATGTGTGGATAGGCTAAAAAAAATTAGGATTTATTAGAAGAGCACTGGATAAATATGATGAAAATGTTAAAGAGAAATGTAATCATTCGCTGGTTAGGCCTCATTTAGAATATACAGCCAGTATATGGGATCCTCAAGAAGTTGGATTGGTTGCCAAATTGGATGGCGTGTAGCGTAGAGCTAGATTTGTGACAGAAAATGTACTTGCTTTTTGTTTTTGTCTCCATAAATTATGACCCGTTTGTTCAAGCACTTATTTCAAATCAAATGCGTAGTGTTCTCTGAGATGTGATATTAATTGAACTTTCCCTTATTTGAAGTTTAATTTCCTGTGCTCAAAAACGTGTTCCTCAAAACAGTCCACCATACCCCGAGCTCATTGAAACGGCCCAACTCCATTTCGTACGACCCTTTTATCCTTTTGTCTTGACGTCTTCTGTTACCTCTTTTATGCATTTCTTTCGAGGACTTCCTCCCCTCGTTAGTTCCACGGGTTATGCACGGACAAAATGTCAGTCAAAACGCAGTGATGAACTTACGTTATCTTTCAACCGGACGAAAAAATACTTTTGTCACAATCAAGGGTGACTTTCAGGTTGGACTTTCAGTTCAGACATTCGGGAAGAAATTTTTCATCCGGCTGGTTTGCTTAAAGGGGAAAGAGAGCGCGACTGCCTGAGACCAGAGAGAGGAGCGCTTATATAGATGTAGCAGTGTAATTTCCATTGCTAATAATTAAACCACAAGATATAATTGTATCGTAAATGACTCAAAGCCTCAGGGTGTTTGAACGATAACGTCCAAATGTCGAGATATTCATTTAGTATCCGACGTGGCTCCTGAGTTGCCAGTAAAATACATTCTACGCTCAAAGATCTGGCAGATAAAAGGGAAGACATTCCTATTGGTTAACTCATAGAGAAGACGATGCCTCAAAAAATATAACGCACATGTGAATGGAGCATTAACACAGATTTCATCTTCATTTTGGTAAAGTCGCAACGATCATTTGGGGATTATCGTGAATATACTATATTACGACACGCAGGGATGGGGGAGTAATACCATTAAGTTTCATGAGGCATAACACACGCGCTTACACGGTTGAATTTCGAATACTTGGAGGTTCAACCCGATACTTATTAATGAAACAAGTTACGCATTCATATTTCTGGACGAAGAAAGGCCGCAAGCCAACTGTACAGTAAACGATGTTGTTCAATGTTTTTAAAGCTTGGAAGAAAAGTGACAGTGAAGAGACGCGTTAGGAAGGATTGGAATTTTGTGACAGGACGACGGAGTCGACCAGAAAAGAAAAATATGAAATAATACATCGATTACACCCGTTATCCGTGGAACTATTCACGACATCTTTCACAAAACGGAAGAGCGGTAAAAATAAATAAAAAGAGCGATGAGTGAGTCCAGGTTGTAATTACAACAAAGGAAATATTAGGATCCAAACTATAAACATAAATCCACACGTACATATCTAATTTCGCTCCTGGGGGAATAACACCGTGAGCGCAATATTGGCAACAGCGGATTCGACCAATGAGTCCGCGTTACCCCATACATGTACGCAGACAAAGAAAGAGGGAGGGAGCGTCACGTATTCCAGACCCCTAGGCGCGAATCGAACCGCAAACCTTTCCGTTAGCCGACGGGATGTAACAACCGACTTGGGACCCGGACAGGTTTGGGTCAGCAGGCGGCCATGCTTACAAAACAGACCGTCGAGGAAGGAAGCGGAGAATGACGGAGATGAGACGGTCGCGAAGATGAATTGTTTTATTAGGGTGGAAATTCGGTTCGCAAGAACCCGAAGGATACGAAGGTGGGGCGAAACCTGGTCCAGAAGAAGTGGGAGGAGGAGGGGGGGGGAGGGGAAGAGAGCCCGGATCCAAATTTGGACGAACGAATTCAACCCACGTTTTTTTTACGCTTGGGGATGGCGAGGGAGGAGAGATACAAGATGGAGAAATGTAAATAACGGAGGGAATGAAAATTAGAAGAGGGAAGGGAAGCAGATGAGGAGTCGGGAGGAAATCCGAGAGACAAGAGCGAAGGAAAGAATTGGGGGATGAAGAGAGAGGGGAAGAGAGAAAGAAAGGATTAAGGGAATGGAGAAGGATAAAGGATTTGCGAGGGATAAGGGAGGAGGGCTAGGGGTTGGAGGGGGATGTGGGAAGTAGAGAAAGGAAAAAAAGGCTCTGGTGGAGCAAGCTGCAGGGAGGGAGAGAAAGGAATCAGAGAGGGGAAGAGAATGAAGGCTGAGTGTACATTTAGGCATGTCTCCTCCCACGGTGGACACAAAGTTGACAGTGACTTCGTCAGCAGGGTGGAAATCCGTGGAGGCTAAGACAAAACGTAAAACACAATCATCGAAATTGGGAACTTTGTCCATGGAGACAAATTAAGGTCAGGGGTAAGGCAGGAGAAAAGATGGAAGGATTAAGGACAAAGAAAGCATCGTATTTCCTGTAAGACCTCTTTTCAAATGTAAAAAATCAATATTAAGGCCTTGGAGTTTTTACACTTGGTCTTTAAACGTCATTTAATGTTTCGACTCTGATTAATTTTGCATTTCTAAAGATCTGATTTGGAGTTGACTATTTTGGGACGTGGTGGCCCAATGGTTAGAGCGATGGGCAACCGACCGGAGGTCCCGGGTTACATTCCCGGTGAGGCACCCTCAGTTTCACCTAAGCTGTGTGATTTTTTTCGGGTATCAGCTTTTTCTAGGAAACTGCAGGCAGCACATTTAAAGGAACCGGTCCCTCTAACCCGAATGTGTACATTTCACACGCCTTATCATTTTTGGCAGTCTATCGTTTATGGTAGGTTTTACGTTAACACGTATGTCTGTAGAAAGAGGCATTTTTTTGCCTCTCCTGACGAAACACGGCCTGACACTCGGCACTACAATAAACCCATATTCAATTCCGTATATTCTGTTCCTCTCTTCATTCCATCCAACATACCTATCTTTTTTCTACCCCTTCCTCGCTTCCCTTATGTTCTTTCCTCTATCACAGTGTTTGACATTCATTCGCCATGCAACATTCTCTGTATCCACTTTACCTGCCGCCTTTGGATTTCTTCCAACAAATCTCTCTCCTCCCCCGCCATGCCCAGCACTTACCCGTTTTTTTTTCTTTTCGGTTATTTTACTTTTAAACGCCGTATAGGACTTAGTATTAGGTGATCTGTGCTCTCACCTAACTAAACCAAACTTCTAGTTGATAAATATAGTTTTTGGATTTGGCTTTATTTGATTTACGAATTCTTTAGGAAGACTTGTAAATTGATTTGTAGCTTGGTTTCAAGGATTTAGGGAAAGAGAAAGGAGACTAGCATACATGTTCTAGTCCGGAGATGGAAAATAAGAGGCCCTTTTTTGGCGCATTTCCTCTCCTACCCATTCCCTCTGCTTACATCTTCATAAATTTGCCTCTAAATCGGAGCCAAAATTAAAGAAATTGCAGAAAATATTTTTTCATTAACCACACCCCCGAGTTCTTATAAACTATTAAAAGAAAAACAGATTATTTGACATTGATTTTCCGTTTTCTCAGTGATTCTATTCCCCGAAATCTCGGCACGACTCATGTGAACCAGCACTCTTCACTGTATTGTGTCAGGTTCGCAGACCAGACTCACCCGACACATTTCACTCGCTTGCATTATTACAAATTAAAGCATACAGTTGCATGTTATTGTGATTATAATCATTGTCGATCCAAAAATCTGATTCACAATAGCCGAAAAATGTGTGTGGTTGGTTCACTGACGCGTCCTGAATAAATAAGTGCCTCCCTCTTAAGACAATTCCTAAGGTTATCATATTTTATACCTCTAATAAGGCTCGTCAAAGAGGCAGGAAGTAAGGTACAGGTACTGTACTTCTGGAAAAATTTCTACAAACGGAGATGTGTAATGCGTGCCCTCTCTGAGCACTTGCATCCAAAAAAGGAATATAAGACTTGACTTCACAATTCTTATATGAAATTAAACTGGCTATTGGCACTGCAATCAGCCACTTATGTAAAAAGACATACGCTCTCAATGACAAAAGTTAATTCGTTTTCATTTCGTGGAAAATCTGAAACGTGTACATATACTATTTGTCTAAATGCTTTTACTTCGAGTGATCTAAGACTATCAGTGAAGCAGGCGATTTGTGCACAGATGAAATGGAGTTAGGAATAACAATGCAACGCATGGATAGATTCACAAATAATTTAACTCCCCATTATTCCATGACTTTGATTTTTAGATTTTGTTGAACGACGTCATGCATGAGATTTCAAGATAGGTTAAACATCACGATGTAACTTTGCTTCAGTCCCAAAATCACTGCAAAATCATTCTTCAATGGGAAAACGATTCACCCCTATTTCAGAATAGCTCTATAGATAAATGGAAGCTAACTTCACTTAGTAGTAGTTGGAACAGTGTGCTGGGGATGTCTGTAGATATATTATTCGACACAGGTCGGAGATAGTGGTCTAGCCTGTGTCACGAGGTGTGATTAAAGAGGTTTACGAAACGCGACATATCTAAGGAAAGGTAACATTATAAAAATCTTAAAAAAACAAAAATGGAATCGATTGTAAAATTGGCCACGATGAAAAATGCAGCAGTTTTCAACAATTTCTCAGGGAGGAAATAAAATAACAAAGATGAAATGAAAATAATAAGAAAGTCGAGATGAATAAATGTTAAGTTACTGAACAATTATGGCCGCAAATGTACGGATGGGTGATGTGTATCCGCAAAATAATTTATCCGCAAAAAGGTTAGCAATAACTTCCGAGTACTTGAACTACTCGTGGGTAGTGCATTTGCATGTTGCTGAGGCGATCTCATACCTGTAACCAATTCAGGGAAAACATCACAATATCGGCACACGGGGAAGGTGAGGAACCCTGGTCCTTCGGATGATCCAACTAGCGTGTACCCAAATGAAACCATCGGACAAAACGTAAAACCCTCGACTGAAGAGGGCAAGAGTGTTGAATTGGCGAGGTGAGTGTGCCGACAGGCAGTGCTGAAGATTCATGGGCCTTCTCCTGATGACGGTGAGGCCTGCGCCTGATTTTATCCGGTGCCCACTCGAGTGCTGGGGCCGGCTGGGTGAGAGCACTCAAGAGCCTCTGTATACCACATTTGGAACTTGATCTAAAGAGCGTGACCCCTTGGAATTATTCAATGACAGCTCGCGGATATGCAGCCTAATGACAGAGCCATTCGGGCTTTCCCTTAACCACGCGCGCGGACCGCAACGGCGATCCCTCCATCGGACCGGCAACTTGCGCCTTTAAAACCTCAAAAAAGTGCTGCAAAATGATGCGGCTGCCTCCAGGGACAGAAAGAAGCGGGGATGGCATTTGTCCCATCCCGTTTCAACATCGAAATCGACCAGACTTTGCTTAAGCCTTTTATCATTCATTTCGGTCCACCAATCTGGTCCCGGCATTTTGCCGGCTCTGCTCATTCCTCCAAAGAAAATTTTTTCACTCTGCAACGAGAAACTTGGCCACGGATTGGCGGTCCGAAACGTTTTCTACTCCGTTGTTGCCGAGGGGGGGGCTTTATCCGCAAGAGAGGAAGAGAAGAGTTTTTAGGTAGAAAATTAACTCGGAACGCCGGAATAGGAATGAAGTTTAAGGACACAAAGATGATGATGTTTACGGAATCGCTATTGGAGTTCGTGGACGGGAAAGGAAGAGTGCAGGAGAAGGGAGGGGGGAAGGGAGAGTGGAGCGTATGAACGAGATGAGATGAGAGGACGAGGAAGAGGGGAGGGAAGGGAGAGGAGGAAGGACGGGAAATGAGGGGAGTCAGCGCAAAGGGAAGAGGAGGAGGTTTGGAGGGATGAGGGGGAGAGGAGACGAAAATGGTGGCAGGGAGGGAGAGAAATGGCCAGACTGCAAATGAGCGAAGAGAGGTGGAGGATTAGGTTGGAAGAGAGAGAGGTGAGGAAGGAGGAAATGGTAAAATGCGGAATGAGAAGGGGGGAGACAAATAAGGAATGGGGAGAAGAGAGACAGAGAGAGAGAATAAGAGATGAAGGAAAGCAGTCTCGAGAATCGTGGTCACAGCATTAACAGTCAAGTCTACTAAAGCCTCCTCTCTTCCAGCTTAACCTTGTCGAGTAATTTAAAAAAAACAACACAGACTATCATTATATATGCCATTATGGCAATGTCCTTAAGGTTTTGTTTTCCTCAAGATTTAGAAGATACATTTACGCCTCAGTGCGAGGAAAGAAAAACGGTAAACATTCATCAGAATATTTCCGGCTGCGAGCAAAGGTAACGTTAGCAAATTGCACGGGAAATGTACTAATTTGACACTGACTCGAAAACTTGAGTAAAACGAACAACAACTAAATTGAAAAGAGACGAATGCTCTCGAAGAGAACCAAACATCTTGAGAATCTTGTTCAAATCAAACATTCATCACGCAGTATATTCATGTGCGGGTCGAGGTTAGAATTATTTAAGGCCATTCATATCACCCAGGGTTATCTCGAACAGATCGGTTCCCTTTCGAATTTTCGTTGTGAAGTCGATTCTTTCGATATCCATAAATAATCAAATGCGGTTGATTCCGGTCTGCTAATACTTATAGTCCCTTGGTTTCCAGTCAATATTAGTTGCGATTCTCTCAGAAAAAATCTTGATGTCATTGTATCTAACATCTCCTGGAGTAAAACAATAGCATTTTGTAGCAGAGATGTCACTTAAAATTCAAAACGACAACTGAACCCTATGAATAATTAATAGCCATGAGTTGAGGGAAGGTATTAAGAGTTTAAAACCACCCAGGAAGATGGCAAAGTTCACGGGAATAGACTGCAGGAGAAAGCAGAGGGTGTTGCCTGCAATTCTACGCAATCTCCCCTGCGTCTTTGCTCCACGGAAAACACGACTCTCAAGAGAAAGACAAGACCCCCATTGCCAATTGCCATAGCCTATTTCCCTTAAACAGATGGAATCGGCACCCGGAACACGGCATTATACTTTGTAATAGTCACCACGCATTTCTCGGCAATGGAATGCATCTGAAGGACTTGCACGATCCGGAGGTAGAATCATCAGGGCTCCCCCGACCACCTTTTATGCACCATTTGCTCCTCCTCGTTGAGTTTTAAGAGGGCGGAGGTAGGGCGGACGGGAAAGCGAAATGAGCACCAAGAGAGGGCAAGATAAACAACGGAGGTGAAGAGAGAGGGAGCGAGACAGGAGTAAGGAGAGGGAGAGCGAGAGAGACAAGAGGGTCTGCTAAAATGGTTGAGATATGAGGCAGGAGTCGAGTGTGGCGAATGGGTTTGGAGAGGCAAGGGAAAGGAGCGGGAGGATGCGTCGAGAGGGAAAATCATGGCGAGTGGAGGAGACTGGGACGAGGAGGGAGGGTTTGGGCGAAAGGGAAAAGCGTAGAGACTCAAGAGGGAGAGGTGAGAGAGTGGGAGTGAAGTTGAGGGAATGGAGGAGATAATTTTATTTGTTTAGAGGGGAGAATTTGAGCACCAGGAAGAAAAATCTATTTCAATTGTTTCCTACACCTATGACTAACTCCTTCCTCATGACACGGCCAGATGCTCATGTGTTAGAATACAACTTTAAATATATTAAATAAATTGAAATAAAAATGGAAATTCTAGAAAATATACAATTGGCACATAAAAATATACGAGATATATTGTTCCTATAATGATAGCAATTTGAGTTATTTGGAAGGAATTTCATTTATTCGTCTGTGTCAATCAGGTTCGCGGTAGTCCAGGGGGTAGAGCGTTGGACTAATGGCCGGAGGGGTCGGATTGGATTCCCGGGCAAGCCTCTCAGGCCACCTGCAGCTCCATCCAAGCTATATGATTTTTCGGGTACCAGATCTTCCTGGGAAACCATAACCGGCACAGGGAAAGGATGTGTGAATTTCACACGCCGTCGGACTTAGTAATAGGTGAACTCTACCATCACCTACCAAACCAATCTTCGGGTTGATTACTATGTTTATGGTTTTTTTTATAAATGTTATTTCCTTCGAAGTAGTCCCCATTAGATATTATACCACTTATACATTTTTCCAATCCTCGAAATACTTCTGGAACTCGATCTTTGTGCCCTCTCCCGTGCTTTGAGCCCTCTCAGCGATGCATTTTTAATCTCATCTATAGTTGTAAAACGACGGACCATTAAGGTTCTCTTTATTTTTGGAAATAAAGAAAAAGTCACGCGGGGTCATCTCTGGCAAATACGGAGACTGGGACATCATTACAGAGTTGTTTTCGGCCAAAAATTCACGAATACGCCCTGAGCAGGTGCATTATCACGGTGCAAAGGCCATGAATTGTTTTACCACAAATTCGGGAGTTTTTTCGTATTGCTTCACGTGCACAGCGATGAATATGTATCGTAAGTAGTACTCTTTATTCAACTCTTGTGACAAGACCTCACGGTGTACCATGTATTATGCGAAATTACAAAATACCCGGTATATTTGAGAACCTGGCCCCTCTGATCATCAATCCAATGCTCTACCCCCTGGACTACCACGTCCTAATGTTGCATAAATATGTCATTCTAAAATTTTTATATGCATTAAAACGTGCGTAAACTTATTTAGTATGCACATAAAAATAATAAGAAATACACCAC
The DNA here is from genome assembly GCA_037158775.1 of Hetaerina titia. Lineage (NCBI taxonomy): Eukaryota > Metazoa > Arthropoda > Insecta > Odonata > Calopterygidae > Hetaerina > Hetaerina titia. The sequence continues at coordinate 55,053,958 of CM073770.1, read as the reverse complement.
GTTTAATTCCTAAATTGAGAAATGAATTTTCCCGATGTGCTACTCTCCGATGTACATATGTAATAATATTAACAATGTGTATGTGTAAATGTATTACTCTATCGAGTAGTCCCCGCTCGAAGAATGGTACTGGCGGATATGCAGAATATTTTACATGAGAGGAATCCATCGCAGAAGGTGAAGGAAAGAGAGATGGTGAGCTGCTGCCCTTCAGGATACCACAATTCGATGTTTTGTATGGCTACATGCACGAATACACCCTTATATACCCTGTATTTATTTACGTCTAATACAACTATTTCTTCTGGGTGTGCAATATCAATAATATCATTTTGTTTTCATTTCCATGGCAAAATTAGTCCTTCAGGGGTCTGACTAGGGTATTTACTTTTAAAGGGATATCCCCACGACGGAAAGCATTCATTTCCCTAGGCGAAACTCCAAGGCGCAACCCAAGGTTACGCCTTCGAGCGCCCTATAGGGGAGCGCGTCGCCTGCCGGGCTAATGAAATAAAAAGAAAGATGGTATGGTAGCGTTCCAAAGGCGGGCACTACAGTATTCTTAATGCTGACATCACCTATCTCCTTACCAATGACACAATTTAACAAAGTAATTTCACCCAACTTTCAATGGTCTTGGTTTAAGAACAATTTGGAGAAGAGGGGCTCGAAGATAAACAATAGAATTACCAAGCGTGATTGGTGACTATGATTGTGCACTCCTTTAGTAACCATAGTGGGGCGCGTGTGGCGTAAAAATCCTTCTTAACCTACTGATATATCTACTAAACATAATGGTATACACTTGAATGGCATATGGGAGAGTGAGATAAAGAGAGAGAGAGAGAATGGAACGTAGGAGGAGAGAGAGAAAATGGAGGAAGACACGGTAGCAGAGGCGTTGGCGGCGGCAGTTGGGGATGTTTAGGGGTATGAGGCGGCGGAGAGCCGGGACTCGGGAGGGCAAGGGGGAGGGGCGGACGAGGCGGAGGGCAGGAGGCAAAGGGATGGGATGAGAGGGGGGAGAGGTTGGAAGAGGGAGTGGGGACAAGCCGGAAAATCGATCCTTGGGAGAGAAATTGCGCGCACGGCGGCCAGATTCGTACAACTGCAGCGCGGGCATTGTTGTTCGTCGAATGGGTCAACAAACTTATTGTTTAACCCGTTCGCTTTTGCACCGGCATTCGTTTTGTTCATGCATCGAATTCATTTCTTTCTTTTTTTTATTTTTTTTTGCGAACTCGGCTCTCTCGTATCCACCTTTTTTTTCATAAATTCTATGAGCATTCCCCACTCTATTTGAAGGGAGAGAGAAATGGAGCGTAGGACGTACGTTACGTATTCGTCCTCCCAACCGACCTTTCGATTCTCGCTCCAATGGGATTATTTCGTTCGTATAGACACACACACACACACATGCACATATGCGAATTATTTTTATTGAATAAAACGTGCAAAAAAATAAATAAACACAAGGTGGAAACTGTTTTCTTTTTAAACATTTCTTTTCTCTCCCACCCGCACATTTTTTGCGTACATTTTCGTGCATTTATTTTTTGTAGGTTGCGTGAGTTTGTGCATTTCTATTTTCATATTTTCCTTCTCACTTTCCGACTCGCTTCGGCAGTGGAAAAATTTCCAGCGAGGTAACGGCATCCCCCGACGAGAACGACAGGGCCGCGTTTTGATTTTCGAAATTCCTGTCCACCGCACCTTCCCCTCTCATCCGCTTCCCCCCTCCCCGTTGTGCACGCTGCCGGGACCTCGACGCCGCAGCAGTTTTGGCTTTTTCATTTCGCCCCGTCCTACCCGCTCTCTCTCACTCTCCAACCCTCCTCTAACCCTTCCTCTCTCTCTCTGTCCCTCCACCAATCCCCGTGGATCGGACTCCTTCGGACAGAGGAATCGGAAGAGCGGGAGAAGGGCATCGGTTATGTTCCCACCGTCACGCGAGCCGGGGCATTCGGAATCAATTCGCGAGACGAATGCATGGGAACAAAAATGAATTGAGAGAAGGGATATAGTGGATGAAAAGGACGGAGGAGGCACGAAAGAGAGGAAAGTTCCCGGGCCGTGCGCATTTCGGTGAAGGGCGGGCCTCACACGCGTGAAGGTGAGCAGCGGCGAATAAAAAATGAAAGAAGAGAATGTTTTTTTTAATAAAAAAAGAGAAAGAGAGAGAAAAAGAAATATGAATAATTTAAGAGCGGGGAAGAATATCGTCAGCAAAGAGACCGAGGAGGAAGAGGATGCCAGGCCGTTCCGATACTTTCACCGCGCATGTGTTCCGTTCATCCTTCGCTAAACATACGGCACCGTTGTTACGTAATATTTTTTATATTTTCGCGAGCGCTCCACCACCCCTCCCCCCAAAATAAATACGTTTTTTCGCACGAGAAAGTTTCTTTTAATTATGATCGCGCTTTTCTCCCCCCCCTTCCCCTCTCTCTGCCCTTACTCCAACAATCCTACATATTTCGTTTTTACGATTCGACAACTCGGCTCCCGACCTTACTTAAAAAGACTTCGACCGAGCGGGAAAGGAAGATGCACTGCCGGCCAGTCGTGCGAGCGTCCAAATGGGTGAGAAATCGAAACCGGAAGATAAACGAATGCCGCCGTCATTAGTGCGATTTAATTAAGCGTTCGGAATCCATCGCACCTCCGCCCCTGCCTCCACCCCAACCCTCCCTCCTTGTAGCCGCGACTGGCTATGCATACATACCCAAGCGCGCATTTTTTTCCCTAAGTCGTTTTCGCTACCGGTCTGGGTAGCGAAATTTGTCGAAGTACACGATCCAAGATCCGAGTTTGCCGACGATCTTTCCCAAGGTCGACTCGCTCATTAATTGCTGCTCAGAACAACTTTAGCATCTCTCGCACACCCTCTCTATCTTTCGAGAAAATGCAGGAGAGAAATTCAGTTTCCCTCGCGGCATCTTTACAAAGGGCTGGAGGGTTAGGAGGAGGAGGATGGGTACCGCGAAGAAATGTGGGAGGGAGAAGAGAGTAAATATTAATTATTTCCCGGGTGTGCACTCCCAATGGATCTAATTAAGCCACTTAATCGCTCCGTGCGATGGAATGTCGGTGTCGGTCGCCCCAATCTTCCAAACCCCCCTCCCCCCCCCCCCCGGAGGCAAGAAACCTCCCATCCGAAATCTTCTTTCCCGATCCATGCGAGAAAATTCTCCCGACCTTTCCTCCCTCCCGACGTATTTCTTTATTTTTACAATGTCTCGCGTTTTATATTCCCTTCCAATGGCACAGGAATGCATTGGAGTCGGGAGAGAGAAAGTGGAAGTAAGCGGGATTCGAAGTTTTTGGAGAAAGTGCCGCCGTTTTAAGAAATATCAGTTCGTGTTACTTGAGGAAAAATATAGACTATCGTATCTGAATGTCAACATCTTCTTCCGGATCTTCGCAATGCAATCATGTTAAACTTCCAGAATGTGTATAATACGATTCAAATTTAAATTTTTTTAGAAATGCGTTATTCGCAATTTTATGAATTCACGGAATTGAGTTGGGTTCTGGATGGTCCCTGAAAACTAAATAATGTTACCTTACCATTACTAAAGCCCTACACAACACAAAAAATTCGCATAACACGCAATCGATTTCAGCTCAACACACACTATCTACCACGCTACATGCCTCCTAAAATGCCTATTATTTTCCTACCTCTATTCCGCTTACCCAATATTCTCCCTCTTATCAGTCTTCAATATCCCATTACCTCTTAATAGCTCTTCCATCCACTTCTTCTGCCTCCTTCGAATTGCACCCAACAAGTTCCTTTATACCCTTGCCACACCTAACGACTCCAACACACCTTTCACTCATTTTGGATTTATATGATGGAAGTAATTTTTATATGAGGACCTAGGTTTGATTCCAGGACAATGCATTAACTTTCACAGTAGGTAGCGCACATGAATCGTGTTTTAGAAATGCTATATCTTTTTATTTTGGGCCTATGAAGTCGGAACATCTTCCTTCAACTAGTTTGTAGTTCATCAAAAACAGCAAAATGTTACTTTGTGGTTTTCCATTCACATACACGTCCCTATTATTAGCATCTCTGCCACAGAATGCAAAGACAAAACTAAGAAGCCTCAAAAATAGCATTTTGCGGAATGATTCCGCTTAAGGAGTCAAACCTTTCGACTTTTATGTTGTATTTCACATTTACGTACTAAAATAAATTTCTGATAGGATAGTCGCGGCGTTGAAACTGGCGTCTGTGGTTTTATCTCAGGACATAGCTTATTAAACAAATATAGACTCGTCTGTCTAATGGTTGGAAGTATTTTCCGATTGGGAATATTCATCAGCCCGTGATCCCACAAAAGTCCCTCGGTCGAACCGCGAACTCTTCGCGAGTCATAAATAAAATAAATGACTGTGAAGAAGAAGGGAGAGAAAAGTAATAATTTTTCTCCTTCATAAAATGCCCAACGTCTGTCATTCACTCTCGAGTATCGTCGTCCTTTAACATGCAATACCTTCTGCAACAGCCACTGCCGAGTTCGCCTCGGTTTTGTTTTTGCATTATTTCCCTTGCCTCTTTTTAATTCACGACGACACAACGGAACCAACCTCACAAACAAAGAAGTCCCCGTAGTTGAGGGAGAAAAGAAACGGAAAAAAATATTTTTGCGAGTGAAATAACGAAAAGTACGAGAATGAAGAAATCCACGGGAGGATGGGAAGTGAGGGATTAGGATTCTTTTTTTTTTTTAATGTTGAGCACGCGTAGGATGAGCCGTACGGGTTTTTAATACGTATATAAGTATTTTTTTCCCTTTATTTTCCCAAAAATATTCTTTTATTTACGTATTCATGTATACATTTATTTATGTATATACAAATATACTGCGGAAAATTATGCCGAAGAAATGGACAGCGGGAGGAAAATAGAGAATTGATAGATGAGCGGAGGGAGAGAATGGAATAAAATCACAGGAAAAGAGACTACGGAGAGAAAAAGAGAGAGAGAGGAGGAGAAAGAAAAGAATGTGGGGAGGCGCAGAGAGAGAGAGGAAACCGCGAAAAAGGGGACTGTGGGAGATAATCGCGAGTGGGCGCACGGGGAAGGATGAAAAATTTCGGAACGCTTTTCATTCCCTTCTCTCCGGGGTAAAGGGAAGAAAATAAAAAGCAGTTGCTCATGTATATGTTATGGAAGAAGAAAGGCCGGGTGATGAGTGTGGTGGGAGATTGCGGAGGGATTGCGGGGGGAGCGGGGGGGGAGGGGGGGGAGGGGGGGGAACGCGCGCATAATATGGAAATGGAAAACGAGGAGTAGGAATATGTAGATGGGTATATATACATATTCACAACAAAAAACCGACGCACGAGCTCACAACACAAGGTGAGGGCCGAAAGGAAGGCGAGTGCGTGCATGCGTTCGTGTGTGTGTGCGGGAAAGAGAGCGAGATATAAGGACAGTGGATGCGTTCGGGATATCGTCGCGGAGGCATTGCTTGCGCTCGTGCGGGGGCCAGAAAAGAACAGCTGGTCCAAAGGGCGGGGGAGGGCACCTTTCGAGGAACTGGAGTGCAGCGTCGGGAAAGGGGGACCTGGAGCTGGAACACCGCGGAATGAAGAATGGCTACAGGAGAAACTACTGAAAATGTGAAAGATGAGGTGTGTGCACGTGGGGGGTGGTGGGTGAAAGGAGGAGGGAGGAATGAGGGAGACCTTATGAGATGGTGGGGGGAGAAGGGGTGTGGGGGAGGGGTTGGGGGCAGAGGTTGCGATATGAAGGGGAAGGCAAAGGAGGATGAGGCGCGCAGTGAAAAAAAATAGATTTTTTTTAAAACACTCCACCGCCACCCGACGATAAGGAGAGTACACAAAAAATGAAATAATAAGAAGAGGGTGAGGGAAGGAGGGAGGAGAAAGAAACCTTTCGTCTGGTTTTTTTTTGATGCCACCATGAAGAACTTTTCAAGAGCACTTATGGTTTGGCGAGGAGGATGAGCGCGAGAAGGCTGGGACCCTAAAAAAAAATATATTTAAAGAAAAAAAATACTGTGCAAAACCATCGAAATCAATAGTCCTCTGCCCCCTTCCTCCCCTAACCTACCACCCCCTAACACCCTCTTCCTTACTGTTTGCCTTCCGCTGTAAGGATCCTTTAACGCTTCCTTTCTTTCGAATCCCTTTCTTCCTCGCACCCTTTCTTGGGTTAGTCACGTCACGTGATCGAATTTCACGCTCGATGTCACTCCATCCCCGTGGCGGAGATGGAAGCCGCGAGGAAATGTGAAAGGATACGCTCGCGCGCGCACACACACACACGCACGACATTTTTTATGTGTTTATGTATACATATATATGTGTGTACGTATGTATATATATATATATGTATATATTCATTCACAAGGAAATAGATATAAGAAAAAGGGATAGGAACACATAAAAAGGACGAACACAGGATACTTATTTATATATATATATATATGTATATATACATATAAACCATAAACACAGTAATCAACCCGAAGGTCGGTTTAGTAGGTGATGGTAGAGCTCACCCATGTACCAAGCCCGACGGCGTGTGAAAATTCACACATCAGGGTAGGGGGGCCAGTTCCTTTCCCTGTGCCGGTTATGGTTTCCCAGGAAGACCTGGTACCCGAAAAATCAACTAGCTTGGGTGGAGCTGCAGGTGCCCAAAGTGCCTTGCCCGGGAATCGAACCCGGGACCCTCCGGTCAGTAGTCCAACGCTCTACCCCCTAGACCACCGCGACCCGCATATATATATATGTATATATATATATATATATATATATATATATATATATATATATATATATATATATATATATATATATATAATGTTATTTATGTATACATATTATATTTTTATGTATATATATTATTTATTATTAGGTAGTCTACCGGTTAAGGTAGGTTTTTGGATGGACAAAACTATCAAATAAGCATTTTGTAAATCCAAGCAAAACCCATTCTAGCAACCTAATCTACATCAGGTCCCTCTTCATCTCTGTGTACTTCTTTCCTCCCTTCATCCCGTCCAGCATCCCTATCCTATTCCTGCCCTTTCCTCGCTTGCCCAACATTCTCCCCTCTATTACCTTCTTCAACATTCCACTACCGCTCAACACGCCTTTCATCCATTTTTCCTGCGTCCATAGGATTTCTCTCCATATATATATATGCATGTATTCCGTCATGAAAGACGAAACAAATCGGCAGTTTAAAAAGAGATGATTGAAAATGACGGTCGCGGTATGCTCTTCCACCCTTTCGTCCCCTCTCGCCTACACACCAACCCCCCTCGCTTACCCCCACCCCCTCCCTCGGTTCAAACAAAAAGGTTTGCAGAGGTCTTCAAAGATCAGCGTTTATGAATGAAAAGGGAAAGGGATGCTAGGGTGCGGGGGAGTTAGGAGGAGGTCGGAAGGGTTGGTGTGCATGGTGATGGGCGGGGGAAAGGGTTCTCCTCCGAAAGAAATGCGACTGGCAAAGTGCGTGAGAGAGAGAGAGAGAGAGATTAAGAGAGGGAATCCAAAGAGATATTGTAGATATTGCTTATTGCCATACACTTTTCAGGTTTGGATTTATTGCTGCTGGGGGCAGCAGTATTATCTCGCAAAGCATTGATGAATACTCAATGAATAATTCAAAAGGTTGCATTAAAGGGGAGCATTACGCCTCGGTAAGCAAATCACGAGTGATAAATTATTCAACTCACTGCGGACATCGAATTTTGAAGTGATTAGCCATTTTCAAACGAGTTCAAATAGCGTTCAGATCAATTAACCTTGTTGGCCACATTTGTTCCACTCCGAGTTTTTGCGAATTACAAAAATCGTCACATCCTGTTTTTTTCTGCTTCCAATACTGAAACCTAGCCATAGATGCGCGAGTCATTTCCCTGAACAAAAGGGTTTCCTTGAACTACTTCCTTGACATTGTCAACTGCTTTTCAAAGGCAAGTGTCATCCGTTAGAACCCTCAGGTCCTACATTTATATTCCTCTAATTATCCGGAAAGAATTTCACTTTCTACGTAATCTTCTTTTTTTCATGGGTATGTGGTCAATATATCAAACAATGTCATCAAATCAGTTAGATATTGGACACTATCTACAATTGATTGCGAAAAAATAAGACAATAATTTTTTTTTTATTAATCTGAAGTTTCAAAATAATATCCAGTTCCGAAAAGGTGTATTTCACCCCTAAGGGGTGAAGTGAAACAGGTGGTAAAAAAGTCTGATCCTGTTTTAACACAATAAAAAATGAAACGTGAGTGATGTTACTGCTCATGAAATTTTTCGCGAACTCAGGGAACAAGACAGTCAGTGGGCTCCTTTGCGAAAAAGAACAATCCAATAAATCAGTAGGATTTGCCGATGTTTCGACCATTCATTGCAAAAAATTATTACGCTGAATTTTAAAAGAAAACAATCCTCAATCTCGAAAAGGAGTACTGATAGGCATAGGTACTATAAGAATATGGATACTATAAGGGTACTACGTATAATGATAAGCATGTCCACGAATGAATTCCAGAAACCATCTAGGTAAGATGCTGGTTAAGTTTAGGATTGTGTTTCATATTCTAGATTTTGAGTTGCATGCTTCGCTATCGTATGGCCGTGGACTTCTGCAAACTTTCCCTCAATATATTACTAATCAATGAGCTAGATTCTACAGTTCAAATTGACGACGAATGATGAAGGAGATAAGTCAATAAAAATGAATATTTTAGTTCTTTGGTTAGGGAAACAGACAACTAAAACAATATACGTCATTTGGGGCGGTTAATTTCGACATTGAAGTGCAACGAGTGGCGCGAAAGAAAGATCAAAATACCCCTTCAAAATCGCCCAATCTATATAAAATATTAAGATGACCTGAACGTTTCCACGTAGGAGGAGCAAAGAGGACGACTGCGAGGTGAATCGAAAGAGCCTAGGGGTCGAAGGGTCCGTCGACGGTTGAGGTCATTTTACCAGAAGAACCAATCGAACGAGGAACACCCCGAACGGCTGACGAAGTCCAAAAGGAAATGCAAAGAGGAGGTGAAACAGTCATGCGAGAAATCACGCTAGATCTGCGAGATGGAAAACTAAAAGTAGCCAGATGAACAATACGCAGACGCTTATTTCTACACTTTTGGAGAAACAAACAACAATTCGGGTATCCTCTTCCATTCAAAACATAACGGATTTCATTGCCGAAGTTGCGTTTATATTAAAATCACATTGAAACGGTAGCGTAAAAAAAACAAGCACGCAAAGAATACGCATCCCTCTTTCCGAAGCCAACTCATGAAAACTTGGGCGAAACAAAAATCAAAATTTCAAATACTCTCTCAACATTATTAAATGTGAAGTACGCGTGGGGAGGCTATCGATGAATTATTTACCACGCACGCACAGGAATATATATATATATATAAGGGTAAGCAAAATACGATTGAGGGACCATCGCACAGGAAGCATGCATCTTTCAAAGTTTTAAAATATTCCTCCGATTTCTATTAAAACGTGGAAGAGGCACCTATCCACCGCAAAGAGGCTTTTTTGAGCAATGGAATATTGATGAGATGGCTCCCGTGGAAAGAGAATGGGGTGCACGACGGAGTGATTGGAATAGGGAGGTGTGGAGGGAGGGGGGGTGTGTGGAGGAGGGGGAGGAAGAGGGAGGATGGGGATGGTGGTTCGGAGGGCGCGGGGTGAGATGAGGGGTTGGTACGTGCGTGGGCGGAAAAAGAGAGAGAGAGAGGGGGGGGATGGTGGAGTAGAGTTGGTGGGTGGGTGGTAGGGGAGAGGCAAAGGGGACGGGGGGGGGGGAGATAGAGAGAGTGCACGGGGGACTCTTTCCCCAGCAGACGTGCGTCTCGTTGATTTGACGGGCGTGACTTGGAAGTTTCGCTGAAATGTCGAAAATTTGTATTTTTTTTCCTCCCTCCCCGCCCCCTCCACCCTCGACTCACTTGTCCAAGGAGAAATGCGTCCGCGTATTCGCTGCCGCTGCCTTTTCTCTGGCAGTCATTCTTCTCCCCGCGGCCCAGCACTTCCAATCCGAGAGATCGAGATGCGCGACTGCGCCCATCGAATGAAAAGAACCTCGGGCCGACATGGGAATTTTTGCATGCGTGCGTCGCGAGATATTTTCTTTGCGTAGACAATATATCCGAGTGGTTTGAGGAATGGGTATTAGGAATAAATCCGACGGAATTCACGCCGATGAGACATAAGGGCAACAGAAATGAGAATAACGTATGAAATGGACTGGGATGGAATAAGTAACACGTGCTTCAGGGCCACCACCCCTACCTCCTGATTGCCAACGAGAACGCAAATTAGAAGAATAAGTCGAACAAGCTTAAAAGAAAGCTGACTTCAGGGAAATATATAAAGGAAAATCAACATGCGAATGTTATTTCACATCAGTTTTAATAATTTACCATGAACATCAGATTGAGCTTGAATTAACATCAGATTTAAGAACACTAATGAACACTATGATACAAAAAATTCAAAATAAAATCTACATTTGATATTGTTGGCTTTAGATGATTCGATTCGAATAGGTAAATTCAAACACTTGTTACAATGCACGTGCTTTATAAAACGAATATTTTAACCCCTCAAGAGACGTGAGCCGCGTTGGGTTGGGAGGGGTTCATTCTCTAGATGAAATGATATTTCACTGACGGAATCCTACCGATCGTCTGATTGATTACTCCTAATTCGTTGCGACCGACATGTCTTCCATCTTTTTAGTTTGAAGTGACGAACAGTGGGTTACTGGGACTAGGCGGACAAAAGTTGGAAAGGAAAACTCCCATTTGGGGTGTTTGAAACGGTAAGTTGGATACCCTGATCTTTTAGGTGTCTGGTCGTGATCTCATAGCCGACAGGTAGGTTAGTACGCACCTGTGCCTTTGAATCAATGTCAAAGTGGCAGGTGAGCGTTTCACTGGTACCACCTGAAACGATATTTGAGCGTCAAATTCCATTCCAAGTTCCATTCGGCTTGAATATTTCATTCGATTTAATTTTTAAAATATGGACTTGAATTAACAAAGTAAGTTAAATTCCATCATATTTTTATAAATTGTTATTCGATAAATTAGCCTGTAATAAAGATTACATTGTAGCGGCAAATTGATTGAATTTTTTCATGAAATTCGAAAAGTCCTTATCAAAAAGTTATTTTGTCTAAGAATGCCCTGACGTGATATTAGAATAAATGGTAGAGGGTATAATTCTATTTCGATTTCAAAAAAAATCAACTGCAGCCGATCACTACAACGGTCGTAACTGAAGTATTCTCTCCCGCTTTCTTGCACGGCCTGGACTCGCTTTCTCTCTGGCTCTCTCCCGCTCGCTATTTTTCATTTTTCCATTTGACAATGGAGATTAAGATTTAGCTGAAAAAGCACACTAAATAACCAAAAGTAACAAGTAGTGTTTTCTTGACGTTAATATTCACGCAGCCAACATTTTTTCAGAAATTGATAAATAAATTATCAACAGCGATTATCAAAATTATCAAAGCAGGAGCTTGTAGAATAGCATGGGAAGTGGGTGGATGTTTCCACCATTTTATTTGCATCTCTGATGCCACAATAGCTTTGCACCGCTGAAAGAGACATCATAACGTGGGAAAACCCAGGCTCATCATCACCTAGGTTTTGTCGGTCAATTAAGACGGAGTTCCAGAAGGAGACGCCGGAGATGATAAAAAAGTCCCAGATAGAAAATGTTCAAATGCAGGAGAAATATTTTTTGCCCTGTGGCACGGCAGACGTGGATGAGATGAAATGAATATTAACCATCAATTGTAAATAGTATGCAGAAGTGTATGTGTGTAAAAATAATAATTAATTGATTATAATATTTTTTATAATATAGTAATTAATAATAATAAGTAAAAGGTTATTATTTTTTATAATAAGTATTATATATATATATATATTTAATATATAAAATAAGTAATTAATATCATAATGAGTAAAACAAAATTTGCACTTTTCCACGGATTTATTTGTAACGTACAACGCGTTTCAGTTCATGGCACCATCTTTTGGTACAAGAAAATATTCAACATGCGATACATAATATTTATACTTGTTTGAGGATGGGGGGGAAGAAAAGAGTGAGGAGTAAGGTAGGCGGGAACGAAGAGGGGAAATATGGAAACCCAAAGAAACAGGGAACCTAAATAACTGGGGAGGTGAAAAGAGGGGAGGGAAGATAAGCACTTCTGGTCATTACGGAAAAGAAAATACTTCGTTACTCCACATGCACTCCACCATTCACGACCAAGGCCTCTACTTACGAAGTCATTATCTTTGTAAGTCAAAACCTAGGTCGAAAATAACAAAATTTAAGTGAAAGAACAAATCATCTTCCTTTCCTATATGATCCGTTTCCACCAAGTGATGCCTCAAACCATTCTATTGTGGTCATTATTTGAGAGGACGGAGACAGGTAGCTGGTTTCCTGGCGGTAAGAATGAGGGAAGAATAAAGAAGGGTTAAGCGGGATAGAGAAATCGAAGGGATAGAGGCAGATTGAGGGATGAGGTATAAGTGATTCTAAGAAGGACATTATCAGGGAAGGGTTGTTCGACTGAGAGTGGAGGGTAGGGGGAGGTTGGATGGGAAACGCGAAGGGCGGAGTCAATAGGAGAGAGAGAATTTCACTCTTTGCTGTGGGAACGGTATTCCGAGGATAGTAGAGTGGTTTACAAAAATATTGTAGCTTAAAATAACATTCATATTAATTTTACAATTTCAAGTTGCTCTAAAATATCAAGTCTCTTGCCCTTGTTTTCGTAGTGAAGAATTTCCGGATTCAATTTATACATGAGTGGGATAATTGTAGTAGATGCTTTGCTAGGAGTGATGTTTCATCAAAAGTCCTCCAACGTCTTTCATGTTCTTTTATTGTGGTTTTGAAACTTTTCCCAGTCTGGCCTATGTAGCACATATCACAGGAATAACACTTCATCTTGTAAATGCCGGAGTGTAAGAGGGGTTCCAATTTGTCTTTGTTACGTTAAAGGATTTTTCCCAGTGTATATGGAATATGAAATGAGATATTAAACTTTCTTTTATTATATTTCAGGGTAATCTTATTAGAAATATCACCCACGAGGAATAAACGACACTACTTTTTGGGCTTTCTTGTATTGGACTAAGGGAGTATAACTGTGAAATGGCTTTAAATTTTAATTTTTTCTTTAAGAGATTGGCGACAATGGTGACACCGTAGCCATTGGATGCTGCTATTGATTTTATAGTGTCCAGCTCATGGTTGAAATTTTTTAATGTTAGCGGTTAATTTAGCAAGTCGGTGTATCATTGAATGGAAGGCTAAAAGTTTCTGGCTCGTAGGGTGGCAGGAATCGGCATGAATTATTTTAATATAATTAAGATCACCTTTAAATGCTGTATATAAGTTGCGTATAATTGTAAATAAATTAACTCTCAAATTTGTATATAAACATTTTACTCTTGTATTTGAAACTAGCAGATTCGAGTCACGGAATCGCCCGTGACAAAAAATAAAAATCTGCTTAATTTTTATTTCTCGCTACGCGTCACATCCTTTTATAATTCAAATCGATTATCTAACCTTCGATTTAATTATATATTTGTGTCACATTAATTGAAACTAGCATCCACAGGAAATGGAAGTATACAGTATAATAGATACATTTTGTGACGGAAAATACGAGTAGCTTTCAACTTTTAATTTTTCATTTGAAAGAGTACTCAAAATATTTTCCATATCCATTCCCTTTTCTATATAATATATATATACATAGGAAAACTATTGATAACGTCTAATAGCTGAATTATTTTCCCTAGGAATAAAGTTGATTTTCTTTAAAAGCTAACGATATTATTTCGCGATTCCATTTAATCAATTATAACAAATCCAAGTTTAATAACTGAGATTTTTTCAAAGCTAAATTAAACATTTCCTTCTATGGAGTCTCATTCATTCCCGATTCGGACACATATTTAGATAAGAGTTCAATGATATGTCTTACTCCCATCCATCTACACCTCGAACCATTGAAGTTGGATACTTGTACTTAATGGTCCAATTTACTGCATTGTATCTCTGAAGCACTTTTGTTTTTGGGCTTGCATTTTTGTAAGAACACATTTGTATTTAATTGGCTTAAATGCTAACATAAAAACTGATTTGTGTAGGATAGATTAATTGAATTCATTACCTATAGTTTAGGCATACGTACTTGTAGGCTTTTAACCTGTCTCCTAGAAACTAATATACTTTGCGAATCATAAAAATAGCTCTTGCTGGAAATACGTACTAGTTCTGCTGTACCAGTTCTCTTTTTCAACTCCTCTCAACAACCTCCATTCCCCTCATGTTTGTATAACTTTGGAATTCACTTCCTCCTTCCACCTCTCAACTCAATATTTATGCTCCTGTATACATCTTTCAGCAACCTCCTCAATATCTCCTCCATCAACTTCCCCAGGCTCCTTAGAATGGTACCCTGCAGTTTTCCTCATCTCCCAGGCATCCACTAATGCATGTTTGTCTTCCACTCCATCCATCTTACTTTTCCGTCCTCCATATCCACATCTCAAAAACCACCAATCTATTCTCAACTGTCTTCTTATAAACTCACATTCTTGAAACGTGCAACGTCATAATTATATAAAAATCCAGGATAATGCTTTCTTTAAATCTTTACTCTGGATTCTCGGTCATCAGTTCTCTCCCATTGGAGAATAATTCTGTAGCTAAGGCAATTCCTGCCGCTATATATCAGTTTTTGCTTTTATTGAATGTTTACCAATTTATTTTCCGTGACCTTTATTTTATTACCCAATTTCTTTTATGAGCTTACTACCAAGTTCGTTTTCCTCCAAAATACTACTAGAATATTATTGAGTTTCAATATTATACTTGAAATGAACGAATGAATGTCCTACTATTTGAAATCTTTGTTCATGCGTTTTCTTGGAGTTTATTATAATTCCGTGTATCTCTGATTTATCTTGTGCTGCGGTATGCAATTAATATAATCTTTGGCTAATTATTTAAATTTTACCTTTTTTTAAAATCTACCTAAATTAATCAGCTCATCAGTTAACATTAATTCCCACCTTCAGCCTTTGCTTGACTGCATGACCAATTCACCTGCATATACATAAAACCCACTGGCCACCATCAAAGATCCTGTCGTCCTCTTCTGGTTACCGCTGCCCAACCCGATTCTCGTTCATTATCCTTACTAGTGCCGTCTCATTCAGAGAGAGATTTTTAAACAGATACCTATTTCCTGAGCCAATCCCGTACACCCTTTAAAATTATCAACTTTGTCCACTACCCTCAAATGAAACCCATTTACATATCCACAAATCACACAGAAGGTACCTGTTTAATTCCATTCATGAATTTCATTCTATTTGTGCTTAAATGAAGGCTTCACCCATTAGCACGTACTTCTAATCCAAAATCGATAAATGAAATCGATAAACCGAAATCGATCGACGCGTAAGTAGTCACTTTCTTTACCTTTCTCTTCTTTTAATGATCTTTTTTTTAATATTTCTGCTGCGTTGGCCATTCAAGCACGGTCCTATAGAGTTTATATTACACTATTCATCTGCGATTAAGGGATTACAGATGATTTAACCACATATTCTAACTGCGCTCATTAAATTCATATAGGTTTGCCTTTTGAAGTTCCAGCAAACACTTGCAAAGTTTGGCATAGTGTTTGGTAGATAGAGAAATTCCAACTTCGTCAATATCTTAATACAACCAAAATAAAGATGAGCCATTAATAAATGACAACTACGTCAATGTCTTAATGAAAGATAGTAAAACATTTACATAAAAATTCAAGAAATAAGTTAAATGAAAAACAAGTAAGCTAGTTTCTCAATAATTAAATCTATTTGATTCAAAATTTAAAAAAAAACTCCTTTTTTAGTGAATTCCTTTGACCTGAAACAAAAATACATCGCTAAGTTATTTTTAATGCAATTGTTTTCGAGTTCACAGAATTTCTAATGCTCCCATTCTTATTCTCCACCCAGTAAGCATCAAATTCCCTCATGTTATTAATTTTCGCCTCATCCAGGATTAAGCCACTTTCACACTGGATAAGTAGCGATACGCTGCAAAATTTTTTGAAAAGGTGCAATTAGCTCCCTGAAAATGAATTTTTTCTTCCGGCGAATACGTATCCTGTACAAGAGATCTTATTCATTCGGAAGTCGCAGGAAGCGGCGAATGTGCCTCTCACCTTTGCCGTAGGGGTGAGCAAACCTGAGGGAGCCCTTTTGACTCTGGGAAGAGGTGACTTTGCCATTAGCGGATCCATTACGGGACTGAAAGGGGGCAGTTTAATTGAAAAATTCCTACGCTCGGGGACGGAGTGGGGTCCCCGGGTCCTTTTGTCCTCCTTCGCCCCGCCTGCACATCATTTCCTCGCGCCTTGGAGAAGAATGCGCTGGAGTGGGGGAAGGGGTTCGAGTAGCGCACCCTAAATGAATAATACAGCCCTGCGTAAACTTTTCTCGACTTTGAGTAGTTTTCAGTGGGGTTCGGCCGGC
Source organism: Hetaerina titia (assembly GCA_037158775.1). Taxonomy (NCBI): domain Eukaryota; kingdom Metazoa; phylum Arthropoda; class Insecta; order Odonata; family Calopterygidae; genus Hetaerina; species Hetaerina titia. Next base: position 55,037,349 of record CM073770.1, on the reverse strand, counting down.
TACCATCAAAGAGCACGCGGAATTCGAATGAGGGGAACATTCTCGGACTAACCAATTCGCCGGGAAAGCACGCCCGTCCCACGAAATGGAACAGGTGTTGGGGATTGACGGTAGTGCGCGGCGGCAACCGGAAGGGCTTTGAACGGATCAAGAATCCAGCCAGCAGATGATAAAACGTTTCGTTGATAACAGATGTGGTCGAATTTCGCCAAAGTTGGCGAAAAAAAATTCACATAAACTGGTGTAATTGTTTCGATCAACACCGTCGATGTAAAATGCAAATGTGATTGCCTATCGTAGAAACAAAAAAATATTCACCTGAACTGAAAAATCAAAAGCGGAGCTTGTCGGACGTATTTTCATGTATAGTGAATTCTTAATTTAAATTTAATCTTATTTTACTGATTTTATTGAATAAATTAATTCGACCCTGTTATGCGATACGTTGAAATTCGTTTGATCTACCATTATAACATCGTGAATATTCTTCGTCGAGTTGTTTTGATACCCAATAAATTATGGTATCTTCATGATACTTTCGTTTATTTTCATTTTAAATTGATTTCTACAGCACCCTTTTTTATTTTGCTACAGGGGATGTATAACCCCTAGGATATATAAGACTGCGTAGAAGTAGGTTTAATGTTCTCTCTAGCTGCATGGTTGGTAATTTTTAATGCCTTTTAAATTTATTTGGAAAGCAATCCAAGTCCACTTGTCGTTAATACTTAGATTATAAGTGATAAAAGCATCACTAGTGAATACTCGTACCTCTAATAACCTGCGGTTTTATGCACGAGGCAGTAACTGGAGTAAGATTTTGATAGACAACTTTCTGCGTGGAAACGATTAGTTATTCGAGTTGAAAGATTTGGTGTTTACCCATTGCATGATTGCGGTTAAATCTTCACTGATTCTTCCACCGGGTCAACGTTTCAGCTGTCGACGTTTCGATGACGGAACCAACCATCGAAACTTCGGCAGCTAAAAAGTCGACCCGGCGGGAATACCCGCGAAGACTTTACCGCAGTTATTCGGATTCACACCGAGTTCGATTTTTAAGATTTATTGGAAAAATAATGTATCGACATAAATAATGTATCGATATATTTTTCCAAATAATATAATAAACATATTGTTTGGACCTTTTTCAGTTATTACTTGCAGGTCAAGTTATCGGAAAAATGTTTCAAAACATCGCCTTAACCTGGACAGGTATATGTACGTAAACACGGAATACTTGATACTAATAAGACGCTATGCACGAGTTTTAAGTCTTTCCATCTGAATTCTAATTTGTTAATAGTAGATAGATTTTCATCATCATTACAACAATTTACTAGAAGGTTGGTCTTTATAGGTGAGTATAGAACTAAACCCTAAGGCATGTGGAATTCACACAATCAGGGTACGGGAGTTAATTCCTCTCCATGTCCTACTATTCGGTTTCCTACGAAGGTCTTATAACCATAAAATCTCATCGATTCGATTCTGGATGGGATTGTCGAGGTATCACCCGGGTCCCCAGCCGAGTGTTCGACCTGCTGAGCTAACATTATCCCAATAAATATATAATGGAATACTCGTGTATACCAACTAAAGCAGATATACCAACATTCCATGTGAGAACCTTCCTTACATTTTTTTAAATTGTTTAAACTGTCATTAGCGGAGAATTTATCAAATTTTAATATTTGTTATTTATATGAAAAATATAAATATCACTCTTCCGACCAAAATAAATCAATAACATAACCCAACTTTGATTATATGCAAATGTAATGAAAAATATGATATACGATATTCTCATAGCAACGTAATATTACCGATATGTTTCGACTGGTATAGCACTCCATTAAATACAAAGACTTCGATAAATCATTTGATATGCACATAGATATTTAATTTTAGTGCTATCCCCAGTGCCAAATGCCTGCTTACAAGAAAAATAATTGCTTGAATTAGCATAAACACGACGGGAAGTGTCGGGAAAATCCCGTACAAAAGGACCCTTATGCACTTCAGGTCCCCCTGCTACATTTTTCTCATGTTTCGTTGGGAGAGGAGGGGACATATTTTCCAGTGGATTATAATCAACCCCCCCTACACCTTTTTTCAGTTTACTTTGGCCCAGAATGATGCAGCCCAGGTCCGGGGACTCCTCTCCTTTGCTCACCTCCAGCGCGATACGGCGCCGACAAACAATGGGGGGGGGGCGCACTGCACCGAGTCGGGGAGACCATAAAGAAACGATAAGGGAGAAATAAATAAGCGAGGGACGAGTGATTTAGAGGCACTGTTTCTGTTTTCTTCTTCTTCTTCTCCTTTTTTTTATTCGGGAGCGTGATCAGACTCGGAGATTCGTGGGGAAAAGGTCCTCTCGCGCGCGCGGTGCCTGCTTTCGCGGCCACTTGGCGAGCAGCACTTCCCCGGCGACTTTCATGTTCCAAGATCCCACTTTCCTTCTTTCCCTGTCGATATCCTTCCGTTTATTTTTTTCCTCTTTATTATTAGGCCACCGCATTCAAAGAGCCCCTCCCCGCAAACACACCCACACTCGCCCGCGAGGAGGACGTAGGCCGCGATCCAGGAAATAGTCGTAAGAAAATGCGATAAATTTCCGCGTCGGTTACGGGAACGTTCGTTCACCCCGCGGAGGTGTCGACGGAGGACAGGAAAGGGTAGGGGGTGGAGGCCGAAAAGGGCTAGGAATAAGGACCCCAGAGTCCGCCCCCCACCTCCCATGCACGTGGCGAATGGGAGGGAGGGAGGGGGCGAGCCAATCAAACGAGGCCGCGACCTCTCCTTCACCCGAAACCTTCCCCCAACCTCAAGCCCTCCATCTCTTTTACCCTCTCCCTAAGGACCCCCCCCCAAGGAGTCCGACTACTTGTAAATAACCAAGAGAAGAAAAATATATCAAAAAAACATATCATATAGGACCCTTCTAGGGTGGAGACAGGATACGGACATTCACATTAGCAAGCCGCAGAAGAACCTCATTTCGGGATTGACCGAGATACAGAAAAGACGAGTGAAAGAGAAAAGAGAGTGTTTTTTTTCGGTGAAAGCCGTTATGAACGAGCAAATAGTCACTTGTTTATGGAAAAGAGCGGTAGGCGTTCGAAGCACGAAGGTCACACGCAAGATGTAATCCAGTGGATTAATGCATATCGCATGTGTTTAATGGGAGGAATTCTATCATCGGACTACACTGGCAGGCGTGAAACCAAAAAAGAAGTTGAAGGAAATAAATTGCCGGAAAAACCAATAGAAGGAATCCTCTTTCCCTCACACTTTCCTTGATCACGACAGCTGAAAAAATACATCCAACTACTCGGACTGCTTGAAAATAAAATGTTATGAAATTCTCCCGCATCATAATTTTTCAATAAATTTCCCGTTTCCTCAGAAGCTCCTCCAACACTCCCTTGCGGTGGCTTCCAGGGTAAAATGCAGCATGTGTATATAATATATGTATTATACATAGTATACATATGTAGTATATAGTATATGTAGTATATATAGTACATATAATGCATATGAAGTTAGCACTAGTGGACGAAGACAAAAACACACAAAAAAAAGAAAAGAAACTCACTTTTGTGTGTGTTTCTGTGTTTTCGTCTTTGTCCACTAGGGCTAACTTCATATACATTATTATTCACGTCTGTGAGACATTCACGAGAGTGTTATTTTTTGTATATATATATACAAAAAATAACATCCAACTACTCGGACTGCTTGAAAATAAAATGTTATGAAATTCTCCCGCATCATAATTTTTCAATAAATTTGATATTGAAAATGGATATATATATATATATATATATATATATATATATCGATGATGTGGAAGCACTCACGAGGGCAATATAATATTTGGACGGCACAATAGAACACAAAATTAAATAGACAACACGTAAAAGAACACTCACATTGTAGATTTTTTAACCTTTCGGTCAGACACTGACCTGAAGAAGGCCTTGGAGTAGGCCGAAAGCTTACGTGTTGTCTATTTTATTTTGTGTTCTATTGTTCCGTCCAAATATTATATATATATATATACGAGTATATACACATATATGAGGAACTAATTCAGGACCTAAACGGCTACAGATTGGGAGATAATGTTTTCGGACGGCTGCTACTAAAATCGTAAAAGCCGTAGAAAAAAGGCGGCTCTCCGAGTCTGTTTCTAAAAATTCGTGAAGTCCCATTTGCTCGTAAAATTAGATGCAGTATGATTGCTAAAATGCAGTAAAAGATGTTACTACAGCAAAATGGTCAACAGCTAAGATATCCTGGTTTCAAAGGAAAGAAATCCGGAATTTCCTCCCCCACATATACAGGCAAAAATGTATCCCGCGATGCACTGAGTACTAACTTAGGCCTTATGGGTTGGAAAAAAATATATCGGGTGGATTGCGTACATCCTCACCAGAGATGTAGAAACAATCCCGCAAAAATATTGAAATCTAAATAAAATGCAAAAATGTTTGCTAAGGAACAGGGAAAACTCTCCACCGCGAAAAAATATAATATCGCGACTGTCTGTAATCGAATCTGCGGAATCTGCCTCGAATCTCTATGGTGGTCTCGGAAGCTACATTCTATATACGTATCTACTAGCATCGTGCACGGAGAATGGAGGCAGGTCATGTGCGAACATTTTCCCGAGGTGTGCCATATAATGGGATCCCTCTTCTCTCTCTCCCTCTGGGCTCCCTACACGGGAAGGTGCCCAGAGGGACGCTCTCTCTTTCCCTGAATTTAAGCCGGGCATGGGGGCGGAAAAAAATGAGAGGGGTGTTGGGGTGGCGGGTTGAGTAGGGGGCTCGAGGGAATTGGGGAGGAAAGAGAGAAATATCGAGGGGGAATGGAATTGGTTGTGGAAGTTCTGCGGGGTGGCGATGGGGGGGGGAAAGGGAGAGGGGAGGATTGAGCGAATGGAGAGGCGAAGGACGGAAAAAAAGGGCCGGCGAAAAAATAGGAACGGAGAGAGCGGTTCGAAGGTAGAGTAAGGGGTAGCTGGGGGTTGAGAGTGAGTGGACGGTTAGAGGTGTGGGGGTGGAAGCAATGAAGGGGGGGAGGAGGAGGTTGGGGAACGTGCTAAAAAGAACCTGCGATGTGGAGGAGGCCCTGGGACGTAACTCTAAACCCCTTTCCGTCCCCCAAACGCCGTCTTTTACAACTTTAACATTTTCAGGGCTCCGGGACTGGAAAAATGTCAGGGTTTGGCAGGGCCCGGCGCGGAGTTTGGCAGGTTGAAATTCCCGATGCTAATTAATTTAAGCCCGGCATAAATGGGTTTGTTTCCATCACTATCAGCCTCCCGTGATAAGTTAGAAAACATCCATATAAGGTTGGGCTACACTAGCTAAATTACGTCTTCCGGTCTCACTCTCTCCTCGCACCCCTGCCGTCTATCATCGTAAACGCGTTAGTGTCGAGAGGGGTTCATTCAGTTACCGAAACTAATTTGAAAAGTATCATTTACGAGGCACGGTCGCGCCTGCCTGCCTAGGCATTATGCCGGCGCGTTTCATAAAACCCTCCGACCGCAGGAGCTCTCGGCATGGAATTGGTAGAGGTGACTTTGAAGCGAAGTCACCGTGCCGTATTTACGCTCCCGGAAATGTGTTCGTGGTCCGGTTCTTTCGCGGGGAAGCGGATATTTTCCCGCAGGGATGAGGAGGTGAGAACGGTTTTAATCGCCGAGTCGACCGCTAGCTAATAAAAACCAAAATCCAAAAGCGGTCGCCAAAATATAAGCGAGATGAAAATGTGACGCAATCAATGACGAAGGAAAATCCAGAGGCCAGGAGATTACGAGAGGGTTAGAATTGAGTGAGGGTTCGGACTCCATGTTTGGATACCATCCCTTTAGCGCAGGAAGGTTGCTTATTCAAATGAAAATCGTGAAAACACTACATTAAATCCACTCCCCTAAAATCTCAGTTTCCCCGGAAAAAAGAATTGGTGTGGTGGTAAGTGCATGTGTGATCACGATCGGAAAATGACATAGGGGCGTGGCATGATTTTCACGTCGAATCCCGAGGTACGGAGAGCAATGGCAGAATATTTAGGCGGGAGGTGGTATGCTGTCGCTGGGTTACCGTCGCTCATCCTTGTAGAATATTTCAATTTCCCGAACTTCCGTCACTTATCCTTAAACACCAATTTGAATTAACCACTCATACATTTCAAATGGCGAAAAATGATTTCGACCCGCCCATCATCTACCATTTATAGTATACTATTGATCGTCGTCCGCAATCAATACTGGGATTAGTTCGTGGCAGTCTTACTGGCTGTCCGAATTCTGCCAATCTTCTTAAGCCTTCGTAATTCCTCGCGCCGACGTCTTCCATCACCTGCTTCTATTAAGTAATCCCTGCTCCTGAGGAATTCGCCCATCTTCGCTTAACTATTTTTCCCCAGAATCCATCCAATACTCTCCATCCTGTCAATATCAATGTCCGCAGTCTTCATTCTTCGTCCACTTTCCTGAGGATTTATTCTTATCTGAATCGATCCACTCATTTCAATTTTATCATTCTTCGGTAGCGTCATTATTTTCATCGTTTCCGTTTTTCCTATCTCTGCCTCTGCCATTGTTCACGTCTCGTGAACGTAGGAAACAATTCCATTTTTAATGTTAATTATGACCGCTCCGTGATTTTTAGGATATTAAATTAACCGTTATTATTTGTTTCATACAATAGGAAGATTAATTCCCTTGTGCTCGTCTACTCAGTAGTCCCCTCTCATTTTCTCTTTCCTCCACAGAGGAATACTGCTGCCTAAGCTGAAAAACTTCACTTTGTTCTTTCGCATCCTCTCCTTGTTTTTTAATGAAAATTATCATCTCTACATCTCATAGAGACTATCATTTCGTCATACATTAGCTAATCTCGATCTTTTAAAATTCTATTCCCGACGAACTTGTTATATAATATTTAAAACTTCATCATCGGTGTTTGTCAGGAAAAAAAGTTTTCACTCGCAAAAGGTCTGTGATTCCATTACTCCGCCGGTTGAGTGAAATTAAGTTATTTTTCACGTTTTGTGTGCACGTACAACAGCCCTCATGCGTCATTCATTTTCCAGGGATAGTTTCCCGCGGTCTCCCAACCTTATTCTGTTTCAAACTCTCCAGCGACGCATTGGGGGCCAATTTTCTAGAGACAAAATTCTCGTGCTATCTTTTCCTTAATCAGACATACAGCAGCTTATCAGGGCGTCGCTGATCCTCAAATCGATACCAGTAGCTCGGAAATCACGGAAACGCTCGCGCGCGGGCGGATTTATTTTCACGTGTCACGTGACAAAGTGAGGAGAGTCACGAAATCCAGATGGCCTCGTCCCATCATCCACTCCACTCTTGTCCACTGAGGACAAAACCGCGGGGCAACTTCCCGATTTGCGTCGTTATTTTTTTCGACTGGTTGGAGTTTGGAGAGTGAGTTTAGGGGACGAGCAAGGTGCCTGCCCATCATCATCCAATCCGAATAACGCCGAGGGAGAAGGGCAAAGTGGGGCACGGCAGAAAAAAGAAAAGCCACCGGACTCACTCCAAAACCCTACGGTCCGGCGGCGGTGGAAACCTTAGAATGAAGCAGGGGGAGGAGTGGGAGGGTTCGGGGTTCGGAGGAGAAGAAAACGGGGAAGGGAATGGTGGGAGAGGGGGAATGTTCGAGACGTAAGGAGGCGAAGATGGGGGAGAGGGGAAGGGGTGTGGAGAGGCGAGAGGAGGATGAAGGGCGTGGCGGGGGGAAAAGGATTATGGAAATGGAGGATTAGCGGGGGCAGAGTTGGAAAGGGGAAGGGGTACAAGGAGATGGGGTTAGCGGTAGAGGGAGGTGCCTTCGAGAGTAGGGCAGGAGGGAATCCCAGGGGGGAGGGGTGAGAGAAGTGAGGATAAGATGGATTGGGTAAAGGAAGCGGAGAGGGAAAGATAGAAGGGGGAGTGAGTGAGTGAGGGAGAGTAAGGATAGCTCGGAGCGGAGAGGATTAGAAGCTCAATGGCGCGTTTACGGGCGATGTTATGCGCCCCAAGCATATATCAGGGATTCCTAAAGTATGGCCCCCCCTCCCAATCCTTCCTGCTGGTGGTACCTGGAGTGGGTGAGGACGTATTTTTCGCCCCGATGATCGGACCTCAACGTTTTAATTCCAAATAGTAATCGAAAAGGGGAGAGAGTTTTTTTTCCCGGGGGCTAATTGGTTCAGGTTCTTTAATAAAAACTTCCAGCGCTGGGCAAACAGAGCGAGAGGGGAGATCTATTTGATATAATAACACGGGGTTCGGACACATTCGTGGAGTTTAAATAAGAACAGGAGAAAGTAGACAAAATCCGTGAAGGTGCTAAAAAAAAGAGAACAATGGTGGAATCGGTCCACGTTTACCCTGAAGATATGCAAAACTGCGATAGAAAATTTTTGCTACTCTTTATGACCGATTTCAACACTGTGTGATATTAATTTACTCATCCAAAGCAATTGTTACATTATTGTACCCTTAATTACTTGACGATTGTGCGACATATCGAAGTTTTCCGTTGAAAAAAAAATTTCAGTAGGATTTTACGCATCTTCATTTGGGCATAAAATCGGAGGAGATTGAACGTGTGGAAAGCCTTTCGCGGAGAAAAGAAATGGAGCTTAATTCGACGTAACAAATTCGTTTAGCTGGATCGAATGTGGTATTTCAAATCCAACGGATTTGGCCATCTCCGTCCATCATTCGGAGAAGCACTTAATTGTTTTCCTGGATAAAATGGCGCCTCTCTCTCTTTATATATATATATATATATATATATATATATATATATATATATATATATATATATATATATATATATATATATATATATATATATTATTTATTTATATATGTACAATATATAATGTCCACGTCTTCATTAATCACAAAAAATAAATTATAAAAGTGAGCGCTGATGGATTTTTCGCTCGGTTTAATTAAAAAATAAATAACCATTCTCATCCCTCCAAATCGAGGTGAATCTCCCGACAAATTATTCCACGCATTCATTTCCTCGAAAGAATGGTAAATTGATGCTTGCGGGTCCGGAGGAATGGATCGAGCAGAGACAGTGTGTGGTCCCAAAACCCGGCGATTCATTCGTAAATCTATACGCCGTGCAATCGATATTGATGTTTTTGTATTTGGACCCGATTTACTTTCAGACTGCCAAATAATGCGTACTAATGGCCTTCTCTTTCCACTATTAAGGAATATCCTTCGTCCATAGACTATGGAAAAATAAAGTTCTTATGGCTTCCTCGTTTCCTTTTGCACAAACCCTAGAGGATATTCAAACTACCAGGGAACACATTTTGCGGATCCTTGATGTAATTGAGAATTTTAGTCGTTATACGCTGCCATAAGTTGAGTGATAAATTGCCTTATCTCTGATTCAACTTTTGAGTAACAGAAAACAGCGGGACTTCTCCGCGTGATGAAATATTAATTCAAATTACTTGCCTTCGGTCGGATTAGAGACCGGAAATATTTCACCGTTTGCTCGAGGCTCCGAGGAGAAGTTTCGATGGCCAAGTGAGCGGTATATCCCTGATCTTTTGCCCAATAGCTTGTCTTGGGAACTATGGTGGCTATCAGATGTGGGTTTAGGGATGGGATTACGGAAGGCAATATCCGGAATCCCACAAGTTCGAGGGACCAAAAAGTTTTCGGAGAACGTTAAGGGGCCGCTTTTATGACGATCAATTGCGTAGGCGGTTTATATTTCATTGGCATTGTGCGGATTCGAAGGTTGGAGGACATGAATTCCAAGCCCAGTGAAAGGAGGTATGGTCGAATGTCTAAGTGTACCGGTCTTCCATGCGTAAAACCCTGATTTGATTTCCATCAATTGTGTTTTTTTTTACTATTCCGATTTCATTTCTCCAATGCCTTGTTGACCGATGGAAATGGAAGAGGAGTTAACCGTACTTTATGTGGTAGGTTGGATCTTCATATTACCTTTATCGAACTATAGAATTTCCCAGAGTCCTTTTGCTTGAGATATTGTTCGGCCATCCTATTTCGAATTCAAGTATTCATTTTTTTCCACTATCGAGTACTCGAATTTGGTCACGGGAAATCGACCTCGGCTTTCGAATGCACCCGATGAACTACATTGTAATGAGATTAAAAACATCGTAACTGGTTGAGCGGGTAACCCAAAAACACTGCGATCTTTCACGCTTTCATTGTGGGTATTTATCTGCCGTAGAACATTAAGCGGTGTTCTTCTTCACGTTCTGCTGACTCTTCCTCGTGAAGATTTACTGTTTTGCATTCTGATAGCAATCCTCGTTACCTATTTCCTTTGAATAAACCAATTAAGGACTATCGCATCGCAATCCGCTCGTGTAACAATCTGCGCAAAAATACCGTTTCATCTTCAGGTACGTGTTTATCATTCAATCCGCTCAATGGTGATTTGAAGGACGGGATGCAAAAAGGGATGAGGAAAGCGAAAAGGATTTTGAGGGTTTGATCTTGGGGTGTGGCGTGGTAGCCTAGTTGTATATGGACCGAAAGTGGGATAGCTATAGACCGAAATGGTGCGTGATCTATTCCCGGTGATTGAGAACACCATCGGCTACTCCCAAGCTAATCGGTTTTTTACGCATCAGATCTTCCAGGGAAAGAGTTGGTAACTCAGGAAAAGGAACATTATACCCTACCTGCTATTTAGTCTTCTCCTGTGCCTGCTTTGTCAGAGGAAACAATTCCCCCTTGAAAGATCTGGTGCTTTCCCGGCGAATGAGTTGGGTGAAATCTTCTCGGGTCTTCCACCAGGTCAATGTCTCCATGGCTACCGACGTTTCGATTCCCGACTCGGTCATCGTCTTCAGGGCTTCTGAATGCCTTTTCACCGAAAAATGTCCAATATGTCAAATAAAAATGACATTTTTCGGTGAAACGGCACTCAGAAGCCCTGAAGACGATGACCGAGTCGGGAATCGAAACGTCGGCAGCCATGGACACATTGACCCGGTGGAAGACCCGAGAAGATTTCACCCAATTCCCCCTTCTTTAATGTTAGAATTTCACTCGCCGCACAGTGGCTCCTGAAGACCGTTTTAAAGTCCAAAAATTAGTATCCATGGGTTTTACGCATTTAATTCCATCACACTTTTCTCCATGTAATTCAAAAGATTAGTGTGTCAGTAAGGTTTTTTCCTTAGAAACGTTTGTGTAAAGTCCTCAGTAGAGCCATTTAAATAGGAAGGAAAGAATAACTGAGTAAATATCAGGAATTTCAGTAATTCCTTAATGTTTTAATGGTTCTTAATTACAATCACAAAGTGTTTTCTTGATTAATTTCCATTAATACTTCGACCACTTCTGAACCGCTCGTGCCACTGGTAAACGACCGTTTTTTTAGAGAATCGTTACCGAAACACTTTTCCAACATTTCCAACGTCCGTGCGCCACTAAATCCGTTTTTTACGCAAAATTTAATACAAGTTCGTCGTTGCAAATTTAAATCCATTTCTGCAATTTTAAAAAATCGCCAACACACACAGAGATAGATGTACTCTTGGCTACGTAACTTTTGCAAATGTCAAGTTATGACACTAAGATTTAAAGGGAATATCAAAAACAGATGTACCAATTTAACAAAAAAAAACAGAACTCAAATCGGAACGATGGGAGCGCCACACGGTGGTTATTCCGGGAACTTTTTGATCAAGGTAGTATAACTTGTCTCATTATTTTTAATGCCCAATACCAGCATAAAGCCATCATCACAAAAGGTATTTTTATTCATATACAGAAAATGAAATAGTCCAAATTGAGGTACACAAAGTGTATAATGGAGCAGAGAATCCGGTCAATATTCATATTGTTTTGCACGTTCTTTAGAAGGCATAGAAGAAATTATCCGCTTCAGGTAGAGGATTTTTTCAATTATACACTAAAATGTACCCAACATCACGTCGTGTGGGTTGCAGTTTGCAAGCTTTAGCTGGTGAACGTGGAAGTTTGGCGTCTGCCGATATGCCTGTTTGCGTTAGGGTGTTAGCATGGCAGGTAGCCATGAGGCTGGTTTACTTAGCCTAACAAATCAAAAGAAAATTACTCGCTGCTTTGATGTTTCAAGATGAAGTGCAGGGAGCTGCGAAGTTCCCTGCACTTCATCTTGAAAGCCTGCCGAAAGGCATAGTACGAGTTGAGTTCGACCCCCGTATATTAAAAAATCAACATTCTTGCTGATTAGCGCGGATTTAAAGCTCTCGAGGTCAATCATTATGCACGGCAAAAAATGTAAAATTTCAATAAAAAATTTATTGGTGCTGATATATGTTTCCCTATCTTTTTCCGTTGAATAAACATAATTATGGAAAGGAACAATTGAACTGATAATAGCTTGAATAACTTAAAATAAACGCAGCGAATCTAAATTTATTAATGATTCCACATTTTAACATGTTATTCCTTTCATTAATGAATCCAAAACCAGATCAAAAAGAACTGTCGCTATACTTTTCATTTTATTAATAAAATTTAAATCTAATCAGGCTTCCCCTTAATGAACATTCTCGATGCCACGAATGACTCTTTTGACGGTCGGAAATCTTACTGGGAATCGAACTCTAAATGAGATTGAGTAAGGGATGATAGGGTTTCATCGCATTGAGGCCATCAGCTTTAATTGGGTCGCACTGATTAAGCATCCCTAAGTTATCTCATATTATTTAGAGGCAACCAGATTTCTGTGGTGCAAGAAACGATATAAGAAATAATGTAAACCATATCTTTCATATAGATATTTCATAACGAATGTTGAACATTATAAGAGAATCCCATGAGCATTAACAATTGCTGTGAAAAATATCATCACATGACAACTATAAGTATGACCAATGTTCGTCACTAGCATTTCATTAGAGGTTCATCGTTATCCATAAACGTAAATACCTGACAGTGATATTAAAAAAATAGGAAATTATTCAATATAAATACATTTCGCTAAATACCTGAGTTTTTGTAATATTTATCAAAATGATATTGTGGCGATTCTATTATATATATATATATATATGTATATATATATATATATATATATATATGAGTATATGTATATATATATATATATATATAAAGTCACTTTCTTGAAAAACCCACGAACGTGCACAATGATGTAAATTCACTAACTAGTCGACAAACACAGAAACTAAAACATATAAAAGAGGGACTCACTGTTTCTCGAATTTTCGGTGGTGCAACCACCTTTCTCAAGAAGAATTAGGAACAGAACTCCTATGTATATATATATATATATAGTCTAACCTAGATATATATATATATATAGTCTGACCTAGATATATATATATATATATCCAGTCTGACCTGAAGAAGGCCTCGGAGTAGGCCGAAAGCTTAAATCATCTACAGTGTGAGTGTCCTTTTACGTGTTATCTGTTTTATTCTGTGTTCTATTGTGCCGCCCAAAAGTTATATTGCTCTCGTGAGTACTTCCGCATCATCGATATATATATATATATATATATTTTCGGTGGTGCAACCACCTTTCTCAAAAGGAATTAGGAACAGAACTCCTATATATATATATATATATATATATATATATATATATATTCAAACTTGAAAATCCCGCCATACGGCGCACAAATATTCATTCATTCAAACAGAAATAGGTATAAGGAAAGGGGATAGGAAAACACATAATAGGAGAAGACAGGACATGTGGGGAAGGCGGTTTTTGAGCAGATCACGAAAGTAAAAATATTTCCCTATCCGGGATTTGAACCACGGACCTTCCACTTTCCGGGCGGATGCTCTACCAGTTGAGCTAATAGGGAAACCCGATTTACCTTGAGATCTGCGATCTTATAAAGCGCCAAAGTGCTCCGATAGATGTTGCCCGAGAGATGGCGTTATGGAGCTGTTTCACCCACCAAAGGAGAAATAGACGGGACACAAGAAGGGGAAAGGATAGTAGAAAAGCATCCATACGATATTGTAAAGGATAGGAACGGTGCGTTTCATGGCACGCATAGCCAGAAGAAGAGACGAGCCACATTGGCCAAACACATATTCAAACTTGAAAATCCCGCCATACGGCGCACAAATATTCATTCATTCAAACAGAAATAGGTATAAGGAAAGGGGATAGGAAAACACATAATAGGAGAAGACAGGACATGTGGGGAAGGCGGTTTTTGAGCAGATCACGAAAGTAAAAATATTTCCCTATCCGGGATTTGAACCACGGACCTTCCACTTTCCGGGCGGATGCTCTACCAGTTGAGCTAATAGGGAAACCCGATTTACCTTGAGATCTGCGATCTTATAAAGCGCCAAAGTGCTCCGATAGATGTTGCCCGAGAGATGGCGTTATGGAGCTGTTTCACCCACCAAAGGAGAAATAGACGGGACACAAGAAGGGGAAAGGATAGTAGAAAAGCATCCATACGATATTGTAAAGGATAGGAACGGTGCGTTTCATGGCACGCATAGCCAGAAGAAGAGACGAGCCACATTGGCCAAACACATATTCAAACTTGAAAATCCCGCCATTCTGTTTGAATGAATGAATATTTGTGCGCCGTATGGCGGGATTTTCAAGTTTGAATATGTGTTTGGCCAATGTGGCTCGTCTCTTCTTCTGGCTATGCGTGCCATGAAACGCACCGTTCCTATCCTTTACAATATCGTATGGATGCTTTTCTACTATCCTTTCCCCTTCTTGTGTCCCGTCTATTTCTCCTTTGGTGGGTGAAACAGCTCCATAACGCCATCTCTCGGGCAACATCTATCGGAGCACTTTGGCGCTTTATAAGATCGCAGATCTCAAGGTAAATCGGGTTTCCCTATTAGCTCAACTGGTAGAGCATCCGCCCGGAAAGTGGAAGGTCCGTGGTTCAAATCCCGGATAGGGAAATATTTTTACTTTCGTGATCTGCTCAAAAACCGCCTTCCCCACATGTCCTGTCTTCTCCTATTATGTGTTTTCCTATCCCCTTTCCTTATACCTATTTCTGTTTGAATGAATGAATATTTGTGCGCCGTATGGCGGGATTTTCAAGTTTGAATATGTGTTTGGCCAATGTGGCTCGTCTCTTCTTCTGGCTATGCGTGCCATGAAACGCACCGTTCCTATCCTTTACAATATCGTATGGATGCTTTTCTACTATCCTTTCCCCTTCTTGTGTCCCGTCTATTTCTCCTTTGGTGGGTGAAACAGCTCCATAACGCCATCTCTCGGGCAACATCTATCGGAGCACTTTGGCGCTTTATAAGATCGCAGATCTCAAGGTAAATCGGGTTTCCCTATTAGCTCAACTGGTAGAGCATCCGCCCGGAAAGTGGAAGGTCCGTGGTTCAAATCCCGGATAGGGAAATATTTTTACTTTCGTGATCTGCTCAAAAACCGCCTTCCCCACATGTCCTGTCTTCTCCTATTATGTGTTTTCCTATCCCCTTTCCTTATACCTATTTCTGTTTGAATGAATGAATATTTGTGCGCCGTATGGCGGGATTTTCAAGTTTGAATATGTGTTTGGCCAATGTGGCTCGTCTCTTCTTCTGGCTATGCGTGCCATGAAACGCACCGTTCCTATCCTTTACAATATCGTATGGATGCTTTTCTACTATCCTTTCCCCTTCTTGTGTCCCGTCTATTTCTCCTTTGGTGGGTGAAACAGCTCCATAACGCCATCTCTCGGGCAACATCTATCGGAGCACTTTGGCGCTTTATAAGATCGCAGATCTCAAGGTAAATCGGGTTTCCCTATTAGCTCAACTGGTAGAGCATCCGCCCGGAAAGTGGAAGGTCCGTGGTTCAAATCCCGGATAGGGAAATATTTTTACTTTCGTGATCTGCTCAAAAACCGCCTTCCCCACATGTCCTGTCTTCTCCTATTATGTGTTTTCCTATCCCCTTTCCTTATACCTATTTCTGTTTGAATGAATGAATATATATATATATATATATATATATATATATATATATAAAGTTGTGGAAAGGATATAATTTGCCACTGAACATCCAGAATTGCCATCCATCGAGTGATGTGTCTAAAAGCTATAGTAGACGGTTTTAATTGGTCGGTGAACTTTTGCCGACTTTCTTCGTTAATTGTTTCAATGCCGTGGACCATAGGTGAATTAGTTTCATATCTTTTAGAAGCTCTATTGAGTAAGATGAATGCCATTTATTTCTGCCTTCGCATCACTGTCGTGTGCTAAGTATTTGGATGCCATTTCGCGGATCCTATTTTTTATACCCTAATACGGTTATAAACTCCATGCTTGATTCCTCACCTTCTGCCCACTAGACTCGTAGCCAGCTTTCGGCCGACGCTAAAAAACCGCAACCCAGAAGAGAATACGAAGAGTGGTGGGAATAGGTGAGACAGATAGGAGGGCACTAAATGATAGTCGCGTGAGACCATGAAATTGTAGGGGTATCAGAGTGCATCCCACCCTATCCCTAATAATGAAGGTCATTCATTGTTAGTTATTTTACGAACAGCCTACGATTTATGAATTTACCAATGGTTCGGAGAAATCACCTTCTCAAAGATCCCATATTTTTCCTCTCATTGTATCGTGCATCGTGTTTCCTCCCTCCGCAAAGAGAGAGAGAACGGTGGAAAAGGACGTGAGCTCAAATGAGGTGGGTAACATTCACGGTACTACAGGGAAGTGTGATAGGACCCCTACTCTTCTGAGTGTATAGTTGCTAACAAGGTCCCGTGTAATCAGTAGCATGAGATTATTCGTGCACGACACAGAAATATACAGGAAAATGAAAATTTCGGCTGCAGTCTTTATATTTTGGATTTTTGTAAGAATTGGGGATTAAGATTGCACATTAAAAATACCCAGTAACGGCATTTTGAGAAAAGGAAGTGGAAAATATTGCATTTGCAAAATTTGCAGGATCAAGCTAAGAACTCTGAATGTATCGAATGCTTAGCTGTCTCTATAAAATCCAGCATATTATGGAGTGCACTTATTAAAAAGATAAGCAGCTTAAAAATAACATGGTTTCATTGAACGATTAGTGGGAAAATAAGATAAAGAAATGGAGATAAGATGCTGGTTTTTAGGACACACTCATTTGAAGTATGCCATCCAATCGGAGAAAATGTTAATTTTCTAAGGGATTAGATAATGGCAAAAGGAGACCAGCTAGATTCTTTGTTTCTTTTGGAAAGAGAGAGTGATCGGATTACTTGAAAAATTAGGATGAGAATCCCTCAAACCACGAAGAAGGTAGACGAGAATTTTTAAAATATGGCGCCGTACATGTGGCGCCGAGGAAATTATATGGGCTCCACATAACGATAGATCAGATCATTAGGATAGAACGAACAAACAAAACGAACATATTCTACTATTTCCTCTTCTCCAGTGCAGTTCACGGTCACAGAAGAAATAGAATTGATCTTATTGACAACAGTCGTCAAAACCTTATTTTGAAGCTGAAATGCTTAATACGAACGCGTCAAATTTGATTGAAATGAAATAATTAGTTTAGTGTGTATTAATTTTGATGCATCATATTTGTCTGTAATCACTCTCTGCCGTACATCCCAACGATGGTTTGCAGGATACCATGGAGATCTGCCTACAATCTTCTAACCCCTTTTGGGGGTTGAGGAGTAAAACGTAGATGTAGATAGACTGTGTCCTCGAAATTTGGATAAAATCGGATTCAATAATCTGTTGATTGACGCTGAGGTTCAACATCCAAACTCGATCCCACCAAACTCTTTCATGTTCCTACTATTTTCGAATTTTCCTCTTTCTGTTTGGATTAGTTTTACTTTTTGAATCAATCAAATAGATTTCTGTTCCGAAAATATTAAGAGAAATCGGAGAGGGGTTTGTTGGGAGAAATTGTAAGTAGGCAGGAAAAATGGATGATGGGCGTATTGGTCGGCAGTGGGGTGTTGAAGACTGTAATAGAGGAGAGAATGTTAGGCAAACAAGAAAGGGTAGGAACAGGGTAGGGGTGTTGGACGGGATGAAGGGAGGAAAGAAGTACACTGGGATGAAGAGAGACCTGATGTAGAGTAGGTTGCTGGATTGGGTTTTGTTTGGAGTTAGAAAATATTTATTTGATAGTTGTGTCCATCCAAAAACCTAACTTAACCGGTAGATTACTTAATAATATATATATATATATGGGAATTTCTTGCATACAAATCCTTGACGGTGTTTCCTAGGAGGAACTTTTTCGAGGTAGGAATCGTCAAGAAAATCTAGTTTTGTGTTTCGAGGGAATAATCTTTTACGATGGCTTTTATTCTGTTCACTTCCTGTATACCTCTTGCTCCTTTTTTTGCATTCATATATTTTCTGTTTAGTTTCCGAAACTTCTTATTCTCATCGTCTTGAGAATCCCACCACACTCTCGATATACCCCTTCCTCTTAATCCATAATCCTTCCATATCTTTCATATACCTGTTTGGTGATTCGCTCCTCAAATGTCCTCTCAATGTAAACAAACCAACGTAAACTCCTTATACGTACCGTAGAATGCTTTACTTGACCCTGATCTGCGTCCAAGTTGTATGATTTTTCGAGTACCAGTTAGATGTTCCTGGGAAACCATAGTTGGTACAGAAAAAGGAGCTGGACCCTGATGCATGAATTTAACACGCCGTTGGGCTTAGTAGAAGGTGAGCTCTACCCTAACCTATCGAACCGGCCTTCAGGTTGAAAACTGTGGTTTGGATTTATAATAAATTAATGGTACAGGAGAATTTCGTTCCCAACCGCGTTTATATGGCCGCTGACATACTAATACTATTTAGTAGTATGCAAATGAATCTGTGGACAAGGAAATTGTTAAAAGAGTAATTTCCGTTGAGCAGGAAGGTGGGAGAGTAGGGATGAGGTGAGTTTATCCCGTGGGAGCGACGGAATGACAAAGGCCGGCACGTGGGATTAATAAAAATACCAGACCGTGTTAAATCCGAATATATACGATCTCTCAGTCGGTCTCGTGGTCATAAAATTTAAACTAAGTTACGCCTGACCGTTACAGTTGGAGGGTTTTAATTGAAACGTACGAGTGCGGGGACTGGGTGCCATGAACCAAGCTCTTACTAACGCTCCCCAAATGCAGGGATGCATGATTTGTTGAAGTTATTCTTTTTTCCGGTTGGGATTCAACAAACGAGGAGTTAGTGGCGATAAGGTCATCCGAGAGAGAAAAAGCCATTTGGAGATAAAGGCACATGAAGTGTCACGGGCTTTGAATAACACGCGCCCCGCTCATTCGTCCATGGCGAGTTTATTTGGCTGGGTGGGCGAGCGGAAAATTGTTTTGTTCCCTGCCGAGGTTTTCAGAGTCGATGAGTAAATATTTGTCCCCGCGAAGAGATCTTGGCGACATTTTTATCAGGGCATAACCAACTTGATATCGCAATGCCTGCCTGAGTTAGCGGTCCGATTCTTGCGCCACAAATAAAGCCTGAATGTACGGTGGAGTAACCAAATGCGAAATTTTATAACTGCGCTCGGAGATACTACTTGATGGATCCTAAAACTAACTTAGCGAGTGCGAGAGATTATAACAGTGTTTGCTTTAGCTAATGGATCTGGGTGAGAATTTGCCCTTGGAATAACATACATCAATTCTTTCCCAAATAACAGTACTCCTAAATACGCGGTTAATTTAATAAACCCCGAAAGTGCTGGTTCAAAATGAAGTTTTATACCCTCTCTCCGAATAACTCCGCGAGGGAAAAATTTGACTCGAATGAGCGTGGATGAATTTCATCGCAAAACGTAGAAGATTTTTTGTGATTTTTCCGTGGATTGTCATCATGGTATCGTGATACCAATTGCCTGAGTTTACAGGACTCCGATCCGCAGGCGTCGGTAACATCGATTGCATTTGATTTGTCCAAATGATCTCTCATGTCCTTTGTTAGGTTGATCTATTTATTTTATAAGTTTCAAAAAATTAACTCAGCGGCGGGGAGTCCCCATTTTCCAAACCTTTCCCTTTCTTCGCCTCTTCAATTACTGACTTGATGAAAAGGAAATTTATTTTTTCAAAACGAAGCCTGAGTGGAAGGGAGACGAGTTGCGGACCCATCCGGGAAGAAAAAAACATTATGAATCGAGAGAAAATGGTTGGTGGCGGGAGGTGGGGAAGAGAGGGAGAGAGAGGGTGGGGAGATGTTTTGGGACTGAAACGGCGAAAATCAAATTTCGTCCGCTTGCCTTCCCTCGCCCCTCTTGTGCTCCCAGCCCCAATTCCTTCCTTCAAAAAGCCCCACTTATACTCCCGAAATAAATGAAATTTAAGGAAGCCTCGGCCAACGCGCTTCGGACGCCCGCGACACGGGACTTTCTTTATTTATTCGATTTGGGGAAGGGCGAGAGAAGAGTGAGGGAGCGGAAGGAGAGGAGTAGAGCCACATACTAGTATATTAACTCGCTTACTCACCCCCTCCGGTGCCCACACCCCAACGAAAAAGCGGGTCACGGGGCACCCCCGTGTGAGCTCCAGGAGGACGGAGAGCCGCCCTGATTTCCCACCGAGCCCTCCTCGGAGCACGCTAATTAATTAGGTGACCCTGCGGAAAGTGAATCTGCCACGGGGGGACGAGAGGACTTGGGTGATGGTCGCGGGGACAAGACACTAAGGCCGCGTCTCCTCGCTTGCTTGTGGAGAGCTTTCTTTCATCGCGAAAAATCGATGGAAAGCAATTTTTTCGTCGTCTCGACCTCCCGTTTAGCCTTAAAGTATCCTCTGGGACACCTTCCAACATTCTCGAAGAGTCACCATGCTCTTTCGCGTAATGATCACCCTTGCTCTCACTTGAGAATATTTTTGTGATTCGAAAGCGCATTTATTTTTTCATAATTACATAAATAACGTGTAGATTCATTGGTATGTTATTTTGCCCTTATGTATGCGTACGAAAAACGTCCCATGTCTATGCTATATGAATGAAAAATCACTTTTTTTTTAATTTAGTCAATGTCGTAATTTTTCATCGATTCAAATAAATTGTTTCCGATGCACCAATTTGGTATTTTATTCATCCAAACAGGAGGGGAAAATCAATATTTCACACTAGTCTATAATGTAATATTTAGATATGAACGGAGTTTTTCGTTTGTGCATGAGATTCAGCGGAAGGTTAAAAATCATACGTTTCATTGAGACGCGAGTTCATAAACCAAGGGAGAGCAAAAATGAAACGCTAGGCAACGGAGGTTGAGTTTTATGAGTGAGGAGTGATGAATGAGAGAGAAATGAGTGAGTTACCATATGTATGAGAGAGGAATGAGTGAGTTATGAATGCGTTCGAGTTTGAATGAAAGATGTGCAATCTGATGAATGTGCAATCGCGTAATTCGCTTGAGATAAAAAGTCCTGAAATTATGAAAAAATAAAATCACCTATTCCTGCGAATAAAATCATTTTTTAATAAATGATTTGGGTGCATTACACATAATCATTTAAAGAGGATGGCACGTAAATATGCAGCTGAGAGTATTAAGGGACCTTTGAGATCAGCGAAGAATGACACGTGTGTACCTCAAAAATTGGATAAAATGATCTAAATGGATCCCAATGATCTAACCTTTGACAGATATTGTGACATGATTCATATTACTTTTTACCATTTAAGTGTGTAGTTAATTGAGAATTTATAAAAAGATCAGCTGAGTGTTCTAATCAGGTCAAGCACGCACTACGGAGGATCACACTGACTTACATTTATCTTATTGATTATCTTCTCATCCGAATAGTCATCAACCCAGGGATCCAATTGGTAAACAATTCACGACCGAAATATTTTTTTCGTAGTGCATGTGAATGCAGAGATATATCTTCTAGGGAGACTAACTCAATGTCAGTTCAGTTAAGTTGAAGCGGTCATTTTATTCATCTCCATTTCCAGAAAAATCACAGTTGGATTGAACACACTTGATAATGTTATCGCAAAACTACTATAGTACTAGAGTTCTTAAAAGAACCGTCATGAATGTGATCAAAGCGTAACTCAATCATCGATGAAATTAGGTTCTGAAGGAGAAGGAAAATCTACGCCTCCAATCAATTTACCAATGAAGTGGCACAATGAAGTAAAAAGATATCGTTTTTTTTCAGTTACACAGAAAAGGATCATTCAGTACAATTGCGGGTACCTATGTCATTTATTAAAAAATAATTATTTTTCTTCATCTGTATATTTTAACGGCCTCGAAATTAACTCAGAGTGATATATTATCTCCAAGTCCAGAAGCAAACAATACTAGGAATACCATCAATGAGAATCTTACGATTTTATCCCGATGAACGCAGAGGTCTATCATATAATTTCACGGATGTACAATATATGATTCAAAAGATTTTAATGCACGCAAAAATAAATAAACTGTGAATTCTCATCGGGTGCTCATCGATCATGCAAAAAATAAATACAGTTCGATGATTGATTATAACTAGGGAGTTCCTATGAAATTTTAATTACAGTTGTTCAATAAATTTGCATTAAAGATATGGAATAATCTATATTTATTCCACCCACTGAAGCGGTAGTTATTTAGGGAATTGACGCGCCCGCCTTCTAACTCAAAAGACCATGGGTTCGAGTCCCGCCTACGAAGACGAGCCTCGGGCATGAGTGATTAGTCCACTCTGATGGCTCGAACCATGAGCAGGGGGAGACCCGAAGGAGGAGGTTCTTTCCCCTTTGGGGGATATTATGGGCTTAAATTAAATTTAAAATGTACATAACTTATGTGCTCGACACTATATTTGAATACCTGCTGTCGTTCTAGAATGAAATTATCCACTGCAGGAAGCGTAGCTGCGGCCTCTGAATTAATGTGACTATTTTACAATTTAACATGTTTTAACATTATTCGCAGGAATGTAAGATAAAAAATTATGTTTGTTAATCCATGAAAATGGGGATTTCTAGATGTCTTAATGCATCTAGGAAACCTACTGACAAGCCAAAAGTGAATTATAGGGACAGACAGAATACTGAAATTGACCGAGAACAAAACATAATGAAACATTAACGATGAACGAGTAACCAATATGGAATGTTGATAAATAAATAAACCGAGAAACGTTCGATTGATCCAATGCTCTTGCAATGGTTGTTGAATTTTTTAACAACAAATGGAAGGTAATATAAAGTAAGAAGTACCGATAATTGATTAATAATTCTTAGAACCGTTAAGGAAAACCATGGCAAAAAAATTAGGGAATTCAATTGTGCCAATACTGACGCAAAATATTTAATTAAAATTCGCAATATAAGGAAAAGTTTAATAATAGAACTACGGAGGTAGCGCAAGGATCATTTACGAGAAATAAATGAAGGAAAAAAACAGAAGAAGAAAGTATTAAGAGATTAGCAGAGAGTAGGATATCACTGTAGGGGTGCTAGTACAAACCAATACCATGATCGACGTCGAAGTAATAGTCATGGTGTTTCTTCGAAATGTGTTAATACGAAAGGAAATGTTACAGAGTGTGTAATATGTAAGTAGCAGGGTGGGTTAATTATAGTTATGAACACTCAATCTGAAATATCACTCAGGAGCCTGCTTAATTTTGAGTGGATCAATAGGTAGGTACTAGTGGTTAGCATGTTAGAAATCGAACAAGGCCCACTGCAATGGAACCTGGCGGCAACAGTCAACGACTCGACGAGCTATGCCGGGAGAACGATAGGGTGACTGACCAGGAGCATCTCTGTGCTTAATCTTCACGGCCGTTTAAGAGATCAAGATATAACCATAGAAACTAGTGACGCCGGAAATGACTTCTCTCAGTCCACGGGTGGTCGAGTTGTGAAAAACACCCATTAAGTCCGTGCCTTGTGTAGCGAAAAGATATTTTAGAGGACTGTCCAACGTTTGGATGGGGCGTTCCACCTACTTGGTACGCATTTTCTTATCCCACACCCGTTTTAATAAATTATATTCTGAGAAGAAGCGGAAATCTAAAGTAATCAGAGTCACACGGCGGACATAAATAAAAAACCTATGGGAATACGAAGTCTTTTTCAAAGTAATAAAGACTGTTTTTAAATCAGTGGTGGAAACATTAGCCTATGTACATTGACTAATATTGGAATTCTTAAGAGCATTAATTTCTGCAATCGTTAGAACCCCTTTAAAATTTTAATTCGGGAGTTAAATGAAAAAACATAAATTAGCTCCTCATAATGCAAGGTAAATTAAGGGCATGTATAAAATATTGTGTGGAATTTTCTCATATATCAGGTTAATCCGTAGTTAAACAATGTGCAAGTAAAAGAAACATCTTCAGGAATTTTAACCGGAAAGCTCAGTAGAATAATAAATTAGATATGTGAATAGATTTGTTTCTTGTGTAATCAAAAGTGGCCATTTTCGAAAACGTCCTGTGCGCCGACGAAATGTATAGAAAACAAGAAAAAATTCAACTACACTAGAATCTATGAATCTCAGCAAGGCTATAAAACTACAAAACATTTAAATAGCCTGAAAACAAGAAAGAATGTGAAAGAGTAAATGGAAAAGTTATGTAACGAAATTAAAAGTGATTGATTATAGGCTAACACTTAAAAATGGTATAGCGGTGTCACTTGGGAGAACTTCATACAAAATGTCGCGCTTTTGCGAATTCTAACGGAGATATGAAATAATGACTGAATATGGAATTGAATTGAGAAGATTGAAGGAATTTTTAAATGGAAAATTTAGGATAAAAACGAGTAGACAAAGGAGAATGAAGACAGAAAGAGGACTAATATTGAGACGACAATCTGAAGCTGCAGTGAAAGGCTTACGGTGAGAGCTTCCCACAGACACACGAAAACGGGCTGTAAAGAAGGCCCTGAATAATTTCACCTTTTTATTAACAAGTTTATACAATTAACAATGTGGGAAAAAATTGCCATCATAAAAACTTTATTACCTTTATATCAACAAAAATATAACATTTAGAGCCGAAAACTTGGGGCAATTTGGCTAATTGTGCACGAAAAAAGGGTTTATATGCATTATTTTCAGAAAGATTGAATGAAAGGCAGAGAATTCCTTTACCAATTTAGCTTTTGGAAACCAAAGACACTAAAAAAAAACCGCCTCATGCCTTAGAGTTCTCAAAGAGAAAAGATTGTAAAAAGAACAGAAAAAAAATTTATTATTCATTGATTAGGAAAATGCTTCGATAAAGCTAACTGAAATAAAATGTTTACCTAAAGGAAATAATAGTGTCCCCTAGCGACATAATCGCACTCTACGAAGACCAGCAGCAATGAAATGCCGTGCCAGGCTGTGCATGGAGAATAGTATTCCATGGTAATGAGTCATAGACGATGACAACAGAAAATTGGGCCAAACGATTGGAAGTAAGAGCAATATGGGCCTCAAGCTGTGGAATAGCATAAGGGAATGAGGATAATTGAATGAATGGCGAGCAGAGTCCAATGCGAAGAGTAGGAGAAGTAGGAAGTTCGTGGAAATAAATTGTACAAAAGTGAATTAAACTCAGCTGAACATACTTTAAGCATAACGCTTTCCGAAAATAAGTCATTTTTGGGAGAAAGGGTGGAGAAAACTACGTGGAAGGTCTCGTATGGAATACTTTCGGAAATAATGAACGATGTAAAAGTACGAATGTGAGGGAAATGAGAGTAATGGAGTTGGAAATTTCACCAAACCAATCCCCGAGTCGACGTCTGCTGTTGAGACTCTTCTTTGTTAATTTTTCATGGGCTATATTCCGTATTGATAAACTATTATTAGTCCTACTCTCCCATTCCTGCGTAAGCCATTTTGCATTCGTCACACAAATCCCTCTGTTATACCGATAGGTGGCTCCACTTAAAACCCTAAATTTTTAAGTCGTATTACTAACCGTTTCCGCGACATAGTATCTCTGCATCTCTGCAATGCATCTCTGATTAATTCAGATCATTCATTGCGATTCAAGGCGCTCCTTTTTGAAATTAACCTCGAAGATTTTCTGAAATTCATGAATATTCCGTCACCTCAAATTATCTCGGGGAAATGTCGCAATGAGAGATTATGCCTCTGTAAAGAAATATTAACTAACAGGTTGAACAATGTCTCTCCTCAAACCAAAATACAGGAGTTACTTGCAATTCGATTAGCATTTTGGCATTAGAATCGTGTTGTCGTTTGATTGCGACACTAACGTTTTGAAAAAAAAACTTCAACAAGCGCTCCTTACGGCGGTGAATTAAATCCAGAAATAAATTTGATTAAAAATAATTCGAAAAAATTAAATCCTCTGAATTCATTAGTATGACTACAATCAGCACAGGTAATTCACAGATATAATTTTAAGATTCTTTGCAGAACGTTTTAAATGAGGAACTAGATATTATGCAAAACAGAATATTTAGATTTGCGATATATTTTTACCCAAAGGAAGTGACCTGGTTATTGGATAAATGTGGACAGCACTTTCCGGGCATGCAGAGAAAGATCGATACTAGGTCGCCCACATTATTGGTCGCCCCTCAGTTCTGGAATAACTTATGACCGTGTACTAGGTACGTCAAAAACTCTCCTACGACCTTTTAATGGAGACTCTGAAGAGACTGGACAAAGATAAAACGCAATGTTTACTATGTCCCTATAGGTATGCATCAGAAAGATTATGTTTACGCATGTACGGTTGGAATCGAGTAAATTACGTATTAGGACCGCGGTCTGTATCGCCAGGTAAGAACATCCAGAAAGATTAAGAGAAATCGAGTCGGATACACAGATTGAAAAGCAACAATTCAAGCGCTTACGCTAAAATACAAGCCTAACGCTAAAAACCCAGAAAAAAAATATAAGTGAAGGAAATTGATCGTACTTTGAAATTCTTTTCATCACTCCAATATAAAACTACAAATAAAATAATTAAAACGAAAAAATCTTGTTCATTTACGAGGCCATATAGCTCAAGATTTTAGATTTTACAAAACTATTAATAAAGGTTGGTACTCCGGCACCCCTTGCCACACACCCTAATGACGACTAAGGGGGTGCGATGTAGGTTTGTATCAATGGCTCAGTGAAAGATTAAATGTGTCAGTGCGCCAACCGTAATTGAAACAAGAGTGATATATTAAATTATATATACATATATTAACTCCAACGACTGGTAATGTTTGGTAGAGTCAATCCTAAATATTTCACCTTTAAAAGCGTCTATTATTTTTTTCCCTATTTCAACCGTTATTGCCACCCTATTTCTGTTCCTTGCTGGTAGTCTATCAAGCTCAATACGTCAGGATGTGGCTTTCGGGTCATCAGGCAGACGTGAATTGAAAGTAACAGCGAGGATAGGCAGGCAAAGTTTAACTATTTCACAATCGATATAGATCGATATCATCGATCACTAATGACGAGAGTTGGGTGTTAAATGAATAAGTAACCGATATTCTGTAACCATCAATAGTAGATTAACGAAGTTCATCTCAGCTACACGTGCACAACACCCCACAAGCCATCGCAAGGGTGGTCGCAGGGAGGTGTTATGGCATCAGCCACGCATGTTGAATTAATAGTTTATACATGAGTACAATACATTGAATACATTTTAACTCATGTACAACTATTGTGAATATACATGCCTAAAGACATCAAGCAATACTTACTGCGTTTGATTAACTCATAAAATTCCAATGGTCAAATTAATTTGATTTTTTGGCCTCTTGGATTCGATTCTGTTATGGTTTCGCATCGTGTGAGGAAAGAACGAGTTCTTGGATGTATTGGTATCGGTCTCTCATATTGTATCTCGGTGGTCAAATCAAATAATACATTAAAGAGCCAAAATAATTCCCTCTGATTCGCAAAAAAAACTCAGGTGCTATGTACCTTTATGTCTTATGTCTGTTCCATTACGTTTCAATAAGGTTTTCGGGGAACCAACGCGAATGGAAGACAATCGAAACCCTTCTGTTTGGTATTGCTAAACCTGAAGAGCACGGAATTTCCGTTCCAAACACGATCCTATAAATATAGCGCGGGATGGAGGGATCTCCGGCCAGCCTCCTCCATTAATTTATTCCTTCCACCATACGTCGAACTATTAGGAAAATTTGCATAACTGCAAGGGGAGTCGGGGAGAGAGGGCGAGCCCCGAACTCGCTGCAAATGATCTTTATTCCATACACTCTTCCCCCGGGCCGTCAGGGAAGGGTCTTCTGCCACTTCTACACCCCCCCCCATACCACTCTCCTCCCTCTATTTCCCCACTCTTCAGCATATCCCCAAGAGGAACGCATGCAAATTCCTTGATAGTTTGACATGGCTCACGTCTTCCTCACCACACCCCAATGCAGATGTCTCGGCTGACGCCATTTTTTACTGCACCAAGAGTACAACATTGATTCCGCCTACACGGAATGAAATGGCCGAAATGAACCTCACGGAGCGAGGAGTATCAGCGTGCCTACTTGAGCCAACGCGATTTTTAAAAAACCGGCTTCTCTGCAATTGCTCGAAGAAAGCCAAGAGTTGTCACCTGCAAAGCTAACGCCGCGTCTGCCTTCTCCAACTGTGACACCTGCTCTCGGAATGTTGGAGCGCGCAGCTGCCTTCGTGCGAAGTTCAACGCCTCTCACAGCCTTGGCGATTCTTAGCACTGACTCTCGATGGGTCGTAAATAGTTTTTTTCTTTCAGATTTAATTATTATACGCCCTAATTTTGCTAATTCTTTCCTGACGTTTGATGAGCCTAGCTTATCGGCGGCGTATTTGCGTGCACCTGCTAACCTACTAAAGGTCAACGGTTCGAGTTCGGCCTCGAGGATAAATGTCGGGTAATCTGTGACGGTTCGACACCTTTGATACTTGTAAAGGAAGATCTATCGGGGTCCTAGTGGCGCGCGAACCACTGCAAGTTCCGGCAAACAGAAATAAAGTTGTAATTACCAGGGTTTTGTGCATATGGAGTGAGTGGATCCTATACGTTGACCGGTACTTCGACAGCAGCACCAAGGATACCAGTCTAGCCCTTGACATTTTTGGATTGTAATGCATCTTAGCAAATGACTCCGTAAAAAGTTACTGTCATCTACATCTACTTAATACCCCGCGAGCCGCCGAAAGGGCGTGTGGCGGGTGGTGTTACGGCACCACTCGTAATAAAGAAATAAAAACCGCCTGCAATATCCACCAATTTATACTGTCCACAAACAAACGATAACTAGAACAAGAGAGTCAACAACTCCTATATTTACCACGACCTTACGTCCTCAAGCTACTTCTTCACCACAGCCGTATTCATGTTACATGTGTAGCAAACGTTAAAGAACAGCTCTCCTGTCGAGGCATCTCTTGCAATTTCTTCGATTGTAATAATCATTTCATCATTTTAACGGTGAAGTAGTAACACAGGGTCATCCCTTATAGTGGAACACTTAGGATACAGTAAAAAAAAACATTACGGCTGAGTTGGGACTAAAACCCCTGACCTATGGTATGTCGTGTTGGCACATTTGTATGGCAAATTTAAAGATTAAGATGGCCGAAAAGAATATAAATAAAGGAAATATTAAGTTAACTTTTTTTAACGGCAACGCAAACCATTTGGAATGAAAAACTGAATTTAATACACAGAGTAGGAAAACTAAATGATGCTACCTCGAAATTAGCACCGAATGTACGAGCCCAAGGTATTTTCTTGAAGCCCCAGTGGAAAATTCTTTCACTATAACTGTCTTTAATTTGAGCTTTGTTTAATGAGTATTGATATCTATACAAAAATCTTGACAATAGCAAATGGCGGTGTTTCTAAGCTGAACCGAATGAGTCACTTCAATGAGCCAAGTAAAATTATTTACCGATATCCTTATGGGTAAAGGTCACAGCCATTTTGGATTCCCCATCGGATAGAGACTGCTTGCTTCTATTGATAAAAATCTAATGGATAGTCATCGGTAACCACTGTTCCAAAATACATTTTCTCTAGAAGCTTAATAATTATTCTGTATAGCATTATATTTAGAAAGCATTGCCTAGTAACAGAAATCTATCAAGGTGAAAAAGTAAACTACATGTATCAGTCCCACTCTGAATTTCTTTGAGATTTCGTGACATTCTTCGCAGGAGAGGGAAAGACTAAGGAAATAATGGAAGACGTGGAATTACGTAATGAGAACATTTTATAATATATTCAATACACATTCCTTAGCACATAGCAATAACTCATTGATCGTTATATTCGCTTTTAAAGCTCACTGGAGGGATCTGTGAACTGATTTAAGGTACAAAGTCACGATAAGAGCACTGGCACGCTCACGGAAGCGAAACGTCAATGTTTTAACCATAAATAAGTTAAACGAGCGAATGAACTTCCGAGGAACCCATCAAAATAACAGGGTAGAGACATTGGTATATAGAATTCACTTATAGACCCGAGTGCAATAGTCACTTAATGGTCATATTTTGTAAAAGTCTATTCGCCATTGATATCTCCCGCCATTCCTTCACTTAATCGCGGGAAACATTCGTTAGTCCCTCTTCCTGCCGTTGCACGAGATTTAAGATTCAGTTGCTTCCTCTCTTGAATTCATTAGCTTGGGAGCGATCGTGGATGTTTTACTGAGCGTCTTATCGCTATCCTCAAGGCAATTTTTTACAATTGTAAAATTTGTGAACACGGATCTTCTGACTTCGCTCCAGTCATTCGAGTTACCGCCAGGACTAGCGTCAAGTTGGACTTCTCAGCTAACGATTTAAAAATAGGGTGTTTACGTTATTATATATCGCTTTAATTATGATTAACGCTCGCGTTTCATGTTTAAGGGCCAGGGAAAAACAATTTTTCCTCAAAATATTACTATTTGCTACTATCCAGTTCTTCCACAAAGCCCTTCACACTCAATTAAATCATTTCTCACTGAATGAAATTTTCGACACAAGGAAGTATTCATTCATTTAACTCATAGTTTCCTTCTCTCTTCCTTCCAAGACATTTCTTTTCATATTTAAATCACAGATGCAGGTGTGATGTGGTGGAACTATTCCATAATAACAGAGACGAAGACTTTTGCAATTATTAACTGGGCTATTAAGTGGAAAAAGCTAATAGTCTTCGTCTATGTTATTATTTCTCTTCATCCTTCCTGGCTGCTTACCTTAATTTTTCCTCCTCTCAACGACTTATATTACCTTTTCCGATGCCAGAAATTAATTTCACCGCAGATTTTATGAACACATTTCTCGTATCAAGACTGGATTCAATCGAAGTTTAGATACAGAAAAAAAGCAGTCTACGAATCGTGTTAAACCTCTGAAATACTTTTTATCTGCTAATGGAAATATATTACACGGTATTCGAAAGTTTTCCCTGGCGTGCAGACAATCAGGATATTCAAAAACCAAAACAAAAAATATCTTTAGAATTGTTCAGGAGCGCGATGTTGAAAGACGAACAAGGGACCGGACAGGGCGCGCCCGGGGCGGACCCTGGTCCCCTCCTCTCCCCCTTTGCACCCCTCACCCCAGGGTAGAAGACTTGCTATTTATTTCGTCTCGCCCCATTCGCTCTCTCCCCTCCTCCCACTCCATCCCCACTCGTTTCAAAGGCTGCTCGAGTTTTGGAATACATGGCGTATGAATTAATTAGCGCGATCGTTAAAACTTTGGTCCCGTCGAACTTCTCCGTGGTGAAGGCAGGAGATGGAGAGATGGCAGTGGAAGGGGGCAGGGTTGGAGAAGGTGGCTCCAGAGGGTTCCCCTGAGGAGCGCCACTCTCAGCTCCGAGGGTGCTGGGTGTCCACGCTGGTCCAGGGGAGACGTGATACCATCGGACCGCCCCCGGATACCAGAACACGCAGCTCCCTCCGGAGAGGGCGGGAATGCTGGCTGGCTGTCGGAGAGCGGGGGGGGAGGACGTTTTCCCGGCAGGGGAGAGAGGGGAGCGGCGGGAGCATGAAAATACTGGGGGTGTCAGGGGCGTGTTGCTTTGGGGGTTGGTGGTGGAAGGGGGCCGGAGGATGCTTACGGGGGAAGTCGGAACACCGAGTGGGGGCGCACAAGGGTGTCGGCTTGGAAGTACGGGCGAAGCGGAAAGGGGAAAGAGGACGAGAGGAGGACTCTTTCGGGGCGAGAGCGTCGATTTTGCTGCATTTTGGGGCGAGCGAGAGTGGGCGCGGAGTTGGGAGTTTAAAGGGTGGGTGCCGGAGAGAGAGGGTGCGGAAGCATGCAGCACGCGAGAGATGGATTGGGTCGACTGTTTGGGGTGGATGGCTGAAGGGAGAGGAGGGAGTTTAAACGAAAGCGAGGGGGAAAAATGCGAAAGAAAAAAATAAATGTATATACATGGACGCACAGACATATATGTAGCGAAGTATATACACACACATATGTACATATATATATATATATATCCACACATATATGAGGACGGGCATACCCTTCCACCCACAGATGCGTTCAAGCGTTTTTCTCACGTGCCATATTTTTTTCGGAAATATATTTCTTCCCTCTCACAACTCTCCCATTCCCTGTCCTCTTCCCTATCCCCTCCACCACTTCCAGTCCGCACCACCCTTATGCTCACCTGTCCTTTTCCTCCCCCCTCTCCTCTCCCTCCATCTCTTACATTATTTTCCCACCCCTCATCACATCACACCCCTTCATCCACCACCCTACCCCCCTCATTAATTCATTATCCATGACTTTGTCTAATTCCGCCGAGCTATCTCGCCACGTCCCCCTTTTCTCTCCCTTTCCCTCCACAATTTCCCTGCATGCAGGGGCGTCGCTTCCGCAGTCTTTATCTCGCAGTATTTCTTTAAAAAGCCGACGAAGGCGAGTTCGGGGAGGGTTTTAGGAGGGTGGTTGGTTCGTTGTGTGAGGATGGGGGGTTTCGAATATAAAGTTTGTCGACCCCGGGCCGTTACTAAGTTTCCCCTCCGCGCCCCCCCGCAGCCTGAGTTAAACGTCTTTTTTACGTTAACTCCTCCGATTGACTCGAATGAATCATTTTTATGACTCGGCCTTCCTCCGCAAGACATATTAGTGACGTTTTAATGGCGGGGAAATATTAGGACGGCGGGGATGCTGTTGTTTTACGCGGAGCGCAAGCGGTGGCCGTGAAAGCATTAACGTGAATGGGTACTGCCGTCCACACAATTCATCGTGCCGCATGAAAGTTTCGCAGTTCTAATGGGAGTTCCTAATGCATTTTCATTTGTAAGGAAACTGTTTTATACCCTCGACATTAATGTTATTGCTTTGGTTCCCGGGTGTCCTGCTCTGTCATTATTATTATTCTTACATTATTAGCTGTGATTATACGATATCATCGCTCAGAAAATTGAGCCAATCTCTCTTTATTAGTCGGAATATAGGCTCTGATCCTCCAAAGGCATAGATTGTCAAGAGGTCCAAAGTAAGATTACATTTTTAAAATACCATTTCAATCTTTCCGTTATAAAATGTCTATAAAAAAATAATTTTTAAAAGTTCTCCTTTTCTTCTAATATAGTGAAGAAAGGTGTTTATTCATCATTTGGGGCATCAAATCAACCACCTTAATGTGTTTTTATTCACATACTCCTTTTATTTTATTTATTTATTTTCTTTATTTATTTTCTTTATTTATTTATTTTCTTTCTTTATTTATTTTCTTTATTTATTTATTTTCTTTCTTTATTTATTTTCTTTCTTTATTTATTTTCTTTATTTATTTATTTTCTTTATTTATTTATTTTCTTTATTTATTTATTTTATTTATTTATTTATTTTCTTTATTTATTTATTTTCTTTGTTTATTTATTTATTTTCTTTAATTATTTTTAATTAGTCCGAAAACAGCACTTCGGACTTTGAGCATTGATACAACAATTTGACAATTACATACACCCAAGCTCTAGGTGGTGGAAAAACCACCTAGATAGGAATCGAACCCGCGACCTCTGGGTTGACAGACGAGGACGCTACCCCACTGGGGCCGGCCAATTTATTTAACTTCAGTTTTGGTTTTTAGATTTTTAAATTCTTTGATAGGCTAATTAAAACTTATGATATTATGGTAGCATATTCTGGTCAACTGTTAGTACAGAGACACTAGTAAAATTTTGTCATACCCGTATTAGCTAAAGCAGTAACGGACTTTTACAGTTCATGTTCCTCTTTTGTCATTACGTGTGCTCTGAATAAAATAGCTTTAAATCATCAGCAGCTTTAGAATTAATAAATATTCGGTTTGAGGAGGGCTGTCTTTCTGGTCACACATCTCACTATTCTGATACCATTCCTCGAGCATGTTCGAGTTTAGCACTTTTCCGCAAACGGCAACTCATAAACAGAGAACATATCAGATTTCAGAGTTGCCAAACGAACCTAAAATGCACTATGAAAACACAGATCATCAGATATAAGGATTTCAAACTACCGACAAGCTACTGAAACGTTTTCAAAAAGAAACGGTGGTGAATTCTGTGGGCTACAGTAATTATACTACAAACTTCGTGTTCAGGAAAATGCGTCCGTCCGAATTCTTCGCCTCATTCTTTTAATGACCACGGTTCGTTTATTTCTCTTTTCATTAAGTTGGAGACTCAAAATATTTGGCGAAAATCCTATAAAGCCACGTGAAATTTTCACGGAGGCCAGCGGTCTTAATTTTCCTTTCAGTAAAGCCTACGGTCTCACCCCCATCATTCCCACTTTGAAATTCAATGCAGGAACAGCGAAAGTGAAAGGGATTCATTCATTCGGTAGTGGAGCTGCTTTCGCCCGCTCGCGGTCTTCTCGTATGGCAGATGACCGAGCAACTGAATTTCAATTTCTAGTCCTTCCAAAATTTCTCCTATTAAAAAAATCCAGGCAATTTGTTTCCATCACTCATTTCCCTCTCTAAAACATTCATTTTTCTTGCCAAGAAGGTAAAAGGAAACTTTTCCCTCTCTCGTACGTTCACCTTAAACACTAATTTACTTTTAAAGTTTAAAGCTGAAGTTATTTATTCATTAAATTCAATCGATTAAAATATGATCACGCCTACTTACTCTTAGTCTATGTATGTTGATTAAAATTTTTAAACTTCCGGTTAATAGTACTTTATTTGAAGTACTTTTGTCTTTATTTGTCCATTTGATTCCTCTCTGCCGAATGATCAATGGAGCAGTTAGACCTTTTTACGACATGCAGAATCCAGAGTATTGTAACATTCAAACTTATGTATTTTATTTATATTGAACTGCTTTGCTGCATCGGTTTTTTTCCCAAATACCCTTACAATGCAATTAGGGTCGAAGAGTATTTAAATAAAAAAGTTAGAGTAGTTTAAAATATTGCCACCACTACGAAGAATAGCCCAACGATCACATTAAAAACCTGAGTGACTTACCTAAATTATTTGCCAAATTATCGCACGAGAAAAAAAGCACATATCCGGGCCTCCAACAGATTTTTCCTAGTGCATAATGACCGCTAAAGAATTGAACAATTGTACCATTAAAAAGAATTTGTCGATCATCTGGTGAGTGAGGATTATGTAAAAAGACACGAGCAATGCTTCAACGGAAAGTACGACACCAGTTTAAAAAAATAAAGATACGTTAAGGGCCGAGTCCCTCAGAGCAACAGAATGATAGGAAAAAAATTGAGTTAGCGGGGACGTTTTGACGGATAATGGATGCGTTCAGCTCCCGGAGAAACATAGTGGGAAACCGCGTTAACGCGAAACGCGAGCGCCGAACTCCGCTCCACCGTTAGTTCCCGTCATTATTCAGCCTCTCATGTGGGAATCCGAACTCAACAGATTACCCTACATCTGTGGGGAGAATCAAAGGAGATTCGTGCATACATCATGCACCCTAGAATCCGTGCAATCACCAGAACAAACCCAGAAACAGGAAACGGGAGAGGGGCAAATGAATAAATAATAATCCATTAAACTCTCGATAACAACAGCGGCGGAATCCTGGCGACAAAGCGTTAATTTAGATTTGAAAAATGCTACCGTCCCCTGCGTTGGTGCCACGAAGGGTCCAGACTTGTCGCACTTTCTTGTTGCTTCGCAAACTCGCGCGATAAAAGTCCTGGATGCGCACCTTTCGGAATCCTAATACCTCGTGCATTCGGTACGTGCAAAAGAATACCACTCGTTTCAGTCTCCCGTGGAAGTAAACATATTTCGAATCCAAATTTAATAAATTCAGTTCCAATTTAACTCCAAATTTATATGTAAAATGCCATCATGTTTTTAAATTGACTATCATGAGTTAGAATATTCAATTTTGAAAAAAGATTTATTGGTGACTTAATTCAATAAACCTGAGATGAAAATCAAACCAGATGATTCCTTCTTCGTTGAGCGAGTTTCAAAGATTTTTTTTCACACTGCATCATTTTGCCTGATGGGCTTCACTTAATTCAATTAATTCCAGTCTTCAAGAGAACAAAATTCGAAATTATATTCTCGAAGTGACTGTCACAGACACATTGTAGAGGTTTTAAAACATACTATGCGTGATTGTTAATGCCCGTATCCAACATTTATCCGACTCTAAAATACTTTTTATCGCTACATAATTTATTACTTGATATTTTTAAAAACACGATCAAGTTTGTTAAATTTTGAAGTGCACACTAAAGTGTATAAATCAAATTGGAAAAGAAAAATATAGGCGTTGTAAACGTATACTCTATTCCGCACGGCAATATCAAAGCATGCTTCTATGTGTTGATAGAACGATATGATAGCCCTGGAAACAAACGCTCGGATTACAACCTTTGTGCCTCGGGCTTGAATACCTTTGGACACACTTCCACACAAGGTTTAGGAAAATATACTTGCTCCTCGACTGTGTGAATTTCACATTCTGTACGTCATAGTACTCGTCCGAGCTGAACAATAATATCTTATTTAAATCTAGGTTCGCAGTTGAAGAATGAAATGATATCTATTGGGGTTAAAGTAGAGCTTTCTAAAATAAAATTTTTACCTACTGACCGGAGTCTACTTACACCTTAATATGAAGGCTAAACCAAGAGGAGAATGAGTATTACACAAGAGAGCATGATTTTCGCAATTCATGATTCGTTCTGTTTGCCCCCTGGAAATATTTGATAGTCTGTTTGGAATCAACAATCCCGTTTAATTATATTTCCCTCAAAGCTAACTCAAATGACAATTAAATGAAATTGTACCCTGATGTTCAATGCAGAGAGAAAATTGGTACATCTATGCAGCAATACAACGTCAATCCATTTTTATTTTATAGTTACACATTAATCAATGGTAAACGAGGAGTAAAAATTAAATTAAACTGTGCTAAATGTGTTTTCGATGGAATCAAAACAGCATTTTGATTCGGTGAAAAAATATGTTTACATGAAAGGAGTTGCTTCTTACCTTCAAACTTGTACTCAAAGTAAGACTCTGAAATTAATTTTTTATGATTTAGAATAAGCATTTTTAGCGTAAATTATTGATCTAATTCGGATATTTGCTATTAACGTAATGAATTAGACGTTTCAGCAAATTCAATCAGAGTATTGTGAATGCAAATACAACTTAAGTTTGAAGATCAACCGGCAGTAACGTTCTTGAGAGTAACCAAATTGGAGAAATGGTTGCCTTACGCATAATCCTATCAATCCCTACGATACTTCAGCTTTTGTTTTGAGAAGACGCGGCTATTCCTGAGGCTCGCTCCACGAACATTCACAGGGTTTGGTCAAACAACATCCTCCCTGCGCTCGACCAAAGGTCACAGGTTCAAACAAGGCTCACAGGACGAATAGCACGGGACCAAGTGATGTTTCCCTCACGAATGAACCGTTACGGCAACTTGCGGTTTCATCCGTCAGGATTCGCGATACCCTAAAAATGTTATCAAAACTTTACCCTTCGCGGGAATTTGCGAAATATGTCAATTCGATTAAATTTCAATTGTGCGACTAATGCTGGGAAAAATAACAAGTCTCCACCAGGGAATAAGATTGGTGTGATACCCACATATTCTTCACCCGATGTCTCGGGTTAGACTCCCGGTGGTGACACGCGTTCCAACGGTATCTCGATACTCGATCAATA
The DNA here is from genome assembly GCA_037158775.1 of Hetaerina titia. NCBI lineage: Eukaryota > Metazoa > Arthropoda > Insecta > Odonata > Calopterygidae > Hetaerina > Hetaerina titia. The sequence continues at coordinate 54,999,270 of CM073770.1, read as the reverse complement.
TCCCCAGCATCGGATTTAACTGCCGGAGATTGGGTGCATTCCGTTGGCTGTTGTTGAAGATGATTTTATCTTCACGCTGTCTCCTCTCCCTAATGTTGTCACAACGTTCGTAAGTGCATGAATGAAATCAAGGATTTCTCTTAATTCAGATCCCTGTGGATAACGGTTTTAATATTCCTTTTGAAGCGGGTGAGTGCAAGTACGAGGTGTGTTCAAAAAGTATCGCCAACTTTTGAATTTCCGCGTATATTTGATTTTTGATTTTTGTGGTGTTATGCCATTCCCCTGGTGGCCACAATCATATTGTGGCATGGGAAGGAGAGAGGAATGTGTTGGTTACTTCTCTTGTGATCACATTGTGTTTCATATCAGGGAATTGCATGCAATCATTTCAAAGTCCTCTTCCACTAGTTCATACAGTCATCACACGTGAGAAGAAAATTCCTTTGACCGTTGACAATTTTCCGAATGAAATTCGCGTGAAAACCAAAACGCTTTTTTAATGTCACCTAACAACGAATAAATCTATCGTTTTTAGATATTGACGCACTCAACGATTCATTAAAATCCTTTCATTCCAAATTGACCAATGTTAAGATGCCATAGTGTTTTTATGAATAAATTAGTATTACACGAATGTGAAGTTTTGGGTTCTTAGAAGGACAACGATTTCGTTTTTCGCTAGAGTCAATAAATTTTACACCCTTGAGGGGCCGTCAAACGTTCATGGTGGAACAAACTCGATGATTGCCTACGTATAAAACTAAATAGAATCGTTACAGTAGAAAGAGATAAGTTAGAGGACAAATTCATAATCACTGTGCCACATAATAAATTAATTATCGGAAAGTCGAAACAAGGACATTTATATCGGAATCGACTTGGACAAATATGCGATTATAAGATGTGAAAAGGAAGGATATAATGATGGGAAATCTAACAAGATGAGTTGAAATAAAGATGTCGTCGGGACGTGTAAAAAGGATGAACTTCACGCCCCCCAGTCGCAGACGAAAACTTGCTAAAGATGCCATTATAGTCAGTGCTCGTGATTTCAAAGCACAAAGTGCTGCACGACCTGCATTTCCTACCGCCCATGCAAAAGGTATCTCATTCGAATGCCATTCAAATCTTTCATTCGTAACAACTCAAGAGCCAAACGAGAGCTGAAACCTTTCTTCAACAAATTTTTATCCACAGTAATTTCTATTTTTATTTCAGAGCCAGTTTGGAAAATTGCTCAAAAAGAGATGTTTCTTGATTACCGTAGGGAAAGTAAAAACCAATTAATTGCCTACAGAAAAATGCCAAGTTTCACGCATCTGTGTGCTGGTGACTTTCGGGAATATTTTGCCTTAGGAATCTTTCAGAATTAAACGATGGGAATCAAAATAATTCCAAAGAAATATTTTTAATACAATGGACACTTGAAGTCAGTGCTCAGATTATTGTTCCCAGTTCAAAAATTTAAACAATTTTAAATGCTCGATTGAATCGATTTAAAGATGGGCCCTTTTCCGATGACATCAAGGATATAATACGAACCCCAACGTATTACGGTCGAAGGGATCACGAACATAAAATTAGAGAGATAGACTGCAGGACTGACAGGTTTAAAGTGTCATTTTTTCCAAGAACGATAAGGGACCAGAATGATTGTAGTCGAAATTCCCCAGGAGTTAGTTCATTACAATAAGTATTAACGTACAGGTTAGGGACTGCGCGAGGATATGTATGGATATGTTTGTGCATGTACATAAATGTATATATGTGTATATATACAAAAAAAAATATATATATATATATATATGTGTATATGCATGTATGTATGTAAAAAATTTTTTCATACAGGTTCCCCCCACCTTTCCTCACCTATTTGATAACCCCAACCCCCTCATCCCTTACACTTCCCTCATGGTTCTGCACCCCCTGCCACACATCTTTTTTGGTGGCTCGCAGGGTATTTATGTAGATGTAGAATCTATACATTACCCCATCCCAAAATCTACATTGTGAGCAGTTGAGATTTCCTACTCGTCACCATAATGAAACTAATTGAATCTTCATTATGATTCTTACGACAACGTAATTATATAACAATTTGCGCATATAGCACGCGTCACTGTGTACACTCATTGTTGCATGAAACTCATATGAAGCTTTATTAACAATACCAAAAAGAATGTTTTACTAATACTGTAATTCCATTTCAAAATTTTCAAGGCCATAGGTGTTACTCATCCAGACGAATGCCCATTTAATCCGATTGGAAAGCAGTCTGAAATCTCGCATCCCACCTCGATACTATAAAATGAGTATGCCAATCCAATGAGGAGAAATTCGATGCAAAAAGTGAAAGATATCAAGAAAAGAAGTTGCACCGTAATTAGCATAAAGCAAGATTGGCCATCGGATCTCAGTCACAGTGACTGAGGCTAATTATCATGAAAAGAACTAAACATTTATTTAATGAGATTCGTGACAGAATAACGGAAACGAGAGAAACCAATGGGTCTAAAAAAATTTTAAAAGTTTCATATTAATTAAGGAGAAACCTCAAATGATTACGTTTTTAATACTTCAGTGCCTTTTGGATATTAAAAATCCTTAGTTATAGCTCACATACTTCATCAATTAGCGAGATAACGCAAGATACCTATTTTATTATAATTATTCAAAGTTTTTCACTAATAAGAAATTTATCGTATTTGAGTGGCGGAAACCTTGTCTCTAATTTTTGGTGCCACAGATGTGTCCTTATCGACCTATTCATTAGCGCGATGCAGAAATTAGCCGAGGGAAAGCTCTTCTGCCATTTTATTCACCTTACCTATGTTAAGTTATCCCGGTTGAATTTAGTTTCAAGCACAAATGGATTTCGTATCTTTCATATTGTTCGTTTGCAGCCTCAACTCGATGAAGCCGTTTAAATCTTCATCCCACCAATAGATAAATATAATTTGTGCTTTTATGCGTTTAAGAGCTTTATGAAAAATTGCAAAAGGCTCGCGGATGGTGCTCAGGTACTCCGCTATGTACATTATATAGTATACGCTCTATGGGTGTGGGAGGACTGTTCAATAAAGATACGAGATCGTACATTTTTTGATCACCTGATTATTTTGCAAATATTTTCTCGTTCTGTATTTGCTAACTCCATGTTTTATTCCTATGTGTTACAAGTATAATGTATTTAACTCGTTCATTAATTTCAATGCAGCAATATGCCGCACTGAAAATTGTTTTCACCTTAAAATATCGTCAATCAAGGACTACGTGCTATCGTGCTAGAACATTTGGAGAATTTTCTCTTTTCTATATTACAGTTATAACATGGTTTTATAAGTTTAAAGAGTTAAGGAAAATCAATTTCAACGGAATTTGGACCCGGAGCTAAAATTACTACAATTATGGGAGTACATATTAACACTGCTGCCACTGCTGTGAGGAAAGTTCGCCAAATAACTTTAAGAGCATCATTATAAATATTTAAAAGTTCATTGGATACACTCAAAAGTGAACAGTAAAGTCAAACAGTAAAGCATACAGTCAAACAGTAAAGCAATGAGTGTAAATCACCAATTCCAAAAACAAAACCAAAATGAATCTGCTGATAAAGTTATAATCATATAATTTTTTTTATATTCAGAGAATGTTATATCAGCATATTGTACCAGCACAAGTGGCTGTAAATGGAGTATACTATAAGGATGTGTAGAAAATTCTCAAAGGCGTCATCAATCGCAAAAGTCCCAGTTCAAAGGAAAAGGCTAGACGTCATTTAGGCTGCAGCACGATAATTCGTGACCTTACATCGCAAATGTTGTTGCAGAATATTTCACGAAAATAAATATGAAGCGAGTTCCATATCACATTTCGCCCCATGTGACTTTTTCCTGTTCTCCAATGTGAGTAAACACATTCGTGGTAAATATATTTTTTGTTATCAGAAGAAATAGGCGAATGCGAACTGAAAACGCTCAGACTTTCAACGGTTGCCGCTGACGCAATAATGGAGCTAAACGAATTAAAATTACACCTCACATACATTACGAATTAAGATAACATAGGGCACAAATGTAAACAGTTGCACAATAAATTGTAGGAATTGTAGGAACTGTATGATCACCCCTAATCGAATAGCCTTCGGAAGTGTGGTTTTTTGTATGAAGTGAGTTCTGTCAGCACTAATGAAGAAAACTACCTATCTATAACCGTATTAGAGCAATTCTATTCAAATCGTGCAACCATTATATGACAACAATCGAACTTTAAAATGAATAAATTTAGAGATGGCCTTAATCAATCAAATAAATGGCGGTTTTTGTCAACATTCGGTCGCATTTTTCATGACAGGTTAACGTAACAGTGGGATAAAAGCAGATTTTCATTTCTTGTGTATCCGATTATACTGCAGCCTTCCGAGGGTATGAACGTGATTTCATTAATGGTAAATTACTCATGAGCTCTGCATGTTCCTCGGATATCAATATTTTACTCTTATCTGTATAATATATAATTTGTGATCGAATTTATGCTTGCCATTTTCTATTATCCACGAGTTTCGCTATCAGTGAACTTCCGCAAATAGTTTCACTGCAACGGAGTTCATCGGTGTTCTCAGCGCTGCAATACTCTTATGACAGTAGGTGGGAACAAAATGTTTATTTATATGATATTGCTTCCCGCTTGTAGAAGAATTGTGATACTGGTGTTTTATATATCAATTTTCCACCTAAATACTGAACCCAAGTGTAAATAATAGAGCTAGTGGTATGCTAGGCACTTAATAAATCAACACTGCTTTGTGATATTCTAAAATATTACAGTAATAATCATACTGGTCTAGAAGTGGACACATCTGCATCAAAAAGTTACAGTGGAGGTCATTTTTGATATCCGATAAGGTTGGCATCGAATCTATTCAAGTTCTTTAATTAAATAGTTTTGAATATTACAAAGTTCTTTTCATTTCTTACGATATGCCAAAGTTGCCATACAATATCAATTTAATATTAAGCTCTACTTAAATTTGCCTTTATTAAAAATTCCTCATATTTCATTAAGAAGTATGATGAAAACGTGAAGTTTTCTTCAGACAAATCTAATCACCAATTCTTTACGACAAGTTATCATATTATCATCTTGTATCATCCATAAGTTATCATATACTATCATGTAACACCGCGGCGGTTTTTTTTTCGTTCGTCAGTGTCGTACTTCCATCGTTCCGTATTTTAATGAAAAAATCATTCCGGTTCACCATCACTTTAAGAAACAGAAAACATTGGAGAGACACGTAACTAGTTTTCAGAGTCCCATTTGTATCCCATTCAGAGTGTCATTTGCGTATCTCAGATTGGTGTATTCAGTAAAATATATTAAGAGATGAAATTGGTGTAATTTTTGTAGCGAGCGATTATTCCCTTTTATTAAAACTGAATATAAAGTAAATTGAATATAGAATGTTGATTGATATACGGAACGTATTTTTAGTCTCCAAAGAAAGGATTGGTGTGATTTGCAAAAAAAACGTTTTCCATTTTCTCCCTTATATTTGCATGGCTACAGTCCCAAATCAGGTTTTTTTAAAAGACTTTTCGCCTTTCAAATAACGGAGACGAGTGACTGCATTAAAATTTTCACTTGAACCAGTGGTGAGTGCAAAATAACTTCAAAATAACTGTTTGCATTTTTCATCTGCGGTAAATGTAATGAATGTCGTAATGGCGAAGTACTACAGCGAACTTGACTTTAAAATTAGAGAGACGAAAAATATATATCTGGATCATTTGAAAGTCAAGAGAGCAAACATAGGATTTTTATTATTTTAACAGACTAGATGATGGAAAGACGCCATATTTTGGGGGAAAAAATGAGGAAAAAAACTAATTTCTAATAAAGAAGATGATCATCCAACAAGAATGAAAAAATTACAATTAAGGAGATCAATTTTCTAGGTTTGAGGCTTGGAATAAATATATATTGATTGAAAGAATCTGAATGGGAGTAAAGATGGCCGAATGGTAATGCACTAGCGAATCAGGGGCAGACATTGAGAAATTATTCCATGAGAGGCTGATAAAAACTCCACAGTTATTACAATAAAGCCAAGTTGCAATTTTAACTTTATCGGATGAAGTTGGTAGTATTAGTACATGTAGCAATCAATTTACTGGTGTCCCAATATTATGTGCATCTGACACAAAGCTTGCCATATTGTGGAATCAAAAAATAAACAAAATAAATCCAAGCCAAAAAAATATTAGCTATGCGATAGGAATATGACGACCTGTACACAAACACAATGCATTAATGCGAAGGAAAACCGAAAAAAATGTTCTTTCTTCCTCGAGTGATTTGTACCCTGGATTGCATCCAAGCTACAAGTTAGTGGTTGGGTGTATGTCCGGAACCTAAGGTTCAGCGCCTCGGGAGCATTGGTCCGCAGTTTTGACAGACTTTCACCTGCTCCTGGATTGTTGTTGAAACTGAGACGCATTTTAGCGTCGTTCTGGTCCCTTTGAAATATACGAATCGCTACTCAAAACCCTTGCGAACCTTACTCCACGACACCAAAACACGATCCATTTCGAACCTTCCAATAAATATCACATATCTATCTACCTCACATTTTCATTAGAACAAGATTAACGTCTTCCTTTGATATCGCTCCCAAGAAGTCATCATATCTACAGTCACATTCTGCCAGGAGGGAACTAATTTCGTTAATGAGAACTAATGAAAAATGTGGGTAACGGTGTCAATAAAAAAATCAAGGTTGCTCTTTTAGAATGAGATGAGATTCCCCCTCATCCCTTTCTGCACAGCAAGCTTAGAAACTTTACTCGGGGAGCTCTATAAAATTTCATAGCCATGGCAAGAGGAGCAGCTTTACTTAACTGGACAACGTTTACAAAAAAATTTTCCTTATGTATACAAACTGCAGACAGTGCTACTTCAAAATCTATCAGCCACGAGTCATAAAAAGTTGAGAAAAATGTTTCCATAATAACTCAGTTTCTTTGCTTCATTTCCTTGATTGTATCTACGTTTAATATTCCTTCAAATTGTCCTCAATGAATTACAGAAGTGTGACATTCTGAATCGCAATTGAATTGATTCAAGCACTTATTTCCTCCCTGCATGTAATGAGTGAGGGAAAAATGCGTTACATACTAATATCGGGGACATACGCATTTTGATTTTCCCCCACGAGAAATGTGTGCCTACCCCCCACGTTGTGAATCAGCAGTATGCAGTAATTAGATTGAGGAAGGTGACTGAGAGCTGAGGTCACTGGCTCCATTAGGGATAGGTAGGTAATTTTGAGAGTGGTCACGGTTTCCCAAGGCCGAAGAGAAGGGTTTAGAGGAGTCTCGGAAATAGCCTCCTGCTCTTCAGCGAAAGGCGAAGAGGTGACCACAGCATAATGGCTCACACGGCAGGAGGAGTGCCGCGTTTGAAATTCTCCCCTCACGGTACTCAAGTTGGGGGGGTTCGGGAGACCACTAAATAATCCTCCGCCACCTAAATTCGAACCCGGGCTCTCTGCGTGGGAAACCACAGGGTCAACCCCCATCTCGCTTGGTTGTCAGTTCATTAGGAAGAACGCAGCGTTGGAATTTTGAGAGGGAAGGAGGGTGGCTCCTAAAGCGTTAACATTAACGCCGACTCCACAGTTACTCTCCATAGTTCCCCTAGCGATGGGGTTCCCGAAAATTTTTGACTGACGCCTCCCTTAAAACTTAAACAATTTCCATTCGGCCCCCCCCCCCAGGGCATCGTCCAAGAAAAGACAAGCAGTCAGCTGCTAGGGGGGGAAGAATTATTAAAATGGAAGGGCCATGAAAAAAATCATCATCATATATATTATTTTCGCAAAACTCCTTTTTATACGTTCCATTTTTACCCTTGAGTAACTCAAAACTTCCCCTTATGTCTTATGTCTTGCCCCTTATGTATATAATACTAAAGATCGTTTAACTGGGTTCGAGGGAAACATGTCTTCGTTTCATACAGCCCGGTATATATTTTGTAATTAACAATTAAAAATTAAAGGGTGACTTTCACATGCTTTGAGACAATTCGTCAATGACGGGTTTTAACATATAATATACTTTTTGTTTTATACATCTCACCGCTTATAAAAATAATTTTTGGATCTCATTCTAAAATCAACGCGAACCTTAGCCCACGGAGAGACAATAGCGCTATTCGGCCGGAATCCAAGCGAAACTTGGAACCTCCCACTCTTATTAACACACACTTTCTCACAATGAACGACTTTCGAATCTGCCGACTATCGATTTTGGCCTCGAACGTTCGAGGAAGGTTTTGTAAATGTGATAACATTAATAAAAGTGTTGACGCATGAACAGCTAATTTTTACATTAATCAAAGGATTATAACATCAACATTAATTTTAAATTTGGATTTTCAATTGCAACCCACATCAATATTTGTGGGATCTATCAACTTGCTCACAAAATTCCAAACGAACGTCCGAGAACAGTTTTTTGAATGTGATAAAAAAATAATATTAATTATATATGTATTGATTACGTATGCCCATGGTATTATCTCTCTTTAATTATTAAAGAGGTTATACAATTAAAAAATCCAATTAGAGGTAACATCAAATTGCCGCGAGATCACAACGAGTTAGCCAGTAACAAATTTTTAAGACAGACCGCGTGGCAAGTGAGTGGGCGGAGTGATGAAATTATAAAACCCGAGAGGGTGCGCGATCGTCGATCTCAAATAATTCGAAGCGATCACCCTATGGAAAACAAGGGAAAATGTGTCGCATGAATCGCAACTTCACAACAAACACTGCGGTATTTTTTTAAATTGTTTCTTCCCACCTTCATCATCTAATTTGTTGACAGTTCCCCTTTCCGTGATTCAGCTACTGTCCCCCTACCACCCACCTCCCCCCGGGGGGGTCGCGATGAACATTTCGGGGGCTCCACCGCACCAACCGCTTCCCTTTTCACCTCCACCCTTCATCCTCTCTCTCGCATCCTTTCATTCCTGTCGCACCCTTTGTTCCACAAACTCTTTCCAAGGCACTCCTCCCTCCCCCCGTCCCTCCCGCCCCCCTCACCCCCTACTTTTATCTCTCACCCTCTCTCTCTCGCCCTTCACATTATACTCGGGCTTCTCCTAACAATCTTTCCCACCGTAATTCTCTCCCCCGCCTTCATCTATCGCCGCCGCCGACACCCCCGCCCCAACACTCCCGGTATTTTTTCCCTCCTCTTTTAATAAACGCCCTCACTCCCTTCCGCGCCACGTGTTATTTATGCATTTGCCGCCCATTTCATTCATCGGGCGCATAAAAAGAGTGCGCTCTCGTGTGTGTGTGCGTGTGTGTGTAAAGAAGAGCGTAAAAATAATAAAAAAAGAAGGAAGAATTAAACAGAACCCGGTCGAGGGAATATGGCAGTTAAAACTGTTTTCGCAAGATGCACGGTTTTGCCCCCGGGGGGGGGGGGAGGAGAGGGGATGGTGAGGAATGAATAAAGGCCGCGCTTCAAATTGTTTTGAAAAATAAATAAATAAAAGTGTAGCCATAGCGAGCGCACCTGAACCGCGACTCCGACCCGGGCCCTATATATTTTCCCTCCTAATCCGTGCGGATAAGTTCCTTGGGGAGGAAAAATTAAATAAAAAAACGAAAGCAAAACAACCCGAATAGCTCGGCGAGCGTGCTTAGATTTCGTTTAGCCCTCCGACGAAAGAGGGGGCAGGGAGGTGGGGCCCGGGGGGGGGGGGGCTCACAGTTTTCCGCGCACTTTTCGGGGAACACCCCCCCCCTTTCCCTACCACCACCCCAGCCGACCCAAATTAACTTGCCGTAGCGAAGGGCGAGTGGACGCCGGCGTTTAGTCTCGACACTTGACGGTGTCGTTTCTCTTCGTAACTCGAATTAAGATTTGCCTGTTCGCACCGAGAACTTAAGCCTAAACTTACGAAACCTCCGGTTGTTTTTAGGAGGGATGGGAGGAGGGGAGGGAGATTGTACACCGGGAGAAGCGTGCGTGATACAGGTAAACATGGCGCGGTATGAATGCCGGGGCTGGATATTTCTAATTTGAGGAGAGACGCCGGCAAACTTCTTCCCTCTTACGAGCCTAACACACGAGGCAAAGAGCCTTCGAAACGGGGAAGGGTTTTTAATATACGGAGGAGCATGGAAGTGCTCACTATGTAAAAAAACAACCTTAAAGTAGTGGAATTTTCGCTCCGAGCGAAACGATAATGTCCGCGACTACCAGTGTGTAAACTAATGCGTTGTATATTATATTATAAGGGACTTGTTTCACTAGAAGGGCAGAAAAGAAGTGAAAACTATGCACCTTTGACAACATACCCTGTTAACTCACACGCATCTTTTCCCAACTAGAAGTTATCTCTATGTCAACCTTCTTGGTATGAAGGAACCGGTAAAGCGTATCCCAAATGGACATTTCAACCTGAAAGGGCACAGAGAAAATAAAGCGCATGAAGTAGCCACGAACCTAAACATGGAATTAATGAATAAGCATTTTTCATTGCTAGTCTTTAGTTAGTTTATTATGAGAGAATTAAATTGCATATTTAACAGAGTTTTATAGTCTTTATTTGAATATTCGAAGTTTTTAATCAGACAAAGTTTAAGTATAAACTTCTGTATCGTTTGGTAATGCAATAGTATTAACTGTTTCGAGAAGCAAAGAAGAAAGTTACTTTTTGGTCATAGCGTAATAGAAATAATACCTGAAAGTGCCAGGAGTTAATTATCTTCATGCTGGTGAGTGGAAACTTAATAAAATCGCATTTACCTTTTATTCATATGAATAAATTGCTCACCAATGCTAGAGTTGTTAGGGTCATGGCCGCGTGGTTACAGGATTATGGTTTTAATGGGTACCTCGAGTTTTCACAGAAAAATATACTTACTCCATGGAACGAAACAAGGCATTGGCAGCGAATAAAACACATCCGATTTTTTAAGTATTCAGTTTAAATATAAATTAAAAACGAATATATATTCCATTTTCAAATCCATTTTATCGATCGAATTTTCATTTTACGACTGTTTTCATTGATAAGAAAATTAATAATCTTGAAGCAAAAAACATTTGAATAAGTAGGTCAACCGAGACATAATTTACTTTTTAAGTTTTTGTTAGTTCTCTCACACGGATTCATCGTGCAATTGGATATCCAGGGGAAAGATCCTGGATAGAGTAGTTTGACTGCTACACAATCTATTGATATCAACCAGCGAATGAAATTCGATGAAAAATGTCAATTTATTGGTCAAATAGCATACCAATGAAGGAAATGCGGAGACCAAGCAGCTATGTGACCCTTTCATTTCACTTACTAGTTAATAATTCCCAAAATTACCTTCCGACATATTTGTTGGAGCTTTAATTCTTTGAACTCAACCGTGGCATTTATTGCCGACTGCTTTCATTACTTCTTCGTAACCCTCTTATTTGGCACCGAAATACGAGGGTGATTTGTTTGCGGACAACAACCTGAGTGATGTGTGTCCGTACCCACCGACATGGATGTTTGACTTGGGGCCCTGGAAACGACCTATAAAAAAAAAGCCAATAAACTGCTCGGTAAATGCGTGTTTAGAATGTAAACATTCGTCTCAAGGGCCATGCCCAGCCATAATGTCTACAGGCAGGAGCATAAAACTGCCTCATTTTCCCATCTTCACTGCTATTAACAGAGCCACTGGTTTTTAGGAATAGGATCTCGGAGATTTTTCTTTATAAATGAACGTCGTTTTCAACCTCGAGATCCTTTCATCCAAGCTTTTGATAGCAGCGACGGATTATTGCTAAATGTCATAACTTATTAAAGGAATGAATGGTTTTCATCACAAAATATGCTTTTTTACAAGTTAGGATTTCATTAACCTCCCAATCTGTTTTTATTCTGAACTCGAACTTGCAGCCAACAATTTTGTAAAAGTGATAGAAGTGTAAAAAAGTCAAAAGCGTAAAAGTGATCACTTAAGGAAATATCACTTGATCAGAAATGAATAATTCTCCCTCAGTATAGGTTTTTCATTTTAACAATTTTTCTCAAAACGTTTTACGGTCGTAAAAAATGTTACAGGGTCACAGAATAAACATTGTAACTGTTTGCTGCGCAGTTAAAGATCTTTATAATTTATAATATGGCAGAACATATCCCACTAACCGAGCTTTATAAATGCAACTCCTACGCTATTGTACGAGTATTTATAGATACCAGATTTTATTTACGCGCAAGAAAGTGTATCTGACGCCCCTCGTTGGGACCTAAAACGCTTATCGACCTACATTTTCAGTGACCTTTATCAGCAAATAATTTCACACAACATAAATGACAACGGTGACTTTTTTAATCTTGAGAAAAAATTTAATTCAAACGCACGACTCAGGTTTCGTCGGTTAGCGGCAACATCACATTTTGACGATACTAAATAAAGGGTAAATAAATACAAGAATATACTAAGTCAAACGCTGACAGCTTTCCTGTTGCTGTTCCATAACACATATTTAAATGTTTTGGATTTAATATTTATTTATTAATTTGAGATATTTTTCTCAAGTACATCACTCTTCGAAAAAATATTATTCGTATTGAATGGCAGAAGAAAAAACAGAAGTTCAAATAAATTGAGAAAGGATGAAACCTCTCACTGGAAGTTTAACATTTTCTTGGAAGAGGCATTAATAGATGATTAAGGAGCATGTATCAAAGACTTTTCGAGGAATTGGGAAGAGACTAAAATGGTCGTTTCTTGTGGTGACACTGCAGCTACAACAGTGAATTGTGAACATAATAGATATTTTTGAATGTTAGAGGGAAATAAAAGCAGCAATCATAAAACGTACATGAAAATCAATATTGACTTGCATTTACTTGTACACGTACGATGTAAGTGGATGTAGACTAGGTCACGAGGTGGGAACTAGAACACCTACATGGTGCCCTGTAAGCCACCGCAACTTCAAAGTTGAGTGTTACCTAAATTCCAGTTGCCAATTAATGTTTAAAATAATTCAAATAATTATCACAGTAGCCAAATTTACTGTGCCATATGCGTGTAAAACGATTTCCTTCGCGAATACGAACTGTGCTATTATGTAGAGCAATAAAATAAGAGTTAGATAAATAACGATATAGATTAGAATTATTCTTATCACTTCAAGAACATTATCACCCCGAGTCCTACATCTATCTCAGGAGCAGTATGACATTGAGTGGGGAAATTGGTGGTGCTGAATAGTTCAAACTAAGGAGGCGCTTAAGGCGAAACGGCGACTGTCGCTATGGTAAAAAATATAAATGCGAACGAGATCCAGCACGTGACATACTATATACTCGTGAAAAGTGGCACCGTGAATCCAGGAAAAAAGACCTAATAATAATAATAAAAGCCTTCGAAACCTAGAGCTGGATGGGGTTACTGAACATCAAATGGAATGAATATGATAAATAAATAATAAAATAACAAGGAAGTGCATAAAAATAGAATGGGAACCCATACTAAGCACTATTTGGAAAAGAAGATTCACAAGGATTTGGGACACACTTTTAGGCAAATCTTGTAAGGAGTATAATAGAAGGTGGAGTATTCGAAGGGAAGACGAAGGGACAAATACGAAAGCAGAATGAAGAAGTACAGGGTCCGTCCGGAAAATAAGTGTACTGAGCTCAGGAAAAAAAATTTATTAAACTTTTACATATCTTAAGCCAATATTCCTCAAAATAGGACCCTTGTGAGTCGATACACTTGTTCCAGCGGCGTTCCCATTTCTGGAACGCTCCCGCGAAGGCATCATCGGGAACCTCTCAAAGACACGTCGTCACGGCCTCTTTGACGGCGTCCAAAGTTCCGTATTGCGTTCCTTTCAAACTCCTCTTTATCTTCAACCAGAAACAACGTTCTCTAAAAAATGTGGATCATTTTTGCAGTGATCCGCAAGTTGTGTCGCGATTTCCAAACGATTGAGTCTTTGATCATCACTGAGCACTTTCGGCACCAACTTTGCACAAATTTTTCGCATCTGTACTTGGTCCCTAAAAACCTCGTGCACTATTGTTTTTGGCACATTACACTGCTCTGCTATCATCCGAACACTAAGACGACGATCAGAGTTCAGTACATCGCGAACTTTTCGCACATTTTCGTCGGTGAGTGTCGTTGATGGGCGTCCAGGCCGTGGTTCGTCGTCGACCTCTTCTCTGCCCTCCACGAACATCTTGTGCCACCGAAAGATCATGTTTCTGGACATGGCTGACTCCCCGTAAGCCAGGTTAATCATACCGACAGTTTTGGTAGACGATTTCCCAAGCTTTACCGCAAATTTGATGGAATAACGCTGCTCCAAAAACTTCGGCATCGCGTTCCGTGACGTGGGTCGAGCGTGGAGGTTCGCGTTAACAGAGCTCCTCACTACACCACAGCTCAGAGCCGACTGCCTTTTTCAGTGTCGCTTGCCAACATACCCCCCTCCAATCGCAGCCCGTTAGAGCGGTGCTGGGCACGCCGGGAAAAAATCAGTACACTTATCTTCCGGACGAACCCTGTAGGTAAAAGGAATGAGGGCCTATTTCAGTGCCGTCCGAATATACCCCGCTTTCTGTGAAAAGTAACTGATATTCGCGCCATTCTAGTTTCACGGTTGTCGTCCACGAAACCTCGGGCATTAAAAGTAAGAGCACATGTCTCCGAGTCATCCCTTCAATCGCATGGGTTCCGCAGGAGAAAGTCGAGGATGGACGCCCAGGATCGTATCCCTAAGTGAGCCGTTGGAAGCTTTATCCGCGACAACCCCGGAACCCTTCGCCGCCGTCCCCTTTTGAGAAGGCCTCACACGTTTTCCACTACGCACTTTCCAACCGAGGATTACCCCCGCGACGTGAGGAGCAACTTTGTTTTCGGTTGCGAGGGAGGGCGCGGGAGTCGAGCATGGCAGGTGACAGGCTTCTCCGATTTCCCCACCCCCCTACATTACCCTCCCCCCTCAACTCCTCCTCCCTCCACCCCCGGCCGCCCTTCCCTCTCAATTTCCCCGTTTCCCGGGGAAATGGGGGCGGCGGCCTAACGTTTTCGATATCCCCCGCCGACGCGAATTTATCGTCGGGCGTTCGATGGAGTAACAACCAGGGCAATAAATTCGCGTCGATTTCGACGCGAGGCACTCCGAAAATATGGGCACTGAGCCATCTCTCCGCAGGGTGAGGGGGGAATTAGAATGGTATTGATGAGGTGCGGGCGGGAAAAACACTGCTGTCGGGATATTTCGGGGGTGCGAAACCTCCTTGCCCACCAAAGGTACCCGTGATCGACGCATTGGAATCTGACCACCGGCGGAGGCCAGGGAACAATTGTTCCCCTCACAGCCTACATAGACTGCCACGAGCGATTAGCAACAGAATAGCTAATAAATGCCTACACCAACATAATAACGATGGCTATCATAGTGCACCCGATTCGTGGTACATGTTTGACAAAATGACAAAAACTATAGAACAATGAAGTGGTTCTCTTAGGAATGCAGTGCTAGTCTTCCATAAATCTAGCCTTGCCACTGCTGTCATATCTTCATATTATTTTTTACAAAGGCCCTTTGTATCATCGTTCGCGGCCCATTTCATCGCACTAATCATATTCTTCATGTAGGCTTCTCTATGAGAAAAACAAAATTTTGCACTTTTCCACAGATATATTTGTAACGTGCAATGCGTTTCAGTTCATCGCACCATCTTCAGGTACAAGACGAGATTCAAATTGTGATGCATCGTATTTATACCTGTTTGAGGAAGGGGGAGAAAAGAGTGAGGAGTATGGTAGGCGTGGACAAAGAGGGGAAATATGGAAAACCCAAAGAAACAGAGAAACTAAAGAAAGGGAAAGGTAAAAAGAGAGGGGAGTTAAGCCCTTATGGTCATTTCGGAAAAGAAAATACTTTGTTCCTCCACATACACACCAACATTCACGATCCAAGCCTCGACTTACAAAATCATCATCTTTGTAAGTCGAAATCTAGGTCGCGAAACCTTTTGACATTGTCTTCAATTTGCTTTCTTTTTCTTTATTTTATAATTACTTGATTACATTTTCATCAATCCAAATAATTCATGTCAGCTTTCGTCAAAACCACATTTTTGAGACTTTCAGTATTTTTTTATTGTTTTCCTAACGTCCAGGTCTTGAATTCATTAATCAGAGTACGCCGAACAAAGGTCTTGACAATTTATTTCCTCATCTCAATATTGACATGATTATCTATTACGTACGGTCAAGTTTTAAAGACTTGGAAAGTTTTCTGGATAAATACAAAATGCAAAAAGGTAAGCCTTTTGCTACTTCTTCTACTTATCTTCCTGTAGACTCACACAGCTTTCACGGTGTGGACGCCGTGATTGCTTAGCAAACAAGAACGCTTCTGGGGGGGAGGGTTTCTTCCGCCGAATGGAAAATTGCTGATGGTCTCTTCACGAGGCTGCTTGATTTATCCGCCACACGAATTTCAAACTTCTAATAACTTTGCTCCCAAAAATGTACATGTTTCCCCTCCATCACTGCATGCATCACTCAATTTTCGATTGATTTCTATGAGAATTGAAACCATACAAATTGAAAAAATTGATGGTACGCTGTTTTTGTACGTTTTCAGTATTGAAAATACTTCTTAACCTAGCGGAATTTACATTTACATTCGTATACTTAGCAGCATACATATACACTATACGGCGCAGCTATCTACGTTTTATATTTATTACAATTCCCCGTGTATTTAAACGCAACTATCTTTCTCATATCTTTCCCTTTTTATCTTTTATCTTTCCATTTTTAGAGTCTTAATCCGGCTCGACAGGGTATATGGCTTGTGATTGGGTCACCTGCTATTTCAGGTTTGTTAATTCATAACGGAATTGTGAATGCAATTAAGCATCTAGTACTTTATTTTTAGTATTATTATAATTTATTATCATTGGTAGTCTGGGTGAAGGTTATAATGGGGTAAGATATTTAAAGCCTATAAAGCGGTACAACAATACATTTACTTGGCTTTAAAAAATACACAAATTGATATCTGACACTACAATAAGCCCCTCTTAAATTCCGCATACTTTTTTCCTCCCTTCATTCCGTCCAACATGCCTATCCTATTTCTACCTCTTCATCATTTGCATAAGGTTCTCCCCTCTTCCGCAGTTTTCATTATCCCATTGACAACTAAAATGTTATGGATATTATTTCATGTTTGCATTAAAAATGTATCCCCTATATCGTTAAGCTCGAGTGCTTATTTCCCTACCCACGCGGTTTCGCTTGCCTACGTGTTCGTATAATGAGGTGTTAGAATTATTTCCATATTGTCAGCAGGAAAACATACGCAATTCCTGTTTATCCAATGCGTTTATAAGCGTAAACAATTATGGAACTGTCCACACGAAAGGTTAAACTCTTTAAATACAGAATGCCTATAGATATAATAATCCACCATCATCATATTTGCCGCAAAATTGCTAGAAAATCGCTATCCCTCAGGAAATGATGCAAGATGCATCCCTAACCAATTTGGAAATAATAGTATCTGACGCATGGATTTTGGAAATTGCTTCCCTGCAAAATGCGAACTTTTTGAAAAAAGAGAGGCACTTGTTAGATAGACAATAGCCTGACTACGACTCTTTTGTAGGACGTTCGATTTTTATGCAATTTGTCTGGCAGCTATAGAATGCCAATTTGGCGTATTCCCCCCCCCCCGATTACCCTTCGTTTCCTCAATTCACGTGAAAGGATTCAGCCATTCTGGGAAGTTGAGTAATTAATCTCTTTCATTCAGTTACTTGGTATAAGATATATTTTCACATTATTGATTTCAGTATTCTTTCCTCACAATCTAAATCATAATTCAGACATATATATATATATATATATATATATATATATGGATTATATATATATAATCCAGACAGTTATATGTATATATTTATGTATATACATATATATTTGATCGCCGTTTTGCGGGAATTCGTATAGACAAGGAGCATAAAAATATTTCCTTTACCGCGACTTGAACACCGGATCTTCCACTCGCCGGGCGGATCCATACATATATATTTTATTTATTATTAGGTAATCTACCGGTTAGGGTAGGTTTTTGGATGGACACAACTATCAAATAAATATTTTGTAACACCAAACAAAACCCAATCCAGCAACCTAAACTACATCAGGTCCCTCTTCATCTCTGTGTACTTCTTTCCACCCTTCATCCCATCCAACATCCCTATCCTGTTCCTACCCTTTCCTCGTTTGCCCAACATTCTCCCCTCTATTACCTTCTTCAACATTCCCCTACCGCTCAATACGCCTTTCATCCATTTTTTCCTGCCTCCATAGGATTTCTCTCATCAAACCCCTCTCTTCACCCACCATCTCTAGTACTTCCTCATTTGTTTTCCTTTCGGTCCATTTCACCTTCTCCATCCTTCTCCACACCCACATTTCAAAAGCCTTCAATCTACGTCTATCCTCTTGCTTCAGTGACCACGTTTCTGCGCCGTACATAGCTACGCTCCATATCAGAGTTTTTACGAGTCTTATCTTAACATCCCTACTCAACGTCCCCGTCATCAACTCCCTCCTCCTTGAGAAAGCCTCCTTGCCTAGCGCAATTCTTCTCCTTACGTCCCTACCACTTTGACCGTATTGGTCCAAAACACTTCCGAGATATGTAAACTGCTCTACCTGCTCTATTTTTTCCCCGCCTATTTTAATACTTAGCTTAGCCTTTTTCTTTCTGGAAAATCGCATTACCTTTGCTTTATTAATATTGATTCTCATCCCATATTTATCGCACTGAACCTCCAATTCCCTCAGCAATGCTTGCAACCCCTTGGCTGACTGAGCAACTAATGCTTGGTCATCAGCGAACCTAACCGATTTTACGAATTCCCCTCCGACTTTCATTCCCACCTCCAATTCTTCCCAAGCCTCTTTGATCATTTCCTCCACATATACGTTGAACAGCACCGGTGACAATGGCCAACCCTGCCTTACACATCTTCCTAAGACTGCCCACCCGGACTCTCCGTTCCCCACTCGCACCTGAGCAGTCTGAGATATGTACAGGTTGCGGATCAATCTCAGTCCCTCCAATCCATTCCTATTTTCTGCAATACTACCTTGAACAAAAAGTTCCCGGAATAACCACCGTGTGGCGCTCCCATCGTTCCGATTTGAGTTCTGTTTTTTTTTGTTAAATTGGTACATCTGTTTTTGATATTCCCTTTAAATCTTAGTGTCATAACTTGACATTCGCAAAAGTTACGTAGCCAAGAGTATATCTATCTCTGTGTGTGTTGGCGATTTTTTACAATTGCAGAAATGGATTTAATTTTGCAACAACGAACTTGTATTAAATTTTGCGTAAAAAACGGATTTAGTGGCGCACGGACGTTGGAAATGTTGGAAAAGTGTTTCGGCAACGATTCTCTAAAAAAAAACGGTCGTTTACCAGTGGCACGAGCGGTTCAGAAGTGGTCGTGAGTCAATCGAAGATGATGAACGCAGTGGCAGACCATCGACATCGAAAGTCGGTGAAAAAATTGATAAAGTAAAAGAAATGTTGGTCAATAACCGCAAATTAACCATCAGAGAAATAGCGGAGGACTTGAACATTGCCTATGGATCCGCCCAAGACATTGTGGTTAATGATTTGGGTTTCCGTCGTGTAGCAGCAAAGTTGGTGCCAAAAGACCTCAATTTCATGCAAAAAAGAGACCGTGTTGACGTCGCAAAAGACATGATTTGCGAGGCTGAATCCGATCCCACATTCATCAAAAGGATCATTACTGGAGACGAGACGTGGGTTTATGAGTACGACACGCAATCCAGACATCAGGCAAGTGAATGGCGTTCACCAAATGAGCCGAGACCAAAAAAACCACGTCGTTTTCAGTCAAAAAAGAAGGCAATGCTGACGGTTTTCATGGATTACAACGGTGTAGTGCATCATGAATTTTTGCCAGAAGGCCAGACAGTAAACAAAGAGTATTATTTGGGCGTTATGAGACGTTTGCGTGAAGCAATTCGCCGAAAGAGACCAGAAATCGTCGCACAGTGCGTCGAGACCGTCGCACAGTGCTATCATTATTCGTAATTTTTTGACGAAAAATGCAACAAATACCATCCAACAGCCACCGAATTCACCTGATTTGGCTCCCTGTGACTTCTTTCTGTTCAATCGAGTTAAAAAACCATTACGGGGAACGCGTTTTAGCAGCCGAGAGGAAGTAATGGAAAAATCGCAGGAAGCACTGATGGACATACCGAAAACCGAATATAAAAAATGTTTCGAGGATTGGATCAAGCGCTGGCATAAGTGTGTTGCAGTCGATGGGGATTACTTTGAAGGGGACAATATAGATTTAGATGAATAAACTTGTATTTTTAATTTTCTGAATAAATTCCGGGAACTTTTTGTTCAAGGTAGTATGCTCATTAGTTTATCTCAATTCACTCTATCAAACGCGTTTTCGAAATCTACGGAAACAGGCAAATACGTCCTGATTGTATTCTATATTCCTCTCGATTAGTGATCTCATTACTGCAATGGCATCGCGAGTACCTCTCCCCTTCCTAAACCCAATCTGATCATACCTTAAGTAATCATTTGCCTTGCTCTCTATCCTTTTGTTGATGATCCTGACAATAACTTAAGCTGCGTGGAATATAAAACTTATTGTTCTGTAATCCTCACATGATTTAGCCTTTACCTTTTTCGGAATAGGAACTAACACTGATCTCACAAAATCTTCCGGCCAGATTCCTTCCTCATAGATACTACGAATCAGTCCATATAGAGCCTCCTTCCCACATTTTCCTAAACATTTCAACAGTTCCACAGGAATATTGTCTACCCCCACGGCCTTACTTGCTTTCATGTCCTTTAATGCCCGTTCTATTTCATCGTCGAGTATGCCTGGACCTAAGCTATCTTCTTCTACGTCATGTTCCTTTTCT